>KN846951.1:9122418-9722418 GCA_000835395.1 Exophiala sideris | reverse complement strand
CATAGTTTTCCAGCTCTTGAGCTGTCAGGATCAAGTTTTGGTGGTCCCATGCGATCTTCCACCTGATCAGCGCCTGCGAAATCCGGCTTATGGTATCTACCTTTGTCGGCTTATATGGCGAGAGCCACAGCAACTGCAGGAGTGCTGTGCATTGTGTTAGTATGAACGGTTTCGACTTTGAAATTCAATCACCCACCGAGCACAACGATAAAAAGATCCAGAATTGTCAGCTTCTTCAATTTGACGAACGTCTCTTCCTCCAGGTCGATTCTCATGAGAATATCGCATAGTGTCGCAAGGGTGAGGTGCTCAGACTCGCGCGACTCTGAAGCTGCTTGATCAGCCTCGCCAGGACTGGTGGCAATGAATGCCTGAAGGGGCCCGGGCATGTCCACTTCCATCTCTTCGGCGAACAAGCGAGGCGACGAGTTGTAGAGAATGGTAAAGCTCGCATCAAGGTTGAAAATCCCACAGATCAGACTGGTTCAAGTTCAGCCGCTGCGATCATGCCAAGGTAGGGATCCCAGCTTACCGAATCCTGGACTCGCTGACGCCGTACACCTCCCAATGAAATGGCATCTTGCTGTGCCAGAACGAGTTCTTTGACTCCAGAAGTCCAAGCGCTCGACAAGCCTGATTGTTTTGTCAGCAAGGGTCCCTCCCTTTGGGGCTGACACCAACCAAAATTATCTCGTCAAACCGATTCTTGCGAATCTCCTTCCGCTTGCTGATAGATGACCTTCGAAGTTGGATTTGTGACATTAGAAAGACAGCCTGGAGAGCTTGCAATGTTTCCTTTGCACTAAAGACTTCGCTTTGGCGGCACCCTGCGATAACACTCTGGAAGATTGGGTTGCTGAAAATGTAATCGTCGGCAAGATCAATCATATTGTTGGCCAGGCAGACCTCGTCTGCAGATGGCGATAAGGTTGCACCGATGAGCATCATGGCCAGAAGCAGATGCGGCACGGTATCATACGGGCAGAACGTTCCTTGATGGATAATAGGCGTATGTGGACCCCATTCTCGGAAGTAGAGTTCTATAAGCCTCTCGAGGCTTTGTGCTGAGAATAGTGTAGAACTCTTTCCGAGCTTCTCATTTGGTGCTTTTTCCAGGTGACCGACTGGCAATGATAGAGTGAACTGGGTAAGCGAATCAATCAATTTATTGCAAGGGTGAACGTCCGGCCATGGCACTCCGAGCATAGGACTTTCTGTATCGTCCCAGGCATCCAGCCACTCCTCGCTTTCCGGAGCAGTTCTGTTGATGTCGTGGTTCACAACATTCTGACGACTGCAGAGATCGTTCACAGTCTCCGACGGAACAAATATGTCGGTCTCATCGAGACTCGATAATGCATGCTCCGGCACGTCTTCGCCAACATCCTGACTCAGGCGAGCCGTGAAGCCAGGATGGAAAGCCTCTGATATTGTCGTATTTTTCGGGTCCGAGTAGTTCAGGAGGAAAGACAGCGATATCTTGCGTTGATCTGGTCGTGCATGGCTTACTGAAATCGTGCCTGGTTCGTTGTACTGACCGTTGGGTGCATGGTCGGCACCTGAACCATGCTGAAGTGGCATCTGTTGTGCCGGTCGGAGCAACGCTCGAAAATAGGTACACTCGTAGCCATGTGAAAGACAAGTCTCGCAAGGATACTCTAGGTCGCAGCGTAGTTTTGAGCGCGCACATGCATCACATGCTGCAGATTTCTTCCCTTTCTTGAGCCGTTCAGGGATCGGCTGCTGACCTCTCGATGAGCAGCGAACATAATGTCGCCGGAGAACGTCACTACACCATACAGCAAGTGTTAACAGATACAGGAAGTCGGGCATCAGGACCACAAGAGAGCACATACGATCTGTGGTAAGATTTGCTACAAAAACAGCACACCCATGGTTTCACGGAAGTACCTGGTACTTGGTCACCAGAGTTCATTCTCTTCTCACCCTGGGTCGTCGCGTTTTTCGGGTTAGGATACGATTCGGCAACGCCCGAATATTCATAACGAGGTCGGCACAGTCTCACCCATCTGGATTACAGTCTTGAAAGGTGACCTTTGGAAATGCACGGATAAGTCGTCGCTTGCTTGCGGACATTGTAAGTACGGTCACGCATCGTGCCAGCCAAGAAGTACTAACGGCATTCATTGGATTCGGTGTTTGGTCCGCATGCTGACATTTCATCGTCTCTAGATGGCTGGCTATACGCACACTAAGTACATAGTACGCACCATTCATGACTGATATGTAGGTACTAATGTTTCACCGTACAATTTAGGGTGAAGTCTCTGATGTGCAGACGCCAGACTCGAAGCCTCGGTATCAACACCATTGAACTCAAAGACCACTTCCCGCACAGGATGGTTCAAGGAGTCTGTGCTCCTCTGTTTTCTTTTGTTTGTTCATAACAGTCTTTTACATAGGATCTTTTCTATCTGGGATACTCCAACTTTTCTCTGCCTTTGCGCATGGACTAGACTTTCCTTAGCTGTCATTCCCAGTCTCAACCATCACTAACCAAGGAACCTCGGCAGTTATCGGGCTGCGAATAGGGACTGACAACAATCCCAATTGTTGGTACAGAGGTAGGCTCGCTCCCTGCGCAATGCCATTATCTCTGGTCGCAACGTCTCATTCTTAAGGGACACTGATGGACTGCTTGCTGCATTCTGATCTCCCTCGATATTGACAGTCACCAGCATTTCGACTCATCCAGTATATATAGAGATACAGACAGCAGACTCGCGGCGCTACTTGGGGCGTGGTAACTGCGCCAATAGTCCACCTTGGGGACACCAAGCTATATATCCTGGAATTGACACAGATATTTGTGGCGCAGCGCTCTCAGCATCGCAACAGCCATCCGACGCACATGCAACACACGCTCAAACTTCAGAAGTGAGAAGCAACAGTTCAGCTATCATTCGTTACCAGCCGTCATGGAGCTTGCTGGTCCAGAACCCGAGCTTCAGTCAGGGGAAGAGCTTCCCGATCCTTACTTGGCGGGATTCAGTAAAACTGGGCGTCAAACCTTCCTGTACACACCGACAGTGCCTGAACGCATTGAAACCACTGGAAAAGTGATCCAGCCAGATTTGATTATCATCTGCTCCTGGATGGGAGCTCAGTCTCGCTATATTAGGAAGTACATGACACCTTATCAGACAATCTTTCCGCGATCATCGATTCTCCTGCTGCGGACGGACGGATCCGACCTATTCTGGCGCACAGAGCGGCAGCAGGTGAAGAACTTGGAACCTGCTGTCTCCGCTATGAGACAGCTCGTGGACCAGAAGCGACCGAATAAGCCGAGGGTCCTGGTCCATATCTTCTCCAATGGCGGCTCCTATACCGCATGCCAACTCGCGGACGCATATCTAGATGCATTACCCGGCAAGGACGAACTATTGCCCATCTCGGCCTTGATTCTGGACAGCACGCCCAGCTTGCCATCAGCACAACGCGCACATACAGCCATATGCGAGTCACTACCCAAATCCGGTCCGGGTCGATTCGTTGGCAGCGCAGCAGTGTGGGGATATATTGGCTTAGCGAAGGCGATTGAAGCCGTCATTGGAAAGGAAGACATTACTACCTCGTTGAGAAGGAGACTAAATGACCCCAATGGAGCTTTCACGCAAGGTACTTTGAAAAGGATGTATATCTATTCACAGGCCGACGAATTAATCCCAGCCTCCGACGTGGAAGCACATGCCAGAGCAGCTAGCTCGACTATTGGATGGTTCAGAGTACAACTGGAAGATTTTGTGTCTAGTAGACACGTTGGTCATGTCATGTCGGATGGGCCTAGATATTGGATTCTTGTAGGGAATCTGTGGAAGGAATCCGTTGGATGAATTGTATGTTTGCGCAATCTTGCAACTCTCTGTCATGAAATTCATACATGAAAATAGGTGGCTGGAGGATATACGATAGTGCGATGCCGCCATCTCAGCCTTGTCTCATCCTTTATCTCTCAGCCTTGCCGCAAGCGCTTCTCCAACTCCAACTGACGTAGTAAACAAACTCCCATGCATGTGAATTTCCCTTTTTATTCCAACCTTCAATACGACTCCCACCAAAGCCACACTCGCCCTTCATGTCCCCACTGCTAGACTGGCTAGTCGAGAACGAACCATCCTTTCGCAAAACCCGCCTCCCCTCGCTCTACTCCGACCTGACCGTTCAAAAATCAACCAACCCAGAAGGCTACGCTGCGAACGTGACAGCATGGGCATCCGCACTGACACGCGCCTCACTGGCAGGCCAACTCCCTCTCGAGCAGCGGCTCATCCTCCAGACGTCCGATGACTTGCTCAGTGCGCTGGCCAGCGCGCAGTATGGACGGCCCTCAGGCCTAGGCAGCGTACTGGACGACTGCATGCGGCAAGGCAAGATGGTCGATCTGCACGACTTTCTGGCAAGTGAGAAGAGCATCTACAGCAGATCTTGGATCCCGAGTCCTTGGGCGGTCCTAAGATGGAGCCTGCGACAAGTCGGGATCGTGGGGACAGGCAGTTACGAAGTCAATGGATATTTGAGGAAGGGCAGTCTCGTGCTAGTACCCGCATTGGAGGAAGTGTTGAAACATGTCCAGCGACTACGCGACCGGAGCGCGCAGGGTCTGACCGACAGAATCATGAGTCGCGAGACATTTCTGAAAGAGTTGAACGACCTCATCCAGAGCACATTATCAGATCAAGACGTGGCAGTCCTCCTACGGTACCTGTCCCGTGACAAACAAGCCCTCACCTACGACGAAGCCACCATAAAATTCAAATCACCCACATCCACGACCCCGGAACCCATCACGCACGAAGACCGATCCATCGCGACCCTGAAAACCCTCATATCGAACCTCACTCTACAAATCGCCAATCTCAACACCCGCATCGCAACACTACAAGCCCGCGCGCAAACCTCCGTCAAAACCGGCAACAAAACCTCCGCCCTCTCTGCACTACGCTCCAAGAAACTCGCCGAACAATCCCTCACCTCCCGCACTGACACCCTCCACCAACTCGAGCAAGTCTACGCCAAACTCGAAGCCGCCGCCGACCAAGTCGAAATCATCGCCGCGATGCAAGCCAGTGCCGGCGCGCTGAAGACCTTGAACAATAAAGTCGGCGGCGTCGAGCGCGTCGAGGACGTTCTAGACACGCTCCGCGAGGAGATGGGCAAGACCGACGAAGTAAGCGGTGTGATTGCCGAGCCACTCGACAGTAATGCCGTGCTGGACGAGGGCGAAGTCGACGACGAACTCGAGAGTATGGAACGCGAAGAACGAAACAAGCGGGAAGGGCTGGATCGAGCAGAGAAGGAACGCAAAGACGCGCAAGAGGCGGAAGCTACGAGACGAAGATTGGCGGACTTGGATGCGGTGGGACAAGAAGTCAGATCCAAGGAACAGACCGCAAACCCTGTCGAGCAAGAACTGTCGAGGAGTGTTGAGAAGATGCAGAAGTTGGATCTTGATGGGCGGCAACAACCTCAAGTCGCAGAAGGGGCTTCATGAAGGAACAATAATGACTGATGACAACTTGTGAAGGTATCAGATTTCGCGGACACAGGGCTACAAGCCGTGTACGATAAGACTTTGTTTGTAAGGTCTGCTATAAGATCATAACATGTGTGAACATGCTACGGCGTGGCCTTTTGCTAGCTATCCATCTTGATGATGCGATACCCAGCTATTTGAAACCTGGTTTGTTTACAGGACGTGGGGATTTTCGTACTGGGATCCTGGTACAGCTTCAATATGCGCCTTTACGGGCTCGGCAGCTGAGCCGTTGAAAGGAAAACCGTTAACAATCGGATGGGTAACAACCTCAAAGTTGTGTAATCCCAGATCATCGTGTAGGTACGGAGACGTTGCTCCGGCTGTTGGCGTTTTGGGAGCCGACCCTGCTTCTGTTTGATTTCGTTCATGCTCCAACATCGACACAGCTCCCAAGAGCTCTGAGGCTGGCGCTGCTGCCGTTGCTTTCGATAACGACGTGGAGCCTTCCTGTGCCTGCCCATCTCTGGATTCAGTGCTAGCCGTCTCCGAAGCCTGTGGCGTTGCCGCGGCCCTCCTTTGCCTTGCCTGCTGGATAAGGTCATCAAAATTGCTCTTCTGTGCTTTGACATGCTGATCACGGTCGAACTCCTTGGCCATGAACCCAGTGTTCGGTGTCCTATCCATCTGTCGCCCTAGTGTGTCCTCCCACACCTTGAGACTTTGGAGGAGTTGTCTTTTGGTCACCGGTTTCGTCGAGTCGCAATTTGCATTCCACAAATTCACCCACTCCGTGTGCCTCTTACGCATAAGTTCCTTAGAACCATGATTCGGTATACCCAAGTCCCGCAGCTTCTTCCGCAGGGCATTGTCGCCTAATATCGAGTAGTTAATGAAAGGTAAGCGTTCGTTGTCTTTGGAGGGTTTTCGCATCGTGTATGCAATCGTGCCTGGCGGTGCTACCTGTGGTTTTGGAGGTGCGGGCGTGGAAACATCATCGACAGGCGTAAAGCTCTCGCCTGATATACATTTATCCAGGTGTGCATTGATCAATGTCTCCTTCATTCTGCGGTGACAACATGGACATGCTACGAGACCGTCATTCGGTTCCAAATCGCCGTTCACATGTGTGATTCTGACGTCGTCGTCTTCGTAAACACTTCCTTCCTCGCTGTCATCTACGTATTCCTGCGTAGAGGGGGCGCTCTGCTGGCTGGCATCTCCGGCCGTTCTCTTGCTTTGATTGCGAGTGCTTCGCCTCACCGCGCCATTGGTTATAGGTCCTGCAGCCACCACTTTCCGTCTCTTCTTAGGTCTTTCTGGTTCGGCATCCTCGTCTCTTTTGGCTGCAGCGTCCGTCGCAAAGATGAGGAGATTCTTTCGGCTGGCAGCAAAGTTGGCGACCAGTTCCTCAACAACCCAGTTCCGTCGGAGTTTGACTTCTTGGTCGGGTTCACGGCATGCCGGGCATCTACCCTCTTGAGACAGATACCTCCGTATACATAGGCTGCAGAAGGTGTGCGAGCAACTCGTCATCATCGGTGTTGTAAAGAAATCTTTACAGACTTGACATCGCAGCGAAGAGTCGAGTGGCGCGAGAGCTGCCAAAGGCGTGGGGAGCCAGTCTGTGCTGTCGCTGAAGTCACACTGGTCGGGCATAATGAGGTGGGTGGCTTTAGAGTCGTGGAAAAGTGCAAGTTGTCTTCAGCCTCCATCAATCGCACGATGCTTGAGGCGGTCACCTACACAGTACACAGTCATTAGTATTGACTTGACTTGGGCAGGCGCGGTATGATTTAAGATTTAGCGTGAATTTCGGCACGGACGCGTAAAGTGACGTGCGGCGGAAAGAGGAAGTCAGCCTCCTGCCCACCACAGTAGAGTAGTTCTAACTTAGCATCACATTTTACTTGCTGCCATAGGGATATTTATTCCCTAATCTATATATTACATTCATTCGATCATTCAAAATCATCGTCTCCCTGGGACAACGGATCCCGTCGATTCAGACGAACCGGACTTAGAGGTGTCGGCTCAAGAGGACCAACCGCTGCACCACCCGCCACACCCAGCAGACTCCTGCGGTTGACTCTACTGTCAACTTTCTCGAGTGGGTTCATCTCTTCCACAGTCTCATCCTCTACCTCTCCCTGGTCCCCGACTGTACCGTCCAGTTCCAATTGTCGCGTGGCGCCACTGAAGCCTCTCTTTCGGGCTTCTCCTAGCTTCATCCTCACGGCCAGACGTAGTTGTTCTAGGTACTCCGCCAGTTCGTGGTATTGCTTGGCCGACTGACTGTTTTTGGTTTCACCATAAAGTTCTTGTGCTTCATCAAGCTTTTCGGCGGCCACTTCAGCACGTCCTAATTTCATCCATTCATCGGCCGCCATGACGTTCCAGAGTGCAGCTTTCCGCTTGCGCGTACCCCAGCTGGTGTTGCCGAGTCCCGTACGGTCGGCGAAACATGATGCCACTCGTTCACTGACCAGGACATGTCCTATACTTCCTACTAGACCAAGTTCGAGACTGCGTGTAGCCCATTTGGCTGCAAGCTCACTTGCTGTTCGACCACGTACCTTGAGAAGTTCGACACCAAGGAGGAGCGCACGTAATGCCAGTGCAGGATCAGAACAACGCGTCAGATATGAGTAACTGGCAGTCTCCAGCATCTGGTCAAAGTTCTCGACCTTGAACTTGGTGCTCCCACTGCTCGTCAATGGGTTCAATAATGTAGAAATGCAGCACATTTCGTTAACGCCAGCAAGATGCTTCCACGCTTTGTCATTCGAATAGTCGGACCGAAGTAGCTCATATGTCGAGGCAGCGAGTTTGTAGTCGCGCAGCATGAACGCATAGTCTGCCAGTTTCCGTAGAAGACTTTCCGGAACATCGTATCGATATGTGCCCTGCAAACTGTCGTAATTGCCGCTCGCTCCTGACCCGCCCAAGTTGGTGGCCGAAGAAGAACTCCGGGATGACGAGCCAATGCCGGTCCAGCGCTTGGACAGCGACATGAATCGCCCAGAGATACCCCGACGGCGTGAAGCGATTTGTTCATTCCAGAGAGCAATTCTCTGCTCCATATGGTAGATTATAGACTGGGCAATGAGTTCGCGGACGAAAGCTCGGAGTGCTGAAGCGTCAGAAGAGAAGATATAGGGTGACGTCGGAATATTCAGGTCTATCAGTTGGGCTGTCTCGCGAAGTATTGATAGCTGTTCCGCGGGTGAAAGCCATTCGCAGACAGGCAATTCTTCGCTGTCGTCATCAGATTGGGTGCATGGAGTTGACCTCAGTCTAAGGAGATGACAATGAAGGCCGAAGTGGCGCTTCATCTGATCGAACAGAGCCGAAGACTTGCTAAAATCATCTTTATCCTCATCGTGCACAAGGACGTAATACCTGAGGTACTCCGGATTGGCGTATGGGGGTAGCGCCCTGGAACCTTGAGCGGTCTGCTGGTAAAGACTTCGTAGTGTCTCAATAGGTTGTTTCGTGGAAGAGCTGATGGCAATCACTGCCCCTACCGGATGTCGGAAAGATTCGTGCGGACTCATAGATGTAGAGCAGAGCAACCGAGATAGAAATAGTCTGTAGAAATGAGATACCTCCCCTCTTGCAGGCACATCTGCCGTGTCGTCGAAGCCTTCACCAATGAACTGTTCCATCAATTCTTCGACTCTTTCAAGGTGCTCGGCGTCTACTGAGGATGTTCCGTCTTCGACCAGCCGGCCGAGATCCGCGAAATGCACACCGAAGTCCTCCCATGCTCTGCTCGCGCCGCTACTGTCTCGCACCACAACTTTTCCGCTGACTCTATTGCCAAAGGGCCGGAGCAGGCCTGTGAAACCATCTTTTATCCCTTTGCCCGTTGCGAGCTCATCTACCTCGGGCGCAGCATAGATCGCGACCGTGGGTGAGAAAGCCCGAACGATCAGGGCCCGTGTATCATCGTAGGTCTCTGACGAGTTACCAAGTGGACTGTTCACCTGCGAGCGACCGAACCGAGCGAATGACAATGACAATCTTCCATTGGGCGAGCTTGAGCGTGATAGAACACTAGAAAACGTGCTTGTTCGTGAACCTAAGGGTGGAGGGCTAGAGGTGCGGATGGGAAGGCTGGTGGTGGATGTCTCCGGTGACTCCTCTCTTGCCAAAGTCCTCGTCTTGCGGACATCGAGGGCAGGAATTGAAGGTGGGTTCTCCGGCTGCTGAAGAGGATCTCCATTACTCGGCGAGGTCATGGACAACGTCAACTATGGGTGAACGTTGGAGAGAGGCTGTCCTTTGGCGGCGCATGGAGGTCAGGTGAGGAAGCCGAATCTTGTCAGTCAGCATGTCCAATCTCTTTACCGTCCGACCATGAGAACGAACAGAATCCCTGAAATATGGCTTCAAATTGTGAGGGCGATGAACTTGTCTGCGCGCGAATTGCGGAAGATGATGCAGTTTGAAGACGTCTGTGACAAGGTGCACCACCGTACAGTACTTCGGCCGGCGGCAGGTTCGGCGAACTAGAAAGGCCGTGGAATTTCAGGGTCCCCTATTCTTCTTCGACGGGAGTGATGTGGTTACTTCAAATTACTCCCTAGATAGCGACTAGTGTATGGTAATATCTTGATATGTGTCAAGATCTTCCATGACTCTACATCAAATGTTCTTGCAATGTGTATACGATACGCAATTGACACTAAGGTCAATGTGATTCTCCTGTCTTGGTGACTAGCAAATGCACAGTAAGTATGGATTCAAACGTGGTACTGACTTCCCACAGTCTTGACCTTGCACCTTGATATCGCGGTGTTGGACACAAGTGCGCCTCGATCTGAGCGAATTTCATATTCCATTCGGAGCCATGTCAGGGAGATTCTGCTGCGCCACCTCTGCAAAGTACTGCTGCGGGAAGTCGGCGAAACTTTCAAAGTAGTTCTGGTCGAAAGGTTGCAGAAACAAATTCCAGTCAGAGTCCTGGAAAGCCTCAACATTCGGAGACCGACCCAATGCAGCAGAGCCTGTCAAGGCATTCTCGAGACTCTGTGTGGCTTTTCGCCTCTGGTCCAAAGCAGCCTTGACAAGGTCTTTTGCTGTTTGGACAGCTTCCCTGGCCATGTGAGTACCCAGGTACTGTGCCAAAGCCTCCATGGTCCGCACTGCCTCGGCCACCCTCTCAAGGCTTTTGTTAGAGTTGATAGAGAGTAGAACGCAGATAAAGTGGAACACTGTACTAAGAACATTCCACCAAGGGTGCCCAACGGCTGCAAGGCGACGTGCGGCCTCCAGGGCGGGCATACCCACTTCGATAATCTGATCTATCTTGTCTTCATTCAAGATATGTCCGAAGTGATGCAAACGCCGGTATATGCACAGAGCCAGTTCTGCCCTCGTCAAAACAATGAAATCATGTTCGGCAGGTGCATTGGACACTTTGTCCAGCAGCAAGAATAAATCTGTGTTCTCAGAAGTGGTATCAGAGGCGGCGTCATCTGCTGCAATACCGCATATCAAGCCACATATCTGGGTGGTGAAATCATTCTGTCGGGATGCAAGGGGCCTCGCGTTGCTGACCCCAAGGTTGATGGATGACCTGCCGTAGTCGTATGAGATGAGCAGGTTTAAACTTCGTGCGACTTGGAATGTCCTCTCGCGGGTTTCGATGGTCTGTTCGAGCAGGTTCGTGCCCGAACTCGCAAGAACTGTCACTTGATGAAGGCTTCGATGTAAACCCACCGACTCGGCAACGTGCATTGTGGTGCAAGAGGACATCCAGGCAATGTACGGCCGGCTTGTTGCCCGAAGATAGATGGTCCGTAGGATCCATGCCATGACCCAGTGCACAGTTGGATTACTGACGGGATACGGGCTTTCTAAGAGGGCTTTTGCGTGTTCCACAATAGTAGCTTCAACTTGTGGTGTTAGGAAATCGGAAAACAGCGACGCTAGGGTGATAAAGCCACACGCAATGGCCTCAAAGGCTGACCCTTGAGCATTACCGTTCCAGTGTGCATCGCATTGACGGCCGAGGTTGTCAATTTCTAAAAAGCCAAAAATGGGGTGAATGATTGACTCATATATGTCGAGGAGACGCTTGACTTGAACCAACGTGATCAGATCGATGAGATGATGTTGTGGGGAGAATGTAGGCTCGCCTCTGACGCCGGCGTGATATGCGAAAGCGTGGAGACGTGGAAGGTTGGAGGTCTGCAGCTCGACTGCTAGAGACCGGGGAAAGGAAACGGAGGACTCCTTGTTCATGTATCGAGACTTGAGGAGGTCGAGGAATCCGCGGGTGCGGGCTGGAGATTGAGGAGATCGATGGGCTCTCTCTTCCACATTTGTAAAGGCCGGAGAAGCCTGTGAGTCTGTTCCCACCGGCTTGGGCATAGTATTGGCAGCCGGCCTGGGCGACTCGTCCAAGCTAAATCTGCGCGAAGCTGTCGGTTCGTAAACGCATCGGTACTCGTAATCGCTGCAATTCCGGCATGGTACCTGACCATCGCACTTGCGCTTGCGTCTCCTGAGAGTTATTAGTACGAAAGGATGTCCCGTTCAAAGCGGAGTGCAAAATGAGAAGTCACGGTAATAATGGGGCAGCTTTTCAAGAACACTCACCTGCAAGCCACGCATGCTCTTCTTGCTCGTTGACGCATAGCCTATATTTGTGTATCTCTCGCTGGCGGGCCGAGGGGTGCGTGAGCTTATTTGGTGAGGAAGATGGCCAGAAAGTCTGTTGTGAGTTTGAGGTATGAAGGCTGGACACGCGAAGCATCTTACTAAGCTGGATGAAGGACGAGCAGTTGCCGTCGTACAGGAAGCGCTGTCATGAGTTTTGTCGATTGAACCTCAGAGCCGTGAAACTGGCCTGCATCCATCCAGACTTTGTTACAACGGGGACCGATCAATTACGATCCTCTCCAGAAGGCTTCCGCTTCACAGGAAAGGCGATGCCCATCATAAGGTCCACAGGATGTCTACCTCTTAGGCACGGAAATATGCCGCCGCCATTCCCAAGCTTGGCCGATCCCTCCTACTACTGACGTCTAGCACTACTGCGTTGTGGTCACAACTCTTTCCTCATTGTCTCTCATCCATTGACAGCTCCCTACATCGAACAGGACATGCGATAGGTTTGATAGTCGCGGCTCATATTGGGAACTTTATTACCAACATCTTGACTTACACACCCGGACTTCACAATGGCGGCCAAAACAGTCGAGATCGACTCCATCTCATACTACACTCTGGTCGAGGGTCCGGCAGATGGAAAGCTGGTCGTCCTGATCCATGCGTTGATGGCCAACATGCACATATGGGATTCAACTGTCCCTGCACTGAACAAAGCAGGATACAAAACACTCCGTTATGACCACGTCGGGCACAATATGACTCCAGCGCCTTCTGATCCCAATCGATCATTTCACTTTGATGATTTCACCCGTCACATCCGACACATCATCCAAACAAGGTGCCCTAATGAGGAACCTTACGCCTTGGCGGGATGCAGCATTGGCGGAGTGCTCGTCCTTCGTTATGCGCAAATGTTCCCTGGTTCTGCTCAGAAGATCATATCATGTGCAGCACCTGGTGCGAAATCTCTTGACGCCTCGAAACCGAAATGGGCGTCACGCGTCGAACAGTTCAAAGCCGAAGGTACTGTGGATAACCTAGCCGTCGCCACGATTGAGCGGTGGTTTCCCGACCCTTGTGAGCCTAGCATTCGAGAAAAGGCACTTCAGATTACAAAGACGTGCACACTTCCTGGCTATGAGATCTGTGCAAAGTGTACGACGAACTATGACTACAGTGGCGAACTTGGACAGATCCAGAAGGAACAGGTGCTCATCTTGGCCGGCGATAAGGATGCCAACATCGGGCCTAGGGAGGTCCTTGTTGACGTGCATAAGAAGATCAAAGGCTCGAAATATGTGCTCATGAAGGATACCGGGCATATCCCTCCGCAGCATCAGCCCGCCGAGTTTGAGAAGATCTTGTTGGATTTTCTGCAGGACTAAATCATATAAATATGGCTTGTAGGTGGCAGCGATATACTCGGAGTTGAAAAGAGCTTAAGAATCCATGTTCGGTGGAGAATGCGCCCAGAAATCCCAGACGCCCCAGGTTCTACTGTAATTAGCGCCCACGAGGGGTGTACACCACAATTTAATTAAGAGCCAAGACGCGTATATTGCTTAGAAATGACAGCCGTCCTTCCTGCTGTATTAAGAGGAGAAACAGGTCATCTCGTTCATTTTCCTAAGCAATTACTTCAAGATGCCCACGGGAGACAACATGGACCTTCGAGAACAATATCATGCTTATATTTCACGTATCAACTCAAGCCAATCTGACTCAAGCGGACTCTCCGAGTTTGTCAATGACAGCGTCGTCCATAATGACTCAGCGCCAATGTCGGTGGACGAATATGCAAAGATCATTTCGGACTCCCAAAGAGACCTTCCAGGATTATTCTTCGAGGTCGACATGCTCGTCGTGGAGGACGATACCAGTCAAGAAGCAAAAAAAGGCGACGGTTCAGTCGCTGCCATTATCCAATTGACTTACAATCCTACGCCAACCACCAAGGATACTTTTCGCGAACATGTCTTTTACAGGCTCGAGGGAGGCAAGATCTCGAGGGTTTGGAGTCTCCTGGATGGTGCGGGCCTGAAGTGGAAGGAAACGAGGAATGCATAGAAAGAACAATCCCCGATTGCTGAGCATTCCTTGAGGCATTTGAGATGTCACCATCGAATCAAGGCAACCTGATCAGCTCTGGAAAGCGCATCACGAGTCCCTCGTCTAAACGTCGTCATATGCTGCCTCTCATTGGATCCACTGCAGCACGTCGTTTGGTGTACCACAACGGGAAGGATAACTTGAAGATCATCCCTCAGGCCCACGCATTAGGCCTCCATTGCCGCCAACGGCCCTACATGGTATAAGTATGCCCTCTCAAAGCCATGAAAAGACTACACTCGCATTCTAGACTATCTGGGGATTCAATCTATTACATTGATCAACACCACTTTCCTTCTCAGTCACTAGACATCCACAATGTCAAACACAACGACCGAGACAACTGCACCTTCTTCAGTGACACTCAAGAATGACAAAACCGTTCGTGCAGCCTTCAACTACTGGGGCAAGACCTCATCGCCGGAGATAGCAGAACTCCATCCAATGTTCTCAGGCACATCCCCAAACCTGAAGACCGTCGAATGCACCGTCACTGACATCCGCGCTCATGGCCTATCAACGTTCAACCTGTCCGACCACGCTTTTCAGATACTACAACACTCATCCTCCTTGCTTCCACCTCAGTCCAAGTCGATCCCCGACTTCCACGACGACTCAATAATGAAGTCAACCTATTGGCCTGAAATTATCTCACTGCTCAAATCGCAACTCGGCCTTCGAAGTGCCGCTGCCATCAACACGACAGTCAGAGACGTCAGCGAGATCAAGAAGGAGATGAGCAGCTCAAACCCACGCGGAGATCCCAAGCAGAAATTCTTCCCCTTCACCTTTGTCCACGGAGACTACACACCCCCTGGCGGGAGAGGGCACATGAGGGCCATGCTCCCCACGTTTTTCGAAGACAACGGAAATGCGATCGGCACAACACCTGAAGACCAAGACCAGTTCCAGCATTTGAGGGAAGCGATTCTGGCTGCCGAGCAAGAAGCCATGAAGGAAGAGGGCGTGAGCGACCCATGGCAATGGAGTGGAAAGAACTACAATGGTCCACGCTGGGGCATGTTAAGCGTATGGCGGCCTCTTGAGATTGTACATCGAGATCCTCTTGCCGTCATGGATCCAAAGTCACTTTTCGAGGGTGTCGAGAAGCCTTACGTCGCCTTGAAGAGGCCTTACAAGGACAGACCGGGCTTCGAGAAGGAGTACTTCAGTGAAAATCTCTTGCCGGTTGCGCCAGAAGGAACGGAGCACAAATGGTATTGGATCAGCGAGCAGACGCCCGAAGAGGTGTATGCGCTGAAGTTGTTCGATAGTGAGGCGCACAAACAGGGTAGTCGAGTCGCGCCGTGTGCTGCGCACAGTGCATTCAGGTTGCCGGGACAGGAGAATCAAGAAGCGCGGAAGAGTGCAGAGATCAGAGTCATGGTCATCTGGTAGGACTGTGGGAAGGCTGAGCAATAGCACATCGCATTCGTCCTGTATGGTTTATACTGAGATGCACCTCGGCAATGACAACTGCCTGAAAAGCCGCGTCGAACGTGTGGGGCTACATTTGAAAGCATATATCATAGAAAGACTGGGGGAGACAGAGCGCATCTTCCTCCGCTAGACCTCATGTCTGGGTCACTATGCCGTGTTAGCACATTATTAGACCAGGCCAACAGTGATGTAAACAGCGATCAGCGAAGGAGAACGGTCAATGTGGAACGTGAATACGAGGCTCCTAACCTAGGCATCCAACATGTCCACACCTACCACCACCGAGGCTTTAGTCCTCACCAGCATAAATGCTCCATTGACACTACGCTCCGTCCAACTCTCACCTCTACAACCCGATGAAGCGCTCATCGAAATCCACGCAACGGGTATATGTCACACCGACCTATCATGCATGAATGGCACTCTCCCCATCTCCACACCAGCCGTACTCGGCCACGAGGGTGCCGGCATCGTGCTTGCCACTGGTTCAGCAATTGAGCACGTATCAAAAGGGGACAAAGTCCTCTTGAGCATCAATCATTGCCGGACATGCACGAATTGTGTGGGCGGTCATCCGAACTACTGCGCTGAGGGCATGCCGCGGAACTTTGGCGGGAAGAGGGTGAGCGATGGAAGGGCTACGCTCTCGCTTCATCATGACGGTCAGGTTGAGCAGGGCCAGTCACAAGGATCAGGCGAAGGCCAAGCATGTTTCAGCAATTTCTTCGGGCAGAGCTCTTTCTCCCGCCATGCCGTGGTGAACGGGTCTTGTATGATCAAGGTCCCTGCCGACACGAAGCTGGAATTATTCGCGCCGTTGGGTTGTGGAATTTCGACTGGAGCAGGAAGTGTGTTGAACACGTTGAATGTTCAGGACGGATCGAGTCTTGCTGTGTTTGGTGTAGGGAGTGTCGGCCTTAGTGCAATCATGGCCGCCAAAATAAGAAAAGCAGCCATCATTGTTGCCATCGATCTCAATGATGCTAGACTAGAACTTGCGCGCCAACTCGGGGCTACGCATACCGTGGATGGCAAGAATGAGGATGTTGTCGAGCGAGTGAGAGCGTACTGTCCGGACGGCGTGCGGTACGCTGTCGATTGCACGGGTGCTGGTGCGGTGATTGAGAACATGATGGAGTGTTTGGCCGTCAGAGGCCGCGCTGCGCAGGTTGGCATCCCACCGCCGGACAAAACGGTTTCGATCAAGATTTTGCAGCATCTACTCCGTGGGCAGGTGTACGTTGGCTGTGCGGGAGGAGATTGTGTTCCGGATGAGATGTTGCCGTTTCTCATGGAACAGCAGCAGGCTGGTAATTTTCCGCTCCAGGAAATCGTTTCGTTTTATCCTGTCAAAGATTATGCCAGGGCCTTTGAGGATTCGAGGTCGGGAAAGGCTGTCAAGGCTGTTTTGACATGGACTTGAAGATGAGGACTAGATAGTCCACTAGCATTCGAGCATCCATCCAAAAGTAGACAATCTGTAGTCATATTTCGTGACTTGTGTATCTGGTATCAATTTCAGAATCTACCTCAGTCTCCCTTCGTGCCCTCATCCCTCAATTCATCGCAACGCCTAACTCCTCTCTGAAGTCTTTCGTGCCGAAACTACTGGTATCATAACCATTTTCTTCCAAATACCTCTTGAAGCGCTCATCCTCCACCTCGATCATATCTTGTCCAACTTTAGGAAGCCCGACGAACGCCACAATGGCGCTGAAGATGCACAGACTGCTGCTCACCCAGAAAGGGTACTGTCCTTGCTTCACGATATCGGTCCCGGCGTCGTCAATTAGTAATGGAAATATGTATGTCCCAATAAAGGCACCGACTTTGCCCCAGGCGGCGGCAATGCCGTAGAATTGACCTCGGATCGGGGTGGATGACAGTTTCGATGCAAGAAGACCAATGTTGTCACCAGGTCCCACTTCGCCCAGCGCCATGAACACTCCGGTTAGAATTATAAAACCTGCAACGCGAGAAGGTTCGTCGAGCTGAGAGTAGGCTCCCGTCATAGCGAAGCCCACGATGCCCTGCAACAGGACGCCCCAGATGAGACACCATTTTGGACCGATCCAGTCAGAGAGGAATGCACCGAGGAAACTGCCAGGGAGCCAAAAGCTATTGATAGCACATGCCATCCCAAAATTCTTCCACAATGGAGCGTCAGTGGGCAAGATGAACACCAACCATGTTGAAGCGAATATTCCGAACGAGTATGCGGAAAAATTCTGGAGATCGTTTAGAATATGTTGAAGGTATCCGGAAGCAGTACTTACATAAAGGAACCAGATGATAGAGATGACTGTGAGACGCCACCAATAGAACTTGACAATCAACAGAATCGGAAACCTGTTCATCTTGTTGCGCCGGAACTGCTCTGGTTCTCGAAGCTTGATGCTATGGTGCGTCAGCATTCCTGATGAGACTGAGACGTCGGTGGTGGATCTGACCGAAGATACAACAGGCTCAGGGGCGGGATAGCACCTAGGGCAAGACAAATTCTCCACGCTGCTCGAAGATGGTTTTCACCGGTCGCAAGCACCACGATCATGGGAACGAAAGCGCTGACAACGAAACCAAGATCAATCTGGAAGTCGGTTGCAAAGATGAACCACCGATTTCGGTGACCGCTTTTGAGCTCGCCTGTAGACTCGGCTGCGCCGACTGATCCTGCAGGGCTGTCGAATGTTAGGTGGATCGGTCTAGGCGATGGGGACACTTACTATTCGCCTCCTATTCCAAGACCAATCAAGAAACGGTAGGCTGCGAGTGCGGCGAACAATCCCTGAGTGCTACCACCAGCTCCGTATGATCCCGCACAGAGGATCGAGAAGAGGATAAGAACTGCCAGTCATGTGTGAGTATAGGATGACATGGACGGCACGGATGTCTCTTACTGAGGGTGGAAATCAGAAGGGAATTGCGACGAGACCAGTGATCGCTCAGCACACCAAAGAACAAATGACCAACGACCGTCCCAGCAAAGGCAATGCTGGGAATAGCACTCTTTGCTGAGGACTTAGTGTATTCGTCGCCGTAGATCAGCGCGAGCATAGTTGAGACCGACCCGATGACTCCATTGAGGTAGCCGTCGGAAAACAGGCCTGCGCCGCAAGCAATGGTAGGCCACGTACGTTCCCATCTACCCTTTGGCACCTCGGTAAGGGGAGCAGTATGGACGGCAACGTTTCGCTCGTGGTTGGGGTTGTAGTCAGACGAGGAGGACAGATTCGTCTCTTGAAGTCGCTTGTCGTCCATGATGATTGTCTCACCGTCGAAGTCTCGCTGTCGAAATCCCGCTGTCGAAGTGAGAAATTTTTCTATACAAACAGTGATGTCTAATGATATGTCAATCTGCAACGATTTCTTAGTTCTTCTGAAGCACGGAGCTTCGACATCTGGGAGCTGGGCAAGGTCTTATGTAGTCAACGCAAGGTTCAAAACCTCACTCTCACCATCGCCACGCCCCCTGCAAGCTTGCAGTGGTGCTCGGCGGCCATTTGGTCGTTCCTGTATAGATACGAGGTCGCATTTCCTGACTAGGAAATCATCCAATGGTAAGCTACCACTAGAGCACACGGTGCAAGTGGTTGCAGTCAAGTGGGCTGGATGATCATGCATCGGTTTGATCCCAGCAAAGGTGACTTCCTGGTATGTTTCTATGCCAATCATGTCCCTCGACGGACATTGAGGCCGATTTGCCAAGATGAAACGCTTGATGGGCCATGCAGCTTTAGATGACGGTACCAGAACTGGTGTTCCCAAAGCCTGGCGTGCCCACGACCGCTTGAAGGACAGGCGCATTGACCGATGGCTCAGGAACACCAGTAGTAGGGCGCATTGCACTGCTCCTAGTGTGATGAATCAGCGTTTTGATTCGCAAAAGGGGAAGGACGTTGGCATGAACGACAAATACTAATAAGTTGTTATCTGTCAGCCTTGTTACATGACGAGGCTGAATACGACACGTGAGCTGGACCTTGGCGGCAGGTCTAGCGACTTTAACCGCATGCGCCAAAAATTGTACGATCGAAGGACGAGGTTCAATCCTGCGACAATACTGGCCTTCATCGATTGAGCGAGGCCACCATGGCGCACACATCCGCAGCCCATGGTCTGCTGAACCTCGCTCGAGGCTTCAGCCGCCTCAACGTCGCAGATCCATTGACGGTACAGTGAATGCTTACTGACTCCATATGCATGGCTGACCTTTCATAGCGATGTCTTGCACCCCAATTGTCGCGGCAATTCGCTTCTCAAACCAGTCTTCCCGTTTCAGATATCACCAGATCAATCGACTCTGGACTTGACTTGTCGGATGATTTGCCTTCGGCTGTCGAGCAATCTCATTCTGCTGTACAATCCTCATCCGCAAACACGAATACCTATACCCTCGAATCACCCATATTGAAGACACTATACTCGTGGCCAAACCTCGAGCCTCAAAATTTCGCATGGTATGGCCCTCGATATCTTGATGCACCAATGCGACGAGACATACTACACCGAGCGGTCATCTTCGAAGCCGATGCAACACGGCAAGGAACGGCGAGCACGAAATGGAGGTTTGACGTTCATGGTAGCAACCGAAAGCTCTACCGGCAGAAAGGAACTGGTAAAGCTCGTGTCCGCGACAAGAAATCACCCATCCGAAGAGGCGGTGGCGTTGCGTTTGGTCCCAAACCCAGAGACTTTTCAACAGAACTGCAAAAGAAAGTCTATAGCCAGGCTTTCAGGATTGCCTTGAGCTACCGACACCGGAAAGGAGAGCTAGTGGTACTGAATAACGAGGTTTCAATGCCAGAAGAGAACGGATCGAGGTGGTTAAATAATATCTTTGAAGGCAATCACTGGGGCAAGGAGCATGGAAGAAGCTTGCTTGTCACAGGTACCCTCGAAGAGCAGGACCCTAGACTCTTTGATGCGATGGATGCGATCGGTGAACACGGCCTTCTCAAGGATACCCAAGATGTGGACGTGAAGGACCTTCTGGAGACCGGGCGGATTGTGATTGAGAAGCGGGCTCTTTTCAGATTGCTGACCAAGGACATCAGGTTCGAGCCTGAAGCACTTGACCAGCGTGGGCGCGAAGATGTTGTACAGTACGTATAGTTGGGTTCCTAATTGTATTAACTTGGCCAATTTGTTGATGGCCCGACTATTGACTCGTTACTTTTGTTCAGTAATACAGTATCAAACTCGTCGTGTAAATAACGTCCTCATCAAAGAAAGTCATTGTCAGACAGATAGGCTGGAAGGTCGAGTTCGTCCGTGATAATCAGCGTTCAGTAACCATAGAGACTTGCTGGCAATTTGTCTCTGACGATTGATACGACCATGGTATAGCCGTTCCTGCAAGGGTCAGGATAAGGCTCGTATTTGTTAAGGAAGGGGTCTGGATCGGATCGCTGCAGAAGCGTGAGATGCATTTAGGCTCAATTACTCCGTGAACCTGCAGAGTGCCCCAGGGTCAAAGCACTTCAAGATTCCCATGTTAAGGCTGGGCTCTAGGCACTGTGATGTCACTTGGTGACTTCTTACAGGCTTCCGTATGGCCAAGTTTTGTTGTCTTTTCCCCGCCAAAAAGTCAACGACGCATGTCCAATGCACTGCCACCAATGCCACTTGGCCGCGCAATACTTGTTATGGCCATGGGTGCAAACTGAGACAGTGACATATCTGGTCCTGGCCATTTACGGCTTTACATCCTTAAGGTATCGTTAAACAATACATCACACTCGTTTGTAACCCGAGGATATTGAATCTACACCACACCAGACATTCGCCTCACCTCCAACATTCCAATGCGAACCCTACAGACGAAGTATCACCGATGAAGCGCTTGCTCAAGTCGCTGCCGCCTGGCTTCCCATCCTCTCGAGACGCCCATCATGTCTTCGGATCCGTCAAAGAACTTAGAAGTGAAAAGCAGAAACGATGATGGCGCGGGATCTATAGGCGCAGGAAATAATGGCCGCGAGGGTTTTGGAGCGGACTCTGCAAAAGACGCTTTGCCCAACAACACTTCTCCCACCGATACGTCTAGAGTCCGTTTCTCTGTCGAGACATCTAGAGCGTCACAGGATGTCTGTTCACGAGATTCCGGGCCTTCTTCACAGAAGCCCGCAGGTATTCTCAAGGCACCGTCGTATGGTCGACATCGTGGCTATTCTTTAAGGCGGTCGCTCTTTGCACAGAACCTCCAGAGACAAAGTATAGACAATGAAAGCAACTTTGAGATGGATACCTCGGCGTCTGTCGAGGGCGCAAAATCGTCAACGAGACCGACCACCGTTACCGTACAGGAGACGGAACCCGTGACGAATCCCATACGGCTGTCAGATCCTGATCTTGAACTGCCCCTCTACCGACGATGGCTGTCGAAACAACACTCCCGGATGACATTGCTGCAACGAATCACGAAGCCTTACAAGCAATTGCGCCAGAAGATTGCCGAAGCAAACAACATTCGACCTAGCGCCGATGGCCGACATGTCCGCGTGAGGCTTCTGCAACCCGAGGATGCCCTTGATGAGAGAACCGGCAAGCCTTACATCAACAATTTAATCCGCTCGTGTCGCTACACACCGCTAAATTTCGTTCCACGACAATTGATGGCTCAATTCGGAAAGCTTGCAAATTTCTACTTCCTCTGTGTCTCAGTACTTCAGATGATACCCGGGTTGAGTACGACTGGTACCTACACAACAATTATTCCTCTGCTGGTTTTCGTTGCGATATCTATGGCGAAGGAAGGCTATGACGATATTAGGCGACATCGGCTGGACAAGGAAGAGAACGAAAGGACAACGAAAGTCTTAGGTCTTCAAAACCTCTCACAGGATGATGGCTTCTGCTCTGGTAGTGTAGGCTGGCAGGAGAAGAGATGGCGTGAGGTCCGAGTTGGCGATGTCGTGCTTCTGAAGAGAAACAGCGCAGTACCTGCAGACATTGTCCTCCTTCAAACCGCTGAGCCAACCAATACAGCCTTTGTCGAAACGAAAAGCTTGGATGGGGAGACCAACCTGAAATCAAAAATGCCCGTGGCTGAAGTGAGTGCGGCTTGTAATGATCCAGATGCCGCTGCGAAACTGGACGCTGAATTCGTCGTGGAGGATCCCAACCTAGATCTCTACAAATTTGATGGGAGAGTGACAATCGGTGGCAAGACCCTGCCTCTGACCAATTCGGAAATTCTCTATCGTGGCAGCGTGCTACGCAACACACCCTCCGCCATGGGTCTTGTTATCTATTCTGGCGAAGAGTGCAAGATCAGGATGAACGCAAACAAAAATCCCCGGGTCAAGGCGCCGGCTCTACAATTCAAGGTGAACCGGGTCGTTGTGGTGGTTGCCTCGCTCGTTATCTTCATGGCCATTATCTTGACCGTGGCATACGAAATCTGGAGTCGAACCACAGAAGCCAAGGCCTGGTATCTCCACGCTGCGAGTGTGCCCTTTGGCCACATCCTGACATCTTTCCTGATCATGATGAACACTATGTTGCCTCTAAGTTTATACGTCTCCCTTGAGATCGTAAAGGTGGCTCAGATGTTCTTGATGAATGATGTGGACATGTATGACCCGGAGACAGACATACCCATGGAGCCACATACCTCGACCATCAACGAAGAACTGGGTCAAGTCAGCTATATATTCTCTGACAAGACTGGAACTCTTACGAACAATACGATGAAGTTTCGAAAGATGAGCATTGCTGGCACTGCATGGCTTCATGATCTTGACATCCAGATGGAAGCAGCAGATGAAGCAGGCCGTGAGAAACTGAGGCATAAGAAGCGTGCTGGTAAAGGGAAAGATGCATTGGGCCGGAAAAGTAAGCAATCACACTCAAGAATCTCTCGCAAGTCTGCAGCCTCGAGTAAAGCTGCGATTGAAGCTTCTGCGTTGCCCACAAACCATCCCGAAGATGTGCAGTGGAAGGCTTCCAGCGGCATTGACATGACCCTGGAGACCGGCAAGACACAGGACTTGTTGGACTATATCTACAACCGACCTCATACCGTGTTCGCACGAAAAGCCAGATTTTTCCTGTTGTCTTTAGCGCTTTGTCACACTTGTATCCCAGAAAAGAACGATGACGGGGACATCAGCTATCAGGCTGCCTCACCGGATGAAGCGGCTTTGGTGATGGCAGCACAAGAACTTGGATATATTGTCACCGATCGACAATCCAGCAGCGTCACGGTGAAGACGTATTCGGAACATGAGGAGGCGAACCCGGTTTTGGAGACTTATGAAGTCTTGGATGTCATCGAATTCTCAAGTGCTAGAAAGCGGATGTCGATCATTGTGCGTTTCCCAGACCAGAGGATATGTCTCTTGAGCAAGGGTGCGGACAGTACTATTCGAAAGCTACTTCGACTCGCCGAATTAGCTACCACGAGTGTGCAAGCAGTCGAGAAACGGGCGACGGATAGAAAGAGTGTGGAGGCACAAGAAGCTTTGCGACGAAAGAGCACTCAGTTGAGCCGCAGATCAAATTCCGTCCACGTAGGTGATGTGTCGCCCCGGCCAAGCAATGCCACCCTCGGTCGATTCCGCACAGCCAGAGACAGTGTTGATCAGTGGTTGAAAGATCGGGAAAACGACCCAGGAATGTCTCGACCTCGTCATAGTTCTCAATTCTACTCGTCACGGCCTTCGGCTCAATACGGCGCAAGAGTATCCGAGAATCTTGGGGGAAGAGCACAAGTATCGCCTCAGGCCAGTCCACGTCCGTCAATGCAAGACGACGACGACGTGGATGATGAAGAGCTTGTAGAAGACAGCCTTGTGATAAATGACAAGGCTGTGTTTGAGCGTTGCTTCCAACACATTGACGACTTTGCAACCGAAGGTCTACGAACTCTGCTCTATGGCTGTAGATTTCTGGCCGAGGATGAATACAAAAACTGGAAAGACATTCATATGTCCGCGACAACGAGCATTGTGGACCGACAAGAAAAGATCGAGCGGGCAGCGGAACTGATCGAGACCAAACTGGAACTCGTGGGGGCCACGGCTATCGAAGACAAACTACAAAAAGGTGTCCCAGATGCGATCGATCGGTTACGCCGCGCTGGCATCAAGTTGTGGATGTTGACTGGTGACAAGAGGGAAACTGCGATCAACATTGGGCATTCTTGCCGACTTATCAAGGACTACTCGACTATTGTTGTACTTGACCATGAGCTTGGAAATCTCCATACGCGCATGGCGACTGCATTTGCCGAGATCGACAATGACAAGACAGCCCATTCTGTACTTGTTGTGGATGGTCAAACATTGACCATTATCGATGCTGACCGGGCTTCGAAAGCTCTCTTTACGGATGTGGCAATCCGAGCAGACTCGGTCATATGCTGTCGTGCATCTCCCAGTCAAAAAGCATCACTTGTCAAGACAATAAGAACGAAAGTCAAAGGCTCTGTGACTCTGGCTATAGGCGATGGAGCCAACGATATTGCTATGATCCAGGAGGCGCATCTAGGTATTGGCATTGCCGGCAAGGAAGGCCTTCAAGCGGCGCGGACCTCCGATTACTCGATTGGCCAATTCCGTTTTCTTTTGAAGCTGCTCCTAGTCCATGGACGATGGAACTACGTTCGCATTTGCAAGTATATTCTGGGGACCTTCTGGAAAGAAATGATGTTCTACCTCGTTCAAGCGATCTATCAACGATGGACAGGATATACCGGCACCAGTTTGTATGAGCCTTGGAGCTTGTCCATGTTCAACACTTTATTCACCAGTTTGCCGGTCATCTTCATGGGAGTCTTCGAGAAGGACCTGGCGGCATCGACCTTACTGGCTGTTCCCGAACTGTACAACATTGGCCAGAAGGATCGAGGATTCAATCTCATATTGTACTTTTGGTGGGCGGGTCTTGCTGTCTGTGAGGCTGTTGTCGTTTTCTTCATCATGTATAGCATATATGGGATGGCCTGGTCTGGACAAGATCAGGACCTGTTCTCACTGGGTGCGGTTGCCTTTAGCGGATGCGTTGTCAGTATCTCGCTGAAGCTGCAACTCATCGAACTTCACAACAAGTCGGTGGCTGCTGCGATTGCGATCTTTTTGTCTGTGGGAGGCTGGTGGCTGTGGAATCTGATCATGTCGGTCATTTACCCCTACCAAGTCCTCTACACCGTCCACAATGGCTTTACGAGGCGCTTTGGTCGCGATCTGTTATGGTGGCTGACGCTACTCCTGATCATACTTTCTGTATGCCTGTTGGAAGTGACGATCAAAGCGATCAAATCAGCAGTCTGGCCGACAGATGTGGACGTCTTCCAGGGTCTCGAGCAAGACCGGGAAGTCCGAAAGCGCTTTGAAGAGGCTGCCGCCGACCTTCTCCAGCAGGGCTGGGATCGTGGCACCAAGAAGTCAAGCCTTGAATTGGCCAGAGAGGTGGAGATACAGGCTGAACGGGAAGCGCAGGTGCAAGAACTGCTGGACAGACCGCGTGAGATGCACATGAGGAAGCCATACCGCCGAGAAAATTCTGCAATGGATGTCAAAGACACGACATCTCGACAGGCTGCAGGGTCTCAGGAAATGGAGGAAGTACCAAAGATATCTTTGGACATTGGTGAACTCTTCAGCAAAGGGTTTGGTGCAGTGCGTAAAGGCCAGGAGTTACGATGAGCATGATTGAAGAAAAATACCCCATTAGTTAGTCCAGGTTGCCATGATAAATGATTTTTGGATGCGAAAATGAGATGCTAAGCAAAACAAAAAGCACAACTGGCATACAGTACGAGGGTTTTTTCTTTATCATTTCAATTCTGCCATAAACCACAAAAATTATTCCCATCTGGAATTAGTTCCTCAAGGGCATACCTATTTCTGCATACCTATTTCTGCATACCTATTTCTGCATACCTATTTCTGCATACCTATCATACCTGACTACGATTTTCGAAGTGGTCGAGGCTACTGCAGGTACGGAGAATTATATCTCGCCAGTGCGGTGTGTGCATATGCCTTATGCAGGTAAGCAATAGTCACAATGCAGGTCTTCGTAGGTACATGGCGAGCTTATGGCAAGAAGACGGCAAGAAGACCTGCTTCCTTTTGAGACACTGCAGGTCTCCAGGGGAAGAGAGAGAGATTTTCCCCAGCAGTATCTGCACGTACCTCTTTCGCGTCTACTTGGTGACAGTAGCACAGGCCTACTATAGTAAGTCTATAATACTACTCCTACCGTTCACGCGAGTCATGCATATCGAGATGGCAAGTTATTTTTGATGAACTGAATGCAAGAGACCTTTCGCGGATTCAGAACGGAGAATTCTCCAGTCCAAGAAAGAAGAAGGGGCACGGCAAATCAGCCACCATATCAGGGGTTGTAAGACGCTATGGTGAGGAAGATTTTTCCCATGGTGACACACTTTGTTGCATACGCGAGTTACACGATTCCGCAGTTTCAAAAGTTGCCGCCGTGGGTGGCACAGCGTTGTGCAGATCAGCATTTGGATATGCCGGCTTCGCGCTTGGCCGCCTTTGATCGCGATGCCTTGTTAAACATCATCACCGTTTTGATGGATGTCGATCGAGATTCGATGAGGTAAGAGAGGGAAGACTGAACGATCCAAAGGCTTGGATAAGGTATGCAAAGCTTCGTTTTAAATGACGGCTCGGCAAGCAGTGGCATGTGGCATGCCAATGAGATCAGACAGCATGTTCTGCAGGCGGACGCAATGTCGATGACAGTCGGATGACAGCTGTTTGTTCATTTCCCGGAGACGAACCTTCTGAGGGGAAGCTGCAGAGCCTCGTGGACAAAGAATATCGAATATCTTGCACACAGCATCATGAACACAGTCATACGACTTGCAACTTGCATCTCGTCGCAGAAGCTGTAAGTCGGCAACTTGTTTTCTGTCCTCCCCAACCCCTGAAAATGCCCCGATGCGGCCGATGGACGGTCTGAATACTCATCACGCGTCGTGTTGTGCTCACAGATGGTGGATCACAGCCAAGACTGTCCAGGGATCGTGCTTGTTTCTTGATGGCGTCAAGCCTTGAAAGAATCTCACCAATGACACTTGATCGGTACCTGACGCTGCCGCTTGTCCCTGGCACCTTACTCGGATTGTTCTAGTCGCCGTACCAGGGGCAATGCAAGCCACCCCGGCATCGCTCACGCGCCGTTACTCGACAGAGACCGACAAGCTGCAAAGATCCTCAACCTTCCCTCGAAGAAAATCCCACCGACAGGCAGGAAAGGTGCCACAATTTCTCAGTCCCTGTCGCCGCTGGTGGAGGACATGCAGCGCTATTCCAGGCGCCAACAAGTCGAATCAACCAACGGTGAGGTGTCCCGCTCTCCACCTCTCATCCCTCGAACACCTCCACTATGGAAGCCCATTTTCCTTTCTACCGCGTCGCTCTTTTTGCGGCTTTTTGCTCCAGATGAACTACGCAAAGACCTGTTCGGCTTTGATCCACGCCCTAGCCTCTTTACTCCTATCTCTCCCCCGTCAGGTAGCTTGCTCTGTGAGCGCAGCGTCAATGCTCAAGCTGCCTCGTGCTTAACTTGATGCCATCACTGCCATCTATCCTGTCGCGTCCGACTGCCATTCGACAACAGACAGAATGACTGTGGTGTGCAATGCTGGGAAAGCCGGCATCATCGGATACTCGATAACCACAGTGATAGTAGGGGTTCATCGTTGCTCTTAGCAGTGGCAGGCTCCATCCCTTGGGGGCTGGTAGCGCCATCCATCTATGCACGACATGCATTCGCCGGGCAAACTGTCGTGCTCGCTTCGATCTTCAGAGAGAAAGGCGACATACAGTAGTACACAGTGCGGTAGAAACGATGGATCACAAGCATGTGTAACGTTCGAGGCACGAAAAGAAAGAAAACAACCTTTACGTTCGTGAGACATTGCTTCTCCGACACCCAACTGGCCACTATGGTGTTCAGAGGCGCACCAGACTGCCCAATGCCGTCCATGAGACACTGCACGTAGGAGCGTCCAAAAGCTCGTTGTTAGACGACTCTCTTTCCGACAGCGCCTGGTATCGCGATGGTTGGGCGAATCATAACCGCCGTCATTTTTGTTATGACGGAGGATCTGACGGCCTGTTTTCCAAGGCTGTCCAATCCGTCGCGTTCCCTTACAAGTTGCCACAACACCATGGTCAGGTCTCGAGTTATCTATATCATTGGTGATGTCGTACCAGATGCAAGATTGAAGCCATTGCAAAAGGATATACGAGACTCTGCACAGCCCGATTTCCGGAAGCATCTTCGGTCAATGGTGAATAGTGAATGGTCGGGTATAGTGTGGTCGCGGCGTCCCTTTTACGGGGTAAAACACGAGACGCGATGCAAGTGGTCGGTGCACAG
Source organism: Exophiala sideris (assembly GCA_000835395.1). Taxonomy (NCBI): domain Eukaryota; kingdom Fungi; phylum Ascomycota; class Eurotiomycetes; order Chaetothyriales; family Herpotrichiellaceae; genus Exophiala; species Exophiala sideris. The sequence goes on along the minus strand of KN846951.1, from coordinate 9,693,386 downwards.
ATGATTCTGCAAAGCCCAAAGCTCCTACCCCCAACTTAACGGGCTCTAACAGATTGTGGCTGTGAACCTTGAGAATAAGTGCTGGCGGCTGCAGATAAGCGTGACTTTGTGTCTCGGACGCGTGCCAGAACCATGGTCAAAGGGCAAATCCTAATAGTTGAGATATTCATCAAGATACTGGCACACCACAGTAATATACTCCGTACGGACTGCCCTTACCATAGTAAGCAAATCTCCTTGCCAGAAGAAGGCTGGATCCGGCCAGGGATAAACTGCCGTTGTTTTTGTTGCAAGCGCGTGATGGGTGAGACCGGACAGGCTCAACCCATGTTGTGACATGGGGTGTTTTGACTTGGTGCTCCCCTCGTGTGGTAGAGGGCGTTTTGGCGCGTTAGACCTTACTGTGTACTCCCCTAGGTCGTGGCCGGTGCGTAGGAGCCTCATGGTCGGAAATCCATTCATTGGATGGATTACCACTAAGCGTGAGCATCCCTTTAACTAAGAGAAGGGTGGAGTGGGAGGCTTGTGCTTTGACTTTTAGGCTTGACTCGGTGGTACCTGCATTAACTCTCCCAGCGGCCAGACACCCAACCCGCCCATTCAGGATCCCTCCTGGTCACTCCACCCACTGGTCCCTAAACTTCTCCCTTATTGTACTCTCCGTCTCCTCTCGTGCCTCTTGTCTCTCTCTTTTTCCATCCTCACTGTCGCCCTTGACCAGGTATTCCAATCTTTTTTCTTTCGTTATACCTCTCTCACCACCATTCTTTCTTTACTTGTTGCTTCATAGCCTCGCCTTCGAGCGTGCCTTTCACTCTTTCAAGGCCCTCGAACCACATTCCTTAGGCTTTTGCTTTTCAACAAACCACCATTTTCAACTATCTACGGTCTTTACCACCCCTTCACACAGACAATCTACAACCAAGTCGACACGACCAAGTAATTCTCCCTTTGGCTGCCTGGATCAGCTATTCGAAGAACTCCTTCCCACCTGTAACCATACAACACCGACGACTGCCTGCAATCGAAGGCCTGTATTTCGAAGTCGAGCATTTACCACACTACATCCGTCACGATGGATCTCTCATCAGATCCCACTGACTTTATTGACTCTCCGGAGTCAACTCCCTCGCCCATGGCTACCCAAACCACACCAGATACCGAAGGCAGCTCTACCTCGGCCAACACTGGGGGTCCAAATTCCGCAACTCGTCGTCCTCCACGAAAGAGTACCTTGACGCAGCAGCAGAAGAACCAAAAAAGACAGAGGGCAACACAAGACCAATTGGTGACTCTGGAACAAGAATTCAACAAGAACCCCACTCCTACCGCTGCCACCCGTGAACGTATTGCTTCGGAGATCAACATGACTGAACGGTCGGTTCAGATCTGGTTCCAAAACAGGTATGTGCCTTCTAGAAACAGCTAGTATCCCGCTTCTAACACAATACGCAGCCGTCGTCGTGCGAAGATCAAGATGATCGCCAAGAAGAGCATTGAAAATGGCGAAGATTGCGACAACCTACCCGAGCCCCTGAGACAGCTGCTTGCCATGCAGGCCATGGAATCCGGCAGACCTTTCCCTGGACAGCTCCTCCGTCGTCCAGGTGGGCCAATGGCTCAATATGGAAGCGGTGGCATGATGATGAACGGAGACCTTACTGCTCAAGGCAAAGTCGTTATCCAACACTTCACATGTCGATCTCTGAGCATTGGTACATGGAGACGTGTCGGTCAAAATGCCATGGATTTGGTCATCTTCTACTCTCCCGACAAAGCATGCATCACCTACTACATCAACAACGACTCCGCTGGCTACAAGATCGAATTTCCCTTTGCTTACATCAAGAGCATTCAATTGGAAGCTGGTGACACAGCTCCAAATGCAAATGGTTCTCCACCTCGACCCGGTGGCCTCGTCATTGAATTGACCAGACCGCCCAACTTCTTCATGGACTCGTCCAACTCTGGGGGCTTCTACCAATGTGGTGACTTTACAGAGGATCAACAAGCATCCCATGTCTTGAGTCATCATCTCGGAGGACATCCCAAGGTGCTAAGTGGACAACTTGCCAAACTAGTCTCTCTCGAGTCATTCCAGAACAGACACAATCCCTTCGATATCCACGCTATGCCAGCATCTGCGCCAGTCTCGCCTAACATGGGCATTGCACGACCAGCGTCACAACCTCAAGTGCAGTTTGCGAGACCTCATCCTCCTCACGTCGGTATGTTCCAAGAACAATTCGGCATCAACCACAACCTTCACCCAGGCCGTATGCATCCTGGTCACAAGCGTCAACGAAGTCGATCCGTGCCTATCGCGCTAGACTTCTCAATGCTTCACGGACCTATGCCTACTTTCCACATTCAACAACCTTCTCCTCAACTCACTCCTGGTCCTCACGACCTTTTCCAAACCATGCCACAACAACATATGCAGACTCCAATTGGACCAACACTCCAAATCGACACTTCTGCTGGATACGGTATGGACTTCCGTCAGATGCCCATGTCGGCGACTGCAACCTCACCCTCAGAATTCGCCAGTCCTGGCTTCTTCCCGTCAAATCCAGCTCATGGACCCATGCCTGCTTCTGATTATGGCACACCACAACAGTTCAACATGCCATTCCTCTCACCTTCACCCATGGTCGATGCTCACCTGATGTCATCGTCTGTATCTCCGATGCCACATATGCATCATCCTGATCCGGTCATTGCTGATCAATCTCCGCCACTGAATGCACTACACAGAAGTGCCTCGGCTGACATGTTCAGCCGGCACCACGATCACAGCGGATTGATGGACGAGACATTGATGCTTGGCGAGATGTACTCGAAACAAAATCTCAACATGCCCATGCCCAGTCCTGGAATCGACGAGAATGGCATGTTGATGATGCACGACATGTCAGAATTCCATACCCCCATGGAGCATATGGACATGTTCATGACGCCTTCTGGCACAATCGATCCCAACAACCTGCAAGCTGGTCTACACCACTAAAGTTGACGGAACGAACTTCCTGTAACAGTTTGAATGACCTTGATGCCTTCCCTAGAAATCTCAATCTTCTGCCCCGACTCCTCTTTCGCCACGAATTGGAATTGTCAGATTTCAATTCAGCACTGTCCGGACGGCGCAAACCTGTTATATATATCAATCAACTTTCCTGTTAGTGTGCGTGGCCAAGATTGCCCGCTGTGAGATGGCGTGGATAGCTGTCCACTTCTGTTCCTGCTTTTTTCAGTCTGTCTAGTTACGCGGTTATGCATCAGAAACGACCTATGTTTTGCGTTGGTTTTTGGTTCTGGTAGTCTGTTGGTGGTAGATTGCGAATTTGGCGAGTACAAAAAAAGCATCCCGTTGAGGGGAGAATTTGTCGATATGGGTCCAAAGGGCGACTTGAGTTGATGTCCTGCGCCTGAGAGGCAATGTCCTGGTGAAGGATGCTTGTGGGAATTGTCCTCGCGGCATGGGTAGAAGTCCTGGATGGTTGATAGCAGCACGGGGCAGGTTAATTCATTCCGGCCGAACCATCATTTCCACGGCACAGTGTTGTTTCGGGAATCTTTCAGCTTCTCATCCTCGAAGGATCGAGGTGGTTGTGCTCGATGAGTCTGTGTTGCTTTGGATGTTGTTGCTGGTGCATTGAAAGGGTTGTCTCTGTCTGAGCAGCGAGGCTGCCATGGACGGTTTTTGCATTAATCTTGAGCCTTGCCGACGACTAATGTGAAGGAAGGTAACAAGCAACAAGAGGATAAGAGAGAGGAAGAGCAGACAATAGCAAGGGCGAGATGTTGGATTAAATGTGTTTCTTCCATCATTCAGCTCTCAACAAACTAGTACCTTTTGTTTATCATAGCGGAGAGGAGCAAATTTGACTGTAAATTTGATATACCACAGTATGCTCACTCAAAGATTGGTGTAATTGTTCGATGAGATTGAGGCAAGCCACTGCCTAAGTAGTCTTGTAGGTGGCATATGGCCTAGCCCTCCTTACCTAGGCAAACATTCCTGGGGATCCACAACGTTAAGATTTCAGCCTCGTTTGAGGAAATTAACGAGGGGAAAAGCCATGTCCAGCTCTATTCGTAAATTGTTGCAGATTACTTGACTTCCTGTATGATTACTGGTGGAACATTTCACCAGGCTACCGGACAGTGACTGGCAATAGCTAACAAGTCAGCCTGAACGCGAGATGATGCTTCAAACTTCTTCTTGATTATGTGTTTGTTTCTTGTGTCTTTGGCAGAGCATACTAATGGACACGAATCTCCTTATTGCCCCATCAACACTTACTTCACAGTAGAGTGGAAAAGAGAAGACAAACATTTCTCACCTGCTGTAGCCTACCCTGTGCTACCTACACCGTGAGGGTGAGATTACTGCTGAACAGCGCCACGTTGTACTCGTAATCTCATTTCTTGCAGACGTTCAGGAACGAATCTTCCAAGTCATGTTAGGACGTTGCCTGCCTCTCTGTTAATTGAGGCTTGCTGATCTCTCTCCCTTTCTCTCACACTGAATTTGCTTATGCGTGTCGTCTTCGACAGTACGGGGCATTGATTAGTAGACAGTGGTGGTGTCTATGCTTGCGTACATATTCAGGCGCTGTGTTCTTCTCACTAGCTGCAAGGTGAGTCAAGCGGCACGACGAGACCCATGCTGGAGCCCACTGGTCAACTCTCATCATGCCGACTTCTGCTGTTGCTGGATCTTCTCAGCCTCAGGGATCGTCACTGGCACCAGCCTCTTTCCGGTTTGACCTGAGGGTCTTGGGGTTGGACGAGTACCTTGAGGATGCACCACACAGATATTCTGCCTCACCTTCCAACTAGTGCACCTGAACACGAATTGCCTTGTGCTCGGAAACTCGTACACCCATATTGCAAAAGCCTGTGATGAACCTGGGAAACAGGCCACTTCATCTGAGGGCGGACGGTATTTCTCTCCAAACCGAAAGTGAGTGTCCCGGTGTCATCCACCATGTTTGAGCAGTTTCTTTCTCGTTCGAATCCGGAACCGACCGACAACCCTGGAGGACCTCCAAAGGTCATGTCACCAGAAGGCATGGGGTGAAGTTAGCGCATGCGGCCCCAGCTTGGTCAAGCCAGGCCAACGCTTAGTATTCCTCCTTCTTCGTCTCCTCGATGTCGATGTCGATATCAAGCTCGTCCGCCAAAGTCTTGTCAATGGCATCCATCAACTCGCGGATCTGCTGGTCGCCATGGTACGCAGCGTTCCACACAACGTGAATATTCAACTTGCCTCTGAACGTCCACAATCTCAAGACAATTCCCGGAGCAAGCGGGTCTGCCCAGCCATCGAGGTCCTCGACTGTAATGTCTTTGTTTCCGTGCTCGGAAACAATGGTTTCGCCATCCAGCAGGCCTAGGCCGGTGAACCAGGGTACGGAAACAGGTTGATCTGGCGGTGTCTTCGTGCCCATTTGCGTGACCTGCGCACTTATCTCGCGGGCGTCTTCATAAAGCCACGTCTCCCTATCAGCGAGCTGGTATTGTCGGCGCAGATCTTGGGCGCGAGTCAAGAAGTCTTGGCCAGGAGGGAGCGTCAGCATGAGCATCTGAGCGGCGCTCCAGCAGCCCTGATCACGGTACGGCGATGACTTGGGAAGTCGCGTGCGGACCTGTGCAGGCATCAAGGATGCGTAATTGCGATTGCGCTTTTCAGGTTTGTCGGCGAGAGCCCATACCGCGCCGAGATATGCTGAGTGAATTGCTGATGTGATTGAGATGCCTTTCGATTTGCAGGCTCGTATCAAGTTCGATGTCGAGGACGGGGTGTACACGCGTCTATGCACTTTGACGGTTGAGAATGCGTCGGACTCGTTGCCTTGCATGGGGAAATCGATGCACGGCAGTTTCGAGTAGTAGTCGTCAAAGTGCTTCTCGACACGAGCTTTGGATTCGGGCGTGGTGGTTGCATCCGGCATGAGCATGTCCTCGACCGCAGGTGTCAGGAGGTGGACCTCGCTTCCTGGGGTGTATTTTGACAGTGCCTGGCGGGTATTTGTGCCAGTCAGAAGATCAGCGGCGTAGTCGAACAAGTCATTGACAACTTTGAAGGCGCCGGCAGCTTCGGTTCGCCAATGGCTGATGTACAGGATCAGGCTGCCCTTGAATATTCCGTCATTCGTAGAGCGAGACAAGATCTGGAGTACTGGCAACGGCTCCAGATGCTGCTGCATGCTTCGGATGGCGCTTTGTACGGACGTACCTGATGGAGAGACAAGGAAGGTCCGGTCCAGCCATGCTTCAAGATCCGTAGGAGAGGGGACTTGGTATTGCTTGACCTCATTGGTCACTGTAGTAGCTATGTCCGGAGACTTGAGGAGTCGCAGGGCTTTCCAGGCATCTTTGAGGGCTTCTATGACTTTGTCGGAATCATGTCGTGTAGTGAAATTGGCGATGGCGTGGATTTTGATCGGTTCACGTGCGAACGGTCGTTCGGTCGTGACGATGGCAGCCATGCCCGCTTCTGAGTCTCTCAGCGGCCGTTGGTGAAGACCGGGTGAGCTTGTTGTCCATGGCATGATGATGATTTTGTGCCGGGACACTATCTCTGTAGGTCAGGTACAAAGTCCTGGTTACTCTTGCGAAGATGAACCTCGAATTTGGCCTTGAGCATCGGGACCTTGAAAGTTGGAGATGTGAGTTCAATATATTTTTCCATCTTCGCGATACGGACCAAATTCGTTCCAGTTCTAGTTACCTGAAATGGATATTCGAGCTGCAACGCACGTAAGAAAGCATCAAGGTCGAGCGTGAGGCGACAATCCAGATCCGCTATAGTATCTGCAGCAATGAAAATAGCAAATCTATGCCAACCCGCTAAGAATAACAAATCTACTATTTTGCTCGACGGAGCATGTTGAATCAGAAGTGAGCCTAGACTGCGAGTACCCGCCTCGTCCGCCCTTAGGACTCGACATCCACCGCCACAAGCCCAGTGACCTAGAACAAATGCATCATGTGCATCCAGTCTTCATCTTCATCACCTCGTTCTAACATCCGCGCCGCTTTCCTGGCCTGGGGAATTTTTAGCTCCTTATCGATGAATTCTAGTCTGTCGATGACAAATGGACGTATGGGGCTCGATTGGTTGACGCTGCAGGCAGAGTTGAACAACGGCCAGATGAGGAAATAAGCAGATGCAATGGTCGGCCTGGACTGCGCGCGACTAAGAAGCTCTCCCTGCGGAACAAGGAATTGTGAGGACGACTGGCAAATCTCCACCGCTGTGGACGCGATGACCTTTGCATATCCTTCACATTGGTCTTCCAGCTGCGGGTCTTGTGCCGCATAGTCATGCATGATCTGATAAAGACTGATCCTCGTCATGCGAACGGTATTCCACGTCTGCGCAATTCGATGGTTCGGATAGACATGGTATTTGTTCTTGTAGACACCGCGGATGTCGCGAGTTGTGGTGACAACGTCGAATTTCCAGGCCAGAATGTCGAGCTCTTTCCACATAGACATGATCTGGCCATCGACGGCCTTTGCCCATCGGACTATTTCCGAAGGCTCGGTCAGCGAGCCTTCCCGTATACATGCTCGAAGCTCAGCGTATGCTGCAAGGAGCAATGAGAACCGATGGCGGGCAGCATGCTGTTCGACGGGAAAGTTATATGTTGGATCGAATCGTAGAACACTTGGGTGCATTCTTGAATGCTGTTGTACGCAGAGAGCACGAATGATATCGGTGATGTGGTGATTAAGTCGGCCGCTTAGGGGTGAATTGCTCGTATGCCTAGGACGTGTAGAGAAGAGGACCAAGGCGCCTTCCACGTGACGAGCCCACGTTGTGGAGGGTGAGTATGTTGCGTTGGTATTGGTGCAAGGCCTATCGTAGCCATTGACGATATCTGCGCTGGAAAGTGCTTCGAAATGAGCGAGGAGGAGGATTGCCGCAAGAACGTCGTCCCTGAGTGAAGCATCAGGACTTGCTAGGGTGAGCTTGGTATCTTTGAGACTTGTCGAGTATTGTTCTCTGGCAAGCGTCATAAATTCGGGGTTGCGAGTTTCATGACTGAGACTTGCGATTGCAACGGCCTTGATGGCGCTGAATAGGAGTGAGTCAGCCGAACTTTGGCTGTATAGCGAAGGCAGATAGTCAAAGTGACTTCCAGGGATGTATTGTGCCAAGAAGAAACTGGTAGCGAAGTCCGAAAGTGGCTGGCTGGGTTGAAATGAGACTAGGCAGAGATGACTGGGCGAAGTCATAGCCTGCTCTTGTCCAGTGAGTGTAGCCAAGGCAGCGTAGTCAGGTTTGGGCGATGTGCGGCTGATTGACAGCGAGGAAGACGAGCGCGAGATTGAGTCCCCGACACTACTTTGCGGGGTGCAGCTGGACCCACGACTGTCTGCCCCAGGTTTGTTGCGGGTGGTCACCTCATACTTTTGCTGAACGCGCTCACTCTCGTCTCGGAACATGAGGTCAATTTCGTTTCGATAGCCAGGGCATGATCGAGATGCATTCCGACATTGACCGCAGCTGGGTGATTTGCGGTCGCACTATTTTGTCGCTTAGTATGGGCTCGTCCTATTGCCACGATCCAGTTCAAATCACCTTTAACCTCTTCTTCCTGCAGTGACCACAGCCTTTCGAAGGCTTCCCGCAGTAGACCATTTTCGTTTGCTCAAAATCGAAACGAATAATGCAGCTGTAGCAAAGGAAGAATCGTGAGATCACTGCGGTTTTGTCTTCCTGTCCTCCCAGGCCTGAACCTCCAACCGTAAGTCTTTTGCTCGTTTGGCGTTGGTCACTCAGTGGCGCAGCGCATTGTCCATGAGACGGTAGCAGTCACTTTGTCGTGTATGGTAAGTGACTAAGCGATGCCCTTAATCATCCGGCTTTCTCCGAGGCTGTCTAGTGGGGAGTGGTCCTTTCGTGATACCGTACCTCGTGTTGACGGCAATCAGATGAAAGGCGTACCCGTACTTCGGTCACACCGTAGCAAGAGCATATCTGCAACCTTCGTCATGACAAGTAGACGATGCGTTTGCCATGTGGATGGGCGATGATGGGAGAGGGAGAGGAAGGAAAAGGGCACAACAATGACGTGGATGGTGGCTATATAGACATATCGACTAAGCCCAAGGCAGTATGCTGCTCGCTATTTCGTCTCCACTCAACCAATTTCAGGCCTTCCACCGTTTGCATCGTGATTTCCTATGAGTGGCCGTTATTTGGCGCATCAATCCTGTAGAGCCAATGGCCATGCGTGCGAGACAATCCTCCTCTTCCAAGTACGGGATAGGATAAATAAAGCGATTGCGGTATTTGAACCTCCACACTGGTCGGCTGTAGCGACGTTGAGTAAGAGGACTCAGAGACCCTTCCGACGGTTGGTTGTAGCAACACCCATGAGCACTAGCATCACATTTGTATATTGAAACAGTAAGTAAGTACATATAGAGATCTAATCTATTACGCCTATGCCCAATTACCATCCAGGTCCCGAATTTGTCGTTCACATGAAATTTGCCCAAAAACATAGAGATATTCCCTCAGCAATCACCTGTTAATACAATCAAGTCTTCGTCCAGCCATAGTCTCTGTCCACCTTTTTCACACTCTAGACTGTCCATACATTTGCTGTTCGCTAAGAGGATAGCCCTGTTGAGGGGCGGCGGCTCCTCCATGCCCAGATCGTTGGTTCTTCCCACCGAGGTCCCCGGTAGCTTTCGGAACCATTAGTCCAGCTGCCAAGTAGATAAGCACGACAATCGCCTCCTGCAAGGTTTCCATCACAAGGGCAATTGTAATAGAGCTGGTAGAGCCGGTCGCAGGATTGAATTTCGCATCGTGCGAAAAAGCGGCGAGTAGTGAATAAAGGAGTCGAACGGCCAAGAACGGGAGCGTGACACAGACTGCAATGATCAGACGCGACTCTCCGAGACCAGCGAATCTCCACTGGCGAAGCGCATAGCCGGTGAGAAGGACCAGCACTCCATAGACAACGGCAAATAGGATGATGCCAATGTGTACTGTTGATTCTGAATCGATGTCTGCTGGGTTCTGGGCATTTGTCGCGCCCACAATGCAAAGTATCAAAGCAACCGTCGCAGGTATCTGAATTGCTCGGACCACAAATGAGAATTTTGTGCTCGCGGTTTGGTCCAATATTGAGTGGTATCTATACATAGCTCGATTAGCAGATGCGCCACTTCGAGGTGAAGAGACCATACACTCTAGTGAGTATGCCGAGCGTCGACAATAGGAGGGGCGAGAGTCCGAGCACAGTGCAGACAAGTGCAATGGTCTCAGGGGTCTTGGGGTTGTTATTGTTAATTGTGTCGAGCTGAGCGGCTGATCCAATGATTCTGATAAGACAGAATATGGTCAAGAAGATCCAACCAAAAGCCCTTCTGGCGCCATGTTTGGCTATAACGACAACAGACACGAATAGAGCTGGCACGTAGTATGCCAGTCTTCCGATGGAAACCCCATCAGAGTAGGTGATATGAACCATTATGGCCGATAGAGGAGTTTGTGAAATTCAAAGGATGAAAACTTTTCGATGTTGCTTCGCGTTGTTATCGGGCGATTTTGCTGTGCGAAGTTGCCGGCGATGGTACTGTGCGATGGTAATGGTAGCAAAGGCCATAATGGAAGCAGACCCTTGCCCTTCTTATACTATAGGACCATGTCGACCAGATGATGTTTCAATATGTCGTTGGATGGGACTTACCTCAGTACGGCGCATCTCGCGAGAAGGTCTGCTCAGAGCCTCGACTTAGTCAAAGATTGGCCGCATAGCAATTGAGCACAAGCCCTTTTGGCTTGCTTGTCGCTCATAACAATCTCAGTGGCCATGGAGCGAAAAGGACCTCGCGCTGCCAACCGTTTCGGGAGCGCAAGTCGGAGCCACGTTTGCTGCAGGTTTGGATGGTGCAACCAAAAGTGAGAGACAGCGCGTTACGGGAGGCGCAGAAGCTGGCAAAGAAAGATTGCCGATCAGTACTCGGTGGGTATGAGTCTGTGACACAAGTTGTTGTTCGCAGAAGAAGTCTAAGCCACCGAAGTGCATGCCGAGAAGAGTAAAGTGTCGAATTCCTGGCTGTGCAGGCACCAGTCAACTTTCGGCATGGGGAATCATTCTTCCAGTGCTGACAAAGGGTCACTGCACCTTGACAGTGGTGAGTTGCTTCCGCCCTCATTTTAGACCTCTGGGCATGGCGACGACGTTGGATCGAATATTGCTATTGGTTATTGCTTTTGTTTTTACCTTTCTCGGCTGAGTCGTATCTCGCAACTGCTACGTTTCAACCTCCATTATTATGCTCCATGTACTTCTGCCTACAAGCAGATTGCCGAAGTCGGGGGTTACCTCGACAAAGGCTTGCCTTACCCCATAGACGCCCAAATAACCATGAAACGGAGCTTGCCATAAGACGTGGCTAACCAGTTGCTGCGGTCAGGGAATCGATGCTTGAGGTATCTGCCTGCTGCGAGATTGCTGGTACAGTGTCCGAGTAGGCACCCTAAAAATCCGACCCAGCCAATGGTCAACCCTGAAATATAACCCCTCGGGTCGCCTAGCTGAAGTCGGTATCGTTTTCGTTCTCGCTGCTGACGGGGCATTTTCGAATGGCTGGCTGTGTAATGTTTATGTGACCTTGGGGAGGCAGCCTGCAATATCAGATATATAAAAGCATGTTCTGTTCGTGGCATCTGGGCCCTGGCTTATCTCTATCTTCCATTCAATAAGAACACAGTCCATTAGCACCAGTCGAGTCAACTTTTCACCCTCAAAAACCAAATCATCTGATACTACAACCATCTTTCACCATGGGTCTTATCAAGACAGCGATGATGTCGGGAGCTGCGATCTATGGCATCAACAGGCTCGCAAAGACAGCTGAACACCGCCGAGAACACCCATTGCCTTCTCAGAACGAGTATCGTGATGCTCGTCCTCAGTATTTCGACGCACCTGAACAACGTGGCTCCTACTACCCACAGCAACAGTCCTATGGCCAGGAAAAGCAAAGAGGCCAAGCCCCGGTGCTGCAGTTCGATGGTCGGAGGGACTACCAGGACCAGTCTCAGCCATTGTACCTGGAGAACAATCCGGCTTCTTCACTTCCCTGGAGCTACAGCGACAGAGAATATGCATATGCTGCTGAAAACCACAGAGCATCACCCATGGGTTATAATGAGGCCCCGCCTCATTATCAAACCAGCTATGCTCCTCCTAGGTCACAGCGACAGTCGGGCTTTGTCCAGTCCGAGGAGCTTTCCGATTCCGACTTTCAGCATCAGCGGAGCTCTAGTGGCGGAGCTGCGCTGTTAAATACCCTTGCACAACAGTTCATGGGTGGTGAGGGCGGGAACAACAAGGGGAAAGACGTGATGAAGATATTCTCCAAGTAAAGATCCGTCGGAAGCGCGAGATTGAGAAGTCATGTTGGGGTAGATGCATTTGAGAGCTGGTATTTTTTGTGGTTTGGGTTTGAGGATCGGATCTGCATTGTCGTGGCGTTCGGACATCCCTTTTCTCCAAAGGCGGCGTTGGCTTTTGTTTCTGGGATAAAATAGATGTACTGGCATGGCATGGAGTTTCCTGAGATTTGTAGTCATTGCCAAATGTCGAACTTCCGCAACTTGATGACCGGTCGTGCCTCTAGCTAACTCCCCATATCCCCAAGGGATCTTCCGCTGCACCTTCTCGGCTCTGTGCTCTCTCGCTCTGAAGTCGCTTGGCCCTTTTGGCTAGGAATCCCAGGGTCAAAGGCCCTATGATCGTGCAAAGGAGAATTGCCCAGGTCACAATTAGATAGATATCTGATGTCGAACTTGCACCGTCAGTCGGATCCTCCTTGCCGTCCCGTGAGTTTGCCGTGGAGAAGATACCATCAGTTGCAGCAACAGCCGAGATCAAGAAGCCGATCTCGCCACGAGCGACCATTGCACATCCAAGAATGGCCGCAGGATACAAGGACTTTGGACGAGGCCATGATTTTTGTCTCGAACTATTCGTCTTGTCTTTGTTCTTGGTCGAGGGCGTTCCCTTCTGCGGACTGAACCGAATGAGCCAAAGTCCACAGCACACTTTTCCGATGCACATCAACGTGGCGTAAATCACTCCACGCCACACAATAGCCCCTCGAAACATCTTTGATATCGGAATGGAGAAGCCAATCGACGCCTATCATCAAGAATTAGCGGTGGGGTGTCAGCGGACTTCCTCAAAGGCAGCACTGACGAAGAAGAGGGGTTTCAAGACACGATCGACGGCTGGAGCGTAGTACTGGCTGTACATTTGCATGCCGCCACGGTTGGGTTCCGTGGGATTCGACATGTCTTCGGGTGTAGTCCGTCCTGTATGCTTCCCCACGTCGGTAACGTTCTCCGGCGGTGGTGTGGGTAGCCGGGCTGAGCTGGCTGGTTCAACCTCCGCGTCGCAACTTCTATCGACAGGTGTACTGCCTGGGCTACTTTGCATTGCAGGTCTGGCACCCGCACCGTTGTCAGTATGTTCTCGAACCGCATTTCCTGCTCTGCTCGCCTTCGACTCGACATTTCGCTGGCTAGACTGCTCACTGGTAGGCAAAGCTCGAAGCTCATTGACCCAAGAGATCGCAGCGCCAGCAAGGTACGCCGCGAAGAGAGTCGACGTTCCAGCATAGCTAGCCGCAGATACAAGACCGACCAGAAGGGCAGTTGAAAGAAGAAAAGATAGTGTTGATGCATTGACCACCCTCTCACTCAACTTGGACATCCTCACTTTGCCACGCCCAGGACGTACCATGATGGGCTTAAGCAAGAATCTGCAGGAGACTGGAACGACCACTGCAAAGCCAGCAGACACCAATATCGGTCGCAAGATAGTCGAGGCATGGATCGGACTGTCACCAGAGCCTAGATTAGCGATTACCTGGACCATGACTAGCCCAACCACATCATCAAGCATAGCAGCGGTTGTCAGCACTGTGCCCAGCCTGCTTGTAGTCAGACCAGTGGACTTTAAAAGGCTGAAAGTCGTCCCCAAACTGGTAGAACACAAAGCCGCGCCTGCAGCAAAGGCTTCGAGCTTGGTCGAATTGACGAGCCTCAGCAGAGAAAAGGACAATGCAATGGGCAGCAGGATGCCGGTGATTGCGACACCAATGGAGAGCCATAGTGTCTTTTGTACGGAGCTGATGGAAGTAGACAAACCTCCCTCGAACACAATTGCGATCAAACCGAGATAGCCAAGTTGGGTGGCTATTCCCTCGAAAGACTCGGACAACAGCTTTGCACCAGGTGTTCCCCATGCCATACCAAGAAGGACCTGACCGACCAGACCACAATAGAGCACATGATCGAGGACTGAGTTGATCACGTTGGAAAGTAAAAAGAACGACGACTGAGTGAGGATGATGACTATGCCAGGTTCTGCGTAAGGGACAGCAGGGTCTGTCATCCTATCTCACACTTTCAAGAGGATCGTTATGGGTCTTGGAAAGGCATGATCTTGCTACCAAGAAGAGGATGTGCGACCGGGCGATGATGGCACTTTCAAGAGACGTTATTAATGATGTCTTCATGGGATGCATTTTGTAGTTGATGTTTTGCTGCCTTCGATTTCGCCGACAATGCCAAGCCTCGGAAGATTTAGCAGTTGCTATTGGCTGACGGTGAATTGAAGCCCCGGGCAGTAGAAAGTCCGAATTTGAACTTTTTGTTCACTCTACGAGTAGTGGTCGCGAAGAGTATAAACATTGCTGCTCTTCTCTCTTGCGCTTTTCAGACTCTTGCACGTCTGAATTGGATAGAGGCTGGTCGTCAATATGTTGTGCGCAAGTGAGTCTGCCCCGAAGCTCGTCACAGAAGACTTGGACTAACGGTTACTCGCGCAGTCTCTGGTGAACCACCCCAGGTTCCGGTGGTGTCGCGAAAGAGTGGTAGGTCAATTAATGTAGTCGCACTATATGGAACTGACGAGCTACAGGCAAGGTTTACGAGAAGCGCCTCATCGAAGCATACATTACCGAAAATGGCACAGAGCCCGTCAACGACCAGGCACTCTCAGTGGAAGATCTTATTGAGCTTGACACACAACCCACCGTCTATCCTCGCCCACCACAGTTGACCTCTATTCCGTCGTTGCTATCTATGTTCCAGAATGAATGGGACGCTCTGGCTCTCCAATACTACGATCTCAAGAAAAGCCTGAAGGAGACCGAACAAAAACTGAGCGTGGCATTGTACCAGAACGATGCTGCTGTGAGGGTCATCGCACGCCTTCAAAAAGAACGAGATGAAGCGAGAGCATCTCTGGCCAAGATTGACGTCGGTCGAGGAGCAGCAGGCCCCAGCACCAATGGAGATGCAATGCAGGTTGACAGTGCACCATTGCCAACACCCATACTGGAGAAGATTGACAGTGTCCAAGAGAGGTATGAAGACTGTGGATACAGGCTGATGTGCTCTGCTGACTGGAGAATACAGTTTGTCAAGGACAAGACGGAAGAGACCAGTGCCAGAAGACTGGGCGACTCCGGACGCGATATCAGCCTACACTGCGCAGTCTACCTCCGAACCTCTATATCCTGGTGGAACATTGTTGGCTGTGCATGATTCTAGTGACTTGGCGCTTGTTGCTGGAAATGGTGCAAAGGCAGGAGTGTTCTCGCTGTCTAACAACCAATTACTGCGTGCACTCGATGGTGAAACAGGCTCGATCACCAGTGGACTTTGGGCTCAGGACAAAGCCGTTATTGCGACATCATCCGGTGTGGTCAAGGTCTTTGGTGCAGACGAAACGGATACTTCTTCGTTCTCCGTTCATGCTGGGTCTGTCAATGCGGTGACTTTGCATGCTAGTGGCAGTATTATGGCATCAGTTGGCGACGACAAGACCTATGTGCTCTATGACTTTCAATCTATGCAGACGTTAACGCAGGTTCAGACCGACTCAGGTGAGTTGTTCCTTCTTCGAAAGACTTTGGCCAGCTCTTTGCTAACATAGTCACAGCCCTCAAATGTGCGCAATTTCACCCCGATGGTCATCTCTTGGCTGCTGGCGCCGTGGATGGACAGATTAAGATCTTCGACGTCAAATCTGGTACGCTGGCTGCAACATTCGAATTGGGGGCTCCCGTCAAGTGTATCTTCTTCTCGGAGAACGGTACGTGGCTGGCGGGAGTGACGGAGGGCTCAACATCAATTTCGATCTGGGATTTGAGGAAGGCCGCGCAGATCAAGAGCATTGAAACCGGCAGTCAAGTGCACTCCATCAACTGGGACTACACAGGGCAATTCCTGGCAGCTGCAGGATCAGGGGGTGTTACTGTCGAGCAGTACTCCAAATCGTCCAAGGAGTGGTCGGAAATCCTCAAATCTGCCACGCCTTCGACGAGGATTGCGTGGGGCAAGGGAGCACACAACCTGTTCAGTCTCAGCGAACAAGGAGTCATCACGACGTTCGGGAAATAAAGCAGGAATGGGATGCTTGGGATTGACTTGTACAACGATCAACTGGAAAAGTTGCTTTTGACACCCATTCCTCTAAGATGGTGACCTGAGTCTGCCTTCACTCGTGGTTGACATCACTCGGAGGGCACATACTATAGTCTTTTTCTGCGAGGCTCCGCAGATGGCCGCAAAGTGAAGAACAAAAGCATCTTCACCTTGGAAGCAGCTAATGCACAAACAAAGCGAATTGATCTCAGTGTCTTAAGTCTCCTCCATTTTCTTTCTACCTTTTCTGTATCTTTCGGGATTTATTCACGGGCTTAATAAGTCGGGGAAGACATACCCTAACTTACTTGCAAAGTTATTCGGATCTATGGTGGTGGTGGCGACATCATTTGCCCGCCCGCACTAACACCGGCATTCCTTCTTTGGCCGACACTGCAATCACCAACGACGCACCTCCCGAACGTCCTCAACAACTTCTCCTCCTCCATTACTCGAACGACTACCACGAAATCAATTCGGTTCGGAGCCAGTTCCTCTTCAATCCACATCGACTGCCGACATCAATCACGCTCGTAACATGCCTCAGGCTCCCAATCTCTCCCTGAGCAGCTTCCTCAATCCAGCATCATCCTCCTCTAGTCGAAAGGTACGCTCAGTCGCTACTTGTTGCGCTCGGCTCAGTGAATATCCCGCGAACACGGCTGACATTCTCTGCAGAGATCTCACGCAGAAATCACCCGATCCGAAAGTCGAAGTGCCAGTCCAGATCTTCCTTCCAAGCGCCCTCGAATTAGCCCTCCTTACGCCTTAGTACCAACCTCAGGACTCTTCTCGGGTTCACCTACTCCTGCACCTCCTGTGGCGCGGTTCGAGCGAGACGGATTCGACTATCGAAGACCCATCATGTCCACACGAACACAACAATCCTCACATGCCCCGGACGACGTCACCATCGACCTGACTGCAGATAGCGACGTATCGACCGTTTCCGACGTCTCCCCTCGACCTGCACTGAGACGACATACAAGACCGCAGTCAGCTGAAAACAGAAGCCTGCGTGCTCCACCATTCACCAGACGACAGCAACAAGAGGATCTCGAAGTTATAGATCTATCAGAGGAGGACTCCGACTTCCATATTGATGAATTTGAGGTGCATAGCGACACCGAATCCGAACGGTCTGTGCATACTCTTGCTTCAAGTCCAGAGGTTCAATTCTTGCACGAAAGACCTGCTTCACCAGGCAGCCGGCGGCCGGAACCCCCAAGACCTTCGATACACGCGGGCACTTTGGGAGCGGACAGGCAAGGATCTTTCAATCTAATACCGGATCTTTTCAGAAGGGGAACGCAGTTTATGTTTGGGAATATGCAACAGGCCTATGATGAAATGTTCGCCGACCGCTTCGAGCAGACGAGACCTCGGGGGAATAATGCCAGACCCAATGTGGGCACACAAGGGAACGACACTGACCCCGAGCTTGTCATCAACTTGAACTACAGACGCCCGGCATTCGCTCTTGGTGGCCTTGAGATGTTCGATCGCACCTCGGAAACACCTCAGGTGGTACAAGAACCCTACAAAGCTCCTCCCGCCGCCAAAGAAGGTTTCATCCGTACTTTCGGCGAAGAAGATGTGATACTATGCCCCCGTTGCGGTGATGAGTTGGCCGTTGGGAACGACGATACGAAGAAGCAGGTGTGGGTTGTCAAGGCATGTGGCCACGTAAGTCCCCTTCCATTTCATCAGATTGTCTCCCTGATTCTCACATACGTACAGGTCTTTTGCGGAGAGTGTGCCGCAAGTCGGTCCACTACCTCAAGAGGACCGAAGAAAATCGACAAGAAACGACCGCCGCCGAAGCCTGCCCAGCCATTCAAGGAATGCAAAGTTGATGGTTGCAGTTCGAAGCTGACTGGAAAGCACGCCATGTTCCCAATTTACCTATGATGAAATATGGGGAAGTCTTGCAGCAGCAATTACTCCCATGCATAGGGCACGATGGTTGCCGCTGCCTATGAATCGGTAGTTGCACAGTTCAGAGGCGAGACAAAGATGAACCGCGATGAATTATGAATAATCACGGTCGATGTTTGATTAGGGCTTCACGCTCCTTGCGAATTTCTGTATTGTACATTGAAAGCGCGGCGTTGGCGGCAGGGCATACAGAGAACCTGCAAATTCAATGCTAATATGGCAAGCTGGAAACCCCAAGCTTGCCGCTTTGAAAACTGTTCCACTTCCGTTTTCATCCCCAGTCTGTATATCCGTGCTTCGTTCACGAAATTTGCGTCAGTAGCAGTCCGTTGTACCAGCATTTTTCTTCGTTGCCTCCCAAGGCAGAGTTGCGTCGACCACACCAGGTATTCCTTCTTCGCGCTCCAGCAGCCAGGTGAGTGTCGCTCGGTGTTTCCCATTCGTCATCGTCTCCGCACTGCAACAAAAGTGCGCTGCGGGATTCCGTAGAGACACAACGTCCATCAAGACCCCAACATAATAGCTTCCACGCCGGAGGTTGGATACCGTCGTTGCTCCTCATCCAGCGCACCGTCAAAACCTGTCGAGATAAAATCTCAGTTACATTGTCCGTCCTCTTTTCCTCATATCTTTTGATTTGGTGCTCTCATATAGTCTTAATCCCACCATGCATAGGACTCCAAATTCCTCTCACGTTCTCATTCACACTGACCACATTTTTGCCTCTGATCAATTCGTTCTTCTTGCCGCTGTTCGTGACGAGGAACTCGACTTTCTTGAGGATTTGGTCCTTCTCGAGGTTGCGCAGACACACGGCCTTTTCGCGACCGTTGATGAAGTACGCTTTGACAATTGGGTGTTTGTTCGGGCGAGGCGATATCCGGAACTCGGTGCCCGGGTATTTTTGCGTGAAGGATGCGAGGAGAGGGGATGTCAGGAACGATTTCATTCCGCGTGAGGAGCCGGCCCAGTCGCAGTAGTGGAAGTCGAGACGTTTGCATTGGAGGATGAAGGCGCCTAGGCCGTTCTACATACACATATATCAGAATCGAGATACTATAAGGAAATGCATTGAAGACTTACCCGTGGGGTGGACACGGTTTTGAGACCTTGCACAACCATGTTGACGTTGCGGTTGTGCAGGTGAGATGGTGTGGTGTTCGCTGATCGACGAAGGATTGATGGGTGGGAATGGGGAGTTTTGTGAAGCGCAGCTACAAGAGAGGGAAATCTCCCTGTCGCAAGGCTGTGCTAGTGTGAAATGGGTAGTGTGGATTTGAAATGACATAGATAGGTTAGACTGTGGTAATTCGATCTGAGGATGGCCGTGAGTGGCTTGTCGGCAGTGCACCTACCTGCAAGTCTGCCTCACGAGACGCCCTTCTTTTCTAGTGTTCCTGACGACTGAGGAGCCTGAACATCATGGGCTGGCAACTGACGCAGGACCCTGCACATGGTGGCTTAGACCCCGCTCGTACATCTTTTTCAGCACTCTCTGGTTTGTTGTTGAGCATCTCGGCAGACATAAAGCAGGAACATGCCCCAATGACTACCTCATTCTCAGCGTATCGTGTTGTTCCTGATTGCCTGCCCCCTTAGTGCTACAATGGACGACTTCGTTGCATAGCTTTCTTGGGCACGACCGATACTTATCATACATCACACATTCCAGAGTCGACGTGGCCGCACCGGTGTCTTGCCACAACACCATTAGATGGGACACCACTGACATGGCTGACGCTGCCGCCGTCGCATCGATTCTTGGTATCGCGAGCTTTGGCATTCAACTAACACAAACCCTGTACACTTTCGGCTGTAATGTATCCAGTGCCAGAGAAGAAAGTAACTATATTGCACGCCACGTCGACCTCTACTCTAATGTTCTGGACATTTTGACGGACCGACTCGAGGACGAGGAACCCATTCTTTCTAGTGCAGCTTTTGATCTGATTGATGAGCTACAATATCAGTCGCAGGACTTGTTCTTGAAGATCGAACAATCACTCCCCAGTCCCAAGAATGGCAAAGACGACATCTCGTTCCTGAAGAAGGTGAAATGGAACGTTACTAAGTCAAGAGTGGCACTTCTGGTAGGTGAGCTGGACTACTTACGAAGCACTGTTCACCTACTTGTCACCATCATATTCACCGGGAGGAAAATCCGATCTCGCAGGTTAGTCTTGTTTAGCTGGTTGCCTGTGTTGACACGTTTACTCACCTCGGTACGACATAGCAAGCGGAAAGCAAAATCTGACAAGGAAGGCACCGCAGATCTCGACAAAGAATTGTCAAACCAAGGCATCAAGGCTCAGAATGCTCTTCTGGCCCAACAAGAAGCTCAAGATAAGCTGCCAGAGCTCGAAACAGAAGCAACGAGACAGGAAAACCTTGACGGCAACAGCGCGATCCAAGCATACACTCAGCGTCCTAATACACGAACAGATCTCATTCGAGCAAATGCCACGGCATTGGACAATTTGCAGCTGTTACTTACTGTATACACCGATCCAGCAGAGCGGCAGCGTCTTGTTCTTCATCACTCTACTTACGTACTGCACCAACTCTTGCAGCAGTGGACAACCGTCGACCTTTCACGGCCTAATGGCCCATTCGACGATGGCCATGCCTTACCAGGGGATCAACAGCAGCCTAGATCGGGGACTAGCCCGTCACTAAACAACAACGTAAAGTCCACACAGAACGATCTTCGTCCCAAGAACGATGCCGCTCGACCAATGACGACACCCATGCCCCCATTACCAAATAAACAACGGCCGCAGAAGACGGGACATTATAGACGATCAAATACAATGAGTGAGCTCGACGAACGTCTCTTTAGTCGATCTAACTCAATGGGGAAGAAGGACGCTGAGCGACAGAAGAAGGCACCATTCGACACCAGCGGTCGCCCTCCAGAGGGGACGAAGATCAGTTCGACAGTGGATTCGAAGAAATCGTCAGATCGCACTTTTCCGCGATCGACCTCTAAACGTTCGCAACCCGCTCAACCTCCGGCTGGTGAAGCCTTACCTTCTGGATGGACGAAGGCTCGGGATAAAACCAGTGGTCGGCTCTACTATTACGATTCCAAAACCCTCAAGTCTCAATGGGAGCGTCCTGCGGAGACAGGCTCAGCTGATGCTCGGGTCTCCGGCACGGAAGACGGAAATAAGAAGAGTTCAGGCCGACAAACCCAGGAAAAGTCTACGTCCCTTAATTCTGCGGATCGTAACACACAGTCACCAGGGCGCTCCCGAGAAGAGGTCCCTGTTCCAAAGTGCGACCACTGCTATGGGTCTGGCAATGTGCGATACAAGGCGAAGAAATGCCGGAGCTGCAGCGGTGTTGGAACCCTAGATGGTAACCCACACAACGGGATCTCATGTCCAGACTGCTTTGGTGAAGGCTTCATCTCTCCACAAACGTATGAGTGCTGGGATTGCCGTGGAACAGGAAGGAACCTCCTTCCCACCGAGTCAAATAGACCGCGCATCGGATGGGTTCGCACGTAGGCGTCGATTGTAGAGCGTGACCTGCTTTGGGGCCAGCCATGGTAGAAGATCAATTGAAATGACATGGTCACATTTTCGATCCAATGTCATATCCGCTCATGGTAGTGTTAGCGATCACCAATCAGCCGGAGAATGCTATCGGCCTATTGTTCGGGTAGGCGAAAGTATGAGAATGATATTTCCGCTGGACTTGATGGCGAATGACACATTGACTTGTCAGGGATACCTCGCTGTAAACGACTGAAGGTTGTCTCTTTTTGCGTACTCATTCACTCATTTACCAGAATGTTAACTGATTCACATAACCGGTGAGGTAGCGATCAACGAGCAGCGCACAGATGCACAGGACAGGTCGAATTAGTTCAAGGCTTCCCTTCTGTATGCCTTGACGATGCAATCATCCTTCCCCAATGGCAGACATTCAGGCCTTGCAGATCCGACCTGGGGTCTGCCCGATCCCACCTTCGATGCCAGAATCACTTTCCACAAACCATTCACCGTGTCCGACACATGGAATGCACCAAAAGACACCAGTGGGATCCCAGTAGTTCTTCAACTGCAGAAGCCGTGGATAGTTCGCGCCCCAGAACGTCTGTTGCCAGTTCGGCTCGGTCGGATCGGCTTCGTTGACGTACGCCCCTGAGTCTGGAGCAAGTTCGCGAAGGGCAGCAACTTCCACGTTACGGAGCTGGTTAGTGGTGGCGATCTTTGCTGTCTCGTTCAAGAATGGCCAGATTCGTGGAAGAACTGTAGTGGTCAACAGGCAGGTCTGGAGAAATGGCACGTTCTGTCCGCAAGAACTTACTGAAATGAACATATGCATCACGCCAAGCAGGAAGGACTGCATTGCTGCCACCGGGTATCTTCACGTTCTTGACACCTTGACCGGCGACAAGAGAGCCTAGAATGGCGTTTTGCGGATTGGTGGTCGTCTGCTTGAGCAGCTTCTTGAGAGTGGCTGGGTCGGTTTCGAGTGCCTGGCGTCCGAGCAGTCTAGATCCAAGTCTTAGATTTTCTCCAACACTTTCTGGTGTGTTGAGCATCCAAGCGGACGTGAAGTCAGGGACATAGAGCGTATAGTTTCCTAAGACCACTTCGTCCGCCCAACCGAAAGTTTTGTTATTGATGGTTTGTTCCATTGGGGCTATGATGGACTTGGCCTCTTGCATGGATTTCTCGGGCACGATCCATATGCCGTATATGACACCTTGCGGAGTTGGCGTTGCCGCACTGGAGTCCGGGAATGCATAGTAGTAGCCCATGACTCCGTTATCTGACAGAGTTGGAAGTTGTCCATGGAAGAAGGTGAGCAAGGACCAGAAGGTATCAGTGTTGGCGGTTGTGTTGTAGCTGTACGCGTACCACGTTGCTCCGATGCTGGGATAAGCTCGGACAGTGACAGAGATCATAACGGCGAAAGTCGAACCGCCGCCCTACACACGATAGTTAGCGTCTTGGTTGAGACGTAGGGGAGACGCAGATCGCAGACGGCAGGGTACTTACACCTCTCATAGCCCAGAAGAGTCCAGGATAGGAAGTCTCGTTGATGGTCAGATGCGAGCCGTTGGCAGTGACGACTTCCATCTCTAGCACTTGATCTGCACCGAGGCCGTATTTGCTGCTAAGAGGGCTGTGACCACCTCCAGTGATCCATCCACCTATACCCACATCAACGTCTCCGCCGCCAACAACGGTGATATTGTGTTCGGCCGCTGCCGCATATAACTCACGCATACGCATGCCAGCAGCGATAGTAACAGCAGCTACGCCTCCATAACTCTTCGCACGAGGGTCATCTAAGGTGACATTGATGCCTCGGATGTTGTGCATCCAGACAGAGAGTGCTTGAGGCCCGGATGACCTTGGGTCGAGTGTCAGTTAACCGCCGGGTCGAGGGTGCTCTGGACCTACCGTCCTGAGATGTCATGACCTGTCCCTTTCACGATCAACCGTACGCCCGTCTTCTTGGCGAACGCAACTCCGGCCTGTACATGACTGACATCGGTGGCATTAATGACATATGCAGGGTATGCTCCAGCGGAACAAGGTGCCAAGTTGCTGGGCAGGCAAGCTTCGTCATTGTAATCTGAAGTGAACGGATCGGAAGCATGCCACGACGAGTTCGACCATTCCTGGTACACGTTTCCGCATGCAGCAGCATTATAGAAAGAGCTGTTTTGCTGACATACTTGACCAGGAGGTACAGGTACCATGAGACGGCCTGAAACGGAGGCGTTCAATGCTTGCCACGCCGACTCCGAAGGCCAATCCGAAGAGCCTGGCACTGGTTTGCAGTATGGTTGGGCAGCAGAGTATATAGTTTGGGGCGCGAACAGCGCCATGAAGATGACACTGATCCAAGTTGTGACCATCATGACTTCTTTGATCGGTAGTGGAAGCTCGAGAGTTGTATTGGTAGAAGATTGAAAATTGTCCATGACGTGAATATATACCATTGCAAAGCCCGACTATCGTATCCGTATACCAATGTCTTGATACTTTACACTGAACATGGGCACCAGCGAAGTCGTCAGATGATGTATGTCAAGGGCCATAGGTGTGCCTTGTCAGTAAAGCAATGGAAGTCATTGGGAAATGAGGCCATGCCCGATTAGGAGCATTCTGCGTAAACGTCAGGTAACAAGAACTAGGAGACCTGGAGCCGATCAGTCGATGACTAGAACTGGACACGAGTCAACACGAGCTGGCGCGACGCAAGGCAGCCTCAAGGCTTTTCCCATGTAAAGATACCTGGTATGCCAGAAGTCTGCGATTGATTACGCTCGTAGTCAAAATACGAATACGTGATTCTCATTGATGCCAATGGGTATCTCTTGGCTTCTGGAATCCCGCGGCAGTAGCTGTCAAAGGCAGAGAAAATCTCCCGATAAGCTTGAAGCTGCACACGTATTACTGTATAACCAATAAGTTCCGATGCCTCAGTCGAATTGTTTGCGGCTCAACTATTTCAACAGAACCGGATCTAACCAGAAGCTGGAAGCTGGGAATGCTGATCTCCAATGAAGAGGCGACACACGAAGTGAAGGCGATCCTTAAGACATGATCCGGTTGCAGAAGTTTGATTCGTAGTGATGGTAGGCTTTTCTTTGAGAGCATGTCCGAGACAGTACTACTTAGGTAGTGACGAGAGGTGTAAGGAGGTGAGTGTCCAATATCATGGAAAAATGCGCTAAGCTGTTTTGAGCTGGCTTCCAACCCTGAGACTTTGTGAAGTGCGACAAGCATCGCGTGGACAGATGTTGCACACTTCATTTACACTGCCCAGGCTCTGTCATACTGCCTCTACTTTGTAATATATCTCATTCCTTACCTCCTCGTCCCTTCTGATCTTGTCCTGTGTCAATGACAGCTTCGACTCTCACCCACCAGCTTTTCTTGTATCAGTAAATCAAGATGACAGACAAACTCCCTCCTAATCTTCTCGCCCTTTTCCAACCACGACCTCCTCTGCGCTACATCCCTCCTCAAGACACTGCGCCCGATGAGAGAGCAACGAGGCCATCGCAGCTTTCTGGCTTAGCGGCCTTCCTCCCACAACGTGACGAATATCGCCAGACAGATGAATATGAGCCGACAGAGTCATGGCTGCAAAAGCGCGAGCGCAAACGACTGGAGAAGAAGGAACGCGCGGAGGAAATGCAAAAGCCTGAGTTCGACGGGTACAAGCCAAGTGAAGATCCCAAGATCAAGGGCGATGCGGTCAAGACTCTCTTCGTTGGCCGTTTGAGTTACGATGTCAAAGAATCCGATCTAGAACGTGAATTTGGAAGGTTTGGCCCTATCGAAAGAATACGAATCGTCAAGGATGAGTCAAACCCGAAACCAAAGAAACCCCACCGAGGTTACGCCTTCATCGTGTATGAACGAGAAAAAGATATGAGAGGTAATTTTCTCCGTGCATTTCCCACCTTCCCATTATCCTCCTCCCCATCCGCAACGCAGATGGTAAGATATCATGAAACTGACCCTGACGTCTCGTTACTTCCTACAGCTGCCTACAAAGAAACCGAAGGACTGCGAATCAAGGATCGTAAAGTTGTGGTCGATGTCGAACGTGGCCGGATGGTCCCTGGCTGGAGACCACGAAGGTTTGGTGGAGGTCTTGGTGGACGTGGATATACCAAACAAGCACCTGCAAGACCAACATTCGGAGCGCCGCAGACCGGATTTGGAGAGGGTTTCAGAGGAGGCTTCGGTGGTCGTGGCGGGTTTCGTGGAGGCTTCCGCGGCGACAGAGGAGGCTTTGGCGACCGAGGTGGCTTTCGAGGTCGTGGCGGCATTGGCTACCAAGATCGTGGAGGCTTTGGCGGACGAGACCGAGGCGGCTACCAGAGCGGTCCACCACCACCTAATGCACCCAGCGGACCAGGCGGCCGAGGTGGGTATGGGGGAGGCTTCGAGGACCGACGAAATGGCTACGGAGGCGACCGAGGTGGAACAGGAAGCAACAAAGATCCCATCGGTGGTCGAGATCGTGGGTATGATCGAGACCGTGGCGATAGAGATCGAGACAGAGATCGTGATCGAGACCGCGACCGATACGGCGGAGGCAGACGCGACGACGACTACAGCTCGAGAAAAAGGTACCATGAGAACGATGGGAACGATGACCCGAGACAGAGACGGCGATACTGATTTCGAATCTGTTCTACGCATTGGTCGGTGTTTACTACGGCTTTGGACCACGGTTGGTTGGTGGGTATCATTCTATCATCCGTGCATTCAAATCATTGTTTCCGGTCCTGTCATGGTCTTCTACACGACATGGTAAGGAACCAGCGCGTTTTCGGTTCTAGTCGATTCGACCTCAGCAAAGGTGACGCAAAAGTACCTTGATATTCCAGCATGAATGAACTGCCACATTCAATACCTTCTGCACACGTTTACGCCATTGTGCTTGACAAGGAGCTTTTATGGGTGCGCTCTTCCTTCTACACATTGATTCCTTGAAAAGGCAGGAAATCACAATCAGACAGGCAACTCAGCTATTGCGGATGCAGCTTTTCGCTGTCTTGTGAAATGTATGCAAGCAAATTACCCAGGTAGGATTAGGAGCCACTGCTCTATCGACCTTAACAGCAGTAGGAAGCTGTTTGTGTGAGTCTGGGTTTGTATGGAACATATATCTCTTTCTCCAGAACCACCTGGAACTGTATTTTGCGAATAGCATCATCGAAATCGAGGACTGGACCGAAGACTGAAGGCTCCGCCAGCCAAACCTCAGTGCTGTCATATAAGATCACGTGTCTGCCACAATGAGGCCGCTGTTTCATCCACAATGCTCCGAATGATAAATAAACATATGACGACCACACACGGGTCGTAGGTGGTGATTATGGCATTTGTCAATGCGACATGATCTTGGTCTTCCTTGAAGGTGACATCTTGAATGGCCCACGGCACGTTGCCGTTAGAGGTGATAGTGTAGCAAAATTTTAGCAGAATTTTCAGCGACGTGGTTGGCCGTGACACATTAGAACCGCTAAAAGCAGGTTCACACGTAAGTTGACACACGACTTCCGCTAAGTACAGTTGTACACGCCTGGAGTCTCAAGGGCCTCTACAGCCTCTCTCTTGATTGGTGTGTTCTGTTTATACTTCTTCGAAACAATAATGTCATAGCACTTCAACAGTGCAACAGTGCGTGGTATGAGTTCCATGTCCTCAATTACCATGGGATTTGGATGAAAATTCTGTCGTGAGACCGGAGTATATAAGACTATGCCCCAGGAACAGGTAGGTGATCTTCATACCTCATCGACCAAAAGAAGACAAAAGTACCATCGTTCCCATTACTACCAAGCCAGCCTCATCCGAAGCCATATCAGCAGCACTTCCTCACTCCCAACCTCAATCAAACCAATTCCACATACCACACTCACCCACCACCAACATGCCATCGACCTACGCAGCATATTACAACATTGTCGAGGCTGAGAGGTCCTCCGCAGCACCATCTCGCCGGATCTCCAATGACTCTGTAGAGTCTGTCTCATCGACCAAGAGGAACTCCTTCCTCAAGCGAGCTCTCGCACAACTCTGTCCCACAGAGGAGAAGTTGACTCCGAGTGGCATCTATGCACCCATCATCAAGAAGAAGTCTCTCTTCAGTAAACACTGAACCACCAACCAATTGAATGAACGAATTTTCTTTCTATTTCAGCGGAGCATCGAGAATGGAGTTAGAGATGATATGACATGGAGTTCCCAATTGAATGGAGGCGCAGCATCAGAGTTTGGACAGCATTACCGGAATCTCGCCTTTGTGCTTGAGATATGATACCTTGTATAGAATGATGACGAGACTAGAGTCTTGTAATATTAGTGGACACGACATCTCACTTACGTTGAATCTGCTTTGAATCTGCTACCAGTGAGCAGGGTGCTGCCATATCGCGTGTCGTCAGCAGCATCTTCCGTGGTTGATGACATCGCAACCATGTGATGATCGACTGGCGATGGACAGATCCATGTCACCCCAAAAATCATGGTTATTGTAGTCGCCTCCTCACAAGTACGCAGCAAGCACCATATACGGAAGTTTTAGATGGTAGGGAGTAGTAAGAAGAACGACAATGATTAGGTTGAAGACCATCAATCATGACAGGAATCTTTAGCCTTTATGTTGTTGACCTAGAGGATACCTGGTAGCTTCTCGCCATAATACGAGATGGACACGGGAGGTGCCTCTGTTCGGCTCGCTACCTGCATCGTCTTCCTCCAGTCATAAGCGCCGCCGAGGCCTTAACTGAACCGTCTATCCTCGGACCCTCGACCAGTCAGCGGCCGACCCTATTGACGTTTTACGGGTTGATTGCAGCCTAGAAAACAAAACATGTGCACTCAGCACCTAAACTTGGGTTTGGGCGAACCCGCGTCAGAGTTCCACACGTGTATTTCCGGGCTAAAGCGCAGGACTGCAGCTTTCCACAAATCCACCACCACATCATCGTCGCCCCAACGTCGACATCCTTGTTCACCGCGATCCAAACCCTAGGAGCACTCTACAATTCAGTCATCCTCCATTCCACCTGCCGTTGTTGCACCCTCGTACCCTGAAGACGACATTTTTTGGTCATTGCTTCCCTCGGAAGTCTCCCAGTCGTGGTCGTGCCTGTCGGCTGTTAGATCGGTGGTTCCATTGACACGCATTTCGAGTCTTGTCGAGCTTTCCACATCTTCTTCCACCACACCGCATAGTCCCGCCAGCATACATCAGCCCTGCATCACCAGTCGAGATCAGCATCAGATGAACCGCTCGCACCTAGTCACTCGGTGTCTCGCTGCAACAGCCGCATAATTTTCCGACATTTGCGCGCTACCTACACCGTCAACAAACCCACCACCCCGATCCTGTTCCTGAGGGGCTCAAGGCCTCGACATGGGGAACTCTCTCTCAACCCTATCCTCCTGCTGCAGAGGTAGGTGATCCCTCCGCTTTTGATCCGAACCTGCAGTACTAACTACGCTCTCCGCAGGTCGACCGAAGGATAACCTCTACGAGCCCGCCCTAGCAGACAGTGAACGCGAAGCCGTTGCAGACCTTCTACAATATCTCGAAAACGTATGAACCTTTCTCCCGAGACGCTTCTATAATGTCCTAATGGTTGTAGCGAGGCGAGACAGATTTCTTCGCTGGAGAACCCCTGCGTGCCCTCTGCACCCTTGTCTATTCCGACAATGTCGACCTTCAACGAAGCGCCAGTCTCACATTTGCTGAGATCACAGAGCGAGGTATGCAGCCTACATAACAGAAAGCCACACTTTATTGACTAGGATACAGATGTAAGAGAAGTGGACCGAGACGTCCTCGAGCCAATTTTGTTCCTGCTTCAAAATCCAGACATTGAGGTTCAGAGAGCTGCGAGTGCTGCGTTAGGAAATCTTGCAGTAAACAGTGCGTTGCGTTATCACATATCTGGCTGAGCACAACTGACACGCTGCAGCTGAAAATAAGGTGGCCATTGTCCAGCTCGGTGGCCTGCCTCCCCTTATACGACAAATGATGTCGCCCAACGTCGAGGTTCAATGCAATGCCGTTGGCTGCATCACCAATCTTGCCACTCACGAAGACAACAAGGCCAAGATTGCGAGATCAGGAGCTTTAGGGCCACTGACGAGGCTGGCCAAGTCGAAAGATATGCGTGTACAAAGGAATGCTACGGGTGCACTGCTGAATATGACACATTCTGGTACGTGGAGACAACCAATATGGCATCTTTCTGCTGACAATGATTAGATGACAACAGGCAACAGCTTGTAAATGCTGGCGCCATCCCTGTTCTCGTTCAGCTCTTGTCTTCCCCGGACATGGACGTTCAGTACTACTGCACCACAGCTTTGAGCAACATCGCCGTTGACGCATCAAACCGAAAGAAGCTGGCTCAGACGGAGTCCAGGCTTGTGCAATCACTAGTCCAACTCATGGATTCCGGCACACCTAAAGTCCAATGTCAAGCCGCCCTCGCTCTTCGAAACCTCGCATCGGACGAAAAGTACCAGTTGGAAATTGTCCGAGCTAGAGGCTTGCAACCGCTCCTTCGCCTCTTGCAGTCGTCATACTTACCACTCATTCTCTCTGCTGTCGCCTGCATTCGAAACATTTCCATCCACCCCTTGAACGAATCACCAATCATTGATGCCGGGTTTCTCAAGCCTCTGGTCGATCTTCTCGGGTCTACCGACAACGAAGAGATTCAGTGCCACGCAATCTCCACGCTCCGAAATCTCGCTGCAAGCTCGGACCGCAACAAGCAGCTGGTATTGGAAGCTGGTGCTGTCCAGAAATGCAAAGAGCTTGTTCTGTCTGTACCACTGAGCGTACAATCCGAGATGACTGCTGCTATTGCGGTTTTGGCTCTTAGTGATGAACTCAAGCCACATCTTCTCAATCTCGGAGTTTTTGACGTCCTTATTCCTTTGACTGACTCTGAAAGCATTGAAGTCCAAGGCAACAGCGCTGCCGCTCTCGGCAATTTGTCATCCAAAGTTGGCGACTACTCAATCTTTGTTCGAGATTGGACCGAGCCAAATGGTGGGATTCATGGTTATCTAAAGCGATTCCTGGCTAGCGGTGATCCTACCTTTCAACACATTGCGATATGGACTTTGCTCCAACTCCTGGAGTCGGAGGATAAAAAGCTAGTCAGTCTGGTGGCGAAATCCGAGGACATTATACAGATGGTGAAGACTATTGCCGACAAGCATGTCGAATCTGACGACGAAGAGGGTGAAGAAGGTGAAGGCGAAGTCATCGCCCTTGCTCAGAGATCGCTCGAATTACTTGGAAAGGGACCAAAACAGACCCTGGTGGAGGGATGAAGCAGGTCATTCGGGTCTGTTAGGTCCCAGCATTTTTCTGGCATTGTTATATACTGGTGCCCACATGGAGATCCAATATGCGTATATGATGGTGCAGCGGCATAGCGAGGCGTTTAGGAGCAGCTGCTGGGTTGCACCGCGGGTCACATGGGCAAGGCAATGAAAAGGTGGAAAACAAGGGAGAAGGTCCTGCAAAGGACAATTATATCATTGTCTCGACGAGTGGACCTGAGGAACCTTTATTTGCTGCACAAGCACGTATGTGGCTTTTCTATACTTAGCCCGGGTTGCATTAATTATACGGTTTTCAACTCGACTTGTACATCGAAGAATGAATACAGTGACTTTCCCTCCCAAAAAATACTTGCCGGCATCCCTGTCGTTGGAATATGCCAGACCTGGATAATAGGAGGCAGCTAGCGAGCCCGAAGAATTTAAGACCAAGTGAATGGTTTCTCGGATCGAGGCTGTGGGTTCTTCTTCCTCCCGTGACGAACACAGCCTGACATTTATTGGTCCTGACCATGGATACTAGAGAGGTTGGGTGTGAAATGTTCCGTGTGTGGACAGGGCAGAGATGGAAAGTGATGGTGAACAGTCTTGTTTGAGCCCTGAAGTTCGCAGTGTCATTTCGAGACGATTCCGGTATCGAGAGCTACCTGCAGGTAGAAACTCATTTGGGGGATTACCAACCCTTCTAGGTGATGAGCCTGGTGTCCACAGAGGACTGCTTCATCATGCAGCCCGACGGGAAAGGTGACAGTGAAAGCTGGGCTTGTCCGGGTACCAGTTGTTTTCCGGTCAAGGTCACAGACCTCACCCCAACTTGAGCAGTTCATGGACTTCTTCCGCGGCTGGATGAGATGATGTGGACATAGGTCGGCGCAATGGCCGTTCACGGCCTTCATAGGCCAAGCAGTGACCACCGCATAGCAGCGCTGCCCGTCTGAACCATGGGGGCTTTCATAGTTGCGAGAAATGACATCCACTGTTGACTGCCCGTGCGCCCTGATATGGTCTTATGGCTACTGCTGGCGACTTCTCAGGTTTGATGCTCTTGGTACTGGCTCATATGACAATTCGTGGCTCATGACGGCTTCGCGACTTTCCTGCTCTCGGCCTGGCCAGTGACCACATCGCGCATCTCCTTCCAACTCGCAGGGACCATGGCATTACCCGTATCGCTCGTGGCGACCACCACACCAAAGTCATTGCCCGCAGTGCTGATGTAGTAATTCCTCTCGTCGCCGAGGCTGATCACCGTGGCCCGCACGATGTCGCCGACACGATACATGTCGTTCATTACGACTTTATCTTTCTCGTGGGTGCGGACGTCCTCGCGGCGGAGGACCGCTTGGAATTGTAAGTCGTCGTTGGTTGTTTGGGTGTAGGAGAGGACGTCCTCGGGCCGGGGGTCGACGAGGAGGATTGAGGCGGAGAGTTGGCGTTGTTGGACGCGGGTTACGCGGACGAGGACTGTGGAGGATACTCTGGGGAGAGAGGCTGTTTCAGTGCTGGGTGTTTGTGTTTGGCGGGGGATGGATATGGTGGGTTTGTTGTTCCCCGAAGCTTTTGTGAGAATGGATGTTCCGATTATGGAGGCGAGGATGTTGGTTTCGTAGACGTGTGTGCCTGGGCCGGGTGTGTGTGTTGATGTGTTGGCAAGGATTTGGCCGGGGGTTACGAGCGACGAAGTCATGATTGTCGTTGATGCTGGATGGTTAGGTGGGAGACGAGGGACAAGAGAAAGAAGGGGTACGAAAGAAGAGTCCGTGGACCTGCGATAGGATTTACCTTCAGACAATATTTACGTGGATGATGTGCATCGTTTCGAGGTGCGGTTCAGAATTGATGGAAAATGGTTTGTTTGATGGAAAATCTTCCGCTCGAAAAGTGAATGTGGATTTTGTGGAGGGAGCAAAAGACGATCCTTTAGCTTAGTCAGCTTGTCGTCTGGCTTCCTACGAATCTACTATTTGGATCAATGTTGAGATGACGCGATCGATGCAAAAGAGAAAGATCTGTGAGGAGTTGAACAGCCATGTTGCTTCAGCCCAGCTCTCGCATTATTCTGCCAATCTCTTTCTTTGCAAACTTCTCTCGGTCAGCCTTGGACATTTCGCTTCCAGCCTCACGTATGCCGATGACTCGCTCCATCAAGCCTTGCAACTGCTCAACTTGTGCATCTTCGTCTCCAGGAACAACAACTTCTGCCTGGGCACTGCCGTTGGCGTTATCCTCATCCTCGAGTGACATTTTCAGCTCCATCATCTCGCGTTGTAGTTCGTGGTCCAGACCAGAAAAGCGTGCGTTACCGAGTATATTCGTTGGCGATGCCTCATGGTCATCGTCGTCGGCCGAGTCATCAATATCGAATTCGCCGTCATCTCCACCAAGTTCAGGGGAGGCTGACCAATCGACGCCTTCTAGAACTTCGATGATTCGTTGGACACCAGTCTTTTCGCCGTACTCATTGCGCTCATTATCAGTCTCAGCCTGGGTGATGTCTCCATCCCAAGCGACAAAATCCCATCCCAGCACGCCCCTGTCGGATAGACAGGTCTCTTCCAGGTGCTCAACGGCTTTGGTGAGCTTTTCTGGCTTGACGGATGTGGACGTGGATTGCACTGCCACGACCGAAGCGATATCTCGACCGTAGCTATCATCCTCGACTGCTTCACGGAAGGAGTGAACTGCTTCGACGAGCGATATGTAAGCATCCGGTATTGACGGGCTTGTTGACGCCGTTATGGGCAAAATGAGGACAATACCGCCTATAACAGCGCGGACTTCTGCAGCGGCAGGCGAAAGCATTTGAGACTTCCATTCTTCGGGAGTAGAAGACGAGCGGTCTTTTCCATCATCTGCTGCAGAATCAACCTTAGATTGTTCGATCGCCTGTGTATCCGACTCCCGTGCCTCGCGCTGACTCGTCCCTGTGGTTTCGATGGGTAACTCATCACACCATATACTTACGTCAGCACTGTAGTATTTTGTTCTCAACTCCAGTGGCGGGTGGGAAGTATACCCGGCAAACGATGTTACTTCATTCGAGGGTTTTGAGCCTGTAATGGCTTCTAAGAGACTTGCAAAAGGAGGTATTGATGTGGCTAGCGTTGCTGGAGCAAGGATTAGCAGACGGAGAGAGGATGGTTTGGCGGCCATCGTCCCGGACGCCATAGTATTCCACGCCCTTATTTATGTCATGGACTTGCAATGCTGGCAGATGGTCGCTGACAGAGACCAGAAGTGGTCTTGCATTTCCATATGAAAGATGTAGACGTTCAGGCACTACTAGCAGAGAACAGTAATAGAACTGCTTCTAGTCATTGGAAGACTCGACTCGTTTATATCTGGCCTTGGCGGCTCCAAAGGATAGTGAAATCGGCTCGGAGTTCACGTCCATCATCACCCCGATCGTGCCGCTTTTAGTACTACCTACTCGCGACTCAACCACCTCTTCTCTCCTTTATTACGGTCCATGTAAGTGAGAGTTCATTTACATCACTTGCGCAAGTCGGTACCGGAACTTGATGGAGGCTATAGGCTGTGGTATGGCCAGTACATCCTAATGCATGCCTCTAGATACCTTCTTTTCGAATCAGAAGAAGCCTTCCAACGCACTAGCAGGGTAGACTACTCTCGAGACACGATGTCAATGTCGCCTCCGGTGCACGTCTTCCACGAATATCAATGCCGAGGGTGGAAGACTGGAATCGCCCTTAGGCTGATTTCGCGCCTCACCACTTGTCAGGCCCGAAATAGCCCTTTGCCGGCAGCGGCTTGTACGGTGTTAACCTTCCATCAGCAGTGTTCTTGTACACCGAGTTACCCCACCAGTTGATGGAAACGCCTGGGTAACTCAGCGCGAAGAAGATGACGATGCCCGAAAGGGCCAGGCCGACGTCGAGAGCTGCGGATGTCACGTACGCGTACTTTGTCCACCAAGCGCCTCGGCGTCTTTTGATCCACCAGTTGAACAAGGCTCCGACGGCAAACCACGACGTGTAGTTGATGCCAGTGGCGGGTGGGTAGTTGTTGGTTCCGCCGAAGAAGACCACCCAGTTGAGGTTGCGCAGGATGAAGTTGTTGGGCCAGCGCTTCAGCATGAGCCAGGTGATGACGGGGCAGAGAGCGCCGATCCAGAACATGTGCAGGTATCCGGAGTACATCTGTCCTGGGGAGAACAGACGCATGGGTCCGACGGCGCCCCAAAGCACCGAGGCAGAGAAGTTGGCCCGACCCTGTGGGCACGTAAAGTTGTCCGACTGGTCACTCTGGCAGAGGTTGTCGATGTGTCCAAGGGCCCAGACGAGCACGCCGACCTGCGTGATGGCTCCCAGGAAGCAGGCCACGAACTGGGCCCAGAAGGTGGTGCGGCGTGGGATCTTCATGTAATAGCCGAGCTTCATGTCCTGGGAGAAAGACATGGCCTGGTAGACGCCGGTGAAGGCGTAGAATTTGAACGTTAATGCGACAACCGGCTTGCCGGGGATCAGGTACCCGCTGATGATCTGGCCTAGGACGACGAGGTAATTCGTGTTCTGGTTCGTCATGGCGTACACCACCCCGACTGGGACGACAAAGAAGATGACCAGGAGAAGAGCCATGACAATCCCCCAGACCGGAAAGCCGATGTGGTAGTGCTCCATGCAGGCGACAGTGAGGCCAAATACGATGACGGTGAGGAGACCGTACCACCATTTGGGGACGGCAGGGTATTTCTCCATCAGTCTGGCGTGGATGTCGAGCTTGTCTTTGCCTCTGACGGCTCTCCAGATGTCGTTCCCGTGGTACAAGGCCACATAGACCGGGCCGGCCGTGAGGACTGCAAAGCCGATTCCGTAATAGGAAGCAAAGGTCGTCGGCATGAAAACTGGGCTATATGCAGAGTAAAGCTCTGGTACGAAGGTGCCGTTGATTACCACTCGGCTGGCGTTGAAGGTTTGTCCCGTATTGTCGTACAGGTTTGAGCTTGAAATTGGGAGGTAGGCGCTATAGAACGTGTTGGTATAGTACAAGATCGGCGGCATGACCGCGTAAAATAGGAACCAGCCGCAGATGACATTGATCTGAGCGTAGAGAGGGAACAGAATGGGCGACGTGTTGTATGCGATTTGTGCCCAGTCAAACGTCAGGGGGAAGTATCCAAGACCTTGGAGCTATGGAGATATCAGCAACCACGCGGATTGTAATGGACCCGCAACAACTCACCTGTCCGAAGAGCTGGTTTACCACGACATTGTTCGGCGCGGCCCAACAGATCCAGGTGAAGTAGCTCAACGCCGTGAAAATGTATCCTGGGAACCAATACCAAACAAAGGCCGCAACGAAGACGATCAGAAAGTACTTGAGACGCGAGATCTTCCAACCGTCTGCGAGGTTGTTTTCGCGTGAGTGGAGTGTTTGGAAAAGGGCAGCGTTCGCCAGCGTCGAAGGCCAGATCATTGCCGCAGGCTTGACGAGGATGTCGTTTGCCAGGCCTGCTATGCCGAGACCGAACATTTGACAGGTCAAGACCAACAGGATCTGGTACCCAGCTGGAGCCTTGTCTCCGTAGAAGGCGACTTGAGCCTGAATGATGTCGGTCGCCCAAGCACTCGTGAATGAGATATTGGCCATGATCGTGATGAGAGTGTGTTCCTTGCTGTTGAACTTGTGATCGGGATTGAAGCACCAACGGCCAAATCGTCCAAGGTCAAACGTCTTGACGGGGAGGGCTTTGGCATATGCCACTCCGATGGGAAACGAGACCAACTGGGCGACGAGGGAGCTGATCGTGACCGAAGGATACCTCATCGAGAAGAACTGGTTGACACCGGCTCCGATCATGGTCAAGACGATACCGAGGGACCATGCTCGGAAGGTGTTGACTGGGATTGTCTCGTCGTCGGTCGGGCTGGCGACGGCACGCACTTCGGGAAAGGGCGAGTTGTCGGACTCGATGGCATATACTTTCGTCGCATCGGCGTCGCTCAAAACCCCGTCGATGGCTCCGCGGCTGCTGGCATCTCCGTATTGCGGTTCGACGTCTACCTGAGGATCCTTGGTGCCCAGGCCGTTGGCCGTTGTCGGTGGTAGGGCCTTCAAGTCATAGTCTTCTCCCTCCACGGCCTGCGTGTCGGGGTGCCCGCCAGGTTCAACTCCGTCCACGACAAAAGGCTGTCGATGATGCAGACCAGTCATTCTCAGGTCCACGAAATCCTGCAAAGATGAGTATACTCACTAGTGGAGATCAATGTGGATGTGCATTGAGTTTAAGTACTCGACCGCGAGGCATTGTCCCGACGCTGCTGTCTCAACTACCAGGTCAAAGAGTAACCAGAACACTTGACGGATTACTTGCATGATGTGGGCCTTCGCGTTATCTGGGAAAAGGCCAACAGTGCCTATCGCCTGCCAGGCCGAACTGTCCGTCCAGCTTGGCGACTATCCGAGTTGCTCAAAGTGGAAATACTAGCAGTTCGCTCAGAGAGCACTATATAAGTGGGGCGTCTTATCATGTCCTGTACCACGACCGACTATAACCGAAGGGTCAGAGGAATTAGACTTTAAGCCGGCCTCATCAGCCTCACTACAGTAGTAGACGGTTAGCCCTGCCAGACGCCGACACGATGTTAGCCCGTGTCCGCACCTGCTTATGGGAGCGTCCGGTTCCGCTTAGTAGTCTAGGTACAGCCCGCGTGCATTGCGTGTGGAAGTGGCTCTTGCCCGCGTGTCTGTGACCACGATACCGCGGTTGTCAGCACTTGCTATCTATTGAGTGTGAGTGTCGGCTCTTTTGATCTGAATTGTTACCTGTTTGGGAGTGTCGTAACGCTGATATCGTTTCCGGACAAGGACAAGTTTGAGATCGCCATACAGGAAGGGTTCATCCTTGAACCTCGCAGATAGATGCTGGTTGTTTGAGGCATTTGCTGTGATCTCCTACAGCATTCCGATCACTCAGCTCATTGCTGGCAATGTTCGCCAGGCCTACCTCTGTGCTCTCGTGGCTCAAGTACTCTTCATTCCATGGTCTAATCTCGTAGACACTCAGGCCCAAAAAAGACCAGCTCTAAGTGTGCTCCAGGGTACTAGATCAATGAGATCTGGCATGTTGTAATGGAGCTACAATCTAGAGGGTTTATTGCCTTTGGTCCAGCCTTTGACATCCCCAAGATCTTCAGGTCTTCTGATGCCGCCCATCCTTTTCTGGGGATGTGCAAAGTCTCTTTCCACCGCGGTCTCGGGCCGCCACCTCCAAGTCTTTGCGATGACAGGATCCAAAGTCCCCTCAAGAGCCTCCACCACGAAATGGCCAATCGATGTAATGTGCATGAATCCCCGACCCGAGTCACCTGTGGCGAAAAGCAGTCGCTGGTGTACGGGATGACGGCCGATGAGGAAGCCCCGATCGGGTGTGTCGGCGCACCAACACACGCGGGCAAATGAGAACGGGCGTTGAGCCAGGTGAGGCATGCATTCAGACAGGTATAATCGTATACGCTCTTCCGCCTCTTTGGGGATTTCGTGCCTGTGAAGAACTTTGCTCTCTCTCCGGCCCGTGGTCGGGTTAACAGAGAAGTTGGTGTACCCCGGAAACTCGTTGCAGATCTTGAGCTCGCCGCTTTCCACGTCGGGCATGAAGAATCCTCGCTCGATGTTGGACATGACCGGATTGCCACGATAGAGTGCCCTCTCCTGAGGCTCAAGTTTGATGTGAGCCAAGGTCCAGCATTTGGGCAGGAGCTGCTGTTCAAACTCGAAGAGCTCGCTACTCCGGGCGCCGGCTGCCAGAATGACGCAGTCCGCTTTGTGTGCCAGGCCATCCTTGGTGTGGACACCACGGACCTCGTTAGACTCGTACAGAAGGCCTGCCACCTCGCCGACACCGGGTCCAGTCACGAATTGGACGCCCAGCCTCTTTGCCTCGCGGAAAGCCGATTCCATGGCTCGTTTGGCCTCTGTGTATCCGGACCCAGCCGAGCCTGGCTTGTGCCAGCCTCGCCAGCCAGGGAAATCACCTGTTAAGGCTCCTTCGTGCATAAGAGCTCTGAAGCCTTGGGCCGTCTCTACTTTGGTCATGGCACTCGTGGGCTGGTAACGAGCTATGAGGTTGCTTTCGCCTTCGGCGGTGGAGGCCGCGAAGATCAAGCCTGTCTCGTGGCAGAAGGGACTGAAGACGGGATCTTCTCGCCAACCCTTGATGGTCTCTGCAAAAAGCTTCGTGCCGACATAGCCCTCGTCCGTACTGGTGGTCAAGTTGCCACCGTCAACTATCTTGTTGACATCGTTTCCGGCTGACAGTGGAGAGGGAATGGTATAGGGATCAAACACCTTGACATTGGTGTAGCCACGACGGCCGAGGTGAAGTGCACTCGATAAACCGAATGTGCCACCTCCCACAATGATAATGACTTGATCTTTCCCCATGATTGCTGTTATCTCGAGCCGTTCATAGGAACTGAAAATGCAGTACCAGGGATTTCGCCAGGTCTTGTGGCGGCGATCCTGGGTGCAGTACTATGCTTTTGCCTCGTTGGCTGAATCGAGATCGACAGTCACGGATTGAAGATGTCTCTCGAATTGTTTTTCCGGATTATGCGGTAACTGTGACCAGGTCAGGAACGATGAAGAGTTGTACTAGATGTCCCATCCTTTGTTGGCTATCTTGATGAGACCTAGTGTCAGGATATCGCTGGTGATCCAAAGAAGGTCCAAGCGACAAAATCCATGCACGTATCTTGCCAGAGAACCCCAGACCCACTTATTTCATGTACTATAGTATAGTACGTAGACTGTCTGCACGTCAAGCAGGGATGGTGCGGGAGATCGACGCGAGTTCGCTTTGAGGGTGTTTCGCACCGAGGACGCCCCTTCTGATACCCATTACTGATAGGTAATGATCCATCTTCGTTTGCCCATGGCAATCCTAAAGCCCAAAGACGTTGCCGTTATCCCCTAGTATTATCGTGCTGGGTATTCTATGAGGGTTTTAAGCAAAGGGTACATATAGGATTCTCACGAAAGTGGATCGCAGGAAGATATAACAATTTATGTGAAGATGACTACCAAAATTCGGGCCGAATTTGCTTGAATCGCTGCCAAGAGTCGGGCTCTCGATAGGTGCCTTATTAGGTATAAAGGAAGTACCTAGGCAGGTGGAGTTACGCCTGTTGGATGATACCAGTCCTCACGGCTAACATCGGCAAGCTATAGGACTGCTGTCTATGCGAACAGGCTTGCTCACTCGGCTTATCTTGCTCGGACCGTAGTAAACATGCTTGTCACTCTGACCGCTTTGTAGATCGACACACAACTAACTACTACAAGCTCTTTGTAGTACCAGCGCAACTGCAACCAGGGCGTAAAGGCTTCCACGGCCCTTGTGGAAACTTGAATAGGTCTAACATTCGTGACTGGCCCACGACAAGGAGTGTCAGACCAGGTCCGAGGTAGCATCTTGCGAGCTTGACTTAGATCCAAAGCTAGACTCTGTCCCCGGCTATAGTTTCGCAGACACTTCTTTTGCCATCCCTCGAACGATCTCGCACACACTGTCCGCCATGCCAAAAGCGTACAGATACCCCAATCCACCCGCGCCGTATGCGTGTACCACGCGAGCCGTCCTCTCCACACGGATTCCTCCATGCCGAGCAGGCCGAAACCCGACGATGTCTCGGATCACGTCGCGGTCCAAATCGAGATCGTGGAAAGCGCCATTCGTGAGGCTGTTGACACGTCGAAGAATGTCCTTCTTCGTGGGCTGGGACACTCGACGGTCCGTCGAATTCGGCTCACTCACGCCACCCAAGATCACGCCGCCACTGTGCTGCCGTGGAATGACATAAGTATACTCGGAACCTTGGAATATGACAACGCGGTCGAACGAGCTTTTCACAAACATCGTCTGCCCTCGCACGCTATGGACCTGCTCGTCACGCGCGAGCTGTCGGGCTCCCAGGCCTGTAGCATTCACGACTACCCAAGCAGACCTTTGTTGTCGCAGTGTTTCAAGATCAACCACTTCTTCCCTCACCATTTGCACTCCTCGTTGAACTAGTTCCATCA
Source organism: Exophiala sideris (assembly GCA_000835395.1). Taxonomy (NCBI): domain Eukaryota; kingdom Fungi; phylum Ascomycota; class Eurotiomycetes; order Chaetothyriales; family Herpotrichiellaceae; genus Exophiala; species Exophiala sideris. The sequence continues at coordinate 9,652,061 of KN846951.1, read as the reverse complement.
CGAGCCAAGGGAGGAAGTACACCGGGTTTATCACCTGCGTCGTATAGGTGAAACCAATCTTGGCGGATTTGAGGAGCTTGTCTTTGGTCAAGAACTTGAAGTCGTCGAACAATGTTCGATACCAGATTGACGACTCGCCTTCCCGGTCGTCGTAAAATTCGGTAATGGCAATAGACTATAGATCAGGAGAATGTTAAGCATCATACTGCTGATTTTGCCTGGGTGTCGACCGTCTTGGGGTTTCTCGGTGTTCGCCAGGGGCATCGTGATGTACTCACACTCAGACCAACATGCGGTTTGTCCTTCGCCAGTTTCTGATAAAACTCAAGTGATCTCTTCTGCATCTCCATAGATCCTCCAGGATACGGTGCCAGCAATGCACCAGCCCTGAAAAATTGTTAGAAATCAGCCGTAACCATAACGTCCAAGTTGGGAACGCATCATCACTGACCATGGACTCGCAAAGGCCGTCGTCTCATCACCTGGAAAGTCTCGCGCAACCACAACCACGTTGTAGCCTTTGTCCGCAAGCAAAAGCGAACATGCCAGCCCGACTATCCCCGCGCCAACGACGACGATGTCGCATTTCGTAGCCACCATCACGTTCGAGGGTCTTCGAACTCGTGAAAGTGTGCTGCAGTTTGTCCCGTAGTTCAGCGTTGGTACTGATTGCGTTGGCGGCTTGCCACTTTCCAATTCGCAGGTTCTTATCGTTCCGATCCTTTTCAAAAGAAAGGACGTTAGAAGCTGATAGGGGCTGATATTAAAGGTGTTATCGGAACATTATTACACGGCATGGAGAGGTCCGCAAACTCGGGCCTCGTCCGTAAGCTCCATAGCGTGATCTAGACTGCGAAGTCGACAGAGTCCTGGTAAACTTGCAGCAATAAGAGTACCTAGGCTGCCCTGGTAATGTGCGCTGCGGGTACGAAGTCGTAGGAGTGGCTGAATCTAACTGTAGACCATCGAGCTGTGACGCTTTTCGTTGGCCCTAATTAGCAAGGCTGTCAAGACCTTCAGGGGGTACATGATTAGTCATCCTATAGGTCTTCCAGGTGCAGCTAGTATCGTAGATAGGTCATCGAAGAGGTATTCCTATAAGCCTTCAGAGCGGAACAAGAGCAAACAACCATCGTATGCACCAGTCCAAAAGCGACCGCGAAGATATTGTTCTGTGGCTTCGTTCCCAAACATTGATTATGCTAGATATTGGTTCAGACACACCGCTTGGCACAAGACATCTCAGAAGGTGGCGACATGAGTCATTCAATGGCAAGAACTGAAGAACTGAAGAACTGAAGAACTGAAGAACTGAAGAACGGCGCTTCCGTAGGGCCTCGATGTACACATGGTGAGGACATGATAGGATGAGAGCAGCGACGGCCGACATCCCGATATCGAGCTCGGAGGAGTATCAATATTGTCCAAAATGGTATCTCTTTCGCAGCCACACATCTCGGAAGCAGGACTTCGCAAGATCTTGGACGTATTTAGCTAAACCATCACCTCCAGATAACACACTTTTGGTTCCATCGGGGGGTATCGCCTGTTGTCCATTTCTTCCTGTGGACTTTTGATGCCCACTCGAACCCATCATAACAACGCCGTCCCTGCTGAGAAGTATCTGCAAAGTAGATACCTAGGTAATGATCCCAGTCCGCCGCCGTTTGTGATTTTTTTCTGCAATAGCAACCAATATTCCACTGCCTCGTTTAACCTCTCCTTCCAGCTCTTGCTCTGTTGACCGTGGCTCTTCCTCTGGCCAGACCAACACCACGGCCCCTTGTACCCCGTGATCTGAACATGGGCGCATTCCGTAGCATATCTGGAACAATGAAAAATCGCACGTGGCTGCCTCGGATATAGACTTGATCGAGATGTGACACTCGCCCGTCGCGTGCTGTGGCTGTGATGTCTTTAAGTTGAACATTCATGTTGTCTTCGGCTGTACAGGAGAGATGTCAGTGGTGTTCCTCATAGCCAGCGATTTTTCTGCGATGGAGCTCGATATGTGTGCTTAGGCGCAAAGGAAATGTATGCCTACCTTCGAGCAGTTTTCCTCGATAAACCTGGCCAGAAGTGAGCTCTAGTGTGACAACATGTCCCTGCGTGAGAACTGTTAGCCGATGCACTCTTTTGAAGGGACCCTTCTTGAAATAGCGACGTACCTGGGCCTCGTTGAGCAGCTTGATGGGAATGCCGATTGTGGATGTGAGTTTGCCCATGGTTGGCGATCGCGCTCTGGGTGTATTGAGGGGTAAGAGGGAGGTCGGATCGGATGACTGTAGTTCAGTTTATCGTTCAAGGTATGGTGCCGGAGTGTGCGACAAGTGATTGTGTTGTTGCTGGAAGTTGTAGATGTTTTGGTGGTGTTGGAATGGATCGCAGCGCACGAAAAAGCAGCATTTGCACCTGCATTTTAAAATCCGGGGCCTTGAGACTAACTCCGCACTCGGAAATGTTGTTCGCAGTGCATCACAGTCAATCTACTTGCTTCATATCTCATCGTCACTCTATCCCGGAGATCACATACTGTGATGCCGCTCCTTTCCAATGTGCCAGCCCTTCGATTGACGCTTGCCTACGCGCTTCATGACCCTTCGTGTCTCTTGCCACATAGAACCATCCCGACTCTGCTCTCACTTCCACTGCCTGTCGGTCCTTGCCTCCCCACGAAACCCACGATTCGTGCCATCGTCTTAGACAAAGACAATACTATCTGTCCGCCTGAAACGGCTAAGTTGCATTCATCTTTCGTCAACAAGATCGAAAAGATCAAAGAGTCCTCAGAATTCTCCCACAACGCTCACAGCATATTGATTGTCTCCAACACCGCGGGCAGTTCTGCGACTCCAGAGCACGAAGCAGAAGCGAAGCTGCTCGAAGCCGAGCTTGGCCTTCCTGTCTTGAGACAGCATCCAGACCGTAAGAAACCTCTCTGCGGACCGGACATTCTCGAATACTTCAAGAAACATGGTGTCACGGACAATCCAAGAGAGATAGTTGTAGTCGGGGATCGACTGGCTACTGATGTTCTTGTGGCTCACCAGATGGGCAGCTGGAGTGTCTGGTGCAGAAGTGGCTGGAGGAATCCCGAGATACCTGGACGGGACTACAGAGGTTTCTTGAGCAAGATGGAACATCGATTCGAGCGAATCATGAGGGGTGGTTTCCAAAGAACTGCTCCTCTACCAAGGACGACATTACCTACGAAAGAACCTTGAAATTGCTGAAATGGTACAAACATTCAGCATTGACACCAGTTTGTCTGACATTCGAGGTCGCAGTACATGCGCCTGGCACGGCTGCGTGCGATGTCTGATTTGTTGAATCTGCCGTCATCAAGCATTCCATCCTTTCCGCTTGGTATGACTACCGAAGGCACCCCGGTCTTTTACCATCCACAGTGGACAGCGTGTGTTCGCCATAGCTGTTTCGGTTTTGGCCAGAGAGACGGCCATTCAGTAGAAACTATGATTTCTCCAACGGCTCACTAGAAGATCCAGACACAAATGTCGGGCTTCCATTTATAGTATCGACATCCCTGGAAGGACTATTATATGCAGGTAGAGTATCGTCGGGCTTTTGCGACGTAGTATGTATAGCTGGAAGTTCCGACGCTGATGGAAAATTGTATCGAGTAGTAGGTGGTTGTGAAGTCGAGGATGGCGTCTCCGCTGGACTTAATGGGGTTTCTCTCGGGCTGAATGGCGTCTCTGCTGGGCTGAGTGGCATACTTGATAATCGCTGCACGTCTCTTCTGACCAGCTGACTGGCATCCGAGGTCATTCTTCGGCTCGTAATTTGGGCGATGGCATCTTTCATCTTGAATCTGTTTTCTTTGATCTTGACTTCTATCCGTCCAGAAATGGGGACCTTTGTCCAGTCGGAGTCACCTTCCATCAACATGAACCTGGCTGCTTCAAAAAAGACTGTATGACTAGAACCGGAATTCTCAATGCACCAGGCATGTTTCAGGTCGATTTGGTGCTTTGTATACGTTGTTCTGGAATCGACCATGGCGTCGATAGTCTCTTCGCGGCCAACATTCCTGTCGCTGCCATTCGTGTTATCCTGGAAATCCGGTGCAAGCAGATGATTTAGTTCCATGCGACTGGGATTCAGGCTGTCATATTGGAAGAACAAAGACTTCAGGCACTGTAGTCCCTGTGGAGATTTGTTGGATATAGAAGTGTACGAGAGGGTGTGCTCCGTGACATATACTTTGTTGCCCATGGCGGACGTAAGCACACCAGTCTGAAATAGGCACTTGCTGTATGTGAGAGACAGTTGCGATGCGTTGGAGATTGTTGATGGCGACGAGATGTAGGTAAAAAGAGCTCGACAGTGCCTGATCGACAGTGACCTTAATGGCTGTGATTGATCAAAGGGTCTTCTTGTCGTTACGAAACAGCCAATCTCCACCTCGACCTTACGGCCAGGCTTCCATTTCGTGTAGCCTAACTTGATGCGGGAAATTAAGGCCTCCAACGAGCAAAGTCGAAACTGGGGGCACCACGACGGTACCTAAGTTAGGTACCTAGGCATCTTAGGTTCAAGTGGTACAGTAGAATAGAGCCTACCTAGGTAATAAGCTTGATAGCTAAGCGCCCCACGCAATGCTCGGCGTTGATCGTCTTCATTTTGGACAACTGTCGTCCCTTCAACATCAACACTCACGCAACCATGTCCGCAGGCAGCACCATCATGAATGAGGAGAATAGTAAGTCATTCATAGTCAGCTATGGCAGCTGAAGCTATGTGACACGTTTTTCTGCAATAGCACATATTGTCTTGCTCAGTCACATCTCTTCCACCAGTTGTTTGTCCCTCATTTGATGGACATCGGTCATCAGTGGACAGATACCACAAGACCACGAAACACTTACTGCCACAGCGGCTTTCCATTTCCCTTGCATAAACACCATCCATTGTCATTGATCCGACTTGTCAGTCATCTCCGATATTGTCGCCTGATCACTTCCATTCACTCGTCACCAGAGCCTGCTGTGGGATCTGTGCTCCATGGCCGTACCGCGCGACCATCCTCTGCAGAAGCAGACCATGGACCTTATGAAAGGCTGCCTTCATCTCTCGGTTCGCTTCGCGCGATGCTGCATACATCGCAGGGTCAGAGAAATACCTAGGGATCCTGGCGCATTCGGTCACCCAATTTTTCAAGGTAGCCGTCTCCATCCTCAATTGAGTGTCGATGGGTGTGAGTTTGTTCACGACTGATTCGACATACGCCAGTCGTAATTTTAGCAAGTCCGGGAAATGGGACAACAGAAGAACGCACTCCGCCTCGAGTTCCAATTTCCATCCTTCATCAGCGAAGAAGCTGGGTAAGGCAAGGGCTCGGACTACGCACCACAGCCGCCATGTCGCCGCCGCACGGTCCAGGGCTGGCCTCCGAAGCGCCCCGTACAGTATAAACCCGAGCATACAGTCGAGCTTGAGTTTCATTGCCGGGTATGTATGGTTTCTTCCTGTCATTTTGTGCGCACGAGCAAGACACAGAATCTTGTCCTTGATGTCCAAATATGTCCCATCATTTCCGGATGTTGCGTACGCCTCTCTGAGTTCGTCTCCCATTCTCTTTACTCGCAACCCGAACCTCTGCTGAACAGACATGTCCTTCAATTTTTGGTTGTATTCATTCATCAAGTTTGTCAAGCTGGATTTCCCATTCTCATCTGCCGTTTCGATTGCGATGCCATAGCGATTGACTGCGTGGCCAATCCAGAAGAGGAAGTCATTCTCCAGTCGTCTCAGCAGTGCTTCGCGGTCTTTGAGTTGGAGGATGGTGCATAGTTTTCTTTCCGATGCAAACCACAGAAGAATATTTCCCGAGTGCCACGGTCCGCCATCAGCGCTCTCAATGAGATGAAGAGCAGGGCCAAGCATGTGGAGGTCGACTGCAGGTATGACGAATTTCCTAGATTCCTTTTGGCCTGCCAGACCAACGATGACCTGGATGATAGGCTGACATGGAGGATTTGCCTTGTTCCAGAGCTGGAAATCTGGAAAGTGCTGTCGGAGGAGCTCGAAATGCCCCAATTCCACTCGAAATGTGATGAAACCATTGACTTTGAAGAACAGGTCTCTTGCCTCCAAATGCAGTTGCTGGCATACATGAAAGATCTTGTTGTCTGGCTTATGCGGTGCTCGTTTCAGGGGAAATATGTTGCTGTAGGGGTGATCTTCGCAGACGCTACCAAACCACTCCAGGATCGCCTGAGGACGCACGACCCGTGGTTTCAGATTCATCGCTCGTTCCAAGAGGCGCCATGCCATCGAATCAAATCCTTGGGTTTGAAGTATGACCTCGCGGTCGGGTTCAAAGGCAAGAACACGACGAAGTATCTCATGCCGGACGTCTTCATGTATGTTCAACAGAGTTGGACGCTCGGCTGACGCCATCTTGTCTTGTTCGAAGGGGTTTGTTGTTGTCGCAGGCTATTCAAAATGGGCGACGAGACCAATACAGACTGCGCTAGGCAGTGAAGAGTGAAGCAAAAGTGCGATGTACGGCAAGTCACGCGATCACTGATGTACGCCTGGGTGTCACTATCGACAGACAACAAAGCTACTGCAGTGAAGAGTGGGCGGTGTCTGTGATCACCGGTACTTGCATTGTCCTATCTACTTTGACGGCGACCGCTCTTATGCTGACACCTAGATACAGTGGCTGTCTCAACACTCCTGGGCTCCATGGCTTTACAAGAGCACGAGGCTCATCGTTGGTAACTCGCTGAACTCTACTTCCACCGCCTTCGGCCATTCAGCAGCCATCACAGAGATACCAATAACGTCTTCCCATATGAAATACTGGGAAGAAGGATGCTTCTCCGGATGTATCCATTGTTGATCGGACACCACATGTCATCCCAACACCCACAGTCGTGTGGTTGCCCAGGCCAACGGCAGCCCCTGTTGTTGCAAGGCGTCGTACCTAGATCGATTGATGCTCTAGAAGCCTGTCAAAGACGTGGTTGTGACGAGATCCGTTTTGGGCAGGCAGATGCAAAGATGCTGTGGCTTGTCGGTTGTGATGGCTGTCTCCTAGAGCGGATGATGTTTCGTCGTTACGATGTTCTTAACTAGAGATCAGCGAGCGCAGACGTGATGTGAGCACGAGCAGTCGGCTAAGTAGCAAGGACAATCGAGTCAGTCGCAACATTGTGCACATCTTCCAAGCTGTAGGGTCTCTTCAGATGGTTTAGTGGGAGCTCCCACGATTCCCCCCTGGCTGGCACAGCCTTACGTAGCCGCGTGCTGTGATTGGTTGTTGGTTGGATTGTCAACATTCGCCAAAAATATCAGAACGTGGTTATGTGATGAAAACGATAAGGTCGCGGTATGGCGAAGATCTCAGAATGCAACATGTTCAGTCTTGGAGAACTGTTAACGTCGAGATCAAGGAGTCTACCTTCTCATGAAAGAAATTACACTGAGCCAGCCCGCTACTTATTACCACCTAAACTCCATGCTGTTGAACAGGCAAATTGTCATCAAGTAAAAGTGTCAGATGCAGAAGACACTCCAGCACCTCATGATTGTCATGGTCTCATATCATCCATCATCACACATGATGAAACGTCCTGCCGCGTCTTCATCCCAGAGTGACTTGCTGCAACCGAGAAGGACGTCCGAAAAACCATGGTCCAGCAACCACCCCTAGCAACTGCTCTTTCACTGCATCGCCCATCGAAAAGTCCAGATCAAACCGGTGTAGCCTTTCTTTGGCTTCAATCGCGGTCCCCAAAGTGCCGTGACAACCCGCTGACATCGATCGGCAACTTCGAAAAGGGTTTCTTTGTTAGAGCCTCGCTGCACCGGTTTGAGCAGGTCGGCGCTCAAGTCTGCTAGTGCCTGCCATTGTGGCAGCATCGCTTTCCCCTTCTCTTTTGCTTCTTTCCACGCGATATCGCAGTTTCCCCGGATCCGGCGAATGCTGTAAGCCCCGTTGAGAGCATCATTTCGCTCAGCGAAAAGCCGTAGAAGCATGATCTCTAGACGGATATTCCATTCCGGCAACGGCGTGGCACATGGCAGCCGCAGGGCAAGCAAACCACTCGTGATTGCGAGTTCCCGAGCTAGTTTTGGCTCGAGACGGGTAGTCCGAGGGACATGTGAAATCGTAGCTTGATGTCGAAGCAGAGTCTCGGTGATGTGGTGAGGGTCAGGGCTATCACGACTTTGCTTGTCGATGCTTTCTTCGTGGTTGCTCTTCTGTTCCGGATCTACATTGGGTATCGAGGGAGACGTGGGTGTTATCGGTGTTACTGGCGTTCCCGCTGTTGCAGGCGTAGTAGGTGTAGTGGGATTGGCTGGCAACTCAAGCCTTAACGGCAGATTGCCGAAAAGTACACTGGTCCCTTCGCCCACCTGCTTCGGGTAATCCATGGATACCTTCCTCATGGGGTGGAGGACTGGAGCCGGCGGCAAAGCGATACGCGTAAGTGAATCGCTTCGGAGCTCACACAGTCTGTAAGAACTGAGTGCGATCAATTTGCAGACACGATTGATACCATGATTGCTTTTGGCCGACACATCAACCAATTCACCGGTTCTGGTTCGGACCATGCTGGAGGCTTCGAAGCAAACTCTTTCGTAGAGCAGCTCCGCTCCTAGGTAGTTCGCTTGTGAGACGCAAACATCGGCATGGGCCATTATTTGCTCAAGGTAGGCGCAGATGGCACTGTAGGCATGGAGATTCGCATCCGTACTACTAGCTGTTTTGTGTTTGTTCAGCTCAAGACGTATTGACTCCAAGCGTTCCTCGGTTACTCCCTTAGTAGCAGACGCCTTTCCCTTGGACCCAGGGAGACTGTGGAACTCGACCGAATTGATTTTCCTGTGCAGCCAAGGCAAGATAGCGAATTTGACAAAGGAATCTGTCCGATTCGCATGTTTGTATCGCGGAAGAGCTGATATCGTCAGATTATATCGCATTCCGTGGGCGAAGGTGCCTTTGTTCATGATCCAAAGTGCATGCACGAAGTCTGCGGCGTCCTTGTAGCTGCATATGTACACCGGAGTACTTGGCTTGACATTCTGACCACTGAATAGCATCACAGGCTCAAACGTCGAGCTGCTTGATTCGAGTTCGCCGCTTGATAATCGCGTTGGAGGGAGAGGTCCCCATACTGTTATGCCGTAATTTCTGAATTTTGCACCCAACCCTTTGATACCAGATTGTAAAGCAACCACCTTATTCTCCGCATACAGCACCGTTTTGCCTTCGCAGTAGAGCTTCTTGCATGTTTTCAATATGGCCACATCGAGATGACAAGTGTTGATGAAGGGTGGGAAGCCATCGATCTCTTGATTTCCCCGATGCCTGAAAGGCGCAGCCTCCAGTATCCGACGTGGATCTAAGCGGAGGAGTTCGCTGATAGTACGAGGATGTGCCCGGCGAGTGTGTGATTTGCGATTGCGGTCGATGCGTAAGAGATAGCGGACGATTTTGAGGCGTATCTCCACAGGTAGGCGCAGCAGATGCGATGTCGTCGGGGGTGTATCGTTCGCAATTTCTTCCTCCTCTTCACAGTCAAGTATTAAACGGAGGGTGATGATCTCTCGAGATTGCAGAGGCATGTTCTCGGCATCGCATGATCAAGCACGATTAGGCTGGACTCCAGTTAACCTGCGACACGTTCGTTACATGGAGTGAGAAATCAGAGTAGCAAAATTCCCATGCATTCAAGGTCACAATAGGGCTGAAGTCAGGATGGAATGAGATTCATCTCCGGTGAAGAGAGCACGAAGTGAAACGGTGAGGCATAATAGGCAGGACCAGCAACCTTGGCCTCGCCGCCTTCTTTCTACCAGGACGCTGCCTCAACGAAGTTAGTGAATGCACAACCAAACGAATGGCGCCCGATGAAGCTGCTCAAAGTATAACATTCACGTACAAGGCGATCGTAACGAGGGGATGCGGAACTTAAGGCGGGAGGATCATATGACAGCACGTCACGTGTAGTCTCTACGCCGACAAGGTCGACGATATCTAATGTCTTTCTCGACCGGATGATCGATCTGCTACCTGCATGCAGAGTATTCGAATTCTGTTCCAGGATCTGAAATCAGCTTTTGTGCCAATCCATAATGTCCATTTAATGCATATCGTCGTCGTCTTCGGATCGCGTCTCGTTTGGGTTCAAATATGCTCCAGTGTCAACACCCGGAGCAGTCTCAGAGCGACACCTCAGCTTGTATCCATAGTATCGCCATCCAACTTTCTCTTGTCTTTCACATATGCAACGAAGTCGTCGATCGCCATCGGCCAAGCACCGTCTTCCTTCCACCACTCCAAGGACTCCCCACCAGACTCCCGAGTCTTAGTAACTAGTTCACCAACCATATTCCACAGATCCTTGTTGACTGGTCTTTTGGTGTGAGATTCGTAGAATGTACACCACAGATCCAGCCACTTCGTTGACGCTGTGCTCCACTCGATACCACCTTTACCTGATCGAAAGAACATATTCCAGAAGTCGATTGCTGAATCCATTGGGACACTTCGTTGACCTTCTGGCTTAGCTAGCTTGAATGCGTTGCGATAGACTTGCTTGAAGTAGGCAGGGTCCGAGACGACTTTCTTTCGAAGGACGTCGACGTACTGTGCTTGAGTGGCCGTTGAGTCGTATTGTTTGCTACCGGAAGATACGCTTCGCCAACCGGAGATGAAAGGTTCTCGCTCGAATTCGCCGATAGAGGGACATTGTAACAGGTCGCATATGGCCAAGTGAGCAACTTCGTCAAGTTCGACGTTGAGATCCGTCAAGTACTTTTGGGCACCTTCTATGCCGAATCTGTCCGGTGACTCTTTGGGTTTGTCTTCTTAACCATTAGCTAGCATCTAGGAGATGCAAGGATGGCATTTACCTCTATATTGATCGAAGAGTTTGTTCAAATTTTGCTGGGTTGGTGGTGTTGATGTATTGCCGGAACCACTCTGATAGAACCTGGAATGTCAAAGCCATGTCAGCATATTCAACTTGGTTTCCTGTAACAACACAGACCCTGCGGGCTGAGAACGACGAGTCTTTCCACTTTTGCCTGACTTTGCTCTAGCTGGTGGCTTGGTGGTGGACAAATCTGAAGTAGAACCTGTTGATACAGATATAGCTGACGTCTTAGCTTTCTTTGCAAGCGGACTCGAGGGCGTCATGTTTGTGATCTTGCGTTTCTTTGGTGGCATAGCTAATGACAAAATAGGGACGAAATGATCAAAAGCGAGGATGATGGTCGATATGCTCAGATATGTCGAGTTGTTGAGGAAATTGGGTTGTGAGAAGGAGCAGCCTGCTCTGGTGAGGTTTAACTGCATCTGCAGTTTAAGGCAGTTGGTCTTGGCAGGGGACAACGCAATGCCAGTGAGGAAGCACTCGACTGTCCTCAAGCAGTAAAGTCTACAAAGAGAATGCTGCAAGGAGTAGAACGGATCATGTGGGCTCAACTGCCTGATGTGGCGCTGTCCTTGCCTGGCATCTGGTGAAAGGCATGACAACGCAGACGTCCAGGCATCGACTGACCAGCCGACCAACTGTCCCGATCTCGCACCCAGGCAGCGCGAGGTTGAACGCGCTGAGAAATAATGAAGAAGGAAAGGTGAGTGCCACTTACGAATCCAGCGCCCGTTCGACGTTCCAGTCATGATTCTTGAGAAACTATGGGAAAACAGTTTTAGTTACCCAATCTCTATGACCACATGTTGCTCCAACATACCTTCGCTGCTATGCTTTCCTTTGCCTGGGTAAAACTGACGAATTGTGTTATCGCCGACCTCTGGGATGAGGTGTAGCTGGGCATACTGTCGGCGCCAACCGCTCAAACGGCTGGCGCAGGGATTGACTTCGAGATCTATGCCCCTAGGAGTTGAGCGAGTCGATCTTGACCGATTGAGTCCGATACCTTCACTAGTCGCGTCTTTTCAAGGGACGCCGACGGTACGGCTTCCTCAATCTTGAGTGCGGGAGGCGAGAATTGTGCAAGGTGGAGGTAAGAGAGATTTGAACATGTCTTGTGTCGATTCACTTACAGGCTGATTATGACATAGGACAGCGGCAAAGCAGATGTGTGAAATTGGGCAACTATAGCGGATATACATCTGATCTGATCTAATCAGATCTAATCTAATGTAGATCTGCCATTGTCTGGCACTTTATTTTCCGGTATGCACGACATGCGTTGTTTTCCAGACGCGATCTACAACTCTACCTCATTCTCATGCCATACACAGAGACTGTGGTGAAATCGTCTGCATTACGTGTCGTGCTCCTTTAGTGAATCCCGAATTACCTGCCAATTCACGGCTTAACTTCGACGATCACGTGATGAGGAGCTTGCTTCTATGATTACCTTCATATGCGGGTCGATCAGGTGCCGACCGATACAGTGGGGTGTAATGTGGCTGAACACGGCAGCAATCTATCTTGTCCAATCGAATCCCAGCAACGCAGGTATAGCGCCACACTCGAGTGTGGCTTCATTTTTCAGGTGCTTGGTGCTTCGTCATATCGAACGAGGCGCAGTTGCGAAACTATGGCAAGAAGTGAAATACATTTCTTCAAGCTGTCTCTGCACTTGCTCGGATTGTGAATTTGCTGATAATCACTCAAACTACACAGCCAGCAGAATCATCATTGATCAACAGCAAAATCGTCACTTCGTTCGGCTGTGATCCTTGCTGATCCGAAGGCACCTTGTAAGCTGTCCCCGTTCACACCCACTACCAAGACAAGCATCTAACGCTTTTGAAAGGAACGAGCCTTGGCCTGCATAAGAGATCGTGTATATCAGGCCTCAACAGTCTTCCATTCTCAACATCTCCCAGTCTACCTCTGAGATAGATCCTCAGCAGAACGAGACAACTCCCAATCCGACATCAGATATGGGTGTAAGTTCTTCCGCCGCAATGGCCTGCCCCTCCAAACTTGCCCCGCAAGTTGCCCAAATCACCCCTCCCAAAAACCTGCCTCAGAGCGTTTCTTGGTGCCTAGGTGCTAATGACGCGTATAGCTGGCTTCTAAGCTTGCCGCAGCACAGGCTGGCCAGTCTGCCTATCCCGGTGGTCCTCCTCAGAGTCTACAGCCTGGCGGTGCTCCTCAAGGTCAAGGCGGATACGTAAGTCGACTCGAAAAGATGCCATCATCAGAAGACAAGACGAAGGGCCAAACTGACGCGCGAGACATTATTTAGAGCCCGGCTCCAGGCGGAGGTCAACAACAGCAGCAACAGTATCAGGCATATCCAGTTGGTCCGCCCGCCGGTGGTGCTTCGGTAAGTTCCTTATTCAACTTTTTGTACATCTCTTGGCCAGCATTGTTGCGTCACTCTCTTCTCTGTTGCGAACATCATCATTCACATATCCACTCGATTCCGTCTGCGCAAACAGACAACGGATCTATTTTTACACCTTGGTTTGCACGACACCTTCAGATCAGTCTTGTTTCAACATAGATACAATGAGTAAATTCTCTCGTTTGGCTACAGCTGCGCCAGCAGCAGGAGGTGCTAGCCCGTATCCTCAAGCGCAACAACCGCAACAACCCTACTCTCCTCAACCTCCAACGAGTCCATACCCGCAACAGTCGTCCTCACCTTACAACCAACCTGCAGTACCCCCACGGCCGAGCGCCTCACCTCAACCATATCAACAGCCATCATGGCAAGCGCCGCAGCAGCAGCAACAACCGCAATATGGACAGCAACTCGGCGTACCGCAACAAGGAGGATATTCAGCGGGAGGATATCAATCTCCGCAGCCACAAGCCGCATACACCTCATACCAATCACAATACCAGCCGCCTAATCAGTATGGCCAGCCACCGTACCAGCAGCAGCCGCCAAACAGTGGATATGGATATGTTCGTCACAGCGCGTTGCTTTTTCTTGTACATGCACTGCTTTCATTGGCCATAACTAACCTTTTCTCTCTGTATAGTCCGGTCCTCCAGGTCAAGGTCAAGGTCAATCTCCCTATCCCGGCGGTCCTCAAGGCGGTCCCCCAGGCGGCGCACCTCAGCAATATGCCGGCCAACCTTCTTACGGCGGTGGAGCTCCTGCGGCACCAGTGGGCAATGCAGGCGCATACAAGCAAATGCTCCAAGCCACAATTCAAGAGAAAGGACTCCAGAATTTCTACCCACCAGGCCATCCATTGCTCGATCAAGTAGCCAACCGAGCTACCCAACAAGTTGCATCCCTCGCTCAAACATGGCGCATCAACCCTGAGATCGCCTCTGACATTGTCAAGCTTGCCTTGTACGATGTGGTCCTGTACATCGATGACAGCGGAAGTATGCAGTTCGAGGAGAACGGCGAGCGTATCGATGATCTCAAGCTGATATTATCACGTGTCGCCCATGCAACCTCTCTTTTCGACGAAGACGGTATCCAGATCCGCTTCATGAACTCGCAGGAACAAGGTAACAACATCCGCAACGAGCAGCAAGTTAATGACATGGTTGCCCGCACTCGTTTCTCCGGTTTGACGCCTATGGGACGAGAGTTGCAGAACAAGATCCTTGGTCCTCTGGTCCTTGGTGCTGCTCGCAGCGGCAGCCTCCGCAAGCCCGTGCTCGTCATTACCATCACCGACGGACAGCCAACGGGCGAGAGCTCTGGAGACGTTGCCAGAATCATCAAAAGCGCCTCGGACGAATTGTCAAGGAACCCCCGTTACGGCAAAGGCGCAGTGGCATTCCAGTTTGCTCAGGTCGGCAATGACCTCAAGGCACGTGAATTCTTGAGCAAGTTGGACGAGGAGCCTACGATCGGAGACATCATTGACTGCACATCCAGTAAGTTCTGTTTCGAGCTTCTTTGATGAGGTACTAACCAGTCAAATAGACTACGAAGTTGAGGCTGACGAAATGTCCCGCGCCAACCCACCAGTCAATCTCACTCCAGAATTGTGGCTGATCAAGTTGCTCTTGGGAGCCATCGACTCCTCATACGACACCAAGGATGAGAAGAACAGTGGTCCGCGACCTCCACAAGGAGGATATGGCGGTCCACCTCCCCAGCAGGGCGGATATCCACCGCAAGGTGGTTACGGCGGTCCTCCTCAACAACAAGGCGGTTACGGTCAACAACCACAACAAGGCTATGGTCAGCAGCAGGGCGGGTATAACAGACCACCTCCTCCACCACAGCAGGGCGGTTATGGACAGCAGCAGCAAGGTGGTTATCCAGGACAACAGGGAGGCTACGGCGCACCTCCTCCACCACCCCGGTATTAGACTGGTCATGTAGGCGCGAGGCATGGCATGACGTGGACATCGATATCAACCACGGTCACAAGGCAGACGCACTGAGCTTGTGCAATGGCTTGAGAACGTCAGGCATCATTATCCACGAACATACGTTGTCATCCAGATAGTGGCTGCTGCAGCAATTTGGCTGAGGAACTTTGCACGAGGACGATGGGAGCTGTACGGAAACCGGACAATCGTGAGAACCAATAATCATCTTTAGCTGAGAACATTCTCTCCGTCGAAAACCAGGTTATCTGGTGACGAATAATCCAGAAAAGCATATATTAAGACCGATTTGCTACATTCAATTCCCTGAAAGTCAGCCTGATGTTCCGCCAGTCAGCCTACGTTGACGTCGAACACCCCGAGATGCAGTGTGACACTAGTTATACGAACATCGTGACTACGGATCAAGAACTGGTATTTCTATCTGGACGGTTCCTGGCTGAATCCGAAAATTGAGACATGCAGTATTGCAGTGCTGCAACAGCTTTCGCATATAGATCGACGATTCATGTTGTGCCATATTCGGGACAGGACATGCAATGCCACGCAATGCGATGCAGTGCAGGTCGGAATCTGCCCTTGCATTGAGACGGTCAGCGTTTGTCAATAGAGGACAGATGACGCAGTATGACTCCTAAGTGGTATTCCTGCTTCCGTTAGAGATTGGGAGAGGCGCAGGTTTTCGCGGTCTTGACGCGCTCTGTGTCTCGAATTGAGGCTCCGCGCCCATGAAACTGGTGGCGTGACCTGATCTCTCGGTCGACGCTGCACCGAAACGTATTTGCCACGATTTCTCATGAGACATATTCTGCTCTTTCAAAAGGTCGTCGTATCTTGCCAAGATGTTGATGAATGTCGGCCTGGGGAGCAGAAGCAACCTTGAGCATGTTTCAGGTTTGCGGGAAGTATCATTCTCCTGAGGTGGACAAGGTTGAGAGTGATTTCCTTGGAGTGGATGAGAACCTGCTCGTCGGTACAACAGATGACAGACATGGTCAACAGTAGGTGAGTTGGTCCAAGCATCAGGGATCGACGAGCAGAAGGCCAGCAGGACGTAGAGTGTTCCTTGGCTGTGGCGTCGTGATCAGTTGATAGCAGGTTTCTCCTCGAGACTGATGCCCACGTCCCGTTGCCAAGGGGATTCAAGACCTTCCAAGCCTGGGAGTCTGGAGACGACACAGTATTGTTGTGGCTATACTTGGTAGAATTGAGTCGTTTTGGCTCGACGGCAAAGGGGTCCAACGGCAAAGGCCTGTGATGTTACATGAGGCAATGGGAAAATTTTTCTTGACTTTGGATCTGAGGGAAGGGCTCGTGCGCGTTTACCTGGGGTAGACCTTCCAAAAGAAACGGTCAATGCACTACAGGCCAAGTGTTTCAGGATATTTTTGTGTGATTCTTCTTCAGTGTCCGCGGACTCATCTGGGTCTGTGGCGCGAAGACGACGTTGCAACATTCTTGTACATGGCTGGGATCACGAGGACGCAGAAGAGATGAACGGCAGGAGGCTGAACAGACGGCTGGCAGAGTGCGGTCTAAGAGGTTTAGCCGTGATTGTTGATGTTAAGGAGAGCTTTTTTGCATGCGAGATGTGTTTCTTGCGAATAGGCGGAATAGCTCCTTTTGGCAGTTCAAAGCAGAGGCTGAACCTGTGTGGAGGTGTTTTTATCTCCGCGGGCAGCAATGAAACGGCAAGTTATTGGTTGCGGGAACAAATAATATGGAAAGACAAGGGGTGAAAAGTTAAGATGGCTGAATTGCGGGTGAAGAGGTTGAGTAAGGTTCGGTGTTTAGGTTGGGTCGCATATTGTAAACGAGGTTTTTCGTGGTTTGGAAACGTCATGAATGGGAGATTTCGATATTGACGGAGCGGAGCAACGATGTAGCATGGTTTGATTGAGGTTTGTTTAACGAACGACATTCTGAGTGACAGCTGATAATAATTGACTTCAATGAGTGAGTGAGTCAGTGAGTCAGTGAGTCAGTCTAGTTGAGGATCATGATGATAGCAATGATGATGGTATGAAACCAGAAAGAACATGTAAATTTGATGATTCTGACTAATTAATCGTTACAATAATGAATGTGAAGGTTCGATGAAGGATGACTAACGACATTGTTTACAAAAGTGTTGTAAGATGAGACGGAGACCGACGGACTCAGAGTCGCAGGTGGAATTGGGCTGAACGAGTCTGACAATCCCATGCCAGTCCCTGAGAGACACACCGCTGGGAAGGACTTTTGGTACTGATGATTGAGTGGGGAATTGGTCTTCTTTTCCTGCACGTCACATTAGGCATGCGAGGCACAGCAATTGGCATGCAGAAGTTGGCCTCCTTGGCCTGCACGCCCTGTAACCCTGGAACTCTCCGACCAATTGTGGCTAATTCTGCTCCCCAGGGTCCCAATACCACTTTCTCTCTTGGCTCTGTCTTTTTGACTCTTTTTTCGCTTTGAGACCAACCCATGAAACAAGATCACGAGAGTTGACTGACCGTAACAATGGATCTTTTACTGCAGTGTAGATGCAACCCTGGTCAAACCACTCAGACCACTGCACAGTATGGGCAGGGCTTCCCAAATTGGCGGGTTCACAAGGCGGACCGGGGTCACTCACTTACACCAGGGGTCTCACTTATTAAACGGTGAAGGATATTACTTGCATATTGCTGCTGACTCTTACTCTACCAGCTTCGGACTATCGACATAATACATTCATATATCTTTTGGGAATCCGCCTCGTCCAGACCCTCAATCATTTTCCCAATCCATCAAATCATCTTACCACTAGATGAAGCAAAAAGTGTCTGTGCTCAGCACTCTCCCTCAAATTTATCGGCAAGATTAAGATTTATCCAATACAATACATACCAACCCCTCACCTCACACTCATCTACAATATTTACAAAAGACTCCATGTTGCCTCCAACAATTCGGATTCACCGTCCATCAATCACCACAATGCCTTGCACCTGTGCATCAAAGGCTGCCCTTCTCAAGGGCCTCCGACCTGTCTTTGCCAACCAACAACAAGTCGCTGCCACGCAAAAGGTTCTGTCCTCGGCCTGCATAACAGATTGTATCTACTGCGACATTTGGAAGCTGGCTGCTCTCATCGCTACACATATGCCACTGGCTGCCCGGTACAACCTCCGGTCAAATTCACCCACCAACTCTCCAACTTCGTCAACTCCTTCCAGCCCTACATTCTCTCCAATCTCGAGAACGACATCAGAGTCAACGCCATATCCACACATCTTGGCCGGCTCAAAGAGGATCGAAGCTCAAATGCAAACTCAACGGTCACAACTTTCATCCATCCTTAGCTTCTGCACAGTATCCGGGGTTGAGGAGTGTGAGGGTCTCCGAGTAGCCCACGACAGATGCTCCGCAGCTGTTGAGGACCTCCTTGACCAAGAAGAAGACCTGGAGGAGGAACTCCTTGAAGAGCTTCAGGATCAGTACGACTATGACTATGGTTATGCTTCGCAATACGCTTACTCCGACACCAAAACATACGACTACCCACAACAGAGACGGCCAAGCTTGGTCGACGTTGCAATATAGACCTCGGGTCTTTTGGTCTTGGATATTATTTTGAGCAGCGTTCTAGCGAAAGGAAAAGCAAGCGAACAACAGTCTTTACTATGTGGAACTTCAGATCCCAGCCTGAAGATATGAGGTCTTTGAGCAGCAGCCTGCTCCGACCGACAGATTTATGATATGACATACCTACGAGATGATACTGCGTATCACCAATGATAATATATTAATTCTTAATCACATCTACTCTTCCATACTCTTTTCCCTTCCTGCTGGCTTCCCATGAAAGTTCTTCCCCTTCAGTGCGTCTACATTGTCATTGATCGCCAAAATGGCATGGTGTCTACACCGTTTTCGTTTACAGACGCGTTCTAGACACTTACAAAAAGCCTTTCTGCGCGTTGCTAGTAGAGCAAACTATGGCATACTACCCTGTCAATAGATCAGCATATAATTTCCCGACACGGTCATTCACGGACACCCGACTATGCCTGTTCCGTGCTAGAGACACCCAGGATGGTGCACTTGAGCATTTAAGGCTGGCTTAGGCGGTCCGAGATGACGGTCCGTGCGATTGGGTGACAGCCCTTGTGACAGCTTGAGTGGTCCCAGGCGCCCGCACGGATGCGAACCTTTGGAGATCGTGCTGAAATGCTGCCGTAACGTGAACAGTGCGGTTTTTCTCCAGACAGCCACCAGATTTGGTTCACTTTGATTTATCGACTTTCTGGAAATTCTCTTTCCTACGGTCGTGGTTGACAGTCGGATCATGCTGTCATGAACGAGGCCAGACCGAAGGATCGACGCTGTCACTCCCGCGATATTCTACGAGTCTCGTATGAATTGCGAGCTCTGACTACAAGTGAGGTGTCGCTCATTTGGGCCTTATGTTGACCGCAAACTGCTAGTTAGGCGATTACTGGCCCCAGGTCTAACGTTGAAGAGTTCAAGTACAAGTCAATTGCGATTCGCTGCCCGCAATAAATCCCGAGTCGAGTTTGACAGCCCTAAACGCCCCCTGTCGTCATCTTTCGCAGGAAATCTAATGCATGCAGGTGGTAAGCGGTCAACGCCAGGGTCCGCACCCAGGCGTACCACACACAAATGAAGCCCGAAAGCCCGGGTAGCGGCTCTTTTGGGGCTATTGCAAGGGTATGGTCTTACAGGTTGATATCCCGACCGGCTCCCGTATGCTACGGACTTGTTGCTAAAGTACAGGAGTTCCGGTGAGGTGGTCTTGACGATCGAAAATTACCTGAAGGGGGTAACTCTGCAGATTAATGTGTGGAGGAATACGAGTTACGCGATGGTGTACGCACGCAACGGATGTTGCGGATTCGGATATCGGACCTCGAGTGGTGGTACAGCACCTCGTTCACTGAACGATGAAAATCGCCAGCTTGATGCGTGCTCCAATGGATCGTGCTATTCACCTTCAGGCTCCGAATGGACCTTTTCAGTAGTAGTTGCGAGACAGTATGGCGTTATACTGATGAGGTCTACATGCCGAGTGCTATGCGGCGCGGGATGACAAATTTCAAGTTTCAAACTCCAAGCTACAAAACGAGCCCGCGAGGACGTAGTCATTAGATGCAAGCACGTTCATTGGGGTAGCGACTAGTCACGACTCTCACCGAGACAACTAAGAAGCCTCGTTCGCAAGCGGCTTTAGCGCACGAACAGTGTTCCCTATCGAGTCATGAACATCAAGAAGGTTTGCTTTCGCTTGACTCAAACCTGTGATTTCGGTAATCGCTTGGTTGTCCTCAAATCAACGAGGTCCAAAGCAACACGTCTTGACCTGCATTATATTATGTATGATTACAAACGATAGTTTTATTAGGCGAGACTGTCAGCTTAAGTGATACAGCTCGACGGGTGATCAGGACCCATTATTTAAAACGGCAGCGAGGGTTCAAATAATCGTCCGGGCCGTACCCGGTGATTCGACAAGGGCCTTAAACGAGAAGGCCGAGGAAGATCGACACCTGCGGGAACGACGGTATTCCTCCGAACTGACTGTCGACGATAAGATAACACGGCCGTATGAAGTATGTTTGAGTACTTAGTACTGATCTTCCTTACCTGCATACATCCAATAAGAGAGCATCGACATCCTGCTGGATAGGGCAGTTGGGGCGGTAAGAGATGGTTCATAACAAGCCCTTTAGAATCTTGAAGTGGCCTTACAATTGCTTGTCGAATGAGTTGAGAAATATCCGTGGTTCCGATTTGGGAAGTCTTGAAACAACTCGATAGGACCGTATAAGGATGAAAAGATGGAGGCGTCCTGCTGCTCTCATTCTAGGTACCGATTGGACCACTTGAAGCCCGAACAGGATGTCGAGCTGGGTCTGGAGCTGTACTCAGCAGGTAAAGCTCAAATTATCAGCTTCTTGTCTTCTCAGTTAGATCCTGCGGGATCACGGATTAGGATCCTGAATGCCTGTTTGGGGGCGAGGAAAAAAAAGGCTGGTCCAGACCAGGTACAAAACCCGAAAGAGGCCAGTGATAAAGATCGATAAGTCCCTATGCGGTAATATAGGTACACAGGAAAGAACCTATGGTCCAAGCTTCTGACCGTATGGATCAATAAAGTAGAAGCTTGGATCAACCGCCTTGTGGGCCGTGGCCAGCCATGCTTACCTGATGTTCAGCCCGCTGGTGCTTTGGTGCTCCAAGGAATAGGACACGATGGATCAATAAAGTGCTGTGGTGGGCGAACAAAAAGGTGCCTACTACACCGAAACGAAGGATTACCCCTGCTCACGGTGTTTCTCTTCTGCAGACCGCCATTCAGATCCTGTCAAAGGGACTTTTGGTAGAGCTGTGGCGGGGTGCATTGTGGGATGTTGCAGTGCTGGAAGGGCTGTGTGCTTGTGGCGCTTTTTCGCAGCAGCCACATCCGATAATGAACCGGGCTCCTTTAGTTGTCACAGTGTGCAGTCCACAAGCATTTCTCGAGGTGTTGGACACATTCGTGAAGCGTAACACTCTTCGCATTGACCGTGTTCCGTGACGCATCTGACTGTTGTAGGTATCTCGACTATGATGGAGAGTTGATCAATAGGTCCACAATGGTCATGATTCTTCATAGTCTGCGGATCATATGCGGAGATGGTATCCTGTTCGTCGTGCCGTCTCGTAGTTTCTTCGAGAAGAGTTCACAATCCCGGATTGACCCGAAGAGCCACGTGACCGTACTTTTGCCTCCTGCCTTCAAGCAGACGGAGACGTTTGCAAACGACCTCAAGTGAGCTTAAGTCTTCGCCTCAGCTACAAAGGCCATCAGAGACTGGACCGAACGACGATGTCGATCAGTGCACAGTATTGTGCACATGACCCTCAAACTGCGCTGATCACGGCTGGAACAGCGATGGCCGCTTCACGTCTTCGACCGTAGCAGGGCATGTGTCCTTCGACTGTTCTGTCGCATCCAGCCTCGAGGCCAAGGTGAAAGCTCGGAAACTTGTTGCTCGGCTGTTGCGACACAGAATTACATCTGTCTCCACGGAAAGGAAACCGATTATGCAGGGTCATGGTGTTGAAATTCAGATCTCCAGCTTTTGACGAGATCTTGAACCCTCGAAAGAGGATTCTAGAAACTTTGGGATGCAACGGAAAAACAACTCGACAAGACAACCACCACTTTCAACACCTACCAAGACCCCACCGTACTAACGCAAGGCTTCTTGTTACTGATGGAAAGAACGAGATTTTTCCAAGTTTTCATGATCAGAAGGGCTCTTCTTGACACCGATAAGGTATTACAGACCTGGTAAGTCCCACATTCTCGACGCTGCTCGATTCACATGTCCAAGGGAGAGCGAGTGCCGGAAATCTAAATCACCAAAAGATCGAATCCGATTCAAGCACTCTTAGCCCCTGTCCATGATCTTCCAAAGTCGGTTTTCATTTGTCTCTCTTTCTCTGTCATTCAGGGCTTCTGTCAAACTTCAAACCGCAGTGTCGCTGTTCATTTCCTGTCGACCAACTCAACAGATGGAAAGCTAAATCACCGTCCCATTCCGCCGTGGTCGGAATGTCAATCTAGGTCTATATATGTGGCTGTTCCCACTGTCTTTTGCCGCGCCGATCGCACGTGCACCATAAACTTGGAATCTCGTCTAGATAAACAACCTGCTTTGGACCACTGATCAGCAAACCCAGCTTCTGTTAAGCTTTGCTTGCCTTTATCTTTCCTCTATGGAGCCCTCTCGTCCTCCTCTCGGTGCTTTCGGCAGCGAAGAGTCAATTTTCCTATCAGAGAGTGGCGAGGGTGGCGGACCATCCCAGGCTGAGGAGGCAGATCCCGCCGCGGACGCCGCCACCGCCACATCCGACTCAGGCCTACAAGAGCCGTCCGATAGATCGCGCGCGCGAGCATCTCTGGCTTGTTATATGTGCCAGAGAAAAAAGATTCGCTGTACAGGGACGTTTCCCTGCGCCAATTGTCAGCGTCGGAACTGGTCTTGCAGGTTTGATGCACAGGCCGATGGCAGAAGAAAAGCCAACAACCGCCGCACTGTGCAAGACCTGAACGAGGCTACAGAGCAACTGAGACGACAGAGGCAGATGATTTCTGGTATGCTAGCTATCATGAAAGTGGGCGACCAAGACTCCATCAATCATCTAATACAGCGCGTTGGCCAAACCCAAAACTTAGCCGAGATAGCTGAGTACATTCGTGGTGAAGTGGACAAGGATGGCAAACTCCAAGAATCCTTTCTAGCAGTCGACTGGGCAGCTGCCGGATCTCAGCTTTGAATGCGACAAGCCGAGGAAGGAAGAAACTCTCTGAGAACAGGTCCTAGATGCTCTGAGCAGAACACTATAGGCACGATCATTGTCCACATGCGACCATCGAGCATACACCAAGACCGATATTCGTCAGCAAACGATGCAGGCATATTCACTTATGCAGACGACTTCACACGGTACGACAACAGTGCGCACAGCAATACAGCTCGAAAGGCTATCGCACCCATGCTTGAAAGAGGAGGATGTGACAAGCGAGCAAGCATACCTCGTCTGGTACAACAAAAACTTGGACAAAGTCGAGCATTGCATAGCACCAAGCCTCATCGTCCGGATGCATCGGACTGCTGGAGCACGAATCCTTCCCTTCTCGAACTGGGGTCGTTGCGCCTAGCGCGGGCTTATGCTCCTAGTTGATTTCATGCCACAGAAGCAGGAGGTTCATGGCAGCCACCATTTCTACAGGTACACTGTGTCTCATACAACACATCACACCTGCTCTGGACCAAACTCATCTCACACTCTCAAGTGCCTTGTCTCCCCATCCCCATACGCATCGAGCTCCTATACCGTCCGACAGATGCTACGATCAACCTCGACCGCTCGAACGCTCGGTTGTCGTGATGACCGTTGGATCTGTGTATCAGCGTTGCAGTCGGGATGAATGAGAGTTACTACGGAGACAGGAGAAGAACCAGTCTTCGCAGGTTGGGAGTAATATCTTTTCTGTGTTTTGCACCGCTTTTTGGATTTCCGTGTAGAAGACCAGGACCTTCACCGTTGCGTACGGCATGGGCGAGGACTTACCTCCCTGCCGCACGATGTGCAGCATAAATCGTGACGAGCAAGAGGAACTCCATATCCTGAATGCTCGTAGGGGGTTTGAGTGCCAGTCGGAAGGTATATTCAGCTGTGGGCTGATACGGGGAACGAATTGAAGTTACAATACGAAATGACGAAGTATGATAAAATAGACTACAGTGGTCTGGAGATGTTGATCACACGTGTAGACACAGGTATGAAAATTTATCGCGACAAAGATCTGACCTACCCAGCAAGTCGAACCCTAGCTTGATGATGCCGATGCTTCTTCGATCAAGCTGGCTGTTATGAATTCGGTCAATACTAATAGATAATCGACCTCCACTCCTCAGAAGGGAGCTTGCATCACAGCAGGCGATCATCGAGGTGCATGGCATGGTCAAGCTTGCATGGGCTTCGCACGTCCGTACCCTTATTCCCCGATAGTAAGCACGACTCCCTACAATCCAGCTGCTGTGGTGACATGATGCTAGGACAGAACCAGCCGCCAACGCCTTGTCGTACATTGTCTGGGAAGTCCCAGGACAGGTTGAGCCAATTTTCTTCAGCTTGCGTGCCCAGAAAGGACATGTCCGACTGGCACTGAAGGCGGTCATGTGGTAGCGGATCAAAAGTCGGTGGATCTCATAGCCTTTCTTGTGGCTGACTAGCAGTACACAGACTTGACAGAAGTTCGGCTCCTCGGCTGTTGGTGATAGAACGGCCCTTTTATAAGCTTGAAGCACGGTGTCCCGCAGGATAGACTCTTGACGACACCAAGGCATCCCCGTTTCGTTTTCGTCACTCGGTAGAGAGTTCGGGGTAGCAGATCAAGATGAGACACGTATAACGATGCGGCCGTGAATCTTCAAATCCTGACCCGACTGTCGTGGACGCCAACAAAACCTGGTCTCCGGCCGATTGGGGCAAAGGAACAGCGTCCATATGTGCCATTGAATCGTAGCTCCACATCGTCAATCATGAATCGTGAACGGCAAAACGACCTTCGCCCAACATACTCAAGATGCTGTCCCATCAACCTCCATCTCGTTCACCTCGCGGACAGCGCCCTTGTCTTTGTCAAACACGGCTTTCAATTCGATCTTGAACTCCGACATGCGTACACCGAGAATCTTGAGTATGGAGGTCTGTCTCGAGTCCAGCGTGTCTCCCTCATTACAAACAAGATAGCCCTCTTCGTCGTCCATGGAACCTTCAGGATGTGCCTCTAATACCACCTTACCCTTGACTAGGCGAGTCGGCACGCCAAGTTTCCGGAGCGTGGGCTCAATCTGAAGTGGTAAAGGATCTTCCTCCCCTCCTGGCACACCATACATGGTGTGTAGTTCACCAGACGGTATTCTAATCTCTTGCGTCGCTGTTGAACCACTTCTTGCGTAGTCCAGGTTGAGATAGTCGTCGAAATACTCTTCAATCTCGGAAGGCTCGCGGTTGGTGAACAGTAGTCCCACCTCGCCCTTCAAGTATGGTCCTAGCGCGCTGATACCAGGTACACACTCTGTTTCGGTGGTTTGACCCAGACTGACCATCATGACTTTTGTTTTGCCCATCATTATTCTTGAATCGTCGAAGTCTGTTCGGACCTTTTTGAGGAAATTGTTCCGGACATTTTCGACGCTGAAGATCCAGATGTAGTTGTAGGTTTGGGCCGCTTCCTGCACGTTTGCGCCCAGTCGCCGGACAAGTTCTTTACGATTCTTGTGGGTTTTGGAGGTATGAACAACACGGGATCGCCTTGATTTGGCCATCTTGGAGTTTGTGTGCTGGCTGTAAACTTTTCCCTTGATCAGTGGTGACTTGGGAATGGAGCAGGATGTTGAAAACTGCGGTCTCGAAAAAATAATTATTTCGGTCAAACTGCGCCGAAGATGAGCCGGCGCGGAGTTGTAGGTCGGATCTCATCTCTCAGCAATGTTGCCCAACGTGCCCAACATACTCCTCAGCTCATCTTTGCTTCCATACAGGACCACACTGGTTGTTCATTCTTTTCGTGCTATTAGCCCTGCTGTACTTCTGTTTGCGTTGACATATCGAAAAGTACTCTGGAAAGATGGAAAATCAGACACCGCGACGACCTACTACGTCCTCCCCAACACAAAAGTACCTAATAGCATACAATGCAATCTGCCTTGGGCTGTGGTCGATTGTTACCCTGCGCGCCATCATCCTGATACCAACCTTGGCTACCTTTGGAAAGCTCGAGGGACTCTTCGAAGCGCTGTTTCCCCTGCTCAAATGGACTCAAACAATAGCCCTTCTCGAGGTTGTACATGCCGTGGTCGGTCTTGTCCGAGCTAGTCCTATCACGACGGCGATGCAGGTCGCTTCGAGAATACTGGTGGTTTGGGTTGTGCTTGAAATGTACCCAGAAATTGTCGTGACCACAAACATCTACGGACGCCAGGTACCAGGGTCGACAACGGGCCCGATTGCGTTTTCTGGAATTCTTACGGCCTGGGGGATCACAGAAATCATTCGCTATGGATTCTTCGTGTGGAAAGCCGCCATCAGTGAGAGAGTGCCTGCAGCCTTGACGTGGTTACGATACAACACCTTCTTCGTCCTATATCCGATTGGCATTACCAGCGAATGTCTGCTCATGTACCTGGCATTGGCACCGGCGGCGAAACAAGGAAAGAGTGTCGACTTGCTGTTGAAAATAGTGCTTGGTATTTATGTTCCGGGAAGCTATATCTTGTACACGCATATGATGGCACAGCGACGAAAGGTCCTAAAAGGGAAAGGAAAGTCGTCTTAAAAGCTTTGTTGAGCTGTGGAGGGTATGAGGTACAGAATGGGAAACGATGTTGGAGTTCGGTCAGACTCCCATTTGGCTTCGATGAGGAACTTATTCGGCCTCATGTCGGGTGCTCGGATCGTGGTTGAGTTAATTCTCGCCATATCTTGATCGGGTGGAGGACGCTGATGCACCAGAACCAGGGGCACTCTCCTGAGAATGGATTAGCTGGCAACGATTCTGGACATGGGCTGCAGAAACACCGCAAGGAAGGTGGAACAATACGGTCGTATGAGGTTTGTAGTGGAAACAACTCGTCTGTCGAGCATGTATGGACATGTCCCAGTTTCCTTATTAAGACGGTGACTGCGGAGTAAATGTTTTGTATCGCCGAAAGTGCGTCATTGTCTGGACATTTTTTGAGCATTCTAAACCGTTGCAACGACACCACAATGTCCAGCTTCTGTAACAATACAGTCGCCATTTTTTGATGCGTTAGAGCCTGGCGCTCTCTGTGTCGCACGATAGATCACAGTCGTTCACATACCTTTAGTTCTACTATTGACCGAAGATGCCTTCGATACCGCCCTCGAAACTCATTGCCCTACAGTCCAACGCGCAAAACATCCGCAACATATGCATCCTTGCCCATGTTGACCATGGCAAGACTTCCCTTTCAGACTCACTCATTGCAACCAATGGAATCATATCACCCAAGATGGCAGGCAAGGTCCGCTACTTGGACTCGAGACCAGACGAGCAAGTACGAGGTATCACGATGGAGAGTAGCGCCATCAGCCTATATTTCAGCATGATGCGGAGACAACAGGACAATGCGGAACCGAAGAAAGAGGAATACCTGATAAACCTGATAGACAGTCCCGGACATATTGACTTCTCTTCAGAAGTCAGCACGGCTTCACGGTTATGCGATGCCGCAGTTGTTCTGGTCGACGCCGTGGAAGGTGTGTGCTCGCAGACTGTCACGGTGCTGCGGCAGGTATGGATGGAGAAGTTAAAGCCTCTACTGATCATCAACAAGATCGACCGTCTGATAACCGAGTTGAAGATGAGTCCCGCCGAAGCATATTCGCATCTCGAAAGAGTGTTGGAAGGTGTGAATGCCGTTATTGGCGGCTTCTTTCAAGGCGAAAGGATGGAAGAAGATCTGCAGTGGAGAGAAAAGATGGATCAAAGAAGAGCCGCCAAAGAACAACAGAAGCAGGATGCCCTGGATGATAATGCGACCGAGGCGGAATTGGAACAGCAGTATGAGGAGCGAGATGATGAAGACTTGTATTTTGCGCCGGAGAACAACAACGTCATCTTTGGGAGTGCGATTGATGGATGGGCGTTTACGGTACGACAGTTTGCGGGCATCTATGAGAAGAAGCTCGGCATAAAACGGTCAGTACTCGAGAAAGTGCTATGGGGTGAGTTCTACCTGGATCCGAAGACTAAGAAAGTTCTTGGGCAAAAGCATCTGAAAGGCCGAAGTCTCAAACCTATATTCGTCCAGCTTGTTCTAGAACCTATATGGCAAGCCTACGATGCCACTATCGGCGTCAGTAGTGGACGTGGTGATCCTGCCTTGCTGGAAAAGATCACAAAATCATTATCCATAAACCTACCAGCTCACATCGCCAGATCAAGAGACTCAAAGGCCATATTGCAGGCAGTCTTTTCATCATGGCTACCACTATCAACAGCCCTCCTTGTCTCTGTTATTGAATGCCTTCCGAGCCCGCCGAGCGCGCAAGCAACGCGATTACCGGAAATGATCGATGATCTGGTCAGCTCGAAATACATTGACAAGGCATTGAGAGACTCAATGATCAACTTCAACACGGCAGAATCGGCACCTGTGGTTGCATATGTCAGTAAAATGGTGGCAATACCTGAAAGCGAGCTCCCATCTAAGAGAAGAAAGCTCGGGACCACACTGACCGCAGATGAAGCACGGGAACTTGCCAGGCAGAAGCGAGCCGAAATTGCAAAGGCCCAAGCCGAGGCTGAAGGCGCGGCCACAGTCAACGGAATCACAAATGGGCTGAATAACACACGGATAGGCGAAGAAGATGGAGAGAATGTTACGCCGGAACAGCCTGAAGACCCGGAACACTTGATTGGCTTTGCAAGACTGTTCTCCGGGTCGCTATCTGTCGGCGACGAGGTCTATGTCCTGCCACCCAAATACAATCCTGCCTTTCCACATGCATCTCCGGAGCCGAAGAAAGTGCCTATAAGGGCTCTCTATCTTCTCATGGGCCGCGCGTTGGAGCCCCTGGAAAAGGTTCCAGCAGGAGTGGTCTTCGGGATCGAAGGATTGGAAGGACATGTCTTGAAGACTGGGACGCTATGTTCGCAACTGGAAGGAAGCGTCAACTTGGCCGGCATAACCAGTCTAAGTCAACCCATCGTCAGGGTTGCCCTGGAACCAACCAACCCTATGGACCTGAACAAGATGATCAAAGGCCTCAAAATGCTGGAGCAAAGCGACCCTTGCGCTGTATACGAGCAGATGGAAAGTGGTGAGCACGTCATCCTCACTGCCGGAGAACTGCATCTGGAACGGTGTCTCAAAGACCTGCGAGAGCGCTTCGCCCGTTGCGATATTCAGCCGGGTGAACCGATTGTGCCGTATCGCGAAACCATTGTCAAAGCCGAGGAGATGGAACCTCCGAAGAATAAGGATCTTCCTAGAGGTACTGCCATTGCCGTGACAGCTTCGAAGACAGTGTCGGTAAGATTACGAGTGCGACCGTTACCGCGCAATGTCACCGAATTCCTCATCAAGACTGGACCATCAATCAGGAGACTCTACGCCGAGAAACAGAGTCAAGAAGATACACAGAAAGATGGGGACGAAGCGGAAAAGGAAAACAGCGCAACCGAGGTCGACTTGAGCAACGACACCGGCCATGATAGGGGCAACCTTTCCTTGCAAGAGTTTCGAAAGCAACTTCAAGCGGCTTTCGACGAAGTCAAGGAGGAAAAAGAAATATGGCAGAACGTGATACCTCGAATCTGTGGATTCGGTCCTCGGCGAGTAGGACCCAATATTCTAATTGACGCAACTGGTACGGATACTTGTAAGCGTTTTCTATTTGAGCAGCATGAACTCAAGGACCTCGATGAGACCAATGCTACGCAGAATGGGCACACGGAAGACGACTCTACTCCAACAAAGCCCACACAAGACTTCTCGGACACCATCGCATATGCTTTCCAGCTCGCCACTTCACAAGGACCTTTATGCCGAGAGCCTACGCAAGGCATTGCCGCGTTTTTGGAGGAGGTCACCCAGCAGGAGGCCACGGACAATTCAGACCCGGCCGGTGAGTCGGGCCGCCTAACCGGTGAGCTCATAACGTCTGTTCGTGAGAGTATCCGGGCAGGGTTCTTGGACTGGTCACCACGTATCCTGCTTGCAATGTACAGTTGTACGATACAAGCGACACCCGAAGTGCTCGGGAAAGTGTACGGCGTGCTGACGCGACGACGTGGATCAATCCTGTCCGAGGCGCTGCTCGAAGGTACGCCCTATTTCACTATCGAAGCAACATTGCCTGTTGCGGAGAGTTTCGGTTTCAGCGAGGAGATTCGCAAACGGACTTCAGGGCTGGCACAGCCGATGCTGAAATTTGTGGGATTTGAGGCGCTTGATGACGTTGATCCGTTTTGGGTGCCGAAGACGGAAGAGGAGCTTGAGGACCTGGGTGTCCATGGTGAGAGGGAGAATGTTGCCAAGAAGTATGTCGATGCCGTGAGAAAGAGGAAAGGCTTGCTGGTCAGAGGTGCCAGAGGCGGACGAGAGGCTGAGAAGCAGAAGACATTGAAGACGAATTAGATCAATCTTGTCGTCAATGAAGTGCTTCTGTTGGCAACTTGCTTTTCAACCTTCTGGATCGTCGAAAGACAACTTGATCTTCTTGCCTTTCTTTTTCGTTGCCCTGGCATCTTTTTTCTGGGTAGCCCTGAAGTCTCCCTTTCCTTCCTTCTTGGTCTTCGACTCTGTAGCCGTGCCAACTTCGCCTCCGGCATCATCTTCGGCGCCAACTACCTTCGCAGCTTTGCGCTTCTTCAGGTTGCCTGGATTTCCAATCTCTGTGACTTTCTGCCTCTCGCTCGGTTGCTCCTTCCCTGTTGCTTCGTCGTCATCTTTCTCGATCTCGACGCCAGGCTGTTGGCCCGGGTCTTCGTCTTGTTTCTGTCTCCGCTCAAATTCCTCCTTCCCGACCAGCTCACCCTGTTCGTCCACTATGACCGGATCGTCATCATCATCGCCAGTCTTCAGTCTGTCCTTCTTTGGCCGGGCGATCTGAACATTGTGTCTTCCATCCAGGCCACCGTACTCCCCGCGCATTCTTCGCAGGAATGCTGGTTCGTGTTTGTCATACTCAAGGTCCTTCGCCTTGAACGCCATCTTGGGAGCCACGTCGAGGTATGATTTGGGTTTTATGCCTTACAGTCATTGCTGTTTGATACTAACACCGCCAAGTTTGGAACAAAAAGAGTGATCACGTGCTGCATCACGTGGTGATAAGGTCTAATCTATGACTTTATGATTATTGGAAAGTGCAAAACCCCTGCCACCTTCACTCTTGCCTCCTGAATGGTCGAGCGTCCTGCGACAACTTGAATATCACATTCCTCAGCCATGGCGGCCTGCACATGGCCAACTTAATGCATAATTGAAGTCGCATACATGCTCTGGGCGCCAACAAGCGCGCAATGCGCGCGTGGCTACATCAGAACCTCGCAAAAGTTCAGGTTGCGCCGACCGTATGCGTTACGGGCGCCTGCCATCCTACGTCGACATTATGCCAGCGACATTTGTCCTACCATCACGACTTCCTCGGTCGACCCCAAGGATGGACTTTCACGAATCGCCACTTCCAGATATAATGATATCGGTGTACAACAATTAAGCGACTACATTCACCCTCAAGTCTTTCCTGCAGGTGCCACGCGACCACGAACAGATCTTGTCGAATTGTCCAAAGACCATCTTCGACGCCATGAATTGTTGGGAAAGAACCAAGATAACACATCTGCCCTCGGCTTTGACACTCCGCCGATCCATGGCACCAGCTTGGACGAACACTTTACGAAGTTGGGCATGTATGCCGCGGAACCCTACCTATCATATGGCAAAGCCTTCGTACGCGCAAACACCCCTGAAAGACCGCGAAAATGGGTCATCAGAAGCGGATGGACAAAGTACAATTCGGACATGACGACGGAAGAGGTGGACGCACCCGACGAGGCCATGCTGTCATTCGATGTTGAGACCCTGTGGAGGGAGTCACCATTCGCCGTCATGGCTACAGCTGCCAGTCCCAATGCTTGGTATGCCTGGATCTCACCTTATCTTCTCGGCGAGACAGACAACCCGAGACAACTCGTGCCCTTGGGTGACCCAACGAAGCCTCGAATCGTGATAGGACACAACATTGGTTATGACCGAGCACGAGTGAAAGAGGAGTACGACCTTCAGCAATCACAGAACTTTTTCATTGATACCATGTCTCTGCACGTCGCGGTCAATGGTATGTGTTCGAGGCAACGGCCGACATGGATGAAGCATCAGAAGAACAGGGCTTTAAGAGACAAAATGGCGGGTGACCACAACTCTCTTGAGCTTGAGAGAATGCTCGAGAGCAAGATGCTGAGTGAGGAAGAGGAGGAATTGTGGGTTGGACGGAGCTCGATCAATTCACTGCGCGACGTTGCAAAGTTTCATTGCGGTGTCACTATTGACAAGAGCCAGCGAGACTATTTCGGCGAACTTGATCGGGATGGCATTCGCGAGAGGATAGAGGAGCTGCTCGACTATTGCGCTGCAGATGTGTCTATCACTCATCGCGTCTTCCAAAAAGTCTTCCCCAACTTCCTGGAGACTTGCCCTCACCCAGTCAGCTTTGGTGCCCTGCGACATCTTTCCTCCGTCATCCTTCCGGTTGACAAGTCTTGGGATGAGTATCTGGAGAGAGCGGAGAATACATTTCAGCAAAGATTGAAAGATGTCGAGGACAGACTTTTACAATTGTCCGAGGCAGCTCTGGCAGTCAAGGGCCAGCCAGATGTGTACAACAACGATCCGTGGCTTAGCCAGCTGGACTGGGCTGGCCAGGAAATCAAATACAAGAAGGCCAAGAAGAAGGGCGAGGAGCCAGTCCCAGTAGCTCGACAGAAAAAGCCGGGAGCGCCAAACTGGTACAGAGACTTGTTCACATCGAGTACATCGCCAATCTCGTTGACAGTGCGGACGAGAATCGCCCCACTCTTGTTGAAGCTGTCCTGGGACGGATATCCATTGGTATGGTCGGATAAACATGGTTGGACTTTTCGTGTGCCGATGAAGGAGTCTGCAAAGTATGAACACAGCAATGTGGTCAACTGCGACATGGACGAAGAGACAAATGAGGGTTTAAAGTCGGACACTAAGCATGTCTACTTCAAATTACCGCACAAGGATGGTCCGACTGCTCGATGTGCTACACCGCTTGCCAAAGGATATCTGCAATACTTTGAAGCAGGAACGTTGTCGTCACAATTCGCACTTGCAAAGGAGGCCCTGGAGATGAACGCATCATGCTCATACTGGATTTCCGCCAGAGATCGGATAACATCTCAGATGGTTGTCAAGGAAGCGGATCGGGACCCCTCACTGGCTGGAAGATCGGAGCAAGGATTCATATTGCCCCAGATTATTCCTATGGGGACAATCACGCGGCGTGCAGTGGAGAATACCTGGCTGACTGCCTCGAATGCTAAAGCCAACCGCGTGGGATCAGAACTCAAGGCCATGATCAAGGCTCCTCCGGGATACTGTTTTGTTGGTGCCGACGTCGACAGTCAAGAGCTATGGATTGCATCGCTCGTGGGCGACGCTCAATTCCAACTTCATGGTGGTAACGCTATAGGATTTATGACGTTGGAAGGAACGAAAGCTGCGGGCACCGATTTGCACTCGAAGACGGCGAAAATTCTCGGCATTTCCCGTAACGACGCGAAAGTGTTCAATTATGGTCGCATTTACGGCGCTGGTCTAAAGTTTGCTGCTACCCTGCTCCGACAATTCAATCCTTCTTTATCAGAGAAGGAAACAAACGAGATTGCATCCAAGCTTTACAAGGAGACGAAGGGTACCCGCACGAGACGGAAGGCGCTCGGCAATGGCACCTTCTGGCGAGGAGGTACGGAGTCATTCGTGTTCAACAGGCTGGAAGAGTTCGCCGAGCAAGAACGTCCGCGCACCCCTGTTCTGGGCGCAGGTATCACTGAAGCTCTCATGCGGCGGTTCATCAATCAGGGTTCGTTCATGACTTCTCGGATCAATTGGGCTATTCAGTCGTCCGGGGTCGATTATTTGCATCTCTTGATCATTAGTATGGACTACTTGATCAAGCGGTTCAATCTCGACGCACGTCTGGCGATCACTGTGCATGACGAGATTCGATATCTTGTAAAGCACGAGGATCGATATCGAGCAGCACTGGCCCTGCAGATCAGCAATCTCTGGACCAGAGCCATGTTCAGCCAGCAAATGGGCATTGAGGATCTTCCTCAGTCATGCGCCTTCTTCTCAGCCGTGGACCTCGACCACGTCCTTCGCAAAGAAGTGGATATGGATTGCGTGACGCCCAGTCATCCCGAGAAGATCCCACATGGCGAAAGTCTGGATATTAACCAGCTCCTCGCCAAAGGTGAGGAAGCCTTCTTAGACCCGGGAATCGTCCCAAAGACAGGCTCAATCGATCTGAGCCAGTATCCATATACCCCACGGCAGAGCGTCATGTCCAGTCTCAACGGCTCGAACGACGTAGCATACATCCGCGCCCAGATCACTGGTGACGAGAAAGAACTGAAGTCCATAGTTCGCGAAGTTGAGAAAGGCGAGTCGACTGAGGACGGCAACAAAGGTTCAGGTTCGAAAGGTTCGGGCTTGCCACGTGGACGACGACCGAAACCAAAAGTGCCTGTCCCTCCGCATGCCCAGCCCCAGCGTGCCATGCTTATGGAAGTCGAAGACCGTTGGAGCATGGGGTACAACAAGGCACTGAACGGTGCAAGTCACAAACCCTGGTTGACTGAGCGAAAGCCTGAGTGGACTAATCGCTGGGCGAATGATGGGTGGGAAGTGTAACTGTATGACTACAGACCTGGGATTGTATGAGTTATGTCCAAAACATTTTGGTTGGGATTGTACAGTACGGTATTTCACAGTGTACCTACGTTTGCTGATCTAGCGCCGGCGTTTTGTTCAGTGTTGGACTCTTCTGGAAATGGCTGCATCAATGTACATGTATATCTATATTGTTACTTGTACGATGTTGGGTGAAAGAATAGATATGAGATGTGAAAAGGCAACAACGCTCATTCGCCTGCTCGCTAAGAAAACCCGAACTTTTCCACATATTCACATTCAAAACAAGGACACAAAGGTTGACAGAGGTGTACAACGTATCGATGAACCGGAATATCCCTTGACAGAAACATGCCTATGCGTACGCAGCCCATCCACAATATAAGACAGCAAGGTTTCTTTCATCAGTAGCCTGACGAATGAGTTCGTTCACTGTGGCCTCCACACTCAGTGCCTTTCCAAGCTTCTTCGCGACAATAGTCAGTGCGCGATCAGCCTCGCTCGGCTCATTGGCATCTCTCCTGCTCGCGATACCAATCGGATCGCCTCCTGCGAGCCCGACGCCCGAGACCATAGACGCACCAGCAGCAGCTTCAGCCTGCTCGTTGTTCTCCTGCATTTTCGCCAGGCGTAGTGGTGAGATGGACCACGAATGTAGGGGATCGTACCGCAGGACGTCGAGGATGGTCATGATAGCCTCCTGCTCGCGACGGAGAGCTTCGAGTGTGAAATTGCAGCAGCGTCGGAAGACGCCCTCGACACCGGTCAGGCCCATCCCGTCGACTAGGTCGCGTGTCAACCGGAAAGGGACGACTTCTGGGATTGGTAGGATGCGGCCCGCCTCAAACGCCACGCCGAGATCAATGTGTACGACTTCGCCGGACTTCTCGTCTAGAAGAATGTTGTGGCCGTGTCGATCGCCTAACCCTAAAACATGGCCGAGAATACTGATGGCGGCAGTGGATCGACTGTAGTTCAAACGCTTGTAGAACCAGTCGTCTGGATCCGGAAAGTTCTCCATAAAGAAAAAGCGCATGACTGGGTGAAAATTGGTGGTGACGGTACGATAGGCGTGGATGCGCTGATCTAGAGGCTTGGTCTGCGCGTCGCCGATATCTTTTCTACATTTGGTTGGCTTGAAGTCCTTGGGAAAGTATCTCTCATGCGCCGGTAGGAGGTAGTCGTGTAAAGGAATGGTGTCTTTGACGAACTCAATTATACCAGTGTTGGTTGTCAACGGGATCACCTTGTAAGTCCGAATTCCCAGATTCCGCTGTCGCGTGGCGCGGTGGTCTCTCAGCAAGTCCGACACCTGTTGAAAGACTTGTTCCATGATAGCGTCCTGACGGAGATCGTCATTGCCACCTTTGAGAAGCATTTTATGTCGAGAACCGTCCGAAGCGATGATAGTGACAATCTTGGGTGCGGAGATACCGCCA
The DNA here is from genome assembly GCA_000835395.1 of Exophiala sideris. NCBI lineage: Eukaryota > Fungi > Ascomycota > Eurotiomycetes > Chaetothyriales > Herpotrichiellaceae > Exophiala > Exophiala sideris. The sequence goes on along the minus strand of KN846951.1, from coordinate 9,615,335 downwards.
GCAATGGAGATTTGTTGGTCAAAGTGGCTGAATGTGGGCAGCTGTGAATAATCTCGATTTGTTCGAAGCGTAATGTTCAGTGTTGGTGGAGGAATCCTCGTGGTCGACTCAGTCAAGGCACGCTCAAGTTTCTGTCCTGACGGCAACTGGCGCAGCTGGATCTTTGCTCCTGTCTTAAGATTTTTCTCGGACACTCTGTCCAGAGCAACACGGTGATAGGCGATGGATGAGTTGTGTATCGCGATCCAAATCGCAGCAGACGGGCTTTTCTTGTTCACCATTTCGGCGAGTTTGAGTGCCGCAGCATTCCTGGAGACTGCCACTTCGTCCTGCTTCTGTCCTTTGCTCTTGCTTGCCGCAAATAGCTGGTACAGGCTGTGGTATGGATGGTCGGAGCAGATGCGGAACATCAAATTCATCAAGAGCTTTTGGAACTGATTTTTAGTGTCCTGCAACCGAGAAGAGAGCTGATTGACGAGGTTGGCAAATTTGATCGAAGGTACTGTAGGAAGATGCTTTCCTACGGCCTCATTCGCCGTCACGCTTTCAGCTTGATTGAGCCATAGAGCGACAAAGCGCAGGGTGTCACTGGCGTAGTCATCCGAGGCCTTCATGGAGAGAATGTAGTTCTCCAAACAGTTCAAGATGAGGTCCTCCCGATTCTTCTGAACACGCTGCCACTCCTGCTCGTCGAGCTTGAACCACGTCTTGGCTCTTTGCAGATGGATCGACAGTGTTTTGCTTTCGTTTTTGTCGCGGCTTTTGATCAATTGCTCGAGTTCGTGAACCTCAGCAAGTTTGCGATCTCTGATTTTGCTGATTCGAGTGAAATCATCCAGGTTGTCCGTGTCCTGTAGCTGCGTATCGCAGAAGACAGCAAAATTGTGGAATACTCTGCCGGCATCCGAGCCAGTTCCGCGGCCATGTAACTCTTTGAACGACGGTATGAAATACTTTGCTATGATCTCGTCTGGCTTTTCAAGACGAGCTTCGGCAACTTTATGACCCAGATCAGTCAATATCTCGGCCTTAGTAACAGCGATTGCTTGTTTCGTAGTGTCATCTCGGTCTTTCAATTTCTGTAGAATGCCAATGCCCGCAGAGGTTTCGTCTTGAGCCCACAATGTTCTAGCGAGATCGTACTGGACAGCAACATCGATCTTCAACCCTGTCTGGATCGCAACTTGACTGAGCTCAGACAGGTACATGGTCCGGTTTAGACAGAACTGAGGCGCCTCATAATGTGACGCAACTTCGAGAGATCCGCGCACAGCTCGAATTTCGTTCAGTAGCGCCTGGTGAGAGTTCAAGGTCGACGTGGTCTGCAGGTTATTGTTCCGACGGATAGCAGCAAAAGTGGCTTCCCGGCCTATGAGTATGGGCGACAATCTTTCGAACTCTGTAAGCTTGGTCCGCTTGTTTCTTTCTTCGATGGCTGCCCATGCCAACTCTAACCCCTCCGAAGTCGTTGCTTGGATGATCTGCTTGGTTTCGGCAAAGACAGCCAGTTGTGAGAGAATGTCGCCAGTACGTTTCTTGTCAGAAAGTCCACTCTTGATTGCCGTTCCGAGGGCGAGGAATGAGTCGTCCAATTCGCTAATCAGAATCTCTCTGTTCAAGTTGCCGTGCAGGCTTCGAAGGAAGGACGCCATGTTTGACAGAGACAATGCGTCCTCTTCTGCAGGTTGTATGTCCCAGCCCTGTCCCAGCAAGCCTGAATCCGAGCTTTTCTTGTCAGGTGCGATGTTGTCCACATATTCGTAATGTTTCCTGACAGCCTCCGATAATCCTTGCATATTGGCCGCACTCAAGCTGGATGCAGTCAATCGTGCAACGTGGGTCAGTGATTCCGCTTGCTGGCTGATTCTGAGCTGCGAGTCGAGCATTGCACTGTGAAAGGACAGTGACTTCTGACTTGCACCCTCGTGGCTCATCTTGCTTATGACTGCTGTTAGATCGAGATCCTCGCGCTTCCCATAGAAAAAATCCGGGTCGTCCACATTTTCGTAGATCTTTGACACAACGTCGTCTGGCATCACATCTGTTAGCGCGAACGATTTTCGCGAAGAACGTCTCGACTGGAGCTGGGCTTGGGTTTGCTGTATTTCGGCGAGTAAAAGGGCTTCGTGCCACATCTGACACTCAGCAGCAGCGATAGCGGCATCACCGAAGTCAACCTCGAGCCATGCATTCCTCTGAGCTAGATTGGACTCGTTTGGATGCCGACACTTCTGTAAATACAAAAGTGTCCTCAGCGATAGTCGACAAGCTTTTTTCGAGGATTTTGTGTTGATGCTCAGCACTTTCGAAAATTCTCGCGAAAGCCTGTCTTTCCACAGTGGTTGTCCGTTGACCTCGTGAAGCAAGACTAAATGCACGGTATAGGGCAGCAACACGTCTGCCGAAGACGGTATCGTAGACAGCAGAGGCTCAAGGAAACTCAAGACAGGATCGTGAGTTGCTGCTTGACACATATCTTGCAGGAGATCCGCTGCCCAAACCTCGCATTCTTTAGTTGAGGTGGAGGACATCTCCAAGCCGCGAGAATATCGGATGGGAGGACAAGGGAAGTTTTTGAACCGCAGATCTTGGACGAATGATCTGTTGAAGTCAGGTTGCAGAACAGCGTCTTGGCTCCTCTTGTCAAGAGCACTGAAAATGAGCTGTAATGTTCGCTCAGCAGAAGCCGACTCAGCCAAGCTGGATTTCCAGACCATATCAGCCAAGTATTTCAAGATGCTTGTGTAGGATTGTATGGCTTCTTGGTCTTGTCCAGCCGGCGCAATCTCTGCTGGATACTCCGCGGACTTTTCGCTGCTCGCATTGAAGACCAAGCCCTGCATGACATGACTCCTACCAATTGCTTCGGTGGCCCATAACAGAAATGACTGGTTCAGGTCAAGTCTGCGGATTACAGTCTTGAGTGTTCTTGAGAATTTTTCTGCATCATTGTCATCCCCAAGGATGTCGTCCGCGGGGTCCGTGGTAGGGACGAAATCCCGACACAAGATCTGAATGGCAAGGTCGAAATGAAGATCGGTCAAAAGCGGAGATCGTGTGCCGCGGTCAGAGAGAAGGACGTAGAGTAGACTCCCTTCGCTTGTACTCTTGGAACTATTGCCTGCGGCAGTGATGGCCTTTGCGTGTTGCATCAGCGAACCAAAGGTTGTCCGTTGCTCCTCAGATGTCTCCGAAGGATTTAATGACTCCAGATAGTGACCGAGAAAAGCTCTGAAGTCTTGTGCTTTCGTCATCGTTGACAAGAAATGACTCTCTTGAGTAGTACTGTCTTGTGAAGAAGTGATGAAGCCGACGAGAGAGGCAAAGACAGCCACTCCCAAGCCAGCTACGAATGACAGGTCACCACTTAGGAATGGCTTACCATGATTGAGGAGGTACTTGTAGATGCCCATTGTATCTTCAGCACAATCAAACAAAGTCAGGTAAGGGCGGAGACTGTGGAGAAGCATTTCGAGAGGGTAACCCTGTAAAGCTACAGGGCCAGCCAAGCTGATGGCAATGCGAATTTTCCGAATGATGCTGCAGATATGCAAGGGGCCTAGGGCTGCTTCTGCGTTGTCGAGTAACTGTCTATATACATGTATCAGCAACGCAGAGGTCCATACTTCGCCTGCTTGCAATTCGAGTCGTTGATACAAGTAATTCAATTCGTCAAGAAGACATCTTGCACGAAAAGATGGTTGTTGTGCGAAAGGAAGCTGAGTGCCGGAATTTGAAGCACTATGCATTTCGTTCCAGGCGTCAAGGGCGGCGTTGTATTGGTTCTTCTCGAGCATTTTATCGATCCCTCGATCGTCTTGAAGTGATATAATGAGACGCGAGATGATATCGGGAAGATTTTCGCGGAGTAGTCTCACGTAAAGGTCAGACCCGAGTTCCTTGCGAATCAACTTCTCCGACCCATCGAACAAGCGCTCCTGTTTGGGTAAACTCGATTCTGAAGAAAGCGCGTATGCTTCGGCGAACGAGAATTCTTGCACCAGCGAAGACTTCCAGTCTTGCTCGAGTACCTCCGTCAGCTCTGCAGCATGGCTGAAACCACGAAGAGAGATTTGACCAACAAGTTCTGCTATATTGTCAAAGACCAAGTCTTGCAGAGACACATACTCGAAGGCACGGTACGGAACCTTTGACAAAGTCTCCTTTGACAACCAGGTATAAAAGATCTGCGGAGCGAATAGTTTGAAGAGCTGTCTCGGTTGTTTGAGGTCAAGTGCTTTGCACGTCTTTGCAATGCAGACAGCGGCTAGTGGGGTAGTCGAAGGTACGTTGGCGACAGTCTCAAACAAATGATAAGTTGCCTGCCTTAGAACTGTGTGCCATCGAGCACCCAGCGCGGCTACAACGTACAAGCGGACAGCAATTCCTTCTTTCTTGTCAGGGTCAGACGGTAGTTTCTCTAGTACGTCGTCAAAGATCGCTTCGTGTTGTGTGGCGATATATTTTTCGAAGATCCGTAACAACTTTCCTGCAACCTGATACTTCTTTGCCGCATTACTGACTTGCAGAATCTGGAGCAATGTTGTCCTAGGCGAGGGAAGGTCTTCCCCTCCAAAGGAAGCATTCTTTTCCAGGAGAACATCGACCAATTCAGCCATAACAGACAGCACTCGAGGTCCCGCGATACCTTTACCAAGTGCAATGTTCAGGAACCAGTAGTAGATGTCCAGGGCGATCCCTGTGAGATCGTCGTCTTCTCCCGGAGATGACCATAGTTCGATGAGGCCACGCATCACCTCGAGGCAAAAGACGAGAGCGGCTTCGCATCTTTCGTAAGCCTCGTCCTGTAAGAACCTTTCGGCAATGTAGCTGAGTAGACTCTGTGCGTCATCACGCGCAATGCCCGGTCTGAGACTTAGAAAATCTTCCACAGCTCCGCGGGCAGCAAGCAGGGAGGTAGAGTCCAGTGACAGAATTTCGTTGACGATGACGGAACTGGGCGCAGGATCGAGCGCACCCCGTGACTTCACACTCTGCAAGGCCGTGATCAGTTCCAGTCTATATTTTGCCAGCAACGCCGAGGAGTCAGGACATAGCCATAAGTCGAGTCTCATCGCATTGGAAGTGATTGATGTTTGGCTGCGTTGACTAGTTTGCGAATCCCATACTTCTGCGTCCAAGAAGTCAAAGTCTGACGGCTCATTCGTTTTGCTCGATGGTTGACCCTCGATAGTCAGCCTCAGAGCTGATTCAATGACCAACTTGTACTCTTCGAAAGAGACCTCGGCATCCGTGTGAGCAAGCTGGGTATAAAGCCCAATGACGCATTCACAGATGCGAGTCGCAACGTATCTGAATGAGTCACCACTTTGGCCGCCCACAAACCCTTCGAAAGTGTCGCGGCTTTTGGAATAGAGCACGTCGGGGCGAGACTCGTGGACCAACTTGCTACAGCGCGTCCAGACAGCCGACGCCACTGTTGACGCCACGGCAAGGATGGCGACAATATCATTCGTAATATTCGAGCTTCTTTCGGCATATATGCTTTCCCATGCTTGGATGAAATCTGTCAATCGGCCTGAAAGGAACTCGAGAACAGATCGGGTCAGCCTAGAACGGACGAGTGGATCGATATGATGGATATCGGATCGGCTCCATCGGATAATTTGGTCTTCTCGAGAAGGGAGACCAAGAAGAAAATGGAGGAATTCAACGTCGTTGGAAGGTATCAGGGACATTCTCCATAAAGGATGAGCCGGCGACCAATCTTGTCTGCTACTGGTCGAGTCGAAAGTTCCACACATAGAAACAAACAGTGAATACAACAATTCCGCATGAGCATGGGAGGCGACGTGCGCATTGTGGAGACGATCAAGATTTGAGGCTGACAAGAGTTAGCACTTTTCCCAAGGCGAAGACAATACGACCTACGCAAGGTCCACTGTAGACTCAGCCACCCGAGTATTTTGAGGCAGAACGTTTCAAAGCGCCTGTCATCGTCGAAGATGTTCAGTCGCAAGGTAGTGGCGAACATGGCAAGTGCAGTATCGGTGAGGATGGATGGTCCGTTGTTGCCTCCGCCAAATAATGCAGCGTCCACCAGGCCACCAGTCATTGTTAGACCAAGGATGCGAGTCTGAAGGATGGTGTTCAAGGTATGACATGCTGCCCTGGCACATGCAGGAACGGACAAGGCTCTACGAGCAGACTCCCAGACCTCAAGCCAGACACCGGAAGCGACCTTGATACTGGAGGTATCGCAGAGCAATAATCTGCGTGACAGCGTTAGCGATAACATGTGCAGGACAGAGCTCTTTCATACCGAGAGAACACCAAGAACGTCCAGGACCGAATGTTGACATCTTCGTGCCGTAGGTCGTGCAATAGGCTCGAAAGTCCGCCGAGAGAGGCCAATGCTGTAGGTTGAGGCTGGTCAAAGAGAAAGAGGATAATTTGCAAGGCTACCAGCTTCTCTTGTCCTAACCCAAGGCGTGCAATATCCAGGACCTCATCGAAGGGGACTTGGACCTTTTGTCTCTTGCGAGGTGTGTCTTCTGGCAACTCTGCAGGTGGCGTAGCTTGATATTCGTCGCTCATTCTCAGGATGAGACACGCTATGATTGACAATGTCATCCAACAAGACAGTGCTTTGCCAGAATCTCGTAGGGGAACGAACTGCCTCAGCTGCAGGGGGAGAAGCTGTCCTGGCTTTGCAATCAGCATATCATCAAATTGCAGAATGTCTCTTTCGCTTCTCGCTCGATATTCCGACCACAGTTTGTCCAGGAGCGCTTGTAGGCTCTCCTTGTCCAGAGATGGCCATGGCTCCCTCGTAGTCAGGAAGAGTTGTCGACAAGTAAACAATGTAACGAGCATTTGCTCTTTCAGTAAAGCTGATCGTGTGGACCATAATCGTCGCGTGATAGGAATCAGCCTAGAAAGTAGACTCAGTGTGAAGGTGACATTCTCAGTTAACGAAACAAAAATAATGTTGTTCAAGGTTTCGAAAGTTACTTCTTGAGCCCTGGTAGCAGTTTGCAGCAGCGTGAGAAGTGTTTCAGCAATGGCTTCTGAACGTGACATGACAGGGGCGTTTGTTGTAGAAGTCAGGCTCCTCAGAGCAGCAACGATATCGGAGGCGTGAGATGCAACGTCCCTTCCAGTACTTCTACCACTGCGTTGGCTCAGTCGCAGTGACTGCTGGTGGCCATTCCGTGAAGCCGTACTGGGGTCTCGACTGGAAAGGAGGCCATCGCCATTTGGGTCATCCTCCAGGCCTGTGGACAATGAGGACAAAGCGAAGTCGACGTAGCTTTGCCATTGTTTTGTTCTCAGGTGCTCGGTATGCGGAGCATATTCCAGAATTGTTCTGAAGCTCTTAAGATAGTCAGCCTTCAGAGGTTCACAAAAAGTGCCATCAGCCAAAGGTAGTGTGTCGGCAATGTGGTCCAGCACCGAAAGAGCAGTTTTGAAGGTCATCCTTGGGGCGCCAGTCTCCACCACAAGGCGAAAGGCAGCGGCTGCCACTTCCAGTCGAGAAGCTGCATTGTTCTTGGTTGTTGGCTTCGTAGCTCGTAGGAATGCTGGCTTCTCCTTGTAGACAATCTTGTATAGCAACTCAAGGATTTTGTGAAAGATATCGTCCTCAACACCATCTCTAGGCATATGGTTAGTCTCAAAATGCTGGGCAATAGACAAGATCTGCTCCTTACAGCTTCGAAGCGACCTTCTCTTGCCCCAGAACCCGTTTCAGATCTAGATTGTCAGTATCTGGCAAGACGGGACAGACACTTTTGAACATACCTTCAAGACCCTCTCCTCTGACACGCTGTGTGTCTGCCTCGAGCTTGGCTGTGACAGAGACATTAGTTTGACAAGGCTGAGCAACAGGGGGATCTCGGCAGATCCAACACGTACCGATGGCTGCCACGATGATGCTGACCTCCGCCATCTCTCCGGCCAGAAATTTGTCTTTCGATCAAACACATAGTTGAACACAAGGATGAACGAAAGTGTCAACAGCTTATAAGCCAGTGATTGTTTGCTACATGCAGTGCCTGAGGCAGGAGCATCCAGTGGTTGAAGTTGTAGCTGGGCTTGGCGTCATATATGGCACTAGCTGTTTTGGGCCGACTGCCTCGCTGCGCTGCGGGCAATCAACTTCACAATGCAGATTTGGAGACGCGACTGTAGGTCGTGAGTCAGTCTCTCACGCGTTTCCTTCAGTCGCTAAGGTCGGCCTTGTATGAAGAGCACGATGGACAGTCTCATCCGTCTGCAAGGTCTCCACGCCGACCTGGTAGCTTTTAGCGAAACACGTCTCGCAAATATCGATCGCCTGTGGTTGGAGTTGGAGGAAAGCATTCAAGATTTCCGCAGGCTGCTCGACAAGAGTTCACCCCCTGCCAACGATAGGGAGAATTACAACAATGGTATCTACACCGTACTACCCTGGGGTGTTTTGTCTTCTAACGTGCTCAATACAGGCAAAATCTCTGTGGGTGACCAAGAGTATAGTATCAACGAAGACTTCAAGCACATCAGCCGTGCAGTCGCTACAACCCTTGACCTGGACGAGATTGAAGCTGGTCGGCTGCTCATCGAAAATCAAGCGGACACGAGTACAGGAGCAGAGTCGCTCGTGATAGACGCCGTCAGCAGTTACCACAATCGCCGAGATCTGTTGCTCCAGTGCCTACGAATCACCCTTCAGCACTCCCTTACCCTTGAAGCCGATGGCAACATCAAGCAACTATTCGAAACGATTGTCACAAAAGTGTTAGAGATCGATGGTGGCGTGACCAACAACGGGTCGCTGTTTGCGAGAAAATGCTTGAATACATTGGAAGACATTGAGAAGTTACAAAACAAGGTTGCAGATGCACTCCAGAGCAAGGCGGTGTTGGGTGGACCTCGTGGCCCAGAGTTCTATGCCACCCTCGAGTTTCAAAGAGACAGTCTGTTCAAACAGCATGAGGCTTTGGCTAGTATACTTGCATACTTGTTCCAGGGCGATTACCCCAACCAGGAGGATCTACGAAAGCTCCACACTGCCGTCAAACGTTGGAGTCGAATTGATTTCAACCTCATACACTACCTTCCGGTCTTCTCGGCAGCCTTCCGCCAATTCGGATCGCCTGGGAGCCAGCTGTCTCCGGAGAGTACACAATCATTGGACAATCTCTTTGCGCCTCTAGCACAGAACTCCGGCTCGGCTTTAATTCGCCCCTTTCACGCCACTCTGAGTCTGTGGTGGACTGTCGAGTACAGTGGTCAGTTTAGAGAGTTGACTGATCAGGATACCACAAGCGAGAAGAGGGGCAGCACAGTCAACGCGGCTCTGAAAGAAGATGCTTTGGAATTCATGCTTGCTATCTGCACAAGCACTAATCAGGACGTGTGGCGCCACCCTGCGCGGCAGGAACTGGTAACTTTGCTGCTCAGCGAAAGTTCGAGCATTGTTCTCGAAGGCGGTGATCAGACATCTTCATACTTTCGGCTACAATACATGGAGTGTTTGGAGAATTTTGTGGAGGCTTTCATCTCGAACATGCCTGATTCCATTCGCAAACTTCGAACTGAAGAGGACGACCAACGGTTGAATCAACTGATGGCAATGCACGATGACCTGCCGCCGGAGCACCGGGGAGGTAGCGTGAGCAAACTACATCTTGAGTGTTTTCTGGTCCTCATCTCTTTTGCTTTCGAACAGCGGCCAGAAGCTGCGGAGCAATGGTGGGAAGACCCCGATAGCAACCTATATGGGTTTCTTCAGTGGGCTTCCAGGCGACAAACTGTGCCTCGCGTCAGTGCTTTCTGTGAACTACTGTGTTCTATCTCCGAGGACCAGGAATGCGCAGAAGCTGCTCACAAGTTCCTGTTGGACGAGAGTCAACCAGCCAGCACGAGAGGTCGGCGTAACCCTTCGATGAATTATCAGCAAATCTTTGCGGAGCTCGAGCTGTACGCGCATAAAGTGCATGAGCGCTCTAATGCCTCGTCTCAGCCTCCGAACATGCGCAAGGTTCCACCAACTGAAATGAATGAGCTTGAAAGTCCGGTCATGTTGTCCTGCTACCTTCGACTTCTAGCTCATCTAAGCCGACAACCTAGTGGCACGCGCTTCTACATCCTGGAGACAGTGTTCCCCTCTTTCCCGCAGGCCCTGCTGTTACTGAGTTCCGGTCCTGTCCCAAGTTATCTAAGAGCAAGCATTTTTGCAGCCTTAGACGCATTGCTTACTGATAAGTCCGTACAAACCGCTTCTACTTTGTGGCAGACTCTGGATAATTGGGCGGCCAATGGTCAGGAAATGGTCCAATCTGCGGTTAACAAGACCGCCCAGCCTCCCAAACCAACTTTGACCGACTTGCAGGCGAACCTCAATGCTATCACGTTGTCGTTTGACCAGTGCGACTCGTTCGTGGTCTTACTGCGTGATTTGGTCATCACTTCTCCATCAACGGGCGTGGGTTCAGACATGTTACCATTCCCTGGTGACCTCGGCTCGTCATACAGAAGCCCTGGCATTGACCCGTATATCGATCTTGTATGTGGTCAGGTCTTCGTCAAACGTCTTGCGGAAGTGGCTGATGATGTTCAACGCGCAATTGGCGCTTTCCATTGCCTCGAATTTGTGGCTGTGGGACTCGAAGGATTCAATGAGGACTATGTGGTCATGATGGATCGCGCAAACTCGCAACGCGACGCCGCTCAGGAGACACCTATGGCAACTGCGTACGCTCAACGCAGTGCCTTTGCTAGACTCATGCAATGGATCCTGAGCACAGACATGAACAGAGCACTGATGTACTCCCTACGGGTGCGTCTCGACTTAGTTGAAACCGCCCTTCCCGACTCGCCGCTCCTCCTGAGTCTTCAGCGCTCAATTGACATTGTCAACCGCGTTCTCGACCTGCAGCCAACTTACTTCGACATCGTGAGGCCTATGGTTCAGTCTCAGGCGCACCAACAGGGGCCCTTTCATCGATCGAGCGTCAATTCCATCGAAGACAGTCTGGCTGCTCATCCTGAGGTCGTGTTGAATCTCTGTCAGTTCGCTGCAACTGACCATTCCGAATTGGCACTACGAGCTCTGACTCTGTTGCAAAAGCTATCCAGCTCTCCAAAGCTCAACAATCACTTCTTAACGTCAGATCCTGTTCGCGGCCGTACGAGGAGAATCATCGATATGCTGGGCCCAAGTGCGAGCTTGGAACTCGAACCGGTTGCGAGGAATCTAGCTGCGAGACTACAATTCGATATTAGGGACCTCGAAGATGGCTTTGAGTCAGTCAACTACCTTACGAAGGATGGTGTATTGGCGTTCTTGAATGCCTGCCTTGAGACGCAGCCCGATCTACCAAATATTGCTCATCTTCTACTCGGGTTCAGCAGACTTGAGGAGCGTTTGACGATCTCGAACTCGATTGACGCTGGTACTTCTGTCTTCAACTCCATCGTTGATCTTGTGCAGGATTATCCCGACGAGGAAGATGGCGTTGTGTTGTCTTGGTTGGTGCACATCAAAGCTGCTGCTTTACGAGTCTTGAGGCAGCTCTGGTCATCAAGCCTATCACAAAGCATTGTCATCGGCCAGCTTCGTCGGCTGCAATTTTTGCAGTCCCAGTACTTGACCCATCCTGTCATATATCAGCAGACTCTGTGGGACGGCAATACCGTCTTTCACCCCGCTTTCTGGTACAGTACTTCCGCAGAAGCGCTTGCTGAATTCTTCGCGTACCGAGCGTCGCTGTTCAATTATACCACAGCTGAGTTGAGAGCGGCTGCTGGCGAAGGCCTCTCCACAACCTTGCGGCAAGCTTTGTCAGTACTGCAGGGAAAGACTGTCAACGTCGATGGCACCATCACTCCCAACCCCGATGTCTTCGCTTTCTTCGACTTCCTGGAACTCGATCTGTCCGCATCTTTTGATCTGGATCCCAAGTACTATATGGCGATTGATTTCGATATGTACCTGACGGAAGCGTCTGACCGCATACCTCCACTTTACGATATCAAGCTCATTCGCGAACATCTCTATGCCTACAGAATAGATCTGTTGCGCAAACAACTAGACTCTCAGAGCAGCCACAAAATTGACGAACAGGATCTCATCGCCGAAGCCGACTCAATCGTTGCTACGATAGAAGCTCGAAATAGATCTATCGTGGCGCACAAGGCTAGGAGTGACGCCCTGCATGAGTACGTCGAGATGATCATCGCCATCATCGAGAGTTGCCCCATGGATTCATCGTCGAAATTGCAATTTATCCTGCATGTCCTTCAGATCATGCTTCCTAAGCTGGATGTCCTGATCTCGGATGAGTCTGAAGATGTTCTAGAGTTGGCAAGAGCAGCTGATGCACTGCTGTTCTCCCTCTCCGAAACAGCGCCAACAAACACTCAAATGGACAACATCATCACTGAGAAGCTGTTCCAGCTGTTCCGAGCCTCTATCGAAGGCATCCCACTATCAAAATCGAACTCTGCGCTGCGAACGATATTCTACAGTATCTGCTCGCAATACCTAACTCGTATCGCTCTACCAGATGAAAGCGCCTTGGACACACTTGCAAATGCCCGCAGGAATAGCATGGACTGCCTTCGATCAGCAAGCCAGCGCCTGATCCCAACTATCTCCGACGATGCAGAAGATGGCCTTGACTCTTGCCGCTTGAACGCGTTGAATCTACTTGCATTGCTCACATCACTTGCGCGAACAGAAAAGTCCAATTTCATCGTTCAGTCTTTTGTGAAAGCCAATGTGCTCGAAATTTTGTTGGAATCTTTGAAGCATGTTGCATCAGAGTTCCAGGAGCGTGAACCAGCTCGTGAGTACTCGTTCCCTTTCATGCTTCGTGTTTGAAGACAGTGCTAATGGTGCTTCAACCTCCAGATCGGTTATACCTCCTTTCCGTCTTCGAATCGCGCATGCTGCTTCTGCTGCAGATCTCACGTACCCGTGATGGTGCAGGTGCCTTACTTGACGCTGGCTTGATGAATGCAGTACGCGATTCGCTCCTTTTCCGTGCGGACCCGGATCTGGGTATCTCTTTCCACGATCTACCAAACAACGAAGCAGACGCTGGCCCCACAGACTATGACTCAGTCACCTCGGCCTTGCGGACATATCATGTCTTGTTATCTTCCACACTTCGGGTGCTCCTTTCAACCTTTCTCACTCGCGGCGCCCAGAATGAGCAGATTCAGTATCTTGCTCGCTCGTTCTTGACTGAGTACCGCCCGAATATGGTTGGCATGTTCAAGAAGTACGCTGGTATCAATGGGAAAGTGGAGGAGAAACTCCGACCTATGATTGCAGAGTCCGTGAGATGTTATACTGGTTTGGTTACGTTGTGTGGATTCGTGGATGTAAGTTTCACAAGTGCTCTTTGTGATGGAGGACCATGAACTAACTACGTCTAGTTTGAAGACGAGTCCGGCTTGGATGCGACGCAATACGGCAGATTCTCATGAACAGGCGATCATGGAAGGGAATGGGCTTGGGCTTGGGCTTGGATGCGACGCAATATGGCAGATTCTCATGAACAGGCGATCATGAAAGGGGATATTGTCTTGGGCTTTGCAGACTTGTCTTAGCGTGAGCAATGGAAGCGTGGTTCTCAAGACGGGTTCCGATATGAGACAGATATGTCACAAGCGGTCGACAGAACGCGCAAGCAATATTTCAACAATGTGCTCGATACTGTACAAATCAGCGCTTGTAAAATACAATAAAAGCTTCAATATGTGATGCACACAGCATTCCAATTCCTTCGTGCCAGACCAAGCGACCACCATCATACAGCGAAACATCATAGCTGCGCTCTAACATGCTCAACCCCACCACCTAAACCCGAACTGCTCTGCCGATTGTCACTTTTGTTAGTGAACTCCTTGAAATAGCCCTCAAGCGCCTCAACCGTGCCCTTTCCTGGTACCAGCCGCACAGCAACACCAACGTGGCCATCAGGACGGATAACAACCACAGCACCTTCATCACCTGTAAGACCAACCTTGGCATGCGCCGCAGCCTTCGCATCCAACACTCTTATATCCTTCTTGTCGTCAGCGTAGATGCGCGCACTGTAATCCTGGAACAAGGCAGGTAATTCGGAGATTTCGATCTCAGGCCGCCTCGCAGCAAGTGTCAGCGCGACGCTAAAGAATCGCGAGTGCGGGTTAAGGCTGTCGTGGTGGGTATCGCGCTGACGGTCTTCAGATCCGAACCTCGCATAGAAAGACTTCGGGTTGGACAAGCCCTCAGCTAAATCAACCAGCGCTTGGTGGCCGCCCTTTTTGGGCGACTGTCCCAACCCGGCAAAGACGAATAGCCTGAACGCGCCGTTGAATGGGATCTCGTTTTCGAGGTGTACGACATTGGCGTCGACCACGCGCGTGACGTTCGACGGCGGCATGATCCGGCCCGGGCGCAACTTGGGCGAGTCCTTGATGATCAAGGGGTGTTGGAACGGGTGGTCTGCTGAGTGATTGAAAATGTTTCCGTTGTAAGCGACGCCGAATCCTGCTGTGAACTCGCAGTTTGCTTTGAACATTTCGACAAACTCGTTCTTGGTCTCGGACTCGGCTTTGTCGCCCTTGTGCGCGGTGTCGACTTCGCTGGCTGATGGTGGGCGTTTGGAGAACAGCGCAGCGTACTGGTTGTCGAAGTTCAATAGGGTTTCTGCAATGAATTTACGCTCGACTTCGTATGTGGATAGAATGTCGCGCGACGCGAAACCCGACTCGACGAGGTGCATCTTCCAGGCGAAGTTGATGGCGTCGTGGAATGCTGTGTTCATTCCTTGACCAGCTTTAGGAGAGTGTGTGTGGCAGACGTCCCCGCCCATGAAGACGCGGTGGTCGAGCGTGTATTTGTCGGCAATGCCCTGGCCGATCGGGTAGACTGAGTACCATTCCACGCGATCCCAGTCGCAGTAGTAGGGTTGGAAGATGCGTTTGGCTGCGGCTTGCACTTCTTCGACGGTGGCGGTCTTACGTGGCGAAAAGTCCGCGTCGGTTGAGCTGGCGATCTGGATGTACAGTCTGACCATGTTGTCTTCGCGGGGAATGACCATGATGCTGCCGTGGTCTGAGTGGATGGTGCATTTCATCTTGATGTCAGGGAAATTCGTGCGGACCACACCGTCCATGACGCCCCATACGTGCGATATGGGATCTTTGTGTCGGATCTGCACGCCCAGTTGCTCGCGGACGAAACTCCTTGCGCCTTCTCCACTGAAAAGGTATTTGGCGCGGACGGTCTCAGTGACGTTGCTGTCGAGGTTCTTTAGGTCGACTTCGACAGGATATGCGGGGTTGGTGTGGTTGGTCTCGAAGCGGGTGATGGTCCATGGCCGGCTGACGTTGGTGCCGTTCTTCGCAAGATCTTCAATGAGAACTCGTTCAATATGCCCTTGATGGAGCAGCGCTGTGAAAGGGTATCTCGCGTCGAGGAAATCGGGACAACTTGCCCACGTGCCGGTTCGGACAATCTTGCCTTGCGGCGCCGGATCCCAGAAGGCTACTTCGTGGACTCTGGCGGGATCATAGGCCATGATCTTTCGTTTTAGACCCATGTTTCTCAGGATCTCAAGAGATCGGGGCTGAATGCCGTCGGCTCGGCCTGTCGCTGTCGGTACAGGCCTGTTGTCGATGTGTCGTACTTTGTAACCCCATCTTGAAAGTGAGACCGAAAGGAGTAACCCTACGGGGCCAGCGCCAATGATGACTATATCGTACAAGGGTATCTCTGAAGGCATGTTGAGATGTGGAACATGCAGCAATGTAAAGAAGTGCGATTGGTAAACCTAGGGAAACGTAGAGGAGCTCACACGATTCACAGCGTTGGAAGGAAGCGCTAAGTGAATCCCAATCAACTGGGAAAGATTGAAGGTATATGAATTGAATGCAACAAGACGTCAAGATGTCGGATCTGAATTATGGCAGATCTGTTAGACCTCGGTGTAGCGGCGAGGCGAGCGTTTCCAGGCCTAGCTACGATCCGACAGTGGCTTTGCTGTGAGAGAACAGAGGGGGTAATCCCGCGCCTTGACGGTCTGCTCGGCTCCACGCACCAATTGCTTACCATCATCTCGGCGACGGAGTGTCCAGTGAGCGGTAGACTTTGCAGTCCGGAGAGTGGAGGGGACAAGAGGTGTGGCATTTGGGGATGATGAACGGTAGACACCCCGCAAGTCGGATCTGGAAGACGGCATATGAAGATGGAGATGATGCTTAGTCATTGAAGTCTTCCAACAACGGATTAGCGTACTTGGCATGGCATTGGTCTTTTTCAAACTTCAATCTTCTTCTGCTTTGTTCTCACTGTTGTTGTCTGCATTGCAAGATGAGTCGCAGCCTTGTGCTTTCAAAGAGGGGAAAATGCTGTGGTGGTTTTGAGACAAGCACACTATTGTACCACTTTCTGTACATGGTCTGCCTGGTGTCTCGTTCGATCGGTACGTGGGAAACGTGTCTGGACACACAGCTGTTCGACTCGGGGATAATGTCTTCCTGTGCTGTCTGATGTGGGTGTATCAGCAGTGAGGAAGACATTCTGTGCTGGTTGATGCAGATACTACAGAGTCTTACTTGGGCCAAGGCTTCTCGCCAGGGGTGATTCATTGAACTGGGTGCTGTCAGCCTCGTCTCCCTATCATCTTCTGCTGGCATCAATGATAAAGCAACCCTCCCTCCTCCTTCTGTGAATTGTCCTTTTGGTTCTGCAGAACTTCTCACCGCCCTCGGCATCGGCTGGCACCGGCACCGGCTTCGGCGAAAGTTGCCGCCGATGTCGCCAAGCGTGAAAGAGGTTCACCAGCAATATCAACAATGAATAAGGTCATTCCGAATGATTTTGCAGCTTCATCATTCCTTCTTATCACCTTGTCGATCTATCTCACCCCTCCGGTAGGGCGTGGAAACACTCTCCTTCATCGTTTGACCTTGTTTGTCGTCTTCATAACTTGTCGGAGTATCAGATTCTCGTTCCTTTTCGTTACCATTACCATCAAGACCTCGTTTTGTTAATGTGCACATTTCACTCCTTACCTTTCACTGCGCTCATACACATGAACAAACAGCATGCCTGACCTCGCACGGTGCCATGTCGTGTCGGCAAAATCACCCTCCTTCACAATCAACAATCCCAACCACATCAAAGACCTTGGCTGCTTTGATGAAGACTCGTGCCGTTACTTTCTTCGGGAGGTTGGCACAAGAGTCGTTCCTTTCTACCCCTTCTCATTCGGAATGGAAGAAGTGTACAGCTTGATCCTAGAAAGATATGGATATGATGGAATTCCCGATGCCACAAGCGTACTTCAAGATCTTCTCGAAAGTGAAGGAGACGCAGGTGGTTTTGGTGATGATGGAGACATTTGGCGTTCCTGGCGTCATAGCTGGAGGCATCGAAATGTAAGTCACTCTCGACCCCTCCATACTTCACAAAATACTGCTGACCCTCATCGACAAGGATGACTCCCTCAACCCATTCATCCCCAAGGTGGGCAACTTCGTCCTGCAATCACCTACTCCACCACATATACGACGCTTGAAGGCACAGAACTTCATTCTCAAGACACAAACCAATGATGCTCAAGCACAGCGAACGCCTTTAGCACCAGTGTCTGCCAACACAAACATGACCAGATCTTTCGCATCCAGCGACATCAAGGGCAACACCATACTTGAAGACGACTCATATGAGCTGCCTGCCACAACATACTCTCATCAGAGATGCAGAGCACTGCTAGCGTCTGAGCATGGCTCACCATCTCCCAACCTTCAAAGAGCTGGTCGACCAAGCATAGCAACACGATCAGACACAACAGATCATTCTTCTCAGCAAGACTTTGCCGAAGTCACTGATCCAATGCTGGAGACTGATATAGATCCTTCGCTCTTGCTTGCGTTCGAAATGCTCTCAACACCATCGTCCCCTACCTCTGAGCAAATCCCCGGTTTGAGAGGCGGACAAGGCGATATATATAGATTGAAACAGGTCGACACCTCCAGGCTTCCGCCTCAGAAGACTGAAGAAGAGCACAAAACTATTTCAATCGATTCATCGCCAGAGAACATTACCTCGCAAGACGTACGGTGTGGACCAAACTCCCATCGATCGTCATCCTTGATGAACACACACCCCAGAGAGCGTTCAGAAAGAGCAAACTTAGCCGAGGTCTCAAGTGAGCCAGCTCAGAATGTCAATTCCCCGGATCAACTCTCTGCAACCGACAAACAGGAGCCGAGCAAGCGCAGACATGCAATAAACCGAGAGGCTAGACTCATTGATGGTCACATTATTACTCCAGGAGCTCGCAAAAGATTGTCGTCGCAAGATAGACCCCAGATTGATCGTGTCGGCAACGTTGATGAGACAAAACCACAGATCACTCGCCGCAGCTGGACACCGGTCCGGCAGAATCGCGATTCACCACGCCATAGCTGGCTACATTCTATCCGATCAATCTTTCACTCCAAGGGCGGTGAGCAAAGCGCCAAGTCATCATCCCACAAGGCGTCAGTTGCCACAACACCAAAGGATGCTCGGAATTCGGCTGCGAACAGTGATCTTTCTCCTCACCATCCACACACTGTTGCAAGCTCGTCTCCTTTCTCGCTAGGCCTCGACGGTACTTTCGACAGCACTGAAGCTCTATTTCCAAAAACCTCTTCCTTACGCTCAAGGCTTTCACTGAACCCCAACAAACTTCTGACACTCAACTCCCCAGAGATCGACTGGTTCTCTACCGCCACGATCCTCCTCACCTTTCCAAGCAACTTCGCGCTACAAGCAAACCTCCCTCCACTGCTGTATTGATCTCGAATTCTGTCGAAACATTGCCAGAGAAGATCTCGATTCGACCACGGTCTATCGAGACTCTCATCAAAGACAGAATACCAGATTCAATCGAACCTTCGTCTAAAATTCTATCAAAACATTCTTCAGGGAATTTTTTGATTTGACTACGGTCTATTGAGAGTCTCATTGCAGATAGAATACGGACACAATCGCACCTTCATCCGCTGACACATTGATCTCGAATTCTGTCACAAGGCACCAGAAACATTATCAGGGAATATCTCGATTCGACCACGGTCTGTTGAGAATCTCATCACGAACGGAATTCCAGGTCTTTCAGTCATCTCGTTAGAAAGGAAACATCTCGATTCTATTGTGAATCTTGTCAAAATCAGCATTCGGATACAACCAGATCTTCGCACACTGACACATTGGTCTCGAATTCTTTCGGAAAAATCATCAGGAACAATCTCAATTCGACCACGGTCTATTGAATTGTGCCATTACGAACAGAATACGGATACAATCAAAACCTCAAACACGGACACACTGCTCTCGAGTTCTATCAGAAATCATCAAGAAACATATCGATTTGACTGCAGTCTATTGGGTGTCTCATTACAACAAGAACCCACAGTTGTCTATTCAGTCAGGTTTGGAGTTGGTAGCGCAGTTGCAACCGAGCTTCAGAAGCTTTACTGCATCAACACAAAAGCCTTGTATGTACATTCCCATGCTAGGTAGTTAGTTGCTAACCGGTTTCATAGTACTAATCGTCAAGCGAGGTATTCTCTCGTTGAGTCACTATTGAGACAGTTGCTCTTCTTTCCTTCCGTCCTCTCGTCGTCTCTCTCTTCAATCATCACAGAACTCAAACCACCTCATTAAGACCATTCAGACCAGAAAGGATGCCTCGTCAACAAGCCTCTTACAAAGCCAAATGGGCGAAGAAAGGTCTTTCCGTGATCACCGCCTTTCCAGAAGATCCATTCTTGCCGAAGGCAGTCAGAACACAACAAGCCACTTACAAGGCAAAATGGGCAAAGAAAGGTCTCTCTGTGGTCACGAGCTTTCCGTTCCTGCCTGTCGAAAAGGCATACGGACCTGAACAAACCGGAGAGAATGACGAGATCGACACCGCGGAGCTCTTGGAGCGGGTGAAAGCTGTCCAGCAGCAACACAATGAATTCGTCAACGAGCAACAGAACAAGGTTTTCGACACCGCCTGGGCTGGGTCGATTTCCTTCGATCCACCACTTCAAGCACGGATCTTTAGCGAGTTGGGAATCATGTTGGCCACAGCGACCAACAAGTGGCTGGTGCGACAAGCCAACGCGGGCAGACTCGACGTTCTGCTCGTCACGAGAGCCATGATCGCCCACGAAGACAAGTACCAGAACCCTGTGTTCGAGTTCTGGGTCGATCTCGAGACACAATTGCAAATCGTGACAGAGAACTACGAGACTGTCCTGTTCGCCACGGCGTTCGAGAAGAGCGCGAGTTCCATCCAACTTCAAGTATTCACGAACTGGCCGTTCCTCGTACGCAACATCACATCAGCCAACTACCAACATCCGGACAGCATTGTCCTAGGAGCCGTCCAGGAAATCAAGACAATTCTCCAGATGTTGAACGCGCCAGTAGCAATCCTCGAAGCCTGGCACGTACTGCACTGCAAGGTCCACCAAGCCATGGACGACAATCAACGCGCGGGGCGCGTCAGTGCAGTACAGCCACAGTACCGTGGCCGAATTGGAACCTACGTGTACCGACCACGTGAAGCCCCGAGCCGCCACTACGGTGGCCTCGCCGACGCTGAAGAACGCATGAGATTGCGTCACGGAAGTGTCTTGGGGAACGAGGCTTACACCCTCCCCCCAAGTCCAGCCGTGCCAATCTGGCGTCAGCGTCGCGAGGTCCCCGAGGGCCGCCGTGGGATTCCCAAGCAAAGCTAGGCCTTTCGAGGCACCTACAGCACTGTTGGGAATCCAGACACGGGCGAGCCGGCGTGGCGTGCTCGGAGGCTGTGGTAGAATGGAACTTGGTCTTCTTGAACGAGTAGATAGTCGATAACACAAACTCAAGTAGAGACTTGAGTAAAAGAGCCACAAAAGAGCTCAATTTGTCCCCCCAACTGTCGTCCTTCCAATCGTGCTTCGTAAGATTCCCTTCTCGTTATGAATACCCTACCCAAGGTGTGTACCTACGTATCTCAGCAATATGCTCCGTCTGCCTCGGCGACTCCCCGGACGATCAATCTCCTTCCGCATGCTATGCTAAAAGATCGGAAATCTCTAGTCCTCCCCCTTCAATTTCTCCTCTATCCCTTGCAAGTCCTCACTTTCCTGAATCTCCAGCACGCGATTGACCTCAGCCGTGCTTCGCATCAACTCCACCGCACCAGCATAACTCATGCGCATGTTCGGATTACAATTGACGGGAAGGTAGTATATCAGCACGTACGGCACGGACAAGCGGCCTGAGGGCTACAGTCCACCTCGTCAGCATTAAGCTCCACGCCAGTACCATGGTTAAACAGGGGCTTCAAAACGTACCAAAGTCAGAGGGTAACTCAGCAACACAAACCGTGGCGACGAGTCAGGCAGATCATCGGCCAACTCGAGAACGTCGGTGTATGTCTCGTCGGAGGAGGGTTTGATCTCTTGAGTTTTGATATCGATTTGGTCTAGTCACCCGGGGCATGGAACGTTAGCTTCAGCTTCTGGACCTGCCAAGTTGGGGAGGAATAGAAACCCACTGCTGAGTGGTATGATGTTCTTGTTGTTGCAGCATAGGTTGATTGCGGCAATGCTGGTTGGAGGAGCTTGACTTACATATCTTGGCCATGGGCGTTTTCGCCCGCGATGTGCCTAGCCGGAATTTGCGGAGTTGCTCCTTTGTCTCTTGCGAGAAAGTGTATAGTCGGGAGTCTGACTATTTTGTGTCACCAATCAATTCATGTTCTGAAGTAGCACTGTTGCGAGCAGAATGGTGCTTAGGTATTGCTTTTGGTCTGTATGACCAGATGCAAAAAGGCGAGGACTTGCTACGTACCATCTTGGAATTAGGTCCAGAACTTGCTGTCGTCAAAGTAGATTTACAACACTTGCCGTGATAAGATGCGCCTGTTGATTGCTTGGAGCCTTTTTTACTTCGTGATCAGGAAGCAGGATGTTCGTCGAGGGATTAGGTGTTGAAGAGTTCAGCCTTGATCCTCTCAGCCTCGTCACAAGCTGTCCTCAAGAACTGCGACGTTGTTCGGCGGAAGCTTCGTCTGTCTAATGCGAGAATATCCTGGTCCAGCTGATGTCGGATCCAACGTGCGTATCTCGGGACTCTCAACTAACTCGGTTCGTTGCTCTCGGTCAAGAAGCAAAGGGAAGTTGGGATGTTATCGTTCAGGATGTCAGCGCCCAAGAAATCGATATGCGGCCAAAATGCCATATCGGCAATTGAGCGGGGCTGCCTAACCTAACGTACAGGGACCTCCTCCACCTCGAACCCAGGCTCTCCTCCGTCTTGTTCTTTCGCCAGCACACGCGCCCATCTTTCCACGCCTGCTTCAGTCACATTCCACCTTCCTCTCCTCTCTTCAATGTTCTCTCGCCTCTCCCAACTAGCAAGACATTTCTCTCGACCTCTGCCCAACTACGCGCACCGCTCGGCCGCGGCCGTCAACGCCTCTGTTTCCTCCATAATGACATCATCATCCAATGGCGAGACCAGCTCGATACAGCAGAAGAGAATGATACATACAGCAGGCTGTATAATTATAGGTGACGAGGTGCTGGGTGGAAAGGCATGTCTACCTTCGCATCAGAGACCATAACCATAGCTGGTTGCAGACAGGGATGAATGGCTAATGCGCAAGAAATATAGACCGTCGATACCAACTCCGCATATTTCGCCAAATTCTGTTTTTCTTTGGGCATACAATTAAAGAGGATCGAGGTCATAGCGGACGATGAAGATGAGATAGTAGAAGCTGCGAGACGAATGTCCAAGAACTATGACTTTGTCGTGACAAGTGGTGGAATTGGACCTACGTATGTTCCTCTTCCTCTTTCCATGCACCAGCCTGACGGGGACTCACCCAACAGGCACGACGATATAACCTACCAATCTATAGCAAAAGCATTCAACCTCCCGCTCCAACTCCACGAGACCACAGTCGCCAAGATGAAGAAATATTCAAGACCTCACAAGTCGCAACCGACTTTCGACTGGAACGTGCCGTCGCCAGCTCTGACCGCCAAACTACGAATGGCACAGCTGCCAACAGACTCCAATATTCCAGACGAGGAGCAGGTGCTGTACGTCAAGGAAGACCTGTGGGTGCCAATTTCAGTAGTCAACGGAAACATTCACATCCTGCCTGGTGTACCCAGGCTATTTGAGGCCCTTATAGAAGGCATGAAGCCTCGCATATTGCCTCGCTTGAAAGATCCCGAAGGTAGAGGAATGTATCGTGTGCTGTTCAGCACGCCATTGGCAGAAAGCGCGGTGGCGGAATACCTGACCACCCTTGCGGCCAAGGTCGAACCGAAAGGTATCAAGGTGGGAAGTTATCCTCGATGGGGCAAGAATAGGAATATCGTGACGTTGGTGGGAAATGATAGAGAGTACATGGACTCGTTGGAGATGGAAGTCGCCCAGGGCGTGCAAGGCGTGAGAGTGCAGAAAGAAGGCGAAGATGATACTGATGATGAGGCCGACGTCAAGAAGGACAAGGATGCTTGAGCATCGGAAAACAATCAATCAACGTCACTTACCTGGTCACGCACAGCAGCTCTTTTGATGATATTCTTTTGGCCCCCTATTTCCGCTCGATTTAGCTGTTGCATGCGGATGTGTATCAGGATGTCCACGTTTTTCTGGTTTATGCTTCGAGATGGGTTCACGAATCCTTTGATGCCAAAACAAGATCGCCGCTGCCATGCAATGCAGGCTTATCGGGCCCCTTGTTTCAAGTACGCCACATGCCTGTACTACAAACACGTGGGTAGAAGGTTTTGCAGCGAGCATCTCCTTGTGTGGCGGTGATCACATGTGTCGAAATTAGGATGCTCTTTTGTTCTCGGTTTCGCAGAACCCTGGCATGTTAGCCCGAGATATGGGGACGGGGTAAATTTCCAGAATGTTACCCTCTGAAGAACATGGTGGGTATTGTGTTTGATGTCAAGGGGGAGGAGCCGCTTACAACCGCCCAGTTCCGTACTCTTTCCTCCGATCGCTGCTGATCCCTCGTATTGAGTTCTTGGGCAGCTATCATTTTTTGTTCGTATGTTGGGGTTAAGCACAAGAGGCTAGAACATTGGATGGCGTGACACTTCAGAGGTCGAGTTGGTGGTCGAATGATTTAGTGCTTGAACGGGCGCCAAAGTGGTTCGAGCGTGAAGTGCGTGTCAAGTTGAGCCATTTCTGGCATTGACATTGGCATCCCAAAAGTTCGGATAACAACCTGTGATGCTGCATGTGTGTTGAACTGCTTATCTCAATTGCCCACCTCTTCATATTGCTTCTGTGTCGGCTCGAGTAGAGACTGCATCGTCGGCAGCCACGGCGTAGCCGGGTTGATATCGCTGGTCACTTCTCCATGGCTAAGTTAATTAAGCGCAAAACTAGGTTGGAAATAGGTAGGGACGGCCTGGGTGCGGATGTGATGGGCATGGATGGCCTCAGAGGGCACCGAATCAAAGGTCGGAGAAGTCTTCTCTGTTGGGCATGGCTAGAATGGATTCGGTTATTCACAGAGGACAACCATCTCCCCGAATGTCTCGTTGAAGGATCGGCGTTCGAGAGAATATGACTGTGTGCCTAGATACTGAATGAGCATAACAGGCTGCGTGCAGTACTTAACTTATGCTCGAGAGGTTTGCGAGAAAAGCCAGGTACCCCGTACTCGTATATCTTGCAACCCCGTGGCGTCTGGAATGCAGCAATGGAGAGGTCACAACACTTTGCGGGCAGGGGTCGATGCATACGGCTCTCCTTCAGAGTTGCCAGAATTTGAATTTTGACTGGAAGGAGAATAGAGGCCAGAGCTAGGAAGGAGTAACACGACTACGGATAGTCTGCCCCGTCGCAGTGGGTGGAACTGATGAAATGGTCTGGTCCAAAGATCACTTACCAGATACTCCATCTTCCTGCAGCCTCTCAACTGACAGACGCCCACAATTAATTGATTGACATGGTGGTTGGGCGAAAGACAATAGTTATGTCTCCTTCGCAACGCAACTCACTCGTCCAGATCTGTCAATTCTTTCTCTTTCTGTACAATTGAGAATCATTTGCTCTTCTCTGTGAATACTGTTCAATGCTTCAGATATACTTGCTACCAAACACCTAAACCCTTGTCTCCTGGTCCGACCAACTGGAGAATTGATTCCGAATCTCTGGGGCCGACGCTAAATAATTGTTACCACCTGCACTATTTCTTCCCCTTGACGTCCCGCAGCGCCTCGAACTGCGCAGTTACCAGTACAGCTCACAATCGTTGCTCCTTAACTACCTCGAGAGTCGAAACCGACAGACGCAAGTCGGCAATAACATCTTCCTCCTTCCCAACCTTATTCGCAACCTGCTCGAGCGCAAAGCTCCTTCCGAAGGAACCTTCCGAACTCACGATCATTGCCCTTGATTGACCTTACGTCTGCGGTGCGAAAGTGACCCGAGTCGACTTTGATCCCACAACAAATCGCTCTGCGACGTCCACGATTGCCCTCCTCTTGTTGTTATCCTTTCGTCAACACCTACGGCGGAACAAAAACGGAACTCACCTATAAACCACTAACTATTGTCCATTCTCTCCTGACCAGGCCTCCCGTTCCGCATTGGATCCCCAAAGTCCGCGAAACGCCGATTGACCTCATTGGGACAACCGACAGTTAGCGAGATTTGACCCGAGACAACGTCTCGCACTTCCCTTTGTGGGTGTTAGGTGATCAAGAATGGCTTCAAAGGTTGGTTGACCCCATCTCTCTGCAACTTCCTTCCCCATACACAACCATGGCCGGACTGACGTCGACCTTACAGTTTTTGCGCGAATACAAACTGGTGGTAGTTGGAGGTGGGGGTGTAGGAAAGTCATGCCTGACTATACAACTCATACAAAGTCATTTCGTCGACGAGTATGACCCTACAATCGAAGGTGAGCTGGTTCGGGCCAAAATCCAATCCAAAAACTGACGTTCCCAGACTCATACCGTAAGCAATGCATGATCGATGATGAAGTCGCCCTCCTCGATGTCCTAGACACGGCCGGTCAAGAAGAGTATTCTGCAATGAGAGAACAGTACATGCGGACAGGCGAAGGGTTCTTGCTCGTCTATTCGATAACATCCCGGCAATCATTTGAAGAAATCATGACATTCCAAAAACAGATCTTGCGTGTCAAGGATAAAGATTACTTTCCCATTATTTTGGTCGGCAATAAATGTGATTTGGAAGGAGAAAGAGCAGTGACCAAAGAGGAGGGTGCTCAACTAGCTCGAGAATTCGGCTGCAGCTTTATCGAAACGTCTGCAAAATCACGAATAAACGTTGAAAATGCGTTCTACGAACTCGTCCGAGAAATACGAAGATACAACCGAGAAATGTCAGGGTACTCGGGGGGCGCGCCTCAGCTTGGATCACACGCTCCCGGACAAAAATTTGAGATGGATCACAACGCAGACAATGCAGGATGCTGCAGCAGGTGTGTGGTGATGTAAAGAGATGGAGTTTTGATATGCAAAACAGCACGAATTTCTTGCAGAGTCTTTCCACGGCACGGTGTTGGTAAACATGTCTCTGGGCTTCGACATGTGTATGGACTTGGTTGGGTTTGGCCTTGCATTTTGGGAGGGTGCCGAGAAGCAAATGATCCAAGATTTCCACCGGCTTGCGCCATTAAAAGAATGGGGGCACGACTTGGCCTTTGTTTGGTGTTGGGATGGGTGGTGAAAAAAAGGCTCCCAGGTGTTTGCTTCGGTTGGTATGCAAATCCTGCCCCAGAATTCAGGGGGCACAGAAAGTCCTACATCAGGCACTGGCGCTGTGTCTAAGCAGGACAATGATAAAGTCGTACGTTATCAAGTGTACAAAGGGATACTGAGTGTCATTATTCATGCCCCTCGCAAGCCAGGTGGTGACATCTGTAGTGCACGTGTAGTCACGATGCCATAATGGGGACTTGTCCGGACTGTGAAATTATGTCCTCGAGCCATCATCCAATTGATTTATTTGGTCTTCTATGTACTGCTTCTCGGCCCTGATGAATCTCAGAATCTGTCACACCAACAATTCAGGCTTGTCGTGATGTGAAAGAAGATATTGACCAAGGCAGCAACGCCGTCTGTAAATCCGCTAATGCTGCATCACTCAACTGCTCCTGTATCATACCACGCATACTAGCACAGTTGAAAGGAAACACTCAACATTGGCCATGCAAGTTGACGGCACAGAAGCCGACAAGGCTGCTGAAGCAGTTGCAACGTCTAATAAGCGCAGTGCCTTTTCAGAACTCATGTCTCCAAAAGCAAAGCAACCAAAATCAGGCTCTTCAAAGCACGTCGGAAAGTTGAGCAATCCCAATGATCCTCGCAACGGGCTTCTGGCCTACATCCTCGAGCCTGCAAAGTACTACCCAAACATCGTTATCAAATACGATGACCGCTTCGTCCTCATCCGCGACGCCTTTCCCAAAGCCACGATCCATTTATTACTGCTCCCAAGGGATTCATCCAAACGAGATCTTCACCCTCGCGATGCTTTGAACGACCAAGACTTCCTCAATGAAGTACGAAAAGAGGCCTCTGCAGCCATCGAGATGGCAGCATCTGAACTCTCACGCCAGATCGGTCGGTTCTCAGAGTCATGCAAAGCTCACATTGCAGCCATGGAAAGTGAGGAGCTTGTTGACGAATTACCGCCCAGTCGAGATTTCGCCAAAGAGTTTCGAGTGGGCATTCATGCCCACCCATCAATGAGCCATCTGCATATTCACATCATCAGCAGAGACATGCACTCGGATCGCCTGAAGCATCAAAAGCACTACAACAGCTTCAATACAGACTTCTTCATCCCCCTCGAGGACTTCCCACTTGCAGAAGACGATATCAAACGGAACACCAGCTACCAAAATGGCAATCTCAAAAAGGAGTACAAGTGTTGGCGGTGCGGGAAACTGTTCGGGAACAAATTCAAACAGCTTAAAGAACATTTGGATGAAGAGTTTGGGGCATGGAGGAGGGAATAGTAGTGGATGAAGTCGTTGCTGGTCAGCATCATTCCCTTCTACGCTCACGACTTGGTCCTCTCGATAAAGTCGGACTCCCTTCCACGCCTATATATCGATCCCTAACTCCACTGTCTCGGCGAGCCCGGCTCGCACGTCGCGGCGCAGGTACCTCATAATCCACATCCACCTGTCGTACAGGTCTGCCATCATCGACATCGACGTATATTCTCCCTGGTTGTACGACCTCATATTCATACCGGGGTTGCGGACTTCTCTCTCTTCTTCGTCGTCCAACGTTGGTGGCTTCGGTACCAGATTCTCTTTGAGGGCGAATTCTGACAGTTTCCCTTTCTTCGACTTCTCTGAAACGGGCCCCAGTTCCACTAAACCGTCGATTCGAGGGTCTTACACTACCACTTCTTGACCCAACCCTTGACCCAGTCCTAGGCCGCCGAGGTCCTTCGGGCCCGCCATTATTGCCTCCTCCTCTACCACCACCGTCGTCAGAGCTACTATCATTGCTTTCACTCCTCCCGCCACTCAATATATTGTAACAGCGTTTCACCAGTTCATCGCTCTCGAAGACGTCCCTTTCCATCCTTCGGATCTGAATTCGCTGGACTTGATCAAGCATGTTGACCACGGACGACTGGCTTTGCCACCTGGAGCTTGGTTCAGCTTGGGACTTTAGTGATGAAAACCACTACCTACCAGATGAAACGATGAACCATATCTGTCCGATAATACCTCTGTTCATCGGAAGACAAGCCTGCCTCGGCCATACCCATGCGGTCTTTGATTTTCTTATCGTTCGATCCTCGGCTGGCTTTCGCGTACGGCTTCTCGTCAACGTCACTCTCGCCCCAGTAGTCTCCTCGCCGGACTTCCTCTGCACGGACAGGATTCTTTATCAGGAAAGGCCGTTCCACATTTTTGAACTCCTGCCACAAATTGTTCATGGTATTCTCCAGGAGATGCGAAGCCTGACGATACCTGCGCGATCTCGGCCGTCGCCTCTTTGATTTGGGAAACACTGCGTATGGGTCTCCTTCTTGAGCACGATACCGAAGCAATGCTCTTTCTGCTTCGATCTCTTCACGCAAATTGCCCAGCATGATTGGAATCATTTGGTCTGCATTTCGCATTGTCGATATCAGATCTCGATACACTCCTGTCGAGAAATGAGATTCGCAATTGCTGAAGATTCTAAGGACGTACCAAGTAAGGTGGCCAATGTAATCCCAAAGGATATAAACCCTATGACTTGCGAGGCGATGGTAAGGGTCGTCATGTTGTTGGAATGACAGCCCCGGAGCGGGTATCTACAGCCTTGCTGCAGTCATTGGTGCGACAGAGCGTGATGGGGACGTGCAGCTGACAGGGCAATGGGACTGGCTCGCGACGACACCATTTGACGCGTCAGGATAGGACCTCTGTTGCATAAAAGCTGCAGCTGAAGTATTTCAACTCCCTACTTGCCACAGAGTCGCGTGAACCAAAATAATGTATAACATCGACGAAGGTGTTGCTGAGTGATCTTCGAGGAACCTCTACGGTAGGATGGTTCATTGATGGTGCTGGGAACGTTTCCGTTTGGTGCCGGAAAACGGACGCGTGATGATCCATGGATACAAATAAAGGGCAATCTCCCCCACACTTTGTGCTTCCCCCGCCTCTTTCTTACAGATGCTAGTGATCTTCCATGACTGATCAAAGACACCTAACTCCATTCCGCAGACGCTGTGGATGCTCCCGGCGAGATGGCATTCCAAGCACGGTAGGTACCTGATATTAGCCGGAGAGACAAGCATGGTATCGTTCTTGTGGTAGGTCACGGATTTCACATGCGCTGCTGGTTGAGTCTCCAATGACGCATATCATTTTTATCATCCGTCTTGATGTCATATTGGATCTCAGTATCAACAGAACAAAAAAATGATAACCAGGTTATATTGGTACTGAATTGCTTACTTCTTTCTATCTACAAACTCGACCTTTTGAAATTCAACGTTCCAAAGCTTGATCTCTTCCCACATCGTCACAATGCCAGAAGCTCCTCCTACAGCATACCCCTCCACCTCGCTCAAGGCTCAAAACCAAGAGGGCACCAAGGGACTCGACGCCAAACTCGAGCCAGGTGCTAATTGGACACAGCTCGAATTCTGGGACGATGAAGGCACTACACCCTATCTAAAGGACTATGAAGGTCGCGGTCTACTCAAAGACAAGGCCGTTCTCATCACTGGCGGTGACTCAGGTACCTAGAAGCCCTTCCCCCACTTGATATCAGGATGTTAAGTACACCAGGTATTGGTCGATCTGTCGCCGTCCTCATGGCTCGCGAAGGAGCAGACGTAACAATAGTCTACTTGCCCGAGGAAGAAGAAGACGCGCAATGGACAGCAAAGGCAATTAAAAATGCCGGCCGTCAAGCCCAACTTCTCAGCCTGGACCTCACCGACGAGAACAACTGCAAGAAGGCGATTGAGTCCCACATGCAAAAGTTCGGTAAAATGTCGGTGCTCGTGAACAATGCCGCAATGCAGGAGATCTGCGAGGACTTCTCCCAAATTGATATGAAGGTTGTCGAGAAGACCTTTCGAACAAATATTCTGAGCATGTTCGCGATGACCAAGTATGCACTACCGCACATGAAGCGTGGAGCTGTGATTGTCAACTCGTGCAGTGTGGCAGCGTACATGGGAAACCCGAAGTTGGTGGATTATAGTTCGACGAAAGGCGCTATCTCGACTTTCACAAGGAGTTTGGCACAGCAGTTGGCGCCGAAGGGAATCAGAGTGAATGCCGTTGCTCCTGGTATCATGTGAGTCATTCTGCCTTACCTTCTTACCAGCCGGATATGTGTGTATATGTGATTGCAACGTTGCTAATGAGTATGTGTGCAGATGGACACCACTTCAGCCTGCGACAAAGGGAAACCCGGATGATGCGATGGACTCTTTGGGTGTAGAGGAGGCACCGCTTCAGAGACCCGGTATGCCCATTGAGGTTGCGACGGCGTATGTGTTCCTGGCGTCGCCTCTGGGATCGTACTTTACTGGCGAAGTCATCCATGGGACTGGCGGTATTGAGATGCAGGGCTAATCTCATGGGAGGATTGGGCCGGGGGTCTGAAACACCAAAAGAGGCAATGAGAGGCGAATAATACGTACTGAAAGAGCCTTCCACAACAACGAACAGGCAATAGATGTCAGATTTATCGTCTTCGTCTTCATGTTCTGCTGACCTTCGAACCCAGACCAGTCGCTTTATAATGCAAAGCCAAGGCGCTACAAATGATATACTGTATCTATACTTGAGGCTTAGGTGAGCGTCAGCCCCAGCCTTACCCGGGCAGCCAGGCGGTCTGGTAGGGGAATGCGACGGTATAAAACCTGCGCTGCATACGTTGAAGAACGCCTTCCCTGGCTATTTGCAATCGCAGGCTGACTTTTGAATCCAAGATATACCCTTAGAATCTAGTATTCATCTTTTCAGAACTTCTTTCCGCTTTCAGATCAACGAACCTAACATGTCTGCTGAGGATGACTATCAATCCGCCCAGGAGACTTGGGAACAGCTGAGGGAATGGGGCATGGAGCACCCAGAGCTGTGGGAAGAACATGAATTGCTCAACAACGAAGAGCTCTTAAGGGGGATTGAAGCGTAAGCCAAAGCTCTCCCTCGCCTGTGTCACTTCGACACTGCACTTCCGTCAGCCCTGGCAGCACCGCCCGTGAAGGTCTCTGCCAAATTCCAAACTTGCTGTAGGCCGAAAATTCTTAGCTGACAATACATCTGCTGTCGCAGTGAGATTCAAGGCCGAGAAACGGCGCGAGAAGAGCAAGGCGAGCATGCAGACCAAGGGCACGACGACCGCATTCAAAAGCTTCAGGATATCGCACAGACGGTGAAAAATCAAATCGAATATTGCAAAGGTGAATACACTCACACGACTGCTCAGTCGCGACGCGGTCAGGCTGGACAGGAAGAGGGACCCGGACACGCAGCACCGGGAGAGGCGGAGAATGGGGGGATTGATTATTTGGAAGACATGGATATATCCGACGACGATACCAAGTGAAGGCGGCACGACTTTCGACGAGTACGGAAGGAAGGGTCCATGACACGGTTAAAATATAGATGTGAAAGTCTCTGGAAAAGAGATCCTCGAAATCCCTGGATCCCAGTAGAGGCGGCACAGTGCATAGGATAAAATGAAAAGGGTGTACCTGAACAGAGGCATCGGCGAGGCTGACACCCCTCAGCTCTAATTGGGCCATGGGTAAATCCAATCACGTGCTCTCGTTCGACTTCCCAATTTTCGAACCTCAAAGCTCAATGCCAAAGCTCACATCAGTGTCCGTGTCTAACACCACCACCCTCACATCGCAGACCTTCTCCGACATCACAACCCGCTCTCAAGATGCCGCCGATTCCATCGCTCTTTGCACTCCACGCATTCCGCGCCATCACGCGCCACGCCCTTTCCAATCCAGTCTCAGTTTCTCCCCTTCTCCGGAAAGCCAGCGCGCCCTCATCACGACTCTTCAGCACGACTCCCACATGCAGCGCAACTCTCAATCAAGTCCGCACGAACCGCCGACGACCCAAGAAAGCCCGTCACGCTGTATCCCCGGCTCTCGCCGCCCAACAACGACCCGAAATGAAAGGCGTGTGTCTGAAAGTGGGCGTGACAAAACCGAAGAAACCCAACTCGGGACAGCGCAAGACGGCAAAAGTGCGCCTGTCCAACGGCAAGGTGATATCAGCGTATATTCCCGGCGAGGGGCATAACGTGCAGCAACACAGCGTGGTGTTGGTCAGAGGCGGTAGAAGTCAGGATTGTCCTGGTGTGCGGTATCATCTTGTTAGAGGAGCTTTTGATTTGGTGAGTAATTGCGTTGACAGTGCTTGTGTCTGGCTGACGATGGAACTCAGGGTGGCGTGCCGAGTCGAGCGACGAGTCGGTCAAAGTATGGAACGAAGAAGCCTAAGACTGCTCAGGTTTAAGAGGTGCGAATGAGAGCGGAGTATCTGGCATGTAGAAAGGGCCTTCAGGAAGGTAAAGACATCTTCCTGGTGCCCTGCGGTGCAGAATCGCGAAGGCTACAGTCATTTGAGCCACGTCGGGACGAGTCAAGCTCGGGCTGGACCAGATGGGTGCTCGTGCGTGCCGCGCCAGTCATCAGAGTGATCTGCCTATACTCGCTTCTGAAATCGGTGTCCATGCAGATTGTGAGGATCGGCGTAGGCAATTGGGGCCATGCAGAAGGATTCATAGCACGGGGCGGCTCCACGATGGTCGCCGGAAGTTCACCTTCCAGAATCTAGGAGAGCACATCTGGTCGGATCGACGTGTTCTTACGTGCGATCATAGCCTCGCAGCTCATGGAGCCACAGGTCGAACCCACTCGCTGTTAATACTTCAGAGGCTCTGGACATACTGAATGTGTATATTATAAGCGAGAAAGTGAATGTTGCATTGGCATTGCCTGGAGTATGGGGGTTGGACCTGTCGAGGAACTCGAAGACGGAACGGTGGTGCAGAATCAGGAGATTCAAATTCGATTTCGGTCATGCAGATCAGCCGAAGATATGAAGAATGTCTGCTTCGCCCATCTATACAAATTTCGGTTTCATATGCGCGGCCATTTCCTCGGGTTTAGCCCGATGCAATTCATTACTCTAGAATGTTTTCGATGCCAATGCCTTTTTCAGCAGCATTTTCCCCGCTCGAAGCTGCCTCATCATGCCCATGCCAACTGAACGCTCAATATCCGAATCAAGTGTGCCTATTTCACACTTCAAAAAGCTAGTTGTATCGTACAAAACAAGTCAAAGTTCATCGGATGCGATAGGTAATGGTGCCCAACATTGCCACGCTCCTGTTGCGTGATTTGGCCTGCATAATGGCCACTGCGTGAGAACATTACTTCCTCTGACTGGCTTTCAAGTTGCATCCAGAAACGTATCTCATCACTCCTGGGGATCGTCGTCTCTCGTGCCTTTCTCATGCCATTCAGCCAACTGTTCGGCATAGTGGAACAGTTTGCGTCTGGCCCGCGGTATTCTCAGGAGGGTCATGAGGATGGCCAGAGAAACCGCAAAAGAAATGCAGGCATATTGCCAGAAGGTTGCCCATTCAAGGCCCGATTTGGGGGCATCGGAATGCGCACCGCTGCCACCCAGCTTCTTCGCGACGGCTAGTCATACTTGATCCATCCATCCCTCCGGTTTGGCCATTTGGTTCAAATCGAAGAACCGTGACGTGCAGGAGTAACCTTTCCAGTCGAAATTGTCTGCCGGGTTGCAATGACAACGTAACTTGTTTCGAACGTCATCGCCTGTTGGACAATGCGTGAAAGGGATGTGGTAATACGCGATTTCGTTGAAGAAGTGGATTTCGCTCTTGTTGAGGAGGAGACTAGCAGCGATAGAATGCACTGGAGCATCACCCCAACGTTCGTAAAAGAAGCCGCCGTCTCTGTCGAGGCTCTCAAAGAAGTCAATGTAAGCCTTGGACCGAAGCCATTCGAGGTTGCCGACTTCAAAGTTGGACCACTGCAAATGTTAGAAAGAGCGGAAATCACAAAGCAAGAGACTTACGAAGTGGCATTTGTTGTACGTTTCACCATTGTCATCGCTGAGAAACGCCAGTGAGTTGTCTGGTGCAAGATGCTCGGGATGAGCTTTCATGAACTTTTTCGTGCTGTCCCACAAAGTCGGAATAGTCTCGACATATTCGTACAAGCTGAGCACGAAACTGTACTTCTTGTTGTTGTCCTTCATGACCCGGAATGGATCCTGATGAATATCGCAAAAGAGTTCAACGCTTGGCTCGACTCGCCAGTAGTACTCGAACTGAAGCATCAAGGGGTGACGGAAGAAGAAGCCAGACTCGAATCGGCACATGTGGCGATAACTGATCGAATCGCCGTAGATGATCTTCCTTCGACGCATGTCTTCGCGAACAGCTTCGGCCTTTTTCTGATCAATCCACGATGGGAATGACCATTGTTCGGTAGGTATCTCGCCATAATGCGTCTTCCCAGATGCCAGAGCAGTCGTGACCTTCTTGAATGTCTCGTCAAAAGGTTTGTCGTTCAAGAAGACCCAGTCATAGTTGTAATTCCTGTTGAATCTGTCCTCGACCTGCCGTATGGATCGAGCAATTTCCCAAAGATCCGAGTTTCTTGCCAAAGTGACAAACGTGGCATTTACGCGTTCACCAGGAGCTGGTGGGGAGAGGAGCGCTGAATTGGAAGTGGTGATACCGTTCAGAGGTGCAGCAGACTGTGATTTCGAGGCGGCCGGTACTGCCGAAGAAGGCTTCGTTGAGACGTCATTACCGGCTGCGTCGTTTGCGGAATTAGGCTTTCCATCGCTGGTTTGTGTACCTGTTCGATCCCAGGTGAACTTGCCGGCTGCCGGTATCTGTTGTTGTGCATAGGTGGGTATTGAGGAGGTCGAGATGAAGTAAATAATAGCAGTGCCCTTTATCAAATCAGCTTTGTCTCATTATTCCCCCTTTTAGATCGACTCACAAAAACAGCGAATAATATGTATCGAAGGATCCTTCCTGAGCCCGCCGCCATCTTCGAGGTTATGGATATTTATATCCTGCGGCGGTGATGTCGAGAACAAGATTTTGATTAGGTAGAGGGGAGGTATGGAAAACGGTCGTGAGAATGCGCCAGGCAGTCGTTTGGTATGAGGAGGAAGGAAGTTTGCTGATGAACCGCAAACGAGTGGAACGGGCTGATCAGCTGGATGGCATGAGGCTTGCAAGTTTCCGGGGACAATAGATTGTTTGCAGCACAAAGAGAAGACCCTGTCCAAGGTCTTAGGAAGTGAGACGAATGGCCGCCGACATTAGGTACTTTGGAGGATAAAACAGGTGATTTGTGTTTGAAGGAGGAATGTAGTTTTAGTTATGTCATTCAAGCTGAGCATCATGATACCATAGTAAATTATAGGGGACGGACGCGCAAGCCTTACGTGTCGAGAAACCTTTTTTCTATAGGCCACTGAGGACTGAGAACCTGCACGGGCCGGCCTTAACTAAGTCGCCCCTGCAGTGGTTGACGACTGGGGCGCCGGAAATGCTTCACGGGCGCCGATGTCAAGCCGCAAGCTGGTGCAAGCAAGCGATGAACTGACAGGTCACGTGATGGTTACCTCGATGCGCCATACTGTCCTCACACCAATCTGTCAGTGCATTCGAATTAGGTCACCATCCCTCCACTAGCACATCACACAACATTTCCTCTAGTGTACTCGTACCACCTCTCCATCTGCGCCATCCTTCAGATCTCTCTTTGCCATGTCCTAGCATTTGACCCACACCTGCGCAATCATCCCAAGTCCTCCTCCAGTACCTGGAACATGCGCACCTGCACATACTCTGAGAAAAACAGACGGAGTGGGGTAAAGACAATACAACGACCCTGAGAAGGCTATTCTACAAAGTACAGAGGCTCTATCAGCCATCGCAGCAGTTTATACGATGTCGTTTTTCGGGTTCGACACTTCCCTACCCAGGGACAAGCCACCCGCTCAAAGTAGGGGCATCTTTGAACACAGCAACCCTTTCAGTGAGGTCGCAAAAGCTCGCAAATTACAAGCGTTCCAAGGCAACGAGGAGGAAATGTACGTCAAATGTGAACACGATTTGAAGAAATCAGCTAATATTTTCGCTTGTAGCCTCGACTTCGATGACACATATGATGGCCTCGGCGACCAACTTCACGAAACTGGAGACGATCTCAACGACGACACTTTTGGTGGAGGCGCCGAGGGTGGTGGGAACGCTCGAGGCGCTGTAGGCAGGGACTTCGATTTCTTCGGATCAACAGCTCAAGTATCAAATGCTCTCGGGGAGGAACAAGTCCGGTATAGCTTGCAACAACCTGCCACGACGCAATTTGCTCCTAGCCAGGCCGCAAAGCCAAAGAGAACAGGTTATGAGAAGTACCAAGATCCGGGATATATTCCAGACATCCAGGCCAAATCAGGAGCATGGGGCTCAAGGGGTACAGGACCCCCTCAAAGCGGTGAAGCTCGCATAAGTAGGGGTGCCAGGCATCCAGCGCCCGAACAAGCGCCAGCACCTGCTGAACCCCCGAGAATATTGAGTCTGGAGGAAGTCGAAGCTGCATTGCTTGCACAGTCGCAAGAATTCCAACGGCAGCAGCAGCATCAACCACCTCAGTTCCCTCAACCATACCCATTTCCGCCGCAACATATGCAGCAATCCCAACAACCATTTCCACAAATGCAGCCACCGACGGGACCGAGTCGTCAACAAGCCCCTCCCCCTGCTGCGAGTCCTCGCCGTCACAATCGCGTACCTTCTCATCAACAACAATCAGGCGCCCAACCTCCCCTTCAGATCCTGCAGAACCCAAATCGGGCTCGACACTCTCCCCAGCCCAGTGTCGACCGAGCGCAGCAATCTGGCTCTGTGCCTGTCATCACTCACCCTCAACAACTGATGGAGCTTTCCGAAGAGCAAAGACGCGCTTACTTGGAAGAAGATGCCAAGAGAGCCAAAAGAAACCATAAGATATTCCTGTTGTCGAAAGGAAATGGCTTGATGACTCCACAAGACAAGAACTTCATCACCCGCATTCAGCTTCAACAACTCGTGGCAGCCACGGGCAACTCGGCGGATCCTCATCCTGAAGCAGCGCTCACCGAAGATTTCTACTACCAAGTTTACAGTCAGATTCGAGGCGCTCCGAGACAGCATCCCACTCAACCGTTGGGGCATTTCGCTCAGACATATCTGTTCCAGACTGGAAATCGTGTTGGTGGAAGGAGACAACAAGTCAACGGTGACAATCACATGCAGCGAATGCAGCAGCAAGTTCAGCGTGCAGTTGAGGCGGCCAAGCTGAAGCCCAAGAACAAGCAGTTGATAATCGAAGGAAGTCTAGGCAAAATCTCATTCAGCAATGCAAAGACACCCAAACCTCTACTGAACATCAAGAGACAAGAAAGTCATGATGTTAGACCATCGACCGGCAAGAAAGATGGCGGGAGCGACCGCAAGACCGTTCTGAAGAACATTGAAATGGTCTACACGACCTTGATGCGCT
This sequence comes from Exophiala sideris, assembly GCA_000835395.1. Classification (NCBI taxonomy): domain Eukaryota; kingdom Fungi; phylum Ascomycota; class Eurotiomycetes; order Chaetothyriales; family Herpotrichiellaceae; genus Exophiala; species Exophiala sideris. Next base: position 9,577,240 of record KN846951.1, on the reverse strand, counting down.
TGGAGGACAATGAACGACAAATGCCACCTCCGCCAACCGAGGGTGATGCGGACTCAATCCAGACTCACCTTGAATGGCGGCAGAAAACTCAGGAGCTCATCTCCAACCTGTGGCAGGACCTGAAAATCCTCGAGCCCATCGTTCCGGGATCGTCGGTGACACATCCGTTCATTGCCTTCCTGTCATTCTCTAAGGGCAAGAAAGCGATTCCGAGGGTCTTCCACCAGATCGACCAGGAACAACGAGTAACCATTTTGACTATGATCATCGTCCACCTTGATCAATTAGATGTGATCAAAGATGCTCAGCTCGCCCTTGGCGAATCACAACCACCACTGCGCGTGCGAGAGGAAATTGAACTCTTCTCGCAAGCTGTCATGCCCTGCTTGATGGGATATGTGAGCGAAGCTCCGGTCAATATTGTCATCGGACTGCTTGGACTTATGATTGATCATACCAATGTTATGCATGTTACTCACACAAAGATTGGGTTGGGCATGATGACAATGCTTCTGACCCGTGCCGAGTTGGTCAAGGAATCGGGTGGTGTTAGCGACCAAGAGTGGCAACAATGGACGACACTGTATAATCGTCTCTTCGACATTCTCGAGCCTATCCTGGCCTCTATCTTCCCAGGAGCCGTCAACACTGGCGATGACATATATGTTTGGCAATTCTTGGCCGCTGTTGGTGTTGGTGCTAGTCCCGATCAACAACAGAGACTTGTCATCGGTGTCAAGGATAGAGTGATGGAGACGGTTACGCAGAGCAAGACTTTGCCTGCCGAGATGTCCAGTGTTCGGCTGGGCAATGTGAATCTGTTTATGAGGGCGATTGGTCTTGATGTGGAAATGCTGGGATGATAGGAGAATGCCGATGAGCCATAAACCTAGTCGCAGCGGCAGAAAGAGTCACAGGTGTGATCTGTGTCGATACGTCCGTGACACGCTGCTAGAACGGTGTGTCAAGAACGAGTTGGATGGTCTGACGTCCTAAAACCTTTGAAATGAATGGTGTATTTGAACCCACAAGAATTCCAAACTTCGCGCAATCGGACAGTTTCAGCGTGATGCCCGAGTTATATTTACCTCTGTCGCGGTCTTTGCTTGCTTGCTTCTACGGTCAACGGTAAACGGGGGGAGACTATTTTCTAGTGCATGCTTGTAAGACAAAGGCCGGAGGAGAATGCATATCATAGTGGTGAAAGAGCTTCAGTGCACGAAATATACAAGGACTAAGGTTGAGTAAACATTTCATTCGCTTTTAGTCAATTGTCTTCGTCGTGCAACGACAATGAAGTATCTAATGCTAAGCCTTGGATTGGGAGTGCAACACAAGCCTAACCCCATACTGAAGATACCTCTCTCCAGCACCAGAATTTCTCGCAGTCGGCATCGCCAACTAGAAGATGTTGCTACTTGGTGAAGATGTTGGAAATGAGCGAAAGTGAAGTTCGAGACGGCACGAGGACCAAGCTCGTGTGGCTGGGCAGAATGTTAGGAGGTGCCTCCGACCAATTCACAGCCATGAGTGTCCACCGCATGCAATCCTGCCAGTACATTCCACCGATGGTGTTTTGGTTCCACTGTTCCAAATTCCACTTCTTCACTTCGTTGTCGTTGAACTTGCCTATGGAAATAATTGTCAGTACTCGTTGCCTTTGCCTCGCGACTGGAGAGGTTACTCACATTTCTTCACTAGATTGTTGGTGAAAACGTTGATGCATTCCTTCGAACCATAGGAAGACATATTGACACCGTTTCTGTACTTGTCGGTGGGCGAGTCGCAGCCGTTGTAATCGAAAGTCAGGGCGATGACAATGGGATATGAGTTCACGGCGATCTGATTCAGCTGGAATGGCCCTGAGTACAGCGCGCATTCGGCCGGGGAAGATTGACCATTTGGATCACCGTCGTTCAGGAAGATCTGGTCCTTGGTAATGGATTCGCAAAAGTCGCTGATCTCGAAACTCATGTCGCCGAAGGGACTGAACGGAGAATCTGATGGCCAAGCAGTTGGGAGCTCCTTGGTTGCTGAGCCCGAGACTGGAGTCGCACAGTTGATCACACTTGCCTTTGCTGGACTAGTTGTTGAGAATGGAGCTGTCCACGATTCACAGTATAATGTCTTCTCGGATGCTGGGGGGTCTGTGGTTATGACGGTCTGCAGTTGCCAAGGTCCAAGGCAGCCTTCGGTTCCGCCCTCGGAGTAGCCGTTGCAGAAGGAGACATCGATGATGCTGTAGTCCGTCGTTCTGGTTGTGAGGACGGTGTAGACGAAAGTCTCGGTGCCCATGGGAGCGCTGGCTGAGGGTGGTGTGCTTGATGGCGGCGAGGAGGACGTCTGCACTGTAGAAGTCGTCTTGCTAGCAACAGTACTTGTTGGTGAGGGTGCCACTGTGCTACTGGTGGAGACCGACATAGTTGAGGATGCAGAAACCTGGGAGATGCTGCTAGTGGTAGTCTGAGACGTGGATATGGAGGAGGACGTGGACGACGGAGACAGGTTAGTGGATGAGGAGCTCGTGCTAGTCGAACTCACGGTTGAGGTGCTGGAGGTGCTTGTACTCGTCGCGTTGGTTGAGACAACGGTGACGTTTGTTGGCGCAGGGAAGTCGGAACCCGTACCAAGAACCAAAGGAAACTGCGTGATCCAAGTCATGACGGAACTCATGATTTTAGGATCATTGTACCAGTTGCTGGTTGAGCAGGCACTACCTGTTTCACTTGTCGTAGCATTCACGTCCAAGCACGCGGTCGTGGTTGTACAGTATGTTGAGCATGAATCAAACGTCGTGAAGGACCCGCTGGTCGTGCTCGAGCATGTCACACCACAGTATGAAATCGTCGACGTAGAGCATGAGCTGGTTGAAGCCGACGAGGTTATGGTTCCAGTCGACGAAGTTGATGGCTCTGTGGTCGATGGTAGAGAAGTGCTGCTGGTTTCAGATTGTGGATTCGTCGACGTTACATCTGGAGTTTGTGTAGTAGGAACGATCAATGACGCTGGTCCAATAGGTGGAGCCACAGGAACTGGCGGGAAATCCCAACCCCCGTTGTCGGGAAGGTGGCAGGAGATCTGGAAAAGGCATTTGAGCAGTGAAAGCCAGTCGTTGTCGGAGTTTGAGCCACCGCAAAGACCACCTACGCAATGCCAGACCCAGAACGGAACAATGACAAGAACGCCGTGATCGCGTGAGACGGTGCTGGTCGACAAAGATGCAGTCCATTGCACGGTGGTGGTGCTGACCTGTCCATCAGTTCTGGTGATCGTGTCCCATGTTTCGTTCCAGGTGCTTGGTGTAGTAGTTGCCCAAATAATGCCACTAGGTATGCTCAGACTCGCTGTGGTACTCCCAGGCGGCATTGTGATGCCACAAGCCCATCCATCCGGACAAGTTGTCCCTGTTGGTGTTGCAAGATCGCATAGATAGCTTCCAATGTAACAGTATGGACAAACGCAGTAGGCGCCACTTGCGGCTGCAGCGGTGTTTGGACCTGAAGCGCAGACGGGAGCAACGCCAAAATCGCAAGTCGTAAAGGTGGTTTCTGGAGGGGAAACGGTAACCACGCCTCCAGAAGAAGACGACATTGATGCAGCAGACGCCACTGATTGGGTAGTGGGACCACTGTGCCCAGGTGCGCCGCTGGAGGACGAGTTTGATGAAGATGAGCCGGAGGTTGCAGACCCGAATGTCGTGCTCTCAGATGAGGCTGAAGTGGAGGAGGAGGCACTACCTGCACCCTGACCCGAGGAAGAAAGCTGAATAACGACGGTTGTGCGAATGACAGTGATGAAAGTCGATGACCCACTCTCGATCGTGCTGCTGAAGGACGAAATGAACTCGGAAGCAGACGACAGAGAGCTAGCCGTGCTTGAAGTCGTTGTGGTGTTGAGGGACTCCGATGAAGAAGGCGATCCCGAGCTGGTTACAGTCTGCTGACGCTCTGATGACTGTTCCGAACTTGAGCTCTGTGACTGGGTAGTAGTAGAAGACAGGGACCCTTGACTAGGCTGAGTCGAGTTTCCGACCGTAGAGCCCGATGCTGGTGGTTGGCTTGATGACTGTTGACTTGAGCTCGTTGAGGTTGTCCCACCTTGAGCCGGGGAATTTGTACCAGAGATTTGGGACTGGCCAGCCGGACTGCTTGTAGTGGTGGAAATGTTACCACTCTGGCTCTGAGTGGTGGTTCTGCTGGTCGTAGGTGATATGCTGCTGGATGAAGCACCAATCGAGCCACTAACGCCGGAGCCAGATAATGCTGTTGTTCCAGAATTGCTCGTGGAAGAGCTTGAAGTCGAGGAGCTGGTGACAGAACGGCTGACAGAAGATGTTGCCAGAGAAGCAGATCCAGTCGAACGCACTGCTGAGCTCGTGGAAGAGCTTGAAATCGAGGAGCTGGTGGCAGAACTGCTGACAGAAGATGTTGCCAGAGAAGCAGATCCAGTTGAACGCACTGCTGAGCTTGTTGCAGAACTTGTGGACTTGACAGATCCACCGCTCGCAGCAGAAGATGAGCCTTGTGCCGTAGCGCTGGATGTGCTCGAAGTTAAGGTTGAAGAAGCACTGACAAAGGAGGTTTCTGATGTTGCCGATCTTGACGCAGACGCCATAGAAGGGGCTGATGAGCTCTCAGACGTAATGGTATGTTTCGAGCCTGTAGCAGAGTTAACAGCGGATTGCATTGACGACGAAGTGCCCCTCGCGCTGGTCGAACGGGAGAATGTAGCAGTCGAGGTGGTGGATGACTGACTATTCACCGTTGCGGATGCTGGCGCACTGCTGGTGATGCTGGTTGTGCATGATGATGAGGTAATTATGGATGGGGCGGAAGCTGCTGTGGTTGGAGTGGGATAGGTCGTCATGCTCCAGTCTTGCCAGTTTGTGACATCTTTACGATTGATCGCGCGGTCAAACCAGCCAGCGTGAGTGAGAAGAACGAGATTGAGTGTGAGAAGTATGAACATCGTCTTCGCCAGGGACGGTGCCATGTTGATGGTGTCGTGGGAGCACTTCACAAGCACAAGGGCGTGGAAGCTCAAAGTTGTCGAGGATACTGAAGAGGTAGAGATCAGAATATCGGCACTGTAAACTGATAAGTACCTGGACACGAGCCAAGATGTAGTTAAACTGAGGCAGTGACGTGAAAAGTGAATGACTATCGGTAATGAGAGTGACACCGATTTCGTGCAGGTGAAAGGCCTTTCACGAGACAGTGAGAGTGACCTGCGAGGTCCCAGCGCTATATACAGTCAATGTACTCATTGAAGAACCTCACTTACCATTTAGCTGTGTCGTGCACATGCATCTTTTACTAGCTCACCTGAGCAGGCTGGCACATGCCGATCCGCGTCAATAAGATAGAACCTCGTTCATACAAGTGTGACTTTCGTAGAGTGTAAAGTGTCTTCCCACCAGGACTTGATTTTGTCCAAGTGGCGCCAACAACGACGGGCTTCTTTGTCCTACATCGAACATCGACATTGCTCTCGCAGCAGAAGGCAATCACTCTGTGCTTGTGGTCAGCTGAACAGACGGGGAACAACACGTCAGCAAACATGAAGCCAACCTTGGACCTTTCAGCCATGCTACTCATGATAGTCATCTGGTGCATCCTGATCCCTCTGTGCCTGGCTTCTTCTTCCAACGCTAGCACAACCAGCAGCGACTTGAAGCGTCGCCAATGTGTATTCAATGCCACATCAAGTTTATGGGACTGCGACTTGCTTCTTCCGACTCTCGAGCAGATGATTACGCGATTTCGAGACACCGGTCATGGAGGAGGAGCAATACCTGAGAACATTGTCTGGTAAGAACACCATAGGTCGAGTAGATATTGGATGCCCTCCAGCTGACGTTCTGGCGTAGGTTTTACACAAACTTTGATGCTGGTAGTCCAACTTACAACTTTGTGCAACTTTTCGGCTGGATTCATGCATGGTTCGCTGACAAGGGACTTGGATCGTACTACATCTATGATGGCATCGACCAGGCGTGGAGGAGAGTTCAGGAGAACCACATTTTTCAGAACGCGAACGAGATCGCCGAGCACAATCGAGACGATTACCCTGGTTGGGATACACCTCACGCAACCTTTTGGTGGTGCTTCTTCGAGGCTGCAGCGTCTGCGGCACTGGCTCCTGATGCTGTCGTTTTCACGCCACACAATACCCCGTGGAATCCTGACAGAATCTGGGCTCTGGTCGAAATGCCGGCTCTTACAAGAAACCCCAACATACAGAGAATATATCGGGTTGATCCCAGACCGGGAGCTGGTGGATGTGGCGAGGAAGAGTTGGTCTGGGACAGAGGTCGCGGAGATTTCATGTTGGCCAGCACCTGGCGATGCCCTGTATGATTGTATGAGGTCAAGAAGACGATAGAGAGAAGTGTCTTTCAAGGTCCCAGAGTTTCAGGATGGAGACTTCGGGGCATGTCCGGCAACGTATTGCTGGGCAGGAGTGAGATGCGACGCTCCAACAGTTAATGTGGATAGCTTGATTTCGGCGAACAACAGTTGCTGCTTCGGCGACTCAGGGTTAGCAGAGTCTGCCGTGAAGGGCCTGAAGTCCACTTACCATAGAAAACGTGGATCAGATTTTGATACTGCTTGTCGTTATTGTGGATGCACATATAGAGTGCCTTCTGTGATACGGTACATTTCTGCCACATTGACTTGCTTACTAAAGACCATACAGGGCCAGTGAGCTGGTGGCCTGATATTACTAGCGTAGACTGTTGAAAGGGGTTGGCAAGGCTGCAAAGCCACCTTGCCGTAGACGATTAAGCAGGTGTAGTCTCGACGACCATGCATGTCTGTTCCTGGTTCCATCAGTGGTGGTATTTCGGCCACTTACTCGGTTGAAGGCCAGTCAAGCAGGGCAGTCCGGACTCCAGGCAGCGAGTGTATGCACTTACATCAAAGTTGGCCGGACATGTGTGAATACCTGCCCAACACGTGATAGATGAGCCGCGTAGTGACAACTCCCACAATATCGTAACCTGACAACGGCCAAAAAAAAGACCTGTGAGAGCTGCTTGAACCATGGACTTGAACACGGACTTGAAGATAGACCAATCTCATAAAAAAAAGTGCCAAAGTGCAGATAACTTTCGGAGGCCTTGCCCAGTAGGTTGCAATCAGGAACGGGGGGAGATAAATCTCCACGGAGCATGTTTTGAAACCAGACAGATGGGCGGTTGAACAAGGGATCTTCCAGTGTACCCACAGTTTGGAAGAGGCACAGATACCACCTAACCAGGCTTGTTAGTGATCATGAGGAACAACAGAGTTGTCCAGCCCCTCGCCCAGCAAAGCGTTCATGATCAATAATAAGACCAGCAAATGGTACTGATAGAGGGCTCAGCCTTCCTACCTCTCAAGTGATATTTGAGCACCAATCTTGCGTCGAAAAAGATAAACCACCAATTTTCCCGGTTGGTCACAGTCCTGTAGCTTGGCGAAAGGAAAGTGAATGAACAGCTCTGCGGTGAAAGGTGCAAACACGAAGCCTTCTGCGCATCTTCGTCTTCTTCTGTCACTCTTGTTTCCTTCCAGCTTGTTCCTCATACCCGAATTTTCGCACACCATATTCTCGAGCGCAGTCCCGGCGATCTCTGAAAGCTTAAACTCAATCACCATGGATGCCATGAATCTCGACGAGCCCACGCGCAACGAGCAACAAAACGTCCTAGAGCTGCCTATCAGAGCACGCCAGTCCGATTTCGATGGCGAGGATTCTGAAATGCGTGACGATGGTCCATCTGACACAGAATCGGTTGACATTAAGGTCGATCCGGAGTTTGCAGAGACAGTGCAGCCAAGCACCGAGCTGTTCGAAGACCCAGTGGACGATGCTCAGAACGTCGGTCGCAACCGCAAAATCTTGTGCCGCGTCGTCTTCTACAACCACGTAAGTAACACCCTGCCCGAGATACCGTGCTGGTAAAGCATGAGTCGTTCGGTCTGTTCCTGTTTCTGCCGATTCGGCTTTCTGACAACTCATAGTTCGCTACCAGGCCATTTCATGTCCCTGCGCGTAAAGCCCATGCAATGCACTCGATGCTGAAAGCTATTCACAAAAAGCTTCCCGCAACCCTCATCGAAAACCGGTTTGACGAGAAGATGGAGAATATACCAGCACAGGAATCCCCATACGAGCCATTGTTTATCCTTCAAGAGGCGTCCTTCAAGAAGCCAGACATGCGACGCACGAAGTGGGTGGTAGCTCAGCCACACACCAACAACAAAGCATACCATCGCTGGTTCGACCGTAACGTGGTCAAGGGAAGTGAAATGGAGTTGAAGATGGAGGTTCGCCTAGGGGATATTGAAGCAATTGAGCAGGTTGAGACGCTGGTGGCCGCTGGTCGAGATGAGGTTGTCATGGAGCGTCGCCGATATGCCAAGCTCGACATGGACAAGCTTTGGGATCCAGATGTGCTCTGGAGATATGTCGAACACAGCAAGACTGTCGCTGTGAAGTCCATCGATCTCATCCTGCCTAGCACGGCCGAATGGTTTCCGGAGCGCGACGGCCCAATCAACCGTCAGCAACAAGGATAGACTTGAGGGAAGCCAGCGAAGCAAGCGAGAAGGGGCATCACGATGGCGGTAGAGGGAGACTAGAGGTCATCGACGACAAGGTCATGGTGTTTTGACGTGGTGTTTTTAGAGCTGACTTGGCACGCTAGCCATAAATGGAAAGGGCATTTCACACCTCAATGGCATTGATGGGCACCCCACTGTCAAAAGCCCTTTAACTAGACCTTAACTGGAGCGCCCGTGTATCAGCTGCCCGACGTCACGAAGTCCGCACTTCAACCTCTTGTGTTACCCATGATCTTCACTCCAGCGATATACCGCAAACACGAAACCTACCGAGTAACATTGCATACTGATTCACATTCTCTGTGCTCGCTGACTAGCAATCAATCACGAAACGACTCAAACTCTCAAGGATTGCGGTCTATCTAATCGAAAGGAAACACCAATAATTCAGTCACAGTTCCGAACTGGGAGAAGAGTAGATTCGCACACGCCTGCTTTGATTACCTCGACTCGACTGTCGCAGCCTCAGAACAAAGCGCGTCCTCGCGGCTTTTGTCCTTGTTGTTCGGCCGCGTCATTTTGACTTCCTGGTTACCCTTCAGCCGAAACTCATGCTGTCCTCACTACCAAACTGTGTGCACCAACAATGTCGGGAATATATTCTGTGGACGATTTGCTGAAATTGCGAGCATCGCCTTTGATATGCAGACCTGCGAATCTGCCACCTATCGAAGAATGGATGGGGTACGAACTTGTCGGGCAGTGTTCAGCCGAGAAATTATAACTGACGCCGAATAGAGCACAAGATACCACTGCCAGGAGACCAGCCACAACCCGCGGAAAACCAGATGAACCGGTTGTACAAACTGAGACATTTCAGAAGCGACCTGCTTTATTAGAGAGCCAGCGTCGAACAACTACTGGTATGCGTCCCCATCTACATGTCTTGCTGCGTATTGACCTCTGTATTATAGATCCAGACAGAATTGTCCTAGGCCCACCTCGTCGCTCCTTTGCTTCCTCTAATGCGCGCGCTGCTGGCAAAGGCCCAGAAGGTCTGGAGGAGTCGAATACAAGAGACAGGACATCCTTCCACGAAAAGTCGAGAAACGGTGACGTACCGGAAGACAGACACCATGAGCGGAGGAATATGCAAACAAACGGCAGACATGGTGTTCGACAAGAGGGGGAAGATATTGAGTCGGCAACTCGTCGAGAACTCGAGCGCCGACCCAAGTGGGCTGGACGAGACAAGAACGATCAAGCATTAGAGGACGAGGAGGACTCCTCTCGAGCAAGTTTTCGACGAGATCGGGGAAAATTATCCCAACCATGGTTCAGGAAAGAAAACGCAGATGCTTTGGAAGAAAGCGGAAGAGACGGTGAGAGACCACAAGATTGGCGCCGCGATCGTCGAGACAAAGAGTGGGATCGCTCTGCGAAAGTCGAAGCTGAGCCTGAATGGATGGATGCTGCAGAGCCAGAGGAGCCCTTCCAGGCGCGCACTCAGGAGGACTTCCAGCGATGGAAAGAGAAGATGAAGGCCGGCACAGCAACACCGACAGACAGGGTTGAGCAGCCTGCGTCAACAGAGGCTATACAGGAAGCCTCGGCTAAGAAGATCGCCTCTCCAGAACCAGATGACTCGATGGACAAATTCTTCGCCAGATTTGAGTCCAAGGGCCAGGAGCAAAAACCCGCTACCGTCAAGATGCATGGAAAGACTCGATTTGCCTCGCTTTTCAGTCCAGCCCCTGAACAAAGCAAGCAAGTTGAAGCACCTCCACGGATGCCAACGTCAGAAAGACCTTCCTCAGCTCAGCTTCCAGGCTCCTCAGGCGATGCAGATCAAGCCGGCTTCGCCCGAATTCTTGAAATGTTACAAACCCGCAGCCACAATCCTACTCCTCAGTCACAGGAGACTGCGAAGCCGCGGACACCTCTGTACGCCAGAGGTACTGAGCCGAGGCCAGAAATGGAAGGACGGCCATCATCTCAGAGTTTGATATCTATCTTGACCGGTCAAAATCTATCTCAACAGCAGGAACCCACTCCTATGAGTCAGGATCGATTTACTGATCCTGGCTCTTCGGCTCCACAACCCGCACATACACGTCAGCAGTCTAGCATCAACAAGGATGAGGTCTTGTTGAATTTGCTAAGGCAAGCCAGCCTTGCACCGAAGCCTGAGCCACCCAACCCGCATCAGCAATCTGGGTCTGGCATGTATGGTATCCCAGGTGACCCAAATGCTCGCGCCGCAGGAAGAAATCACATGATATCTCCAGTCCAAGGCCAAGGCCCAATGCCAGGTCAGCGACGAGAGGCTAGCCGGTCGATGTTCGATGAGTCTCCTGTATCTGTCTACCCGAACGAATCGGGACCGCGCGAACACATTCAACGACGTCCGACAGAGGGTACACACTCTGGACAGGAAGACCCATTGATTGCTCTGCTGCGTGGCCAAGCTGCACAGAGACCAATGCAACCACAAGGTCCTCCTGGTCTCCAGCGACCACCAGGCCTAGATCAGGTTCCTCGACCTGGTCAACATTGGCCGACGCAGCCACCGCAGCCCCAGCAACCGCCACAACGTCAAACAACACTTCCGCCTGGATTGTCAGCTGCTCCTCGTGGCATGGCGGGGGGACCATTTGGTCAACCGCAGCAGATCCCAACCCAACAAAACGTTCAACCACCGCCTCCGCAACAGCGAGCACAGCAGCAACGAAAATACACTGGAGAATCGTCTTCGGCGCCAGGAATGCCAAATCTTCCTCCCGGCATGTATCCTCCACCAGGCTTTATGAACGCCGGTCCTCCACCTGGCTTTCCTGGTGCCATGGCCAACCACCCGGCTAGATACCAAGGTGAACCAGGTCCGCAGGGTGCGAACCGTGGATTCATGGAGATGTACGGTGAAGTTGGTGGCAGAGGAGTGGGATTGAGAGGAGGTGCTGGGAATGGTCCTATGCCACCTTTCAGATGATTGGGCAACGAACGGACGTGCAGACCACAGTAGACTGATAGGGCTCGGACCTGTGGTTGACAAAAAGCCGATAGCAGAAGGGCAAGCACTTATTCATGGATAGTGCTACCAGAGCTGGCAGCGCAAATCACGCGCGCCAGGAGAGGTGCACTTAGCATTCTGAGTGAATAGTATGAGCAGCGCTGCGTTTGACCAGCTGATCAGTGCAACATTCAATAACACTCAAGTCCGATGGTGGGCCCAAAGCACTGTATTCTTCTTACAGTATTGCATGCACACAACCGCACAAGATACAGTATCGCCTCTGTGTTCCTGCTCGTCTTACATCTACTTTTTCGTCTGCCTCTTAATCTTCTCCACCAAACTCTTCACATCACCATCGCCGCCCTTGACTGTTCTCGCACTGTCATCTTTATCCTTGCCCTTACCATTCGCACTCGGCTCTTCTTCTCTATCAGCGCCATGCTTCCTCCGTCTGCCCTCCTCAAGCAACGTCTTCATGGCCTTCGTACCCTTGAACCTCGGATTCGTCGGATCAATAGCAAACTCATGACTCTCAAACAGTCTTGCGAATCTGGGGTCTGCCGTGTCAACCGTGAAGTCATCACCGACTTCTTCTGTCGCGGCTTTCTTCTTATCGTACTTGCCCTTCTTGCCCTTCTTCCGCGCCTGTTTCTCAGCCCTTTCAATTTCTTTCATGTCAAAGTGTCTGACTCCAGTGGCGTCGTTGTCATCAGCCATAAGCAATTCCAATTCGGCGCGTTGTTTACGTTCGATCTCTTCCTCAGCCTGTCTTTCTGCTTTCTTTTTCAGGCGCTCTTCCTTGCGCATTTTATTGCTTGCAGCACGCTCGGCCTTGGCAGACGGTTCAACTGCTTCGTCGCTTTCGTCGTGACCACCAGCGAAGAACGGGTCGTTGAAGCCCAGATCATTATCGTTGTCGACTGTATCTTGAGGTTCTTGCTCCTGCTCAGCGTCGTCTTGATCTTCGCTCACTACTTTCCTCTCTTTGCGCTTCAGCTTGCGCTCGCGCTCTTTGCGGATATACTTTTCAACAGTCGTCTCATCTGGTTCCGGCGAGTTTTCAAAGACGGATCTCTTCTTCTTGCCATCCTTCTCTGCTGCGAGCCCGGATGTGAATGTGACTTGCATGTCTCCCACAGGCGCCTTTTCTTTCTTCGACTTCTTTGCAGGTTCCGGCGCGAGACCAAGCAAGGAACGCATGCGCTGGCGCTCTTCTTCCTTTTTAGATACTGGCGCGTTTGCGTTTTCTTCATCTTCATCATCTGATGTATCTGAGCCGAGGTATGCCTTCACGTCATTCTCGTCTATTTCTTTCCTGCCACCCTTAAATGCTCGCTCGACTGCTTGTTTCCTGCTACCATCCTCGGCATCCCAAGTCAATTTCACTTTGCTGTGCTGCAGGGCATCTGTGACGAAATTGTTTGGTTTGTAGTCATCTGGTAACCTCTCACATTCTTCTTTGGGCATGTCAGTCGAGAAATCTGTGTCGTCAGGAACGAATCGCAGGTCAAAGAAATTGGCCGTTCGCAGGTACTCGGTCCCATCGACAGCGTCGTAGATGTGTTTGGCAACATCGGGAGATGAAAATGTCAGAATGCAATAGTAGTAGCGTAATCGTTCGAGTTGGTATTTGCGCAGTGCGGCGGAGTCGAAATCCGCACCATCGTCTGGCTGCAGGATGGACTTTTTAATATCCTCCTCGTCGTCATCTTCCTCGGACTCTTCTTCATTTTCTGTTTTCGCGTCGTTGGCGAAGATCTCCTTCGGCGGACCTTCTAGTTCTTCACGTTCGAGCCTTTCTCTGCCGAATTCGCTAGGGTAGATGGCCACTTTGAGCAATGATCCTGTAGAAGGGAGGAAACTGTTGAATACGGCCATCAGGTCTGCCGCTCGTATGTTGTCCCAGTCCAGGTTTACAATGGCGATCCGAGAAGTGACTTCGCCTGTAGGCACGTCTGTTTGCTCTGCTGCTCCAATACCGACTTCATCTTCCAGATCCGCCTCTTCTTCTTCCGACTCTTCATCACTTGTGGTCTCATCGGACACAGATTCGTCATCTCTGGTATCTCGGAGGGGATCGAAAGGCTTCTCGAATTTATTCAACTCTTTCTGTACATCATCATCGGCATCAGGTTCGTCACTGTCTTCTTCATCCTCTTCGAATTCGTATTTCCGCTTCAGTCTCTTTCGCTCGGCATCAGATTCGAGTGGTCGACCGTATCGATCTACCTTGGCTCTTCTAGTGAAGTCTTCATCTTGTAGAGCCCGGCTGAAACGCTTGTCTAGTTTGACTTTGTTTTTCTTTCCCGGTAGGCGATATCGTGGATCGGACTGGATATTGGCAAACCGAGGGTCTGCAATGCGTTCTTCTGTTTGAGGCTTTGCGGAGCGGATGCCCGTCTTCTGCTTTTTCGATGATCGTTCAGCCATAGCGGTGTAGTGGCGTCAATAATCTCTTACACAGTAAGTGTTTGGTCTTTATTGCAAACCGCAGTCCGATGACTTTTTTTCTGGTTTGACAGGCGGGGCAAAAACGTGCATATAGCCGTCGGCCACTAAACTTTAGTTGGAGAAATTGTAGATGCAGGTCCGGAGTTGGTGGAGTGTCAAATGCCAAACTGTCGGAAGCTCAGTTCAATGGAAATCTGGTGATCTGGACCCTTTGCGCGAGCGTGTCCCGCGCAAGCTGAGGTGTCCTCCCAAAAAGTCCCTACACCGCTTCTGCTTCGTTGTAGCTTCTCTTTCTCGTTCTTTGTCTTTGCAACAGAACACTTCTCTCTGTACAACCTCCTGCAGCAAACAATTCATTGTACTGCAATCCATCTTGTTACGTCGTCATCTGCGCACTGACCCACCAAAAGCAAACAAAAGTCCCTGTCTCGGATACCAACATCAACCATGCCTGTCGGATCGTGTCTAATTACGGGGTAAGTCAGGCCCCTAAACATAAGCGACCAGACGTCAGAACTGACAATCGGTACAGTGGTACAGGCTACATCGGCTCCTTCACCACTCTCGCCCTCCTCGAAGCAGACTACAAAGTTGTCATCGTCGATAACCTGCGCAATTCGTCCCCCGAAGTCCTCAACCGCATAGAGTTGATCTGTGGAAAGAAACCTGAATACTACAATGTCGACATCACAGACGAGAAGGCTCTTGACGAGGTCTTCTCCAAACACCCAGACATCGGGAGTGTCATCCACTTCGCTGCGCTGAAAGCCGTGGGCGAATCCGGCGAGATTCCCCTCGATTACTACCGAGTCAATGTCTATGGAACACTATCTCTTCTCTCCTCCGCAGCACGCCACAATGTTACCAACATCGTCTACTCATCCTCCGCAACCGTCTACGGCGACGCGACTCGAGTCCCCGGCATGATCCCCATCCCCGAGGAATGCCCTCTGGGTCCCACGAACCCCTACGGCAACACTAAATTCACCTGCGAGCTTATGATCACAGACCACATCAACGCCGAGCGCGCTAAAGCCCAGAAGAAAGGTGACACCGCCGCCGTGAACAAATGGAACGCCGGGCTACTGCGTTACTTCAACCCCGCAGGCTGCCATCCCAGCGGAATCATGGGCGAAGACCCCTCCGGTGTGCCATACAACCTCCTGCCACTCCTCGCACAGGTTGCAACAGGCAAACGCGAGAAACTTCTCGTATTCGGCGACGACTACGAATCGCACGACGGCACCGCCATCCGCGACTACATCCACATCCTCGACCTTGCCCAGGGCCATCTAAAGGCCCTCAACTACCTCCGCGAGCACAACCCAGGCGTGCGCGCTTGGAACTTGGGTACTGGCCGTGGCTCGACCGTCTTCGAAATGGTCAAAGCCTTCAGCAAGGCCGTGGGGCGCGATCTGCCTTACGAAGTTGTCGGCCGTAGAGCAGGCGATGTGCTCGACCTGACGAGCAACCCTTCACGGGCGAACAAAGAGTTGGGCTGGAAGACACAACGGACGCTGGAAGATGCGTGCGAAGATCTGTGGAAGTGGACCGAGAACAACCCCGAGGGATACAGACAGAAGCCCCCGCAAAAGTTCTTGGATGCTTTGAAGAAGAATAACTGAAAGGAGACACCATAATAGATAGCGTGGATTTTGTTCTAATTGGGAGCTGAAACAAACAGGTGATGTCTATTCCTTCTTCTTGATTACTAGACTTTTTCGATGTATGCGCATTCAACAGCCGCAGGGAGAAGCATTGAGCGATCTGTGTAGGCTTAATAGGAGCACAAAAAGGGTTTAAGAGTGAAATGTCAATGTCTATTGGGGGTATATTTTCCTCTTTCAAACCAGTATCCATGACCTTCGCTATGCATGACAAGCACCACGTATATCACGTAGAATAAGCAATACTAACACCCACACTCCCCGTCCACCTTTTAATGTTGACACCGCCATCACCATCACCGGATCTCGCGACAATCCCACCCACCGAGACCGGCGCTGAAGCACTTCTAAGCACAGGCGAGACGCTGACCCCAGCACTCACAAGCAGACTCTTGACCCGTCCCGTCCACAAAGCCTTGACATTCCAACCATCATCAACGCGGAACTTTATCACATTCTCTTCTTCCCTTTGAACACGTTCGTCTTTCAGAGCGCGCTCCGCCACGCTGAACCAATCCTGTGTCCGTGTACGAACCCAATCAACATCCGTGGCAGTGGCAGTAGCAGTCCTGCCGCGCCGCCACAACTCCCCGCCCACCACGTACCGCGACTCGTAACTATAAAAGTTGAAATCGAACCGTGATGACAATGCCAGATTCGGCGTCGGCCGCACAGAGTACGTCGACGAAATAGATCCCGTAAGCGGAGTACATGTCAATGTCATTGTGTATGGAAACGACGAATGCGAAACACCAGAGGGTGTGAGCAGACTTTGGCCCGCGCTCGACAGCAACGACGCGGATGTTCCGGCCAGAGGCTTATTTGGCGAAAGTCTTTCTGAACGAGACACGGGGTCGGACGGCGTAGGCGTGATATGCGGCGCCAAAGTCGTGAAGCGCAGTCCTGTCGAGAGTCCTATGACATGCGAGAACGGACTGTAATAGAACTCTGCTCCTGCAGACAAAAGCGAGGGTTTCGACGCGAGACGATTTTGGTACGCTGTCACAGCGTTGAGTTGTGGCGGGAGTGGTAAACCCGTAGGGAAGTCCGTGAGATCGCCGACTACTATATCCTCGTCCTGCGAGGAGTGGTCTGGGGCAAGCCCGAAATTCCAGAGTCCCCGGACGCCAAGTAATGCATTGTCACTGGATCCTAGACCTTCGATTGAATATCGGCCCGTATCGTGCTGGACGTGTGCAAGTACAGATGCAGGTGGTGGGCCATGCACGACTGGACTGCTGAGCGACTTGCTGTACAGCGACAGACAGAGTAGTGTGTCCGGATTGATGCGCCGGGCATATAACCCCGTCAAGACGGATGGAGGAGGCAGAGCCAGCGTCGCGTGCAATAGTGTGGGTTTCCTCTCATCTTCGTTTAATGGCTGTCTTTTTTCCTGCACACCAATTGGAAGTCTGATGTCTTTGTACCCTCGTACCAAGTGATTCAGGGGAATGCTCGTCGTTTGTGACGGGATATGTGCGAGTGGGACTGTCGAGTAGAGGTACGATATCGAGCCATCGATTTGACCTAATGTCGAGAGAGTGTAACTGGTCGCAAAGTTCGGTGTGCTCAGGGACGAGACATGCAGGGCGAGAGTGGACGGTGTCTCGAAGGAAACGAGAGCGTCGGAGGTCGCGGTCAAGGACGAATAGCTGTTGTCTGGGTTCCAGTCGGTCGAGGTCCCGAATGCGTGAACTATGTAGTCCATGAAATCAATCATTTTGCGCAGGTGGAAAAGCGCACAGGGCGCTATCTTAGATCGTGATGCATCGACTCGATCTAGTCACTGGACCAGACGAGCAGGTCGGACCAGGTAGTGGCTTGACGTTGGAAGCGCAAGCGAGTAATAAATTTCAATGTTTATGATACTCATCTGGAGAATCAAGGAGATGTTGATAATGGCATTGGGGCCGTTTGCGCCGCCGTGCTGCGGTCGAGCATTGAGCATCTTCAGCATATCTATCTATGCTCGCGTCGTCCCATCTTCATTTTTCTTAGTTACACTCCTCCCCCAGGTGAACCAACACCGCTCATATACCTGACCTGCACTTAATTTCGGAATGCGGATCGACTCAAGATC
Organism: Exophiala sideris; assembly: GCA_000835395.1. Classification (NCBI taxonomy): domain Eukaryota; kingdom Fungi; phylum Ascomycota; class Eurotiomycetes; order Chaetothyriales; family Herpotrichiellaceae; genus Exophiala; species Exophiala sideris. The sequence continues at coordinate 9,559,477 of KN846951.1, read as the reverse complement.
ATCACATCGCTCATACTCCTGGACGCTCTTCATCGTATGTGTCTGTTTCGTGGGGAAGAACGACGTAGGCTCCTCATACTCGTACAACATCAAGAATTTGCCTTCCGATACCACTTTCTGTGCACCTTCCTCCGCACCGTCAGATACCGTCACTCCCGCCGGACACGCCGTCCATGTGTGAGGCACGCCTGGTTCAATGGTGACGAGACTGTTTGGTGGGATCACGTAGATTTCGCCGTTGAGCTCGACCAGTGCCACACCATTGAGCACCACTATCCGTTCGCACGTAAATTTCTGCTCTGACACCGCTGCCTCGGGCGGTGCAATGTGGACGTGTCGCGGTAAACGATATTCAGTCGTGAACTCGATAAAGCCGAGCTGTCCTGCAAACGACCTTGTACCAGGGTCGAGTTCGTGCATTATCACCGGCACGTCTGTGAACGGGCGCTTGATATTGGCACCCTCTCCATGCGTGATGATGCTGCCATTAGGCAGTGTGATTCCGTACTCGTGCTTAGACATGGTCTGAGGCTTGTAAAGCTTTGGATCCTTGGCGGCAGATTGAATTAATCTTTTTGAGGATAGGTCTGACTGAGTATGTAACAACCAGCTATTGCGGGCTACTTTTTGGGCAGCTGAAGGAGCCAACCACTTGAGACACGCCTTCCTCGCGAACATGGAACGCACAGGAGGAGCACGGAAAGTCAGATGTGAGAACGACCAACTGAGCCATGAGGTCCCGAGTCAATCTATGCATCCTTGTTGGTGCGTGGTTCGACTGCGGAGAGGTGGGGGTTGAGATTGGGTTCCCCCCACACAGCCTTGTCGACCAGCGATGTTTCGTTCGGACTTCTATCCAAGTCCCCGGACGACGTAGCGATGTCGGACATGGGCTCGTCATTCTCGCTTTAATCCATTGTAATACCTAGGCATGACCGCTTCGGTAGCCAGATACTGCCATGGACGCCGAGGGACCATTGCATCGAGGCAAGGATTTTCGCTCTGCATCACCCCAAGGACTGTCTACCAGGTATCAAAGTCTTGACTAGTCCGACTGGATAATCGTATCGAGAGCGTTACTGGATTATCCTGCTGTGGACGCCGGCAGAGAACTCTCAGCCTTGTTCCAGAATATCAAAGACCACAAGAGCTCGCAACTACTATAGTCTGGAGTATTGGTTGCAGGAAATGGAGGATTCATGGAAGGCAACTATCGGCATCTATTCAGCCGTCCGCCTTTGCACGCAAATTTCGCAATCGCTCATTCAACTCATCTTCTTGAAGACGGTACATTTGTTTCTCAAGTCTTTGCTCCCGTTTCAACACAGCCAACCTCTCGTCGTCCACCTGCGTTTGAGCCTCCATCTCCTCACACACCTGGGTTCGTTTTGAGATCAAGTCTTCCATTGTATCAGTGAAGGCTCGTTTCTCCAGGTGACGGGTAAAAGCCATTTCGAGTGCGGATTTGGTCCGGTCTCTTGTTGCTTGGTGGACGACATCAGCTAGGCTCAGCTTGTTTCGGTGTTGCAAATCGGCTAGTTCCCGTGAGATTTCAGATGCAGCTGCGGTTTCTTTGACTGATTTTCCTTCGAATAGTTCCCTCTGGATGAGCATTACACTGGGCTGCTTCAATGCAAAGCGCGACAGCAACTCCAGGTTGGCTCCCCTATCGGTTGATATACGCGCAACCTCACAGCCTCGTTCTTGCATTTCTTTGAAGAAGTCGTCTGCCTGCAGCAGCTCCTGCTCTCGGGCAAGTCCCTCTGCCTCATTGACCAAATCCCAGAAGGTGGTGGCAAGGATGATATTTTTCAAAAACCCTTCTCCACAGAGTTTTCGAAACATTCGCAGATTTCGCAATGCCGACCCTTCCATTTTCGGGTCGGTAATTCGGTGCAGGTAAATCAGTCCGCTGAGCCTTTGTCCTTTTCGATATGAATCGCTAAGCCATTGCGCAATCTCTTCAAGTACTTCGCTATCCGAGCGATAGGTATCATTGAAACCAGGTGTATCGACAATTTTGAATTTGCATTTTCCATGCTCAAAGGTATAGGCCTGAACTTTTGAAGTCACTGGAAACAGTTCAGCATGCAGCTCTAAAGAAGTATGTACTTCTGCTCTTACTGGATTGAAGTCCATGTCCGATTTCGATTTCATCATTTCCTGTTATTTGTCGAATGAACGAACTCTTGCCCGCTCCTGTCACTCCCATAACTCCAACAACAGTCTCACCAGCCAGGAGCAGCCTTCTTGGAGTCCTGATCTGTGGTATTTCTGTGTTTCTTGTTTTCTGCAGTTCCAGGAGTATGGTGGACAAGCTGGGCGCTATTTTCGACCTGGGAGACGGGACACAGTCGGTAGAAGACATTTGGTGGTCGGTGGTATGCAAAACATTCAAATAAACAAAGCAACGGTCCCTCCTGGTTGTGAAGCAATGGATGTTCTGTATTTTGACGGCAGGCCCCAGAATGGCTGACAGAAATGAGTTTCTCTTCAGCCTTGCTGAAGCGTAGGGTTTTGGATCACATTGATGTTGTCACGCCAATTTCGAAGTGGACGGGCAGTGCTCAGCAGATACTCATGAGTGAGAGGATCACTGATAAGATTCCATTACTCTCCTCCATCATTTGGATCTGCCAAGGACGCTGCGACTAATGCGGGCCAGAACTGAGGCAAAACTTCGCAAAAGGGTGAGGTCGGACACATGTCAAGCACCATCAACAGGCGTCGCTGTCTTCTGTGCCCGAAGCTACGCAGGAACTCAAGAAATGATGTGTCTAGAACATGACTGATACGAGTCTCGGCGTGCACTTGAGATGAATCGGATGCTAGCTTGTGTGTTTAGCTTCGTGAGGTGCAGAAAGGCGCACGGAGCTGGACTTCGCGTAAATCAGGCTGAGCACGCTAAAATCAGCCTGACCAGGTGAACTCCCTGACCGTGAGAAGAGCTCGCTCGCCTACTTCAGAAGCTCCTTCCCAGCGATGAAAAAATCCGATCAATGCTGCCCTACCTCCACTGACCATCTCCCTCTTAAAAGATTGTGACGTGATCGGCAGGGAGCTGTTGTCGCGAAGATGGACCACAACAACGGCCACCCGCGAGCGCTTACCAGTCGCCCATACGTACCTCGAAAACCGGCCGATCTTCGTAATGAGAAGACGAAGCAGAAACAAGAGATCCAAAGCAGTGGCGACGACATCACTTTCTCGTCAGCTACCATCCCCTTGCAATACTAGAGGATATGCAGCTAATCGCTTTCACTCTTTCAGAAAAAATGATACCGTCATTGCCGTAATGGGAGTGACAGGAGCTGGGAAAAGCACCTTTATATCTCTCCTGACCGATGCACAAATTGAGATTGGGCATGGTTTGCGATCATGTAAGCCACGGGAAAATCCGAATGACCGTAATACGTACTGGCGATCGCTGACCCATTCACAGGTACGTCCAAGGTTGGAGTGTACTATTTCTATTACCAAGGAAGACGTATCTTTCTTGTTGACACTCCAGGATTTGATGATCATGCTAGATCAGATTCCGAGATTCTCAAGGATGTCGCTTTCTGGATGGCAGCTGCATACTCCAAGGACACCAAACTTGCGGGTATTCTCTACCTACATCGCATCTCTGATGTCAAAATGCAAGACTCAGCCTTACGGAACCTCAGAATGTTCAAGCAATTGTGTGGAGAAAAGAACCTCAAGTCAGTGCTTCTAGTCACGACTCACTGGACCCACAAGGATGGTGGAGGCGTCCCAGAAGATCTGGGCAAGCAAAGAACTGACGAACTAGTTCAAACACATGAATTTTGGGGCGGCATGATTCAAAGGGGAAGTCGGGTCGTAAGACATGACAACACCAAGGACTCTGCGGTTGCAATTATATCCATTCTCATTGAGGATCAAGCCCGCGTTGTTCTTGACATACAAGACCAATTGATCAACCAAAAACGCAGCCTCTATGACACAGATGCAGCCAAGGCACTGCAGAGTGAATTGATTGCGGAGCGGAAGAAGTTCCAGGAGGATCTGTCTCGACTCAAAGAAGATATGGAGGAAGCCAGACGTGAGAACGACGTGAAATGGCAGCAGGAGATTAGGAAAGATAGAATGGACTTCGAAAAGAAGATCTCAGAAACGTATGCCGAGACTGAAGCTCTTAAAACAGATTTGAAGAGGATAGCAGCGGAGAAGGAAGCACAATATCAGCACGCAATGGCAGAGATGGCACGAGAGCGTGAAAGACATCATCTGAACGTCGAGCAGATGAATCAAAACCTAAAAGATCTTCAAACGAAACAGGCAGAGCAAGCAGAAAAGCATCGACAGCAGCAAGAGCAAGCTGAGAAAAAGGCAGAGACCGAGCGCCGCAAGTACCAGGAAGAGTTGCGTGTCATAAAGGCGCGGAAAGACACCGAGCAAAATGAGGCAGTGCGCAAACAGATTGAAGAACAGAGAATTGAGATCGAGCGACGCCATCAAGAGCAATTGAAGGAGACAAGGGCCATTCAAGCCGCAGAAGAAAGACGATGGCAAGCCCAGCTCGAACAGGAAAGGGAGCAAAGGGAGCGTTGGGAGCAGGAGAGAGAAAGAGATGCTGAACGGCTGGCATTCTTCGAGAGGGAAAGCCGCAAAAGTAAGGGATTCTTCCTTGATATTATCAAAAGTGTCTGCGAAGTGGCCGGTGTGGTCCTTCAGGTGTTTGGCCTTGTTTCAAGTTCTCGAAACTGAAGCATGAGCCTTTGTCCTGTTCACTTTTGGTATCGTTCCACAGGCTGATATAAAGACAGGGTCACGATTGAATCCAAAGCGCTGGTTCGGTGATAAGTATCGGGATCCTTGAACGCCGGGGTTGATGCGCTCCAAAACTTGATTCTGATACCGAGGTCCCAGGCATACCATACACTTTGTATACAGCATCTCTAAGTAGTTAAGCACTGTTGCCACCTGAGCTGCTGCTGCGCGTAGTGATCATGGCACGACACTCGGTAGAAACAGCTGGCTATGGCAGCAACAAAAGCAAAACTTGACGGTGAAACTTGTAAAAGACAAGGCTACAGAGGATCCATGCCTGCAGTCGCGTCCGACAACAGCCCTGTCATGTCCCAGTTGAACCATCCATCTGAGTCTCTAGCTGAAATGCAGCAAAGTCAAACAGGCCCTCCCCAAGCTCGACCGAAGGGTCAAATGATAAGTCATGACCATCGATTTGAGCATTGATGACTAGATCGGCCGCAGTATGGTATTCTTGGGGTTGTGCGGCTGCCTCTGGCCCGGCGGCTGAGGTGTTTTGCGCCACGCGACTTTGATGCTGCGAGCCGTGGCCTGTACGCCGACCAAGGTATGCCCGTATTGAGCTCCCGCCACCTGATATGGTGGCTATGTCGGGCGCAAGTCGGTCTGTGTCTTCCAGAGAGCAAGAGCCTCCCTGCTCGAATAGTTCGGTCATCTTCAACAGCACAGTGCGGCCGTTTACAGCGACCGGTACCGGGCTCGCCTGATCTTCGAGCACTCCTAGATCCATCGTCAGAGTCTGTATATCAGCTCTGAACTGTGATGTTTGGGGAATTGTGCGTTCCACAAGCAGCAGGGCAGCCATAGTGACGGCAACAGAGAAGATCTGGTACGCTTGTGCATAGAACTTTGGCTGGGACTTCATGGGCTTATCGTCCCGCAGAGTCTTATACACAGCCAAGGCATCTTCCACAGCTGCAAGGCATTTATGAAATGAGTTGTTGTTCTTTTCGGCGAGGAAAGGGCGGTACCCAGCAATTTGCGGTCAAGATCTACGATAAAATCGTATAATTTGAACTGTGAAGGGTCCGAAATTAGGGCCTTGTTGATTAGCCGAAATACTCGTGCTCTGTATATGTTCATGCTCATTGCGGTTGGCTTATCTATCGGATGCGGTATTGCAAAAGTTTTGCCCAGGTCCATATCATTGCAGTTGACGGGTAGGGGCACTTCCCATAGATGCACTTGTATCAAGGCATATGGACTGGAAGCTGCGTATGGTAAGCTGTCGCACAATTGGAGTGTTGACACAAGGCGTACGTATCTGAATCGACAAGATACACCAGAGCCGATGTCTCATCTCTTCGTCCACATTAGTAGCTGGGGCTCGATCCTTGTGTATGGACAATGCTTGAGCATTGCGTATCGCTTGGCCCATACGCCTAGATCATTAGTAGACTTTACGTCGCAGTAACAACTGGCTCTTGACTTACGAATTGAGTGCTTCGATGTTGTTGGTCGCATACCAGTAAAGTTGAGTCATGGAGAATGTTTGCAGCTGGGTCAAAGTCGGCTTTGTTTCAAAGTCACCTGCTTGTAGAGCTTGACAGGATGCGTGATGCCAAATGTCGGCGTATTGACGAATTGACCCTTGTTGTAGTCCGACGAGTTCCACAACGTCTCCTGGAATGTACATTGCGCTCAGTGATAGAATAGTGAACAGGAGCGACATCCAGATCAGGTCGGCTTTTTCGATTTCACCATCCCAGAATGTCGAATATTCCTTCCGAAATGAATGTGTACTGACTGGAAGATCCAGTTGACGTGTTCGATGAAGTAGGTCAGGAGGATATCTGACTGCGTCCTGGTAGGTAGGAACTGGACAAGCAATCTTTTCCACGGAGGTTTTTGGTCACCACCAACCACCATATCTAGAGCTGAGTGAGATCCTGGGTTTGTGAATTGGAAAAGTGGGAGGATTTGTGGAAAAAGAACAGATGGTGCATGATCTACACTCTGAAGGCTGCCAACTGCAACGCGATGCAGGTCCGACGTTGCATCCAGACGGTACCTCGTATGCATTGAATGAACAGCGGTCTCCACGTGGACATTCTCGACCAGTTGTGAACCATGGTCTGATGGGCCGCTGTTCGCGATGATATTCATTGCTTGGTCGGCGCAAGGTGAGATCAACGCCTGGTGGTCAGTGGCACGGAGCCCCGCCACGACTGTATCAGTGTTGGAATAAGTGGTGCCTCTTCGCTCCACAATTTTTCTGCCTCGTGCGGGGGCAGGATTCCGCAAGCATTGATTTGACCGGTGATAGTGAGTGCATGTACCGCACAGTAATTGCCTGTCACAGCGCAATTTGTCCTGTCGACATGGAAGGCAGCTCAGCGGTACTCGACGAGGAACCTGCCTAGGCCTCCTCGGTGTGATGGGAGACTCCGAGGCTGATCTGGGTTGTGAATCGGGCATGTGAATGTTCAAGATGCTGTTGGGTCAGAGATGGATAAGGACAAGGTTCCCCTATCGAGCAACTCCGAATATGAGATGACAACGATGTCGGACCTATCGTTGGCTCTGAGTAAGCCAGACTGTCTGACAAACATCATAATTGGTCCTGGTTCCGAGAATGAGGGAGGCTGCACCAGTCAAATTGCGCCTAGGCTGTTGAAACTTCCCTGTCAGACGATGCCTATGTCTTGCCGAACATTGCTTCAGGTGACACTGCACTTTGTCATCTCCGTGCAGAGTCCGAAACTCCGTACATTCTGCTTGGCCAATTGTGGTCCTTGGGGCCCTTTTTTTAGAGTCTTTGCTGACTTCGCGCAGACTGCGACCACTCACGGATTTCACAGTACTTACATGGCTGGCGTGGCGTGCTGTTTTCACTGTTCAGATTGCGTGCAAAGAAGTTCCAGCGTCGCCGGGGTGAAGAAGTCTCGACACAAGGCCGCAGCGCTCTATCGAACAAGCAAACCACCGAGAGCGCAAGCATCTAGCAGAGATGTCAACGAAAGTGACAGTTTTAATTGTCGGCTGTGGTATTGCTGACCCTGTCCTTGCCAACCTCCTCAAACGCAAAGGATATGATCCAATTGTTTTCGAGAGAGTCTAAAAGTTGGGTGATGCAGGAGCCTCTTTGATGCTGATGCCGAATGGGTTCGTAATGCCTCTGGCCACAAATAGCTGATGGATGACTGGGAAGCAGACTCAAAGTATTAAATCTGGTTGGTGTTGCAGACGAGGTTGAAAAAGCATCGATACCATTGGAGGGTTTCTTGGATTGCACATCGAATGGAGAACTGTTGGGATTCTCTGATCTTCCCACTTCTTTCAGATCAAAATATGGCCAGCCTGCAATGGGTGTTAAGCGGACCGACCTCAATCTGAAACTCAAAGACATGCTCACTAACATGAACATCGACGTGAGAGAAGGCTGGGAATTTGAAGATGTTGAAGAAACTGAGGATTCAGTCATCGCTTACTTCAACGGAGGCAGTTCTGCCACTGGGTCCTTCCTGATAGGTTGCGATGGCATCAAGGCAGCCTCCAGGAGAATCTTGCTGCGGAAGGAAGGCCTCAGTGAGGGTCAACCGCTTTTCACCGGACTCACTCAGGTAGGCAAGAACGTCCGCATAGTGCTGTATGCTGAAACATGTCCAGACCGCCGGCCTTTCCCCGAAGCCAAAGTCACTGGAAGGAAAAGCAAAGGCGTGCTTGAGGAACTGGTTTGGAGAGGGAGTGCATATAATCGCCTATCCAGTATCTCCAGAAATCACCTCCTGGGCACTGACGTTACCTGAGGGCGAAGGCAATGAGGCTGACTGGGGTCTTTGTTCGCTGGAGGAAATGACCGCGAGGAAGGAAAAACTGCTTGCAAACGTTATGTCTTGGAAAGACAAGACGGCTGCAGAGCTCATTGGTGGAGCGTCACGCATTATCAAGTTTGGCATTTTCGACCGTGACGAGATGAAGCCAGATCAATGGCATTCACGAAGATGTGTTTTGGTTGGAGACGCAGCACACCCGACGAGCCCCCATCTAGGCCAGGGTGCAAACCAGGCACTGTGAGTACGAACCGCACCCAATGAATGTGTACATGCTTGCTACATACCGTTCCCTGCTCATGGTGCGATAGGGAGGATTGCTTTCATCTGAGTCGGGCGTTGCCGTGTCTGATTCCAGGAAGCGACACTTATCAGAAGAGTCTCGAAAAGCTGGGTCCAGAGCTTGTCGATGTTTTCCGTGCTTACGCGGAGAAACGGCAGCCAAGAAGCTCGGCCCTGGTCAGGGGAGCAAGAGCGCAAGGTCAAACGAGAGTGGTCACGACTGGTCCGAAGATTGCAGGCAGAGGGATGAGAATATCGCTAGGGCATGGGAGGATATTGAAACGATAGCAGCAAAGTATAACGCCCTTTGCCGTGAGCCCTTTCAGGGGATACTTTCGTAGTCTCGTGATAGATTGTTCGGAAGAGTGATGGACAGAAAAGCGATGCGAACTTTGACTTCCCATACACAATTCTTAGGATTGCACAAATCTTGTTAGGATAAATGGTCAGTCAGTAATTCAAGTTTATGCAAGTTTCTCAATTGACCTTCAATTGCCTCTGTGTCGCGTCCAAGCCTGGGAATATTCCATGACCTATCGTCTCGGCTCCTATCGTTGTAGGCTGACTTGCTGCACCATTGGCTTGGTGTGGTACAACGCTAACAGGTTCTACTCCTTCTTGCTTTTCTCTGAAAGTAAAATTCTGGGCATATCGCAAATTGTCATACCTCTCTCGGGGCACCTCTTTGAATTTCGCTTTGATTCCCGTATTTCTCAGACCTCTTGTGATACCTTCTGCGACACCGCTCCCTGCAGGGACGTTGAAGCTGTTCTCACAGCGATACCATGGAGCAGAAAATCCCAATGCGATCATGCATCTCCACTGGTCGCTAGGGTTGGGCATCCCAGCATGCCACAGTCGAAGGTCCCGAATCACCACAGAGCCTTTGGGTACAGTGGGCTGAACAGGAGGTTGAACCTTCCTCCTGGCCTCGACGAGCTCTGGACGAATGGAGAGCTCTCCGTCACATTGATCTTCGATGTTGCCACGGTGCTGTCCTCCTAGCCAGATCTCTGTAGCTCCTGTCGCCACCTCAGAGGTGATCAAAGGAATGTTTGCGACACAGTAGAAGGGGCAACGTGGGTGCTCGAAGTTAGCTGCGTCCGAATGAACCGGCTGTCTCTTGGTTGAGCGAGGAAGTGCGGTATTGCCGGTGATCAGATCCCAGGATGCACCTTCACCAAGGTATAGTGAAACTGCATGATGAATGATCTTGTTGCAGTAGAGGTTGTCGAAAAACAGCTGGGATGTGAGTGGAGGTGCTTGTTGAAGATTTTCAGCGCCTTGATTCAGCCTGACTCCCGCCCGGACTCCCTCCTCAGCCTCCTTTACCATGTGAACATTGATGGCATCAAGATGAGCAGAGTTGATTATGTCGCGGAGAAGCACAATCCCATCTGCATGTAGTCCCTCCAAAATCTTTCTGATGTTCTTGTTGTTGAGCCTTCCAGCTGCAATTTCCTCTTGGCTGGGAAAGACTTCAGTGACCTGCTTAGGAGGCGCCATCTCGACAACGAGCTGCGACTCTGATGCTTCCAGTCTCATAGCCAGATGACTTAAAGATCTTATGTATAGGCTCAACAAGTTCATGAAGAGTTTGATACCCCGGGCGGCAAGTAACAAGACTCGGGAGTTTGGAATTGGATGCTGTCCCCACAACCACTTACAGCGTTTCGGGTTCGTGACATCCATTTGAGTAAGGAGGCGGATTAGCGCTGCCGTCCCGACGGCCCGACGCACCTACGGCCCTGGAGTGGTGCAATGCCCGGGAGAGGGGTTTACTAACGATGCATGAGAAATCTAGACTATATCGGTCTAATGCAGACCCTCAGCCCCAGATTCTCTGGAGTAGACTCGGGGAAGAGTTCTTCGGAAATTGTGCTATATTCATCATTATTTAAACACCTCTATCGCCTCGATGTAATACGTACACTTATCAACCATAGTCTCACCTCTGCACAACCACTTCAGCCCTTCTGTAACGCCCCTCGATTTCGGGAATACCATGGACCACCATGCCTCAGATACTATTATTGCCTTGAAAGGCAGTGAAGAAAGGCACGAGACCGTAAAAGAATCGCAAAAGGCGTCTGAGTCGGAACATGCCTTGACGCTCCACCAAGCCTTGAAGATCTATCCCAAAGCTATCGGTTGGTCCATCACCATATCCACCGCAGTTGTCATGCTCGGGTATGACACGGCGCTCTTAGGGAACTTCTTTGGCTATCCCTCGTTCCAAAAGAAGTATGGAGAGCAACTTGGCGATGGCTATCAGCTCGCTCCACATTGGCAAGCAGCACTTTCGAACTCGACCACTGTCGGAGTGGTTCTTGGACTCTTGGCCACCGGCTGGTTCGTCGATATGTTCGGCTTCAAACGTGTCAGCTACGTCTCATTCACCTTCCTCATCGGGTTTATCTTTATCACTTTCTTTGCACCCAGCATCCCGGTACTACTTACCGGCGAGCTCCTTTGCGGATTGTGCTGGGGCGTCTTCAACATCCTTGGCCCAGCCTACGCGTCCGAGGTAATGCCAGTCGTGCTTCGAGGCTATCTGACATCGTATGTCAATCTTTGCTGGGTCATCGGTCAATTTATCGCAGCTGGAGTATTGAACGGCTTGATTCATCGAACAGACCAATGGTCTTACAGACTACCTTTTGCCATTCAATGGATCTGGCCTCTGCCTTTGCTCATCGCCACCGTCTTTGCTCCAGAGTCGCCCTGGTGGCTGGTCCGCAAAGGAAGAGTTGTGGAAGCAGAACACTCACTGGCAAGACTAGCGAAGAAAGGAGCTACAGACCTCAAAGCAAATGTTGCCCTCTTGGTCCACACGGACAACCTCGAGAAGGAGATTGAGACTGGCTCAACCTACTTTGACTGCTTCAGGGGCCCTGACCGGCGACGAACAGAGATTTGCAGCATGGTATTTGGTATCCAGATCTTCTGTGGGCTGAATTTTGCTCAGTATTGCACATACTTCATGGAGCAAGCTGGCCTCGATCCATCAGATGCCTATAAGATGAGCTTGGGATATAACGGTCTGGCCTTCATTGGCACCATTCTGTCCTGGTTTCTTATCGGCACCTTAGGACGACGGACTATTTACGTCGGCGGCCTCGGCATACTTACAGTCCTTATGTTTCTGATCGGCTTCATTTCCCTCGCGGCTTCGTCAAATAAGGCCGCTATGTGGGCTCAGTCTGCTTTTATGCTGGTCTACATCTTCTTCTACGACCTGACTGTTGGCCCACTCGCCTATACCATCGCCTCGGAGACATCATCCACACGCTTAAGAGGCAAGACGCTGGCTATAGGCAGAAATTTCGAAAACGTGTCGGCTATCGTGGCTGGCACAATCCTTCCCTACATGCTCAACCCAGGCTCTGGCAACTGGAAGGGCAAGACAGCCTTCTTCTGGGGTAGTCTATCCTTGCTGTGCTTCGTTTGGGGCTATTTCAGGCTGCCGGAGTGCAAAGGCAGAACCTACGAAGAGCTGGATATCCTGTTTGCCAAGAAGGTACCGGCGCGGAAGTTCAAGAACTATGTTATCAATGCATACTCTACTGAAGAGGCAACTATCTCGACGGCAGTGACGAAGGACTTTGCTTGATTCCCCGGGTTGAGGCTATTGCATGCATGTGGATCACCATCTTTGACAAGCCGCCCGATGTCGATCGGTTGCAAGACCACGAACAATCAGAGCGATATCAGGAGCCAGCTGGGAGGATTTATTATTTGAGCGCAGCCAGGGAACTCACTTTGCCTGCAAAAGCACTAATCGATAGTTCCGGCTATGGTAACAAATGCTGTCCGTCTTTCAGATATTGGATCCTCGCTAGCCTCTCGTGTCTAAACGTCTTTGCAAAACATTCGACCATTCTCCCACAGGAGGGTACAGAGTACCATATCTACTGAGAATTCTGACCGCTGTTTTGAAAGGATTGTTTATTTGTTCCAATCCCAAGGGTACTTGCGCGTTCTTGACGAACGCCATACTCAAGGATATTGTGAAAATGGAAGTAAGCGTCATTGCGATGTGCGGCAACATGACTGGCTTCGAAAAGAAGTCAGCGGCTGTTTCCACGAAAGAACAATATGACCGTAAGCATTTTTCAGCGGCAGTAACGAGGTCTGGAGACTGATCGGAGGTAATGACAGCCTTGTAAAGTGCTAGCCAGAAAATTCCGCACATGTGAGCGTGATATTGCAATTTGAGATACAAACTCAAGTCTCCTCGGCAGAAGCCAATATCTGGGAATGCCAACGCTGGTGGAAGATGGCTGCGCCACTCGAGTATCTGGAATTCTAATTCTTCTGCGACAAGTGTGGGAAAGTGGATGCCGTTGTGATGTTGCGATGAACTTGATGAAAAGTTTCGATCGGACTGCTCCATCATCTTCTGAAGTGCAATTTCAGCCATAAAAAAGATGAACATACCACCGTCTTCCTGTTGTCCATTATCAAATGTGCCAGATGGCAATGGAATATTTTCCTCGAGATTCCGTAGTCCAGAACTGGCAAGATTCAACTGCACAAGCAATTCTCTCTCCAGTATGTATATGGAGTAGAATGCTCTAGTGAAGGACTCAGAGTTCACAACATCCCGGCTCTGGTCACGTTTGTAAAGATTATGGGCTTTATATGCTGCTGAAGTGACATACTCATATGCTTGGATGGGTCGGAAGCACAGCAGATGGTAGATTGCATGTAACAACAGACACTGAATGCTGGTAATGCTCTGATCCGGTATCACAGTGTACAACATTTGAGCGGCATGGGTGACTTGGTCACACGATCCATGGCTTCTGCCATCTTCTAGGTCCAGGGCGAGCATACCCATAGCTGAAATCATGAGGTACAGGGAAACTCGAGGTGAAGGGCTAAAAACCTCTTGTGAGGCCCTCAAGTACTCCTCCCGTAGTGTTTGCTGTTCGAAGAGAGGGTACCATATGTGGACTTTATCGAAGAAGGTTTGCAGCAGTCGCATATTGAGTAGCTCTGAAGCCTGCGGAAGCGATACCGTTGCAGACCAGCAAGCTTGGCTTGATTCCAGACCGGTGAGATAGCGCGTCACATCATAGTCGATATTTGCCATCATGTGTTTGAGGATTCCAGAGTTTTGGACATTATTCATAGCAGGATGAAAATCGTTGCCAGAAGCCGGCAGTGATTCCACCAGATGGGATTGGGGATGGAGTTGATTCTGCGCCGACAGCATAGAGACAGTCCTGTTCAGCTTTTCCACGTGTTCTTCCAGTGCAAGCAGCCTCGCTTGCGTAGACCCGGTCCTATCGTCTTCCTGCCTATTGCTGCCAACGACATACTTGCAATCAGCTCCGGCAGCCTTGCAGAACCCACACTGAGGGGTAACACCATCGCACTTGGATTTTCTTGACCGACAAACTTCACAAGCGATCGTTGCCCGCTTCTTCTGGTACAAGGCTGTTCTCTGTCGCTTTGGGGATGGTTCCTGCATTTTTGAGGGCAGCTTTGAGGGTTGACGGCCCTACGGCAAGAATCGTCGGCGAAGCGGGATTTGCTCTTTTTTAATGGAGTTTATGCCCTTAGCCGGTAAGCCCCGCAAGTCGGCCATGTGTAGGGGATGCCCGCAATCAAGTGTCAATTGTCCTTTTCCTGTGTCATACTGTGCTGTAGGGCTAATTCTTTCCACCCAGGTTAATAAAAGTAGGGTTTACAACTCCAGCATGAAAGTACAGTATCTGAGGTACCCATACGTCCTGCCCACCGCCCTAAACGCTCGCGCGACACAGTTGGCCTCCCACTCAGGGTAATTGTGCCGAACCGAGGTAATCCAGAACGGATCTCTCCAGTCCTCGTGACCATATTAATAATGTTTGACACCATCCATCCCCTCTTATCTAGCACAAAATAATCTTAGCCCTTGCTGCTTCTTCTGAATGTCGGCCCTACGGCCCTAGCTTCCGCAAAGCCACGCACCTGGATTTGCCCCCAAAATCTGATCATGATGCTTGCACTCCAGGACGTCAGCAGGGCATGTGAACACTTTAGGAGTTGAGATGCCGGAAGCGCGCTGAAGATTCATCCATGATCGGCGTTGCGAAATCCCAATCAGTCACCCTGAGGGTCCGATCTCCAGAATGCGTTCGCGACTTGTTCAGGTCGAATCTCCATAATGCCAGGAGGTCAACGAAGCCCACTAAGAAAGCTCATTGAATGGAGTGAATGTGGAGAAAGGGGAAGCCTTTGAGTCACGTCACGGAGTCGGGGTGCACTTTCCGCGACCGTGTGCAGTGTCCGACTTTGACAAAATGGAAATCTTGTCGTTAACGGATGGCATCCACAACAACGGCACCGAAAGTGGCCTCGTTAGTTTTGCTTTCCTGCCCAAGACGATATTCTCCTTCTCATTTATACGTGTTGCTGGTCGCGCTCTCGGTTTATCAGCATATGGTAAGAACCTCCGCCTCTACCTTCCTTTTCATCAACAGGTAGGATAACTGGTAGCGAACATGTCGTCGCCAGCGATGCAGTATTCCAGATATTCGGAGACACCGAAGGCACACCAGATTGATTCCCTTCGGCAGGCAAGGATAGAGGGGTTCATCAGCCAAGATCAATGGAAGGGCATCAATTTGCAGTCTCTGTTGTACAAGAAGCATCCAAACAGAGTTGCCATTGAGGTCTATTCAGTACCTGACCTGCAACGACCGTCTTTCGAAGCAGCTACGGCCAATGAGTTCAATCCCACTGCGGTTGGGGCTCAATTTGGTCCAGCCTGGAGCACACATTGGTTCCGCATAACCATCGAGATTCCAGATTATAAGGATAAACTGGAATTCCATTGGGACAGCAACTCTGAAGGGATGATCTGGACCGAAGATGGCGAGCCGATACATGGTCTGACGGGCGGACATTTTCAGGATAGGAGAGTGGAATTCATTATTCCACGATCATGGCAGGGTAAGAAAACATTTTTCGTCGAAGCCAGCATGAACGGCATGTTCGGATGCGCCCAATGTCTCGACCTCAGCATTGGCGGCCCACACCACCCTGCAAACGACATTATCCAACCACCTAAAGCGGACAGACAATTTCTACTGGAGACGGCAGAGCTTGTTGAAGCAGACCAAGATGCATGGGCTTTGTACTGGGATTTTCTCGTGATTGCAGATGCGGCTAGAACCCTATCATCAAACTCGTGGGAGGCTCAAAAATGCTTGGGACTAGCCAATGAGATTATGAACGCTTTTCAACGGGATGATCGTTCCAGCATTTCGACCTGTCGGCTTTTGGCTGAGAGGCTGCTGAAGGAGGTGCCTGTGGAGAGGAAACAGTCAACCATCGTGAGTGCGATCGGTCATTGCCACATTGATACTGCATGGCTCTGGCCTTTCGGTGAGACGAAGAGTAAAGTGGCTCGATCGTGGGCCACACAGGTCGACCTCATGGATAGGTATCCCGAGCACCGGTTTGCTGCCTCGCAGGCCCAACAGTACAAGTGGCTACGGGCAGACTATCCCTCGATCTACGAAAATGTAAAACGAAAGATCAAATCTGGGCAGTTCATACCCATTGGAGGCTCTTGGGTCGAGAATGACACGAACTTTCCATCCGGCGAGTCGCTGTGTCGTCAGCTCATATACGGACAGCGTTTCTTCCAGAAAGAATTTGGTATTACATGCAAAGTCTTTTGGTTACCTGACACTTTTGGATATGCATCTCAGCTGCCACAACTACTGAGGTTGGCCGGTATGCCATATTTCTTCACGCAAAAGATGTCTTGGAACAACATCAACAAATTTCCAAATTCAACATTCAACTGGGTTGGTTTGGACAATACGCAGGTGCTCACGCACATGGCTCCCACAGAGACCTACAATGCTCAAGTCAATGCAGAGGAGCTGCAGAAAAGTGTCAGTAACCATGGTAACTTGGCAGAAGACAATCACTCGCTCTTACTTTATGGCAACGGTGACGGAGGTGGAGGTCCACTGGCAGCTATGCTTGAACGTCTTGATCGATTCCAGAAACTGTCCGACACAGTTGGTGCTATTCCGAGGGTGGGTATTATCAACCATGTCGACGAATTCTTCGAAGGAATCCAGAAGAGAACCCAGGGAGGAACAACACTGGTCACATGGCACGGCGAGTTGTACCTGGAGTTCCATCGAGGCACGTATACTTCTCAAGCACGTACGAAACTGAATAACAGGCGGGCGGAAATCATGTTGCGAGAGTTGGAATATCTCACTTCAATGGCGCTCTTCACCAAAGGCCACGATTATCCGAAAGACACCCTGGACTCTATGTGGGAGGATGTCCTTTTGTGTCAATTTCACGATGTCTTACCAGGGTCTTGTATCGAGATGGTATACGAAGACACCACAGTCATCTATGAGGAGGTGATGAAGAAAGGACGAAGTATCCGCGAAGAAGCACTTGCGGCTCTCAGTGCGGATGCCGATGGACTCAGCCTTCTGAACACTTTGTCATGGCCTCGTTCTGAGATCATCAAGCTCGATGACGTGTCAAGATTCAGTAACGCACAAAATGATAACGAAGCAAGAGGATTCGTGGCTGTAGGCTCAGACGGTCTCGGAACGACAGACTTAGCCGAAGTGACTTACACCCCTGTCACGGTATACGAAGAAAATGGAACTTTTATCCTTCAGAATGATCAGCTCCGGGTGTGTATTTTTGGTGGCGAGATCGTCTCAATGATCGACCAAGGGCTGAGTAGGGAGTTGCTCCCGCAAGGCGTCAGCGGAAATCGAATGGTCCTGTTCGACGACCAGCCGCTTTACTGGGATGCATGGGACGTCGAAATTCATCATCTTGAAAAGTACCAGTATGTCAAGCCCGGCAAGGTGACAATTGTAGACAAGGGACCTCTTCGTGCCTCCGTCAAGGTCGAACAGCAGATCTCAGAAAGCTCCTGGATCACCTCAATCATCTCGCTTGATGCTGTACTCGACGGACCGTCGTACACCGAGGGCTTCAACGACGCTCTCAGCCAATTGCAGGTTGAATGCGAATGCGAATGGCGCGAGGACAGGAAATTCCTCAAGGTCGAGTTTGCCTGGGATCTCTGCAATACTTCAGCGGACTACGAGACTCAATTCGGAATCATACGTCGACCAACGCACTCAAATACAACTTGGGACAGTGCAAGGTTTGAAGTGGTCTGCCATAAATTCGCGAACGTTGACGAATTTGGTTATGGTGTGGCTATATTGAACGACTCAAAGTACGGCTTTTCTACGCATGGACGGACACAGAGGCTGAGTCTTTTGCGAAGCCCCAAAGCTCCTGATGCGCATGCCGACATGGGCCGACAACGATTCAAGTACGCCATTTTGCCACACCGTGGCATGTTGAACCAGTCGGCTGTGGTGCGAGCTGGTTTCAACTTCAACTCACCGCTCCAAGTCGTACCCAGATGTGCTAAGTT
This sequence comes from Exophiala sideris, assembly GCA_000835395.1. NCBI lineage: Eukaryota > Fungi > Ascomycota > Eurotiomycetes > Chaetothyriales > Herpotrichiellaceae > Exophiala > Exophiala sideris. The sequence continues at coordinate 9,541,192 of KN846951.1, read as the reverse complement.
GCCCGCAATCTCCATGGACGGTGCCCCGAATGTTGTCTTGGAAACGATCAAGAGGTCAGAAGACGGAACAGATCTGGTCATGCGGGCATACGAAGCTTATGGAGGGGCAGCAAATGCAACTTTGAACGTGGGCCTGAACCTTAAGTCGGCTTTTAAGGCAAACTTGTTGGAAGAAGACATCGAAAGCGTCGAGGTGAGGAGCACTTCCACTGGAAGCGCGTTATCTTTATGCTTCAAAGCTTTCGAAGTCGTCACAATTCGTGCTTGTGTTGGTGAATTCTGATCGACATGCGCTATTAACCGATGTTAGAGGAGGGGCTGTCATATAGTTCAAAAGCAGCTTGTGATACAGTGAAATGGATATAAGAGCAGATTGGCCATAGAAAATGTCTCGTGCAGCAAAGCGACCTTTATCTTGTCGATCATATCTTCTGGGGCCATTTTCAGGATATGTGCTGTAACCTTGTCTGGCGCCTGTCCTTGCCGAGTAAACTCGCGACAACACTAATTGTATTTCGCTAAACGCCATATCCTCAAGATGACTTTACATTCAATTTCACCGGATATTCTGTGGCTTCAATATCCTGTGGATAAGTTAGACCACCCTGGCTTCGTACGTGATCCATAATTTCCATAACCAATATACTTTCCATCCATGTCATGACTTCAGACTCGAAAGTTCCAGCTAGAAAGGCCCGTGCAGCGGCATCAGCTTCGTACTGTGGCACATTAGTCTCCGACTACGTTCTTTGACCGAGGATTCCGATATCCTTACCACCAGACCTTGAGCCGCACCCTCGGCCTCAAAGGTTCGATCAATGACTTCCTCGTGTACTGTTAACAGAAGCTTATATCTTGTCGGGTTATGGATTCGACCAAACACTTGAATTTCACCTTTCTCGCCCTGTATCCGTATAGTAGGGGCTTGGCTGTGAGTGTTTGCTTCGGCTGGGCTATCAGTTATGCGCATTGCTGCTGTAACAATGGCATGGGCTTTTGTCTTCCCAGTCGGGGTTGATTTAGGGAATTCGAGTAGTGCGACCATGGATTCATCCACACCCTTCGGTGTAAGTGTCATCGCCGTGCCTAGCACATTGGGACGATGTTGCTGAAGAGAAGGTGGAAGAGTGTGGAACAACGTTTGAAAGACCCATGTAAGAGAATATACCCCTAGGTCGAGGAGGCAACCTCCAGCGAGAGCCGGATTTACCATACGATCCTGCGTTTCGAAATCCTCCGGCGTTTTGCCAATACTTAGATCTGCTGACACTCGTATGACCTCCCCAATATCATTGTCTATAATGTGTTGTCGAATTGCCTTGGACATGGGTAGATGTCTTGTCCACATACCGTCCATGAAGAAAAGACGCCTCTCCTTTGCAACGGCGTATAACCTCCTTGCTTGGGACGCGTTCACCGTGAGCGGCTTCTCACATAGGACGGGCTTGTTGTTTTCCAGTGCCAACATTGCATTTTGATAATGGTGTGAGTGTGGCGTCCCAATATAGATAATGTCTACATCAGGATCTCGAACAAGGTCCTCGTAGAAACCGTATGGAATACATGGTTCGTGTGTCTGAGTTGGAGCAACATGTTTTGCAACGAATGTCTCAGCAGAGGACTTCGAAGATGAGGAGGCGACAGCTGAGATCACATGTTTGATGTCAATTACTTTGCGTGTATGCGGATCGATCAGAATATCTTGCACGAAAGTCCGTGCAATGAAGCCAGTGGCTGCACGATTAACTTGTTAGGATCGAGTCTGCTTTAGGGAAAGTAATGCAGTTGCAGTTGCATTCAAAAGAGGGCTCGAACGTACCCATGATCCCCCAGCGGACGGTCTTCGGTGTTGCCATGTTGGACTTGGTGATGGCTTTCCTTGCCAGTAATGGATTAGGTGTCCGTGAAAAGCCTCAGATGTATGAGATGGCGTTGACCATACACCGAACATCTACTATACTGGGTCGACCGTGGCATACCTAGAAGTCTCGAACGCCGACGTGCACCTATACTTCACCATGAACCGCATAGCTTACATCCGAGTAGATGTCCACGAGCGATTCAGTCCACGCATCAAAGTGTGGGCCATTCGGACGAGGACCGATACACTATATCTCTTGTGGACGAATCAGCAAAGCATACCAAGTCTTGCGTCCGTATATGGCTTTCAAGACGCAGCAAAGACCTGCCGTCACGTCGGGCCGACGGTCCTCAGGAACGGGGCACTCTGGATGCAACCTGTGATACAAGTGTCTCCACGTCAACCATGACAGTTCCTTACACGTGAGTTGCAAGCTTGCTGGTGTCCATGTAATTGACTTAACTACATCAGAACCAGCCTTGCCTGGTTATGAAGAGGGTGGATGTGCTTGGTCGACGGGAGAAGTGGGTCGACATCCCCAATGAAGAAGGGCGTGCGGCGACGGGATGGGGAGAAAACCGAAGTGTAGAACGATACTCGATGCAAGACGCTCGTTTGACCATACACCAACAGGAGTGGAAATGCCAATCTAATCATACACGAACAAAAAGAAAACGCCAATCTAACCATACACCAACCAAAAGAAAATGCCAGTCTGATCACACCCCAAGAAGAAAGAAAATGCCAATCTGATCATACCTCCACAGCAATGAAAAACCCAATCCGATCGTCCTTCGGTGCTTGTTGCAATTCAATCGCAGCTGCTTAGAGCATGGGCTGCGACAATTGCTAACCGTTCCATATCATCACTCACACAAGCATCTCCTCATCGTCGTCTTCGTCCTTTTCTTTGGCTCCAGCACCTGCATGTTTCTTGGGACTGGGAGAGCGCTTTCTGTCTGGCTTCTTCGCTTTGCCTGGCTGATCTTCGGAGACTGATTCCTCTCTCGCTCTCTTGGTCGTAGAAGTTGATGCGGCAGTAGTCGATGTGGCCATGGGGTTGAAGCCGCTATAACCAAGCCGATTGATCTCTTCACGTTCGGCGGCAGCGGCACGAACCTCTTCTCTCGTAAGAGGATCACCAGTGCGCATCATTCCGCTTGCAGGTCGGTTTTCATCTTTACCAGAGCGCGAGACACCAGCGGCACTTGATGATGGCACAGGAGCGGGTGAAGCACGTACGGCCTGTTGACGTTCCGCAGCAAGAGCAGCTCGCTCCTCCTCCTGATCCGAATCTTCCACGAATTCGCCATGTTCTCCCAGAATTTGCTGGGACCCGGTATCTTCCAACTCCTCATTCTCTGGCTCTTCACGATCTTGAATGGCATTTTTAGGACATTTGTCTCCAATGGTGAGGACTCTTCGCCTCGTATTCTTGCCCGGAATCTTCTGTCGAACGGTTTTCTCCTCGACAGGAGGGCGAAGTACCATCATCATCACGGTAAAGTTGTCACCCACCCCGGCTGCCTGCCCTCCTGCTCCTGGCTGCTCTGCTGCCCGGCAAGCGGCGATAAGACTGCTGCGGTGAGGGTGGTGGAAATAGCGAGGGCCAACAAGAAATCTGCAAAGGTCAGCTTCCGCTCCCGCTGGACATCTGGGAGTTGCTTTTACTTACGATAGGAGATGTATCCAGACAGAGGGGCCATTGGGAAAGTCGAGGGGATTCGCTAAGTCAACAGTCCCACCAGTAGGATATTGATGCTCAATGAATTTGTTGATCAGCCAACCCGCATCACCAGGTTGGAAAGGCAGTTTGCTTTGTAGTTCTTTGACAGCCTGCTCCCTCGCCTTGACTCTGATGGATGAGGTGCCGAGAACCAAGTGACGACCATCGAAGAAAGCCTTCGGGATGCTCTTGTCGACCGAGATTCCAGATGACAGAGGATTTGCACCTCCAGTGCCAGCAAGCTGTGCCTTCTTCACAGTTGTTCCAGCCATGCGTTCCTACAGCTTGAGGAACTGCGGTCCAAGAGGATGGAGAGCGCAGATGCTGACTAAATTGTGAATCGAAAGTGCAATGTCGCGGCCTCTGCCCGTGCCCAGTGATCTGCCAGAGGAGTCTTTGATATCAAGACCTTCGGGAATCATGAAGAGATGGCGGGTATCTCCAGGGATGAATGGAACACATCCTGCAGGGAGGCGGAAGTCCTTGATGTCGTAGTCCTTGCCATCACTTTGCCACTTCAGCAGAAGCACATTACCAGGTCGGATTTGGACTTCATCTCCGTTCTGCTGGAAAAGTTGCTGAAATGCGCGAGCTGCCTTTGTAGACTCCTGCTTCATTGACTCGGCGAGGTCAGGATCTGATTTCTTTAGTAGGCTGTAGAAGCTCTCACGAGCGATGCTTGCTGCTTCACGGGAGCTGGTTCGCTGTTTCGTGATGCTCTGCGTTAACCAAGCTTGGCCCTTAGTGCTGGCTTGCTGACAAGCTTCCTGATTGTCCTTCCATTCGTCATCCTCAGCATCGACACTTTCCTCAAGGAAGAGACTGATGAAATCAGGAATCTCCTCGACCTGTTCAGTAATGCTGTTCGCTGCGAAGAAGTACAGAGTATCCTTCGGAACTTTCAGCAGCCAGTTTCTTACATCGTCTTCCGTCTTTCCAGAGTTTGCGCCATACAGCCCACCTAGTGACAGACTCATCAATCGCTCAACTTGCTGTCGGCGGGTCGGACGATTTGGATCCCCATCTGCCATATCGCAATCACAGACAAGGCCAAGTTGTTCCAGGGCTCTTCTCCAACGTACTCTGGTCGTCTTAATTACCGTAATGTCGCCATGCTGCCCAAGAGTGGCTTTCTTTCCCTGACTCTTTGGCCGCGCAAGCAGATCCGTTCCGCTCGCTACATCGGCACCACTCTTTGGAAGGTCTGTCGCCACTTTCTTGCCCTTCCCAGCCTGAGAGAGCTTGTCTCGCGCATCCGTGGTGAGCATTCGGCGCACTGTGGCGTGTGTCTCGAGGTACTGATCCTTGAGCTTCTGCATTCTCTTTCCAAATTCTGTCGCTGGCCCGGTCTTTGCGTTGACTCTCTTAACGACTTCCTGGCAAATCTCGCGCTTGGAAAGGTCACCTTCATGGGCTAATGAATATGCCACATCCATAGCAAGCCACACGACAGCTAGAGTCATCTGGATGATACGAACACTGAACTCCCCACGCACCGCGCTCTGACGAACAGAGCCAGGGTGAAAGCAAGGGATAACGACACAACAGTTGTCGTCGTCTTTGTCGGCGACAGCCTCATCGAATTTCGAAGGCAAAAGAGTCCCCAAAACCTGATTGATACGGGCAGCCTTGATGCCATGCTGCTGATGGAAGCTGCCGGTAGCCACGCCAGATACAAGCCCTCCAAGCGTCAAAACAATGATGGGTTTCACAGCTTGCAGATACTTCCTCAACAACTCGAGGGCTTTGTCGAGGTCGCTGGCCTCTTTCTTGGCCCAAGGGTAGAGGTCAACGAAGGGGAGTTGGTTGGCATCGTACATATCAGCGACGAAAGATGACTGCATTGATGGGAAGCCTAGCTCAACCTTTGCGATCTCGTTGAACATGCTGATGAGCAGATCTGCAGACTCGAATCCGCCCTTGTACCACGGTTTTAGGTCTTCAATGGAGTCCGGAGTAAGGTCAGAGCCAATTGTCACCATGAGACAGTAGCCTCCGACAAGTGCCGGCACTGCCGAGTTGTAGATGACATCCTTGACTGCGTTATCGATAGGATATCTCGCAGTGTTGGTGGTTGCTGGGTTTGATTGCGCATAGTCCTGAGCTTCCTGGCTGTAGCGCCGGATGAGATCTAGGTTTTGGCACTGCTCGTTGTAACCCGGAAGCTTCTGGAGGAGAGAGGTACTCAGGCCGGCAATGACAGCATTGTCTTCTTCATGCGCGACAAACTGGGTATGCAACCCGCCTTTAGCGGTATTAAGCAGGGTTGAAGGCCCCAGGAGAGCTATCATGGCTTGTTCGCGGATGTCGACAATATGTTGCTTGTGAGAGTCAAGCCCACCAGTAAGAAGTGTGGCGTCTGGAAATTCGTGAAGCTCCACTGCAGCCATGATATGGGGAAACAACCGCTGGCAAATTTTGAAGAAGATTGACTTCATAGTGGTGTAGCTGTTCCTCAAATCATGTTCGTGTCGATCCCATGCAGAGCCTTCCGTAGTTGTGCCGCAATAGCGAACGAAGATGGTTGAACCAGCATCTGCGACCGGGTCAAGATCTTGAATCAGTTCCCAGAGCACATAGGGTGTGTCATGAGACCCGAAGCCCTCCTCGAACATAGCTTGGATGAGCTCCGTAAGTTCTTCGAGGGTGAAAGCAAACGTTCGCATGTAGAAGAGAACCTCTCCCGGCTCTGCTTCTTTCGGACCAGCTGAGCTGACCATGTTGAACATCTTTCCCAGTTGGACATTGGATAGAAGGACAGGATTGTTGATGAGGAGGTTCCAATCAGCAGCATTTGCATTATTCTTAGGCAGCATCCAGGCAAAGAAGCTCTCTGGTATGGTTGTTATGCTGACCCCGCGATGTTGCAGTCGCAATTTGACGACGTCGAAAACTCCCTGGCGCAAGTTCTTCAATTCAGTCCCGTCAAGAGACACTGGCAATTTGGGTTGTTTTATTGACTTGACTCGTCTCTCGTTGGTGAATCGTCGTCGCACTTGCTGCGCTCGCTGTCTGAAAACATCCGGAAGGGGCTGGCTCGCGGAAGGGACCTTGGCTTCATCGAAGGGAGTGCGCTGTGATGCTTCAAGCAACTTGTCCAGCTTGGAGGAGCCAGACTGTGAGGTACCCATGATGATTACCGCAGAGTGGTGGTCGTAGGAGGAGTGGTGGTCGTGGAAGCAGGACGGTGAGTGAGGGTCGTTGGAGGAGTGGTGGTCGTGGAAGCAGTGCAGTGAGTGGTGGTGGTCGTTGGAGGAGTGGTGGTCATGAGTTTGAGGGCAGGAGCAGGAGCAGGAGTGGGAGGTTTGGAAGATTGATGGTTTTTCGTGGACTGATAATTCCACAGCGGCGCACACTCCCGTCCAGGAGGACTGGTCCAAGAGTGATTTCGCTGAGTGTTATCTGTAGTAGAAGAAGCAGAGAGAACAGGAAACCATGGTTGATATAGAAGGATGGAGGAAGAGCAAGGACCAAATACATTACTGAGCAAACATTTTCCTTACTGCCTGAAAGAGCACTCCACTACCTCAGTGACAATGCCACTGCCTGAGAGAGAGAGCAATCCACTGTCTGAGTAAGCATCCAATGCCAAACAAGGAACAGTGAATGTCAACATCGGGAGCGAGGGCTTTGTGCCGGCAGTGATTGCGAAAAGCAAACATAAACAAATGATTGCTCCACAGCGCAGACAATTTTGCAATTGGCGAAGTCCCAGTACCAACCGTGAATGCATTGGTAACCGCTGAAAGCCTACGCTGTGCCATGGTGCAACGTCTGTCATAGTCGTCGTTGAAGAGGTTTCCACGAGCGCTTCTGGAAGTTAACAAAACACAGAAGCTTGATATGCTGATGTGGGTCAAACGCCGCTCTTATATTGGTTCTCGAAGTACCCAGGGAATGCCCCTAGGCTCGAGACCAGCGACTGTACAATTGGTAGGCGAGGGTTGTGCAGGCATGGAGGTTGCTACCTTGCGGTTCCAGCATCGATAGTATATCTTGCCAAAGCCGAGTTCGATGGACAGTCATGGCGCGAAGATGACTGGAGATCTTCTGGTGCCGTCGATGTGAGATGACAAACAGGTAAGCACGCGGCTGATATTGATCGACGACTCAGGCAACAACGGTGGGTGGTTCGAAAGTTGAAGCAGACTACAACTGTGCGAAAATGACTTCAAAAGGACAAGTGTTGTTCAATTCTGATCGACGGCTTAGTCAGCCGGCAAACCTAAACCCTTTATATATTGTTTAGCCCGAAAAAATTTCCAACAATCAGCCACAATTTCGATTGTGGCCGATCCAACGACGACAGTCGAGCGACACGATGGCCGAGTGGTTAAGGTAGTTCTCTCCCACTTTAAGTTGTCTGTCTGAATTCTAACCCATCGGTTAGGCGTGGTATGTATCTTTCAGTCTCGTCTGAATCCGATCATGACCTAACGCCCTCCAGTGACTAGAATTCATAACTATCATAGCCTCTGTGCTTTGATCAGATTGTGTTCAGGCATCACATGGGGTAAGCTTTCACAACTCGTTTCATTCTTACTCAATCTGACGATATCGTCCAGTTCGCCCGAAAGTATTCACCATCTCGAATTGATGTGCAACAACTAACAGCCCCTTAGGCACAGGTTCAAGGTAAGATGTATCATCAATACTTCTCCTGACAAAATCTAACATTCATAAGTCCTGTTCGTGTCGATATTCTTTTTGTCTTTTTTGTTTCTTTTTTGAAGCTTTCGTCCAAAGTGCGGAAGTCTTAGACTTGCACACACCGTCAAATAAGAAGCTTGATTGGGGCCTCTTTGGAACAACAAATAGCCGGGCGCATTGACCGACAGTTCATCGCGGCATCTGTGCCGCATACGGAGTTGTTCCGCAGCACCGACCCCGCGACAGACGATCTGCACTCAGGTGAAAATCGAAACCACTGTAGTCCATGAGTTCCTTGAGTTCGAACATTGCTAGAAGATCTTCTTATCAAAAGATTTGGAGCTTGAGCGGACCATCGACTTCTACGGCTCTTACCCCTGACGAGGCTGTGAATCACGTGGACCCCGCTACTGACGCAATCTCTTGCTTGCTTCACAGCTTGGAGTCAGCCTACTTTTCGCATCCATATTTGAGTCCTGAGCGTCATAAGACATTGATAGAGAAAGTCAGAGAGTCCATAACATTCAACATGAAATTGCTCTATCCAACCTCTGTGGCCATTGACGCCAAACAGCTTGAAGGCTTCAGCGTCTCATTGCACCCATACGACGCAAAGTCCAAGATTCCCGACGAACACACCGACGCTGAAATCCTAATAACATGGGCCAATCCAGGACCCGTGTTGAAAGGAGAAGTTTCCCGACTCAAGAATCTCCGCTGGATCCAATCCCTTGCCGCAGGTCCCAACGATGTGATAAACGCCGGATTCGACACGTCCAAAATCATCCTGACCACGGGCTCAGGCCTGCACGACCACACAGTAGCCGAGCACACATTGGGCCTGCTCCTCAATGCGGCACGACGATTCTTCGAGATGCGTGACTGCCAACACAAACACAAATGGTCATCCGACTTGGGTGGTCCGCAACCAGACAGACCCAAGGGCAAGTTCACGACGCTGCAAGACGCCAACATCGTGGTCTGGGGCTTCGGCAACATCGCAAAAACCCTTACACCCTGGCTGACGGCTCTCGGTGCTAATGTCACAGGCGTTGCCCGCCAAGCCGGTGTCCGCCAGGGCATCGAGGTCTATGCTGAAGACAAGCTGCCTGAATTGTTGCCGCAGACTGACGCTCTCGTCATGATTCTGCCTGGGTCGGAGGCTACGACCAATGTGTTGAATGCGGAGAGGATAAAGCTCCTGCCGAAACACGCGTGGGTGGTGAACGTCGGTCGAGGCAATTCGATCGATGATGCGGCGTTGCTGGCTGCGTTGGAGAAGGGGGAGATCGGTGGTGCGGCACTCGATGTGTTCAGGACGGAACCCCTGCCAGAGGACTCCCGATATTGGACTGCGCCGAATGTCATTGTGAGTCCACATGGCGCTGGAGGGAGGCCGCAGGACCCGGCGACGCTCATTGCGTATAATTTGAGACGGTTCTTGGCTGGACAAGAGTTGAAGAATAAGCTGTGAGCATAAAGCAGCAAGCAGTAAAGTTGAGATCGGCTTGTTGAGATCTACGACGGAGGCTGGTCTTGACGACCTTGACATCGAAGGATGCTCAGAGTCACCGCGAGATCTTCAACAAGTATGGGTCGGTGAATGTATGTGCAGTAAGTGTCAGTCACAGAGGTATGCAGATGCCATCGAACTGCGGATATTCCTGAGGCGTAGAGTTCTACCTTCACGTGCTATGGCCCAGCCCCTTTCTCAACACTTGACCTCAGCCTTACCAGGCTGTCACTCGCCGACCTGTCGCGACTTGACATTATTGATTCAGGCCAATATTCCGGTCGTCGTTTAGCAATTTCGTAAAACAGCTTAAATATATACCTGCATGAAGACTACTTGACGCTCAAGGGCCGAGTTTTACCAGCCTACCATCCCCAGCCTGTTACCCCACGTTCATCAAAGCAGGGCATTCCGGCTTTATATACCACGGTTCTTCTTCTATATCACAAGGTTCACACTTTCGGATCAAATCTACCTACACCTCTGCACCGATCTACCAGCGCATGGCATTTCCGCCATGTCTCCCACTTCCAAACCCAACTCCCCAGTCTCAGTCTCCATCTCCTCCCATCCACAAGGCAAAGTCGCAACAATAACACTTTCTAACCCGACACGGCTAAACAGTCTCAGCGCTGTTTTGCTAGAAGAGCTCAAAGCTTCAGTCACCACACTCGCTCAAACACCCAATCTGCGTTGCGTCGTCATAACAGGCGGCCCACTACCAAGTCGCGACATATTCTCTGCAGGCATTGACATCTCCGAAGCCAAAGCCTGGCCCGACGCAAAAGCCGCCCGAGACGCCATCACGAGACTACATCTCGCGTGCAAATCCCTGCGCGAAATCCATGTGCCAGTCATTGCGCGCGTCAACGGTCATGCCCTGGGTGGGGGCCTCGGTATCGCGGCATCAACGGATCTACGAATTGCCAGCTCGGACAGCTTGTTCGGCATGCCCGAGGTCCAGCGCGGAGTGCCCAGTACTATCGAGGCGGCGCTGCTCCCGCGGCAGATCGGCGCCGCAAGAGCACGGAGGTTGTTGCTTCTGGGCGATTTGATCTCGGCTGAACAAGCTGAGTCTTGGGGTCTGGTTGATAGGGTTGTAGATCGCAAAGATCTGGATGGCGCGGTGGAGGAATGGGTGCAATTGATCCTACGGAATGGGGCGGATGCTCTGCGTGCGCAGAAACGGTTGATGGCTGTGTGGGAGCAGGTGCCGTTACGGGAGGCGATTGATGCGGGAGTGTGGGAATTTGGCAAGGCCTTTGAAGGTCAGGGAATGGAGGCGGAGGGGAGGAGGATGATGAATGAGTTTGGGAGCCAGAGTAAGGGTAGGAAGAGTAGGCTGTGATTATGCGTACGCCAGAACAGGGTCTCTTCACTGAGGCTCACTTCAGATGCAGCAGCCTGGGTCTTGGGCGTATCGGTGATATGCAAAATTCACATGGACAGCTCCGGCTTGACTGATATGCTCACATAAGGTGTTATCGTCGTCTTCGAATTCTGCCATACCTCTTTATCCAGCCTTCCACATTTGGAATTCCGGCATCCACTTCTTGACTGATCAATCAGTATCGCAGCTGATGGGCGCTTTCGGTAAATCATTGCACTCGTAGTAGTAGTCGTACAGTGACACGCAAAAGTCCAGTCCCGCGAATTGTTCACTCACTCGTCTCGAGACCTCTCTTCGTCTCTCCAGGTAGACTTCAAGACGTTGCTTCACGTTCGCTAAGCCAGGGTTGGTTTGTTCCTGCGCATCCTTTAGTGCGTAGACAATAGGACTAGAAACGGCGGCCCGATACTTGGCCTACCATTGAAGGCTAGATGGATATCTTGCATAGAGCAAGCCTTCCACCGTCGGGCAAGCTCCTCAGGTGTATCCAGCGTCTTCGACCTCTGCTCGCGCCTACAAACGATCGCGCCTTGATCATACCCACGGAGCAAGGTTAATGGCTACGATGGCAGTACAATCCTTGATCAAGATCGAGGCTGTGTTGCAGTGGGCTCGCAGGTCGACCCTTACCCGCCTCAGGGTGACCTCCAGTCTCTGCACACGTTGATCCAAGATCTTCCCAGTCAGTATGTCATCCACGTTATTCCAATCACAACTCAAAGATTCCCAGTCTATTTCTGTACGTACGGACTTTCTTGACACGACGAAAGAGGAGGACTCGGTATGGCTTGCTAGCTTTGGAAGGGAAGAGGAGGACCGAGACGACCGTGCGTCGTTCAAGACGAGCCATTACTTCGTAGTCATACGAGATCATCGAGAAATGGTCAGAGCATTGACTAATCTCTTGAAGAGTGCGGTTGTAGTCCTCGTCGGGAGTGAAACACTTGTCAACACCAAGATCAGATGAGACGCGCAGGCCATGCCAAGCCTCGATCAAAATTCGTAGGTGCTTCTGGTTGAACCTCGCCTTTTCTTTTTCAAATTCGTGCAACAACACCTCTCAGCACCATGTTGCTGATCGACGATGTCAAAAGCTGCTTTTGAGGACATGAACGCTCAGAATCACGTCAAGCCATCGCCAGTCTGCACCTACAAATACGTGCCAAGGGTGGGACCCTGTTTGTGCCTGGGCGATTCGACAATTGCCCTTCTTAACATAAGTGGGGGACGCGGCTCACGCGGCTCTATGTCGGTGTCCAGTTTTCGGTTTCCCACTACGCGGGTTCATCTCGAGTTGGGCAGAAACCCTTGACTAATTGACTTGACCACGACGGACCACACGACTTCTCCCCATGGCAGCCTCAACTCTTTCGGAAAAGTCCACCGGTAGAGAACGCGGGGCCTCAATCGTGAGCCAAAAGTGGTGCTGAGTTAATTGCCAACCCTGAGCGACTGTGCACAAAGCCAGAGGGAGCAGCCTTGCATGCCCTTTCGACCCAGCCTTGCTGCTGTGTGATGTGATATTTCGTAATTTGTCGTCTAGCTTAGTACTTCACAAGACCGTCCGGGCCAACCTCTATCAATGCATACCATCGCTTGATCCGCTGACTGATGCAGATTCTAAAACTTCTCTTTGGCAGTAAAATCCTTCCAATCGCTCACATATTGAGTACTCCTGATACCCTCTGGGTATTTGGTCAACAACTCCTTAGCATTGTCCCAGGCTTTCAGTACTCTTTGCGTCCGCTTGGGATCTCTCTCAACCATTTTGTACTGGAAGGGTTGCGGTCGGCAAACAATGCCTTGTGTGACTGCCTCTGTGCTCACTGGAATCTTGTTGCCGTTCTCGTCGACTGCGTGTTCAAAACTGAAGGCCCACAACATGTAGGCAATACCGAGAAACAAGGACCGCTCGGCAATGTTCAAACCGGGGCACACACGTCGGCCAGCTCCGAAAGTGAAATGGTCACGCTGGTATGGGTCGTTTAGGGTGGCGCTCTCTTGGGCCCGAAGGAGATCGTTCTTGTATCTGTCTGGATTGAATTTTCGGGGCTCTGGGTATCGCTCGGGGTCGTTGTTCAAAGTCCACACGTTGATCATCATGCCGGTCTTGGCAGGAAACTCGTATCCGTTGTAAGTGTCTGCATTGGTGGTCGCGTGAGGCACAATGCCGAGAATGCTGGATGGCAGGAAACGAAGAGACTCCTTGACAACTCCGCGAATATACTGGAGGTCCATCTGGCGAGGTGTTAGCGACATGCCGGACCCGATATGAACGTTCAAATGTGCCTACCTCATCAGCCATCGTTGGCAGACGATCAGCACCGATTACTCGATCGATCTCATCTTGCGCTATCACTCATCAGCAGATGTTCAGACGAAAATTCTGAAAGATGCATACCCTTCTTCTGAACCTCTGTAAAGTTAATCATAGCAACCGCAAAAGACAAGAAAATCGAGGCAGTCGTGTCGGATCCAGCCTCCAACAATGTGCCACTGACATAGCTGGCCCAGTCATCGGAGAAACCAACCTTCTCCTGCTGCTTGAACATATCGTCGCAGAAGTTCTTGGCAATGATACCTTTTTCCTTTCGTTCTTTGACCTTGAGCATGTATTTCTTGTACAGGGCAATTTCCTCCTTATGCAGCTGCTTCCCCTTCCTCTTAGCCGGGCTGAGCCAGTCAGGCAACGCACGCAGAATGGGGAAATAATCCAGTATGGATGCCGACACTTGCGACGCGACGGCAAACTCTTCAAATCCCTGAATTGACTGTCAACACCTAGGGTCTCTCGCACATGCTCTTCGGCCAACTCACCTCATAAATCTGCCTGACGTCCGGATCATTGTATGCCAGACTTCTCCAGCCAAAAGCGATGCTGGTGACCAATGACGTGCTATACCGACGCACATGATCATGGTACTTGTCCGGCCGCTTGACCATGTCGAAGAGCATTTGACGCAACTCCAGTTCCTGGTACGGGATGTACTCGACAGCTGTCTTGATGTTGAGCAAGTTGTGGATCATCTTGCGCGCCAACCGCCATCCTTCATCGTACTGCATCAAAACCAACCGGTAACCGCCCGAGATAAGCGTTTGACCGACATACATCTCCGGACGGGAGGAGTAGTTGTTGGAACGAGTATCAATGAGGTCCTTGATGACGCGAGGGGAGTTGAGCACGACCATGCGTTGGTTTCCCAGCATGATCGAGTAGATTTCGCCGTACTCCTGCGCCCATTCGCGGAACTTCTCGTGAATGTTTTCTTTCGGGAGTTGAAGTAGGTTCCCCACGACCGGCATTGTCGGCGGCCCAGGAGGCATGCCCTTGGGCCGCTTACCGACTTGCAGGAGCCTGTAGACCAGTCCTGCAAAGACCGCAATGGCCAAGTAAAGAGACACTGTGACGAGAGCCATGGTTGAGGAAGAATGGAAGAAGTTGGGTAGGAGTGAGGTCGAAAGAAACCTCAGAAGAAGTGGTGTGCCGTCTTTCGACATATATTGCCCGGCATTGCGGTACAAGAAGTCGACCTATTTGCCATAAGGAGTGGTCGTTATCAGCACGTCTAGCGGAATGGGTGGGACCACCTTCTCCGTGCAAGTGGGAGCCAGGGCCTTCTCGGCTGATAGACCAAGAAGGCTGGCCAATTAGGCGGCTGCCAATGGTGGTCATAGGCTTAGTAGATGCCCCGAACAGACTGCTATAACAGCCCCAGCGATAACCTTATTTTGTCGGGCAACAAATCCGTTTGGAGTCTTCCCCATTCTTTCGGACGGCAGATTGAACACCTCCCCCATTCTTCGAATTGGCTCTTAAGACATTATAACATGATATTTGTCGGCTGTGGTCGAACTGATTGGCTGACTAATCTTCCCAAACCGCTGAGCACACATCTTTTCGAGCGTCGGCTAAGTGTATCGACTAAGGGGTTGCCTTTGATCATTGAAACCTCCTTCTACCATGCTCTGTCCATAACACAAAGAGAGCACCTTCGAAGGTACTCTTTCGATAACATGACACCGCATGACTGCCAGGCCTGCAGGCTGCTTGGCTCCCTATAGCCGAGTCTCGGTGCACCTACCGCTTGTTCCTACGACATTACATTCTTACGAAAGAGCTACTATTCAACGAGTATGTGCTTTGATGGACATGAAGACAGCTGCCGACGAGTATGGTTCGAGACACGGCTACAGGCAATATATGCATGGGCCATACTAGACGGATCATGGCCGCCGTCTGGTAACATCAGCCTTTCGAAAACCCACCACTTTCGAGTGGTTCGAAAGCGCCTCCTAGGTGATATATGTATGGGCCATGGCAGATAGATTATGGCCATCGTCCGGTGATATCAGCCTTTCGAAAAGTCACTACTTTAGAGTGGTTCGAGAGCGGTTCTTAAGCAACACGTACATGGCCGTAGCAGGTCGATTATAGCTTTCGTCCGTTAATATGAGCCTCTCGAAAAGACAGCATTTTGGAGTGGTTCGAAAGCGCCTTTCTCAGGAAGGACCAAGGGAAGCACACACGAATGGACCACTTGGGCATTGCATTATCTTTATGTAGCAGCTCCTCTTCATGCAGCAGCTCGTCTTCAATGTCTTCATGCAGCTGTTCTTCTTCCCGTAATCATGCTAGCCCGCTTGATCGCTTGGTTCCTGACTCCTACAGCCATCATCTCCATTCTGATCTTTGTGGATCATGCCAAGCCATGTTATGCGCTCCATTCCATTCTCCAATGAACACCTCAGTCTTCTTCTGCCATTGATCCAGTAGCAGTCAGAAGTCCACCAGCCTGCTGGCGCCTTAGTCGTGATTATGCTTGCAAGTGAACAATGAATCATCGCCGCCTTCGAAGGCTCTGAGACACTGGATGCAAAGTCCCGAGTTTATCCTCCTCTCGACAGAATCGATCTCGCAACTCAAGTGCTCACTGAATCACTGATTGCTCGGTTGTAGAAACGCATTCCTGGATCGGCACAGCGGAATCTGCGTTCCTGAAAGGCCATGGCTGCTATGGCTCTCATGTCTTGGATCATAACCTCAAGGCGTTTTCCAGGATCTATGGACCGTGGAATAGGCAGTGCAAGGCCAGAGAATGATCCACTGAGGAGGCCGATCAATTCGAGAAACCCCTTGCACACGACTAAATCACAGCGTCTTGGATGTCTTTGGCTTGCAGAATAGTCTGGGTAGGTTGCTGCATCTGCATCAACAATAGATCGACATGCCGAATATTTGTGATCCGCCAGAAGCTTCGAAATGGTCGCTGAGCAGATCGAGGTGATCTGCTGCTTGTGAAGGAAGCTGGACTGCTCCAACATATCTGTATTCTGTTCGGTACGAGGACGCCAAGCAGTGAAATAAGATTCTCTTTCCTTTCAACTTATCCGGCACTCCATTCCACGGAAGAAAGAACCATGTAGCCGCAGAGCACGTGAAGAGGCATGGGTGAGGCAAGAGTGACAGCACTCAGAGCACGTGAAGGGATGGGTTTGGCAAGAGTGACAGCATTCAGAGAACTTGAAGACAGCCAAGTCCAAATCGGTAACTAAGTCGTTTTGGCTGAAACACATCAAGACCTACCGAGCGACCACGGCCGCGGCGTACACCAACCCCATCTCCACGACCAACAGAGCCTGATCCGCAGCTTGAGTACGAACTTCCTGCCTCTACGGCACTACCAAACTGGGTAGGGAGCAGAAAAAGAGAGTACATACAAGACGATACCAGGAGGCAAGGCTGGTGGGTGACATTGCCGAGTTACACGCAGACAGACAAGGCTGAGATCATCAACAGCAGGGACGTCTGTCTCGAAAGTCGCGCCGGCGAGGTGGTTGGCAGGAAAGGTGGTGATCGCATGAATAGTTGAACCAGAATGCATGATGCGGAACTTGGTGCCATGTTTGGTGCCCCTAGGCAATAAGAACTCGCAGAAGTGCCCAGAAGCGAGCATTTGATCACTCGGTCCATGGTAAAAGAGAGGTCGAAGTGTAGTGCGGTCAGTTCTCCCAACCGCTAGAAAAAGTATACATCAAGGGTATCGTCTCTCGAGCCATGACGTATGATTGAGTTTGCGTTGTGACTGCCCTTCAAATTGGGGCATGTTGAGCGAGGACAACAGGAGTATGTTTGGGGAACCCGAATTATGCGACATTATGGTCGAGGTTCCACGTGATCTCGCTCTCGAGCCACGTAGACGCGTCCATTTTCTCCGCAACATTTAGATACTTGGATTCAGCCTATTTTTGATAGCTTCACGGTGCCTCATGTACTCCGTACTATCGTCTTATTAGTACTCGCACGATCACATAGATCATTGCTTATGTTCCCCTTGGTGTATTTACACCTACCCGTCAGGGAACGCACTGACCTTTCGAGCCATAGTCTCAGTTGTCGGTTCTGGCAAACATCCAATGTGCCAGATCCTCTCATTTTGGAGCTTGCATGAAGTACTAGCACAGTATGTGGATATATGGCACATGTTGCCACACCAGTCCCTGCAGTGGACGGACCAATCTCTCGGGCCATGGTCTCAACAATCAATTCTCGCAAACATCCAATGTCACAAGTTTTTTCGTTTCGGACCTAGATGAACCACAGAGCATTCCGACATATGTCACATGTATTCACACCGGCCCTCGCAGTAACCGAGCGACCTCTCGAGCCATGGTCTCGGCCCTCGATTCTGGCAGACATCCGATATCACAGATTTTCTCATTTTTACAAAAGCTACACGAACTATTGAGCATGTAGACACATGTCACATGCAGACATTTGGCACATGCATTCACACCAGTCCTTGCAGTAATGAAACGACCTCTCGAGCCATGGTCCCGAGCCTGGGTTCCGGCGCACACCCCACTCCGCTGACTTTGTCGCTTTAGAGCTGAATACAGCTACAGTAAGTCAAGCTGATCTTTTTCCTTTGACTTTGCGTTCCAATCATCGGGCCTCTGCTATACCACTTGCTTTTGCGCAACCCCATTTCAGTTTTGGGACTGGTCTGATCGAGGTCACATTGCCCTTCACTTCACTTCACTTGATTCCACGCGCACCCTCAATTGTACTATTACTCAAACTTCACTTGGTCTCTCACCACCCAGATCTTTCATTTGTTCCGTCACCAACTCGATCTCTCATATCAGCGCCTACAAACCTGACTGCTTTCGGCGAGACCTGATAAAGTCTTCGGCGCCCGAACGCACTGTGCCGACGCAACGCCCGTCTCCTGCTCCACTGCTTGCAGTTCACCTTATCGTCCTACCACGATGTCTTCCGCCAAGCAACCGTCTGCGAAAGCTCCGTCCAAAAACAAAAAGCCCTCACAGTTTAACATCAAGGACGCTATCTTCGCTCCAGTGAGCTAGACAAAGACACACCCAGGACCAGTCGCCGAGGATTCGCAGAACAGAAACCTAACGAAGGCTGGCGAGAAAGAGATCGCCGCTGATCTTAGCTTCCCGACCTGCTCACAGTTCCGCCAATGGCTGGATTGTCCGCTCTTCAGGCCATATTGGGAGGAAATGCAGAAATGGAAGGAAGAGAAAGGCGATTTGAGGATGGACAACGCCCGGGCTAAGGCGTACTTCAAGCTGTTAGATGAGTTGGTGTCCACCCGCAAGAGTAGGTTCAATATTCATTCTGCCAAAAAGTACTGACACTGTCTTAGTAAGCGAGATCAGATCGACTGTGCATACTTCGAAGGCACTCCCTCTGATGCTTGGAGAATCATGACTTGTTTCTCTCGACCTTGCTCAGAATCTTCGCGCAAACAAGGATGTCCAAGATTACGGATACAACATTGGTCCCTTTCCCCACATAAGCCACAGGAGCGCTGGCATAAATTGTGGAACGCATACCAATGGTGTAGATCCAAGAAGTTCTTCACGGTCGAAGGTCGCGCAGCAGCCGTCAAGAGAGGTCATGTCAATGCCGCCTTGACTCGCCCGTGGTATATGCAAGAAGAAGACGGCCAGGATGTGGAGGGTCTCGGAGACTCTATGCAGCCAGATGCTGCGGATGATGAGCCGCCCTTCCCATTTTATTCCATGACGTGGACGAACATGCCAGCCATCGACGAGAAGGACGGCCTCATGACGGAAAGAACCGTGACCTCCCCCGACTTCTACAAGTTCGACAAGTTCGACGAGTTCAGACTGCACATCACCATGGTGTTTCAATTGCATGAGCGGAACCTCAAGGTTGGAGAACTGCTGTTTGAGGTGGAAAATGGCTCGCAGGCAAGTCTGACCCGGACGAAGGTGGCTGTATCTTGGTAAAACCTTGTCAATTATCAGCTGGAAGGCTATACGATGAAGTTCTTCTTGATCTCCAAACCACTCAAGCAGGTAGACGTGGACTTGATGGTCGAGAAGACGACCATTCCGCCTGCTATTACACGAAGATATCAATATGCTCATGACGGCTTGGTTGAGCAGAAGGAAGACAAACTCCACGACGTCACGAACATCCGCACCAAACGAAAGCAGGATGCCGTCGACAAGGACGAAGCATACGACGACGTCAAACGAATAAAGACTGGAGACACCGTCCCAAAGGCAGCAAATGACGTCCCAGAAGCAGCAAATGTCATCGCTGAATTTGAGCAACATTATTACAAAAACGAGACAATTTTGCGCAGAGCAGATGAATTGTCCGATGCAGACAAAGTCTCCGTCCAAGGCCAGGAACCCGATTTGGAAGATGATCATCTGGTTGTGGATGACGGCAAGACAATTGATCTGAGCACCGACAATCAGGATGAGTGGGATGATGAGTTCAACGACACTGGAGATGATCGTATCAGCGAAGGTGTTGCTCCTCCGGCCGACGAGGAGAGCATCGTTTCGCAGTTTGATCATGCAGAGGACCTGGATTATGTCGACGAAGTAACGTCATCTGACAGTGAATATCAACAGAAGTTGCCTCCGCCGGACAAGACACCGGACCAGGAGGTAGGCGTGGATGAGGATACTCTTCATGGTCATGATGCGGTTCACCACGGAGACGACGGAGGGCTTTCCGATCCATATCATTATCGTGGTTTAGAGGGTCCACGGATGAGAAAGCCAGTTGTTCGCTCACAAGACTTGGACGCTGCTAGTTCGTCCATCCAGCAGGCGCAGGATGAGGAGTTGCCGACAGAGGATGTGAGGGAGCTAGAGCTTGGCGCTGAGAACCAGTTTCGACTGCGCAATTCAGACGAGGTCGCCCAGAAAAAACCCAAGCCTTCCGAAAGGCTCAAGGCCGATCCGGAAAAGCTGAGCCGGCTTCTGGACAAGTACAAGTCCTCGGAAGAACCGCGGGATTCGGGTGCTACCACGCAAGGCCAGCTTCGAGAGATCCAAGTAGCCTTGACGCGATCGGTCGGGCTTGAAACTGACTGCCCCTATGAGCCGCATCGGGTTGAACCTACCCAGGAGACACTAGATACAAGTGCTGCCATTGCCAACATGCGTCTTACTGGTAAATACTTCGAGAACGAAGATGACGTCAACGAGTTCCGGGCAAAATACTGGAGTCTCTTGCGAGCCGCTTCTTGTGTGGACCAGGACGACGTCGGACCCAATTTGATCCTGTCGGCAGAGATTCTGCAGATCAACCAAGACAAATACGTCCCAGGGATGACGGGTTTGAAGCCACGTTGGACGTGACGACCTCCGCAGCATCAAACGGTGTCTCCCTGCTCGCTATTTGACTGCCTGTTTTTCTCCCTCGTGGAGACTTCACGTGTTCGTGACGCCCGCCTCGGTCTCATCATGCCACTGACCTTGGTTGTGGTATTGGTGCTCTCATACAACAACAAGGTGGAATAGCCTTTGAATTGAGGGAGGTCATCAGCTCCATCGATATGAGACATCAATTCTCAGTCGAGGTGTCGATCGTCTTCTGGAGATAGTCTCGAAGAAACTTTAGAGCTTGGACCAGATCTTCGGTCTTCTTTGGTGGCCACGGATAGAGGTCGACGAAGGGAAGTTGATGTTTCTCGAACATGTCCCGGACGAAGGAAGAGCTGGTAGTCCCATAGCCAAGCTCTAGGTCTGCCAGAGTGTTGAAGATGTCGATGACAAGGTCAGCAGACTCAAAGCCACCCTTGTACCATGGCTTCAGGCCAGTCATCATTTCAACTGTCATGTCTGAGCCAATCGTGACCATGATGGTATATTTACCAACCCTGGCTGGTATTGCAGAATCAGAGATGCGGTCTCGAACCTCATCTGTGAGCGGATACTTCGCAGTGTTAGTCGTCTCTGGATGGGAATTCGCATATGTCTGGAAAGCTGTAGCGTAGTTGTGGATAGCTTTCGAACTTCTTGAGTCGTTGGTATACCACTTGAGTTGCTGCAGTACATTTGTTTGGAGTGCAGAAACAGCAGCGACCTCAGCTTCCTGCGCAATGAACTTGGTACTCAATCCTCCTTCCGCAGTATTGAGCAACGTAGGTGGTCCGATCAGCGCGATGAACCTGCTGAGACTTGACGACCTCCGCAGCATCAATGGTGTCTCCATACTGACTGTTTAAGCGCCTGTTTTCCTCCCCCATATAATTTTGGCAAGTTCGCGACGCCCGCCTCGGTCTCATCGTTGCACTAAATTGGTTGTAGCATCGTGCTCCCGGGTTCCGCAATCAACGAGCCCACCATTAGGGTATTGATGCTCAATGAACTTGTTGAAGAGCCAGCCAGCATCTCCTGCCTGAAGGGGAGGGTGTTCCTTCAGCGAAAGGATACGCTTTTCTTTGCTCACACCGCCGGTGGCTGACGAGTCGACCGCCAATTGTCGGCCTGCAAAGAACGACTTTGGCAGACTGCCATTGGCGTCTAGCTGGAACCCAGCTGCTTAAGGATTCGTTCTCGAATTCTTCGACAATGCTGCAGCAACAGTTGTGTCCGATTCTCGCTCCCAGAGCTTCAGGAACTCTTCGCTCAGAGGGTCCAAGGCAGAAGCGCTCAGGGATTGTGAGTGGGAAGTGCTAACAGTACGACCATTGCCTGTACCAAGAAATCTTCCGGAATTGTCACGGATGTCGAGACCTTCAGAAGCCATATGGAGATATTGAGCATCTCCTGCCGCAAAAGGAACACAACCATGAGGGGCCTCGAACTTTCGCATGTTGTACATCTTCCCACCAAATCTCCACATCATGACAAGAAGATCGCAGCCGGACGGATCATTCGCGGGACGGATCAGCACCTGCTGTCCGTTCTTCTCAAACATCTCTTTGGGTTTCTTTGCATCGATGCTGAGTTCATCTCGCATTGTCTGGAACAACTTTGTTTCGCGCTGCTCAAGCAGCACAAGGAAGTGTCGAATTACTTGCTTTGCTAATTCCCGGAATGGTACCTTGGCTTGATGCACATTGCCGAATATCCATGGCTGGACCTTGACCAATGCCTATTGCAGTTGCACTTAGCACAATGGGATGGGCATTATTTAAAATTGAAGCGCTCTTTACCAACAAACTATGGACCAAAAACAGGCAGTGAGACTGCCTCATACAGCAGGCCGTTGCACGCTTTGTCGTCCTCCAGACGCACCGCGCCACACCCTGGTCGTTGTCGAATCGTAAATCAGCTGTGTAACATTATAGATCGCTGCAGCCGAACTGCTAAATCAATTGCAGAGACGTCGCAGGTTCTGACCGCATAGGACCCATCCGTTTCTTCCGCATCGACTTGTAAGAGATGGTTTGCAAGCAGGGCCTAGACCAACAAAGTAGCGAAACAAAAACGCATTCTGGCAGAAGCTGCCCAAGTTCGAAATGATGATGAATATGTGAAAGTGAACAGCAATGGACTATTTGACGATGATCGCTGTTAGTCCCTATGAGCCTTGTATGGATGGATTGGTCACAGAATTGACAGATCCTGTAACGATATTGGAAACCTCACATCCCTTTTCCTTCGCATACATCACCGACGGATGACATCAGCTCGAGATTCAATCAGTTAGACGCCAAAGAACTTCTCCCACAAAGCTCGATTGTCTTGCACTTCATGCATGCCTGCTTGACAGTGCGTGTAAGAGAGACGTGCATTGGTTGCTTATCCCAAATGACCCAGACCTTCTGGTCCATCCAGTTATTGGACTTTGGCAGGAGGTGTAAGTCGAAATTGTACAATACTTTGGCCAAGATTAGGCGCATCTCCATGTATGCCAAACTGTGACAGGTCAGCACCAGAACATCATACCTCCAAGTTGATATTGCTTACTTGCGTCCAAGGCAAACGCGAGGACCGACCGAGAAGGGTTGGAAGATCTTGCGGTCGTCATCGGCATATCGAGTATCTCCCATCCAGCGCTCAGGGACGAATTTCTCAGGGTCTTTGAAGAACTTCGCTGACTGATATGATGCCCAATTATTGACAGAAACGATAGTCTAGGGAGCGTTAGCGAACGCGGTACATGTTGATGTGTTCATGTGTAAGGTATCTCACATTTGCAGGAACATATTTTCCCAACAGGACTTCACCACCTTTCGGCACGATCCTTGGGAGACCAGTTGGGACGGGTGGATAACATCGCAAGGCTTCCTCCATGACTGCTTGTAGATACTTGAGACCAGATAATGTCACTGTGTTAATCTCCTCGTCGGACTTGAATGTGCCACGGATTTCTCGACATAGTTTATCCATCACTTCCGGATTTCGCAGAAGGTGGTAAGTGGCACCAGACAGCAATGTGGCAGTCGTCTCCGACCCTGCACTTATCAGGGCTCCGGCATTGCTTACAAGCTCGTCGACGCTCAGTCTATCACCCTCCGAGCCGATATCGCGTTGCATGAAGTACAAGAAGTCTGGTCTGTCGGTTTTCGTTGCAAGCCTTCTTTTGACCGCCTGGTCCGTCAGCTTGACATGTTCGTCTCTGGCTTTGAGGACGCCATTGCCCAAGATCAAGTCGAATAGCTTAAAGCCAAATGGAATCATCGATGCTGTCATGAAGAATGAGAACGATTGATTTAGCAAGAATTGCATGCGGACCCAAGGATGGAGTTCCGAGTTTCTCAGACAGCCAAAGGCCTGCCCGAGAGAAAGATCGCCGATCAAATCAAAAGTGCAAAAATTGTACCACATGACTATGTCGAGGCTCATCTTTTCATCGGCTATCTCGTTCAATCTCTGCATGAGAAGGTCGATATGGACCTTGATCAGATCTTCCTGTTGACGCAGAGCTTTTTCCGAAAACGCATTGGCAACGGTACGTCGTATCCTTGCATGAGTCGCATGATCGGAGAAGACGATGTTAGGATGCCCACTGACTGGGGAGTAAAAGAAGGGTTCTTTCGGCAATAAAGTATGACCAGTTCGATGTGCGTATATATCTTTCCAGGCGTCCGCATTTCGGTAGGATAGCTCCCATGGTGATATTCGCACAATGTCGCCGTACTGATCGTGGAGGCGTTTGCAGTCGACTGCCATGTCGCCTCTGATTATGGACATGACTGATGGTATCATAGTCGCAGCCCAGAGTTTGGGACCCGGATATTTTGATAGGGGGTGAAGATATGCATTGTAAAACATATACCCAAACACGGCTGCCAGAAACTACTGCTTGTTAGCACTGAGGACGATGAAACTAAGACAATACTCTGACCACTCCGTTGATTGTAATCAGTGGATGCAACATGATGACAGCCAGCGCGAAGCGCGCCATAGTGGTAGTAGACGCCATCGACAAGAACCAGGACACCGAGTATATCACTGCGTCTTCACACTGCACGCTGCATACGGAGTACACAGTCAATGTTTCTCTGCCAAAGATTTTTGACAGACTCTGACCCTCTACGGCTAAGTCACCCAAGCCTAGGATGGGACGTTCGTTAATCCAAACCATCAAAGAAAAAGATGGCTGGGGGAGGTGACCTGGGGTACAGGCTATCTTCGATATCTGGAGGGTTCGTGGTGGAGTTATAGGACAACGGAAAATGATGACCTGGGTTCCATCAAATTGTTTTCCTCATCGAGTCGTGGAGTATGTACTCAAACAAAACATACCAAACAAGACTCAGCCATCTCTGCCGGTGCTGAACATGCGTGACGCTTCAGAGTTGGAAGAATACAGAGTAGACCAGTTGCCCCAGCTTTGATAGGCCAGGTAGAGTTTGGGACAGGAACTCCTGTTTCAAAAGGTTAATCTGGGTCGGCTTCGTTTAGGCGAGCGGCTTATGTTGTTCCGATGGAGATCTTTCATGTGCCACAGGGTGTCGGCTTACGTGTCCACGTGCTCTCTCATCCTGGGCACGGGAAAGGCTTTAGGCGCTCAGGACGCCTATCGAACGGGTGTGAGTCATTCCGAGGCACGAAGCATGGAGGATGATTGCAGAATTCTAGCAGTTCTCAGTCCATGCATTCTGTAGGGATACCTAAGAGACGCCTAATGTTCCTTCCCAGCCTCTCCTTGGAAGCTCGCTATTTTAAGGATGTGGAATGCCGGGACTTTATCAGTGTCTTTAGCGTAGGCTAATGACCTGCGTAAGTCTTTCTCCGTGCTTATGCCCCTCGAGAAAAGCGAGACCTGCTTGTATACCATCACAAATAATATTGATTAGGTCATGTGTACAGTGTTAGCATACTGTGGCTGTAAATATCGCCATTCCCACATTCATCCCAAGTATGAAGGGACATCATTATATCTAGACGACCAGTCTGGGGCTCGTGGCCGTGAATATTGCGATGTTTGTTGAGGGTGGGACATCCACTGGACAGAAGGAGTTCCATTTAAAAGTTGTGTCGGTGGTCCGCAGTCAACTTTATTCAAGCTGTCGTTGGCACTGTGGGTTACCAAAGCTGGGATAGATCTTGTGTCACCAAAAAGATCCATGGGGTTAACATTTACGGTCCTGTTCGTAGACCTTGCCTGGTCGATCCCGTCTATAGTGATAGTGTTGAAATCATCATCAAAGACAACAATTCCAGCAGCGAACAGTAGATCTGAGCCTCTAAGCTCTCTGTGTCTGCTGCTATCGTTTGCAAGCTGTGTGAAAGTTGAAGCATCCTCAGGTCCGACACTTTGATCATCGTTGACCGGCCATGGAAAAGGGCCCAATAACTGGAAATTTGTCAGCACGATTATGCGCTATTGATGTGAGAAAGGGTATATATGGTAATCACCGATCATATATTATACACGCTGACAAGACCATATGTCGCACTTTTACTGTTCTCGCAGGTAGGCCGATTGTAGTACAGTCCAAGTCCAGGCCCAGATCGAGTGCCAACCGACATGCCATACCTGCATGGACCAATTAGCTCATCTGGCATCTTAACCTGCCAGCTGCTGTCCCAAAATCGGTGAAGTTCTGATTTGAGAAGGATCTAACTCCAGGACAGGATTTACTTACCAACATACATCCAGCCAGTATTTTCCCGACCAACGGCGAACTCCATATCACCTAAAATCAGGAGAGCTTGCACACTTGGAACACCACCGGGTGTGTCAAGCTCGTACTCGAGCAGGCGTCTTGCTTCTCGTTGAAGACGTGACTCTCCTCCTGAACCTAACATCAAATGGCTGATCTCAGGTCGCGACGAGTCAGCGAAGCGCATTCCCATGGCAAGTATTGTAATATGCAGGAAGGCACTGTATTGGCCGTGATGTCCGCGCTTTTGATCGTCGAGGAAGGCTTCTTTGTGGACCACGAATATGACACTGTTGAAGCATTTCCAATAAAGGTCCATCAGGTAATCTTGAACACTTGGAGGCACATCCTTAAGGACTGATATTCCATACCTCTCTTGTTCCCTGGAATCGAGTATATGTGGCCCAGGACTAACGCCGGAGTAGATATCGAAGTCCGTAGTAGCACCAAAGTAGCGAAGTCGTCCTGACGTTTCATTATAACTCCAATGGCCTGGGGCGGAGACCATTTGCTTCAAAACGTTGTGGCTAGAGGTCGTCGATTCCGGGCTGTCATCTGAAGGAACAGGTTTCTGCCCCAACACTCGGAAGTCCTCTGACATAGAGGGCGCCGCGTACTCGACTGGGCGACATTGATATTGTGTCGGACTCCTCCTCGGAGTCGCTGCATGACGAGCAAGGTCTCTGGACGTCTTGTTGAGCTTGGCCTTGCTCATCGGCAGGGCTGGTTCTGTCACTCGCTCTTGAACCAATTGACTGCTTTTCTTTAGACTGTGTCTTTTGCTTCGTCAATAGTTCTTCGAGTTTCCTCATGCGTTCGTCGAGAGAATCCAAATGAGCCCTCGCCACATGTCTAGTAGCTCTAGTCAGCATTGGAGTGACATATCGCAATCACCCACTTTTTTCTCTTGTCGCTATGTATGATACATATGTCCCCATTCGCCTGACAACGGTCGCAGGCTGTTTGTCCTTCTTGAATTACGCACTAAAATATCCGAAATATTAGTGGTGCGACCAATGTTGGATTTGACTTGCTTACTCGGCTTCTTCGAGCTCTACAAGCAGCACAAGCTGTAGAGCTACGACCGCGGTGGCGCATAGGTGCGCTTTTGTTGCTTGTGTCTCCACCATGTCCAGAGGGAAGGGCGGATGTCATATCGGCATGAGCCATTGTCTCCCCGGAAATGACCTAGCTCTGTGTCGTGAAGATGGAATTCAAATTGAAGCAGCGCTCGCAGAGACATAGGTTGAGGCAATCAAGGAAGGAGGGACTGGGGAAGCGCCTGGGGAAATGAGTGGAGAGATGACTGGGGAAAGCACGAACAACCCCGCTATCGTGGCGCATTCAACAAAAGGTTATGGTTCACTTTGCTGAACAAGGATCATTCTGGCAGTACGCGGGCACCAAATCTTCGATCACTGTTCACCAGGTTTGCGGAGAATCATCACCGTTCTAGCACCTTTACGGGTAACTATGTCCGATTCTGCATTTACGGGCATCATTAATGCTTACCTCTTCCTGGACACCCAACGGTAGAGAAAGGCAGGTATAGGTATCCAGATATTGCACTGGGCCTTATTTAAGATCCGAGTGGTCCCAACACGCTTTCTGCGATACAGCTTGGGCAACCTCGCAACAGAACGGGCAACGATTTATCCAATATGAAGCAGGTCGATTTTGGCGCTATCATCGTGGGGGCGGGGTTTGCTGGTATTTACCAGCTCTATAAACTACGCCAGCTCGGTGTCTCAGCGAAACTTATTGATATTGCTGGAGATGTTGGTGGTGTATGGTACGTCGAGATGATTCCAACGTTGCAATGATCCTATTGCACGGCGGCAGACATGGAGCAGACGATGACCTGACACGTTGCTAGGTACTGGAACCAATATCCAGGAGCGATGTCGGATTCGCACTCCCATATCTTCCGATACTCGTTCGACAAAGAAGATCTCACTGCCTACCAGGGCTGGCCAGAACGATATGTCAAACAACCTCAGGTGCTTGCTTATCTTCGACACGTTGTCGAGCGACATGACCTTCGACGGGACTTACAACTCGAGACTGCATTCCTAGGAGCTCATTTTGACGAAGAAAATAGCGTCTGGGAAGTCGAAACCTCTCGAGGTAACTTTACCGTACGGTATCTCATCACTGCCCTGGGACTGTTATCGAAGTCAAATGTTCCTGAAATACCAGGGTTGAACACGTTCAAAGGAGAGATGTATCACTCCTCTCAATTTCCCGATCATTATGATTTTTCTACGAAGCGGGTTGGTGTCATTGGAGGTGGGTCAACTGGAGTACAGATCATCACAGCTGTATCGAAGAACGTCGGGCGGCTCATCAGTTTCCAACGTCATCCGCAATACAGCGTACCTGCTGGCGATGAGCCTATTAGTAAAGAAGAACGAGACAAGATCAACAAAGACTGGGATAGAATCTGGGATCATGTATGGAATTCGATAACTGCTATGGGGGTCAACGAGAGTACGACCCCAGCAATGAGTGTCTCAGCTGAAGAACGGCATCGTGTCTTTCAGGAAGCATGGGATAAAGGTAATGGATTCAGATTCATGTTCGAAACATTCTCCGACATCACAACCAGTGAAGACGCTAATGAAGCTGCTGCTGCTTTTATCCGTGAGAAGATTGCAGAGATAATCAAGGACACGGAGAAAAGGAGGTTGTTGACCCCCCATGATTTGTATGCACGGCGACCGCTCTGTGATGCTGGATATTACCAGGCTTTCAACCAGGAGAATGTGGATATTGTCCACCTGGGTGAGACGCCTATAGTTGAGATTACCCCAAATGGTATCAGGACTTCCGCCGATGAATACGAACTCGACGTGCTAATCCTAGCCACTGGATTTGACGCCGTGGATGGAAATTTCAACAGAACCAAAATCCATGGTCGACATGGAACATCTTTGAAGGAGCATTGGCAATATGGACCTTCCAGCTATCTGGGCGTTTTCGTGCCGGGATTTCCAAACATGTTCATGCTTACAGGTATGGGCATCAATTCGACTTAATGAAAGCAGCTGACACATGATCACAGGTCCTAACGGACCATTTACCAACACACCACCAATTATAGAGACCCAAGGTGACCTTGTCACCAAGCTCATTTCCGAGAGCGAGGGGAAAGCTGTGATAGAAGCCACTACACAGGCGGAAAGTGAATGGACACAAATTTGCCGAGAGATCGCAAACAAAACTCTTTTCTGGAAGCTAGACACTTGGATCTTCGGAGCGAACATTCCGGGCAAGCCGCGAACAGTGATGTTCTATCTAGGGGGTATGCAGAACTACCGGGCCCAAATAGCAGAGATGGTGGAGAGAGGATATGAT
This sequence comes from Exophiala sideris, assembly GCA_000835395.1. Classification (NCBI taxonomy): domain Eukaryota; kingdom Fungi; phylum Ascomycota; class Eurotiomycetes; order Chaetothyriales; family Herpotrichiellaceae; genus Exophiala; species Exophiala sideris. The sequence continues at coordinate 9,511,336 of KN846951.1, read as the reverse complement.
GGGCTGAAAATCACAAAGTCCATAGCACAACCGGAGTGTGATTGGCAAGGGACTCACCAACAGCAGATCGACATCAAAGCATAGGTAGACTTGATACCGGCTGTCAGCAATGAAGGACTTCTTTAGTCTGCTCGTTAACCTAGCCCTTGCATGTGAAATAGTTAAGCGGGGTAGCTATTCTCCAGAGTCCTGGGGAACAGGGACTCCACACGCGAGCTGCTGCGCAACTCCAAAGATGTTTGGTACCCTCGGATCAAATTAACCTACAGGTACCGCAATCCATGTACAAACCTCGGATGTCGTCGCATATATTAGGCGATTTCCCGACATTCTGTTTCATTTCCCCCCCTCTCTCGCCCGTGTCTGTTCCCGTGAGCAGCCTTATCTCGATCTTAAAGTTAGAAACCTCGTTCCGGCGCACCCTCCTTCCCACTCAGTTGTCCTTTCTCAACGCTTATTAGCTCGATCACTTGTCAAAATGCCTCTATCAATAGACCCTGAATTTTTGGCTGGTCTGGAATCTCTTCTTCCCGCCCTTGGAGATCCTGTCACGTTCCCTCCAGGAGATGTTCTAAGTCGACGTGCAAATGTCAACCGCCGTTGGGCGCTGGCAATGGAGACTTGGCCCGTCATTGACGATGTCGAACACTCCATACACACTTCGAGATCCAGCATTGATGGTGCTGAAATCGCCATTCATCGCTACGTGAAGGCAGGCTCCTCTCCTGCTAAGTCGGCCGTAGTCTACACCCATGGTGGTGGATATTTCTGCCTCAACGTCCCTCTGTACCACAATGTTCTACAGACATATGTGTCGCAATCCGGTGTGCAGTTCTTCGCGGTCGAATATCGATTCGCACCAGAACATCCATTTCCCACACCTGTCGAGGACTCTTACTCCGGCCTACTCTGGGTGAATCAACATGCATCGGATTTCGGGATCGACCCCACCCGTATCGCTATCATGGGTGACAGCGCCGGTGGAGGGGTCGCCGCTGGTGTCGCCATTATGGCTCGCGATCGAGAACTTTCTCCACCGTTGGCGAAACAACTCATCATCGGTGGCATGATCGACGATCGCAATGTCTCGCGTTGGGAAGCTCTCACTCCATTCGCAACCTGGGCACCGGATGACAACCTGACAGGTTGGTGGACATACATCGGGCGTGATAAGGCGGGTAAAGACGACGTCTCTCCGTACGCTGCAGCTTCGCGCGTCGAAAGGGTGCAAGGCTTAGCTCCATTATATCTCGACGTGCCAGGCCTCGATATCTTCCGTGACGAGAACATGGCATATGCGCAAAGGTTCGCGGCGGCAGATATTGCCACTGAAGTTCATTTGTATCCCTCGCTGCCACATTCTTTCGAGGCTTTCACACCGCAGATTCAGGCTGCAAAAGTTGCAATGGCAAACCGCGTGAGGGCCATACGGTTACTGTAAACCTAAAGATCATTGAAAACCCGCATTGTGTCTGGTCACAAACACTGCCAACCAATCTTTTAACAATTACTTGTACTTCTCCATCTTCCTTGCAGTAATCACATTCTTGCAAAAGTGCTTTGTTCTTTGCCGTTCTACATCATACTCAATACTATTCAACACTCCACTCAACGTCCTCGTTCCTGATATAAGGGGACAATCCTTGCACGTCCCTGCTCTGCGTTGCTTTCACATCACCATTTCCCAGATATGCGAAGCGATTGCTATGTCGATAGGTGAAATTGTAGTCTTCCAAGCGCGGCTCCTTGATTGTTTTCAGGAAATGAATGGTCTGAGTCGAGTTTAGTTGAGTCAGCAAGTCTGTCGACGAGATGACAATCCTCTCGAGGGGTTGCACTTACCGAGCCAGGCCAGACGTGAATCCTGCCACCCTTCTTATTCTCCTTGAACCTATGACAGACGTTTGTCAGTGTTGCGACGAAGCCGGTGATTTGTAGACTTACCAAGATTTGCAATTTTGTGTCCATACCGTGTCTTTGTGATAGGTATTCGCATGGGCTTGCATTTCATCGGTAACGTCTTGTTTGACTTCGATAGAGAGGATCTGTTCGGCTTGCATCTTACGCATCAGTTTGATGGCGTATTCAGCTGTTGTTTCGATGGGCGGAAGCAGCGTGCCATTAGACCAAGTTGCCCCAGGTCCGACCATCGTGAAATAGTTAGGAAAGCGTGGAGCAGAAACACCCATATACATGCTAGGATTTTGTAAGTATGACAAAGATCACAATTCCCCCATGGATGATACTTACTTGGGTAATTCACCCCAGTCCTCGGCCAGAGACACGCCGTCGGCGTTGGTCACCTGATAGGAGGGCTTCCAAGAGACATCGAAACCCGTAGCGGCCACTATTATATCAACCTTATGCAACTCCCCATCAGCAGTCACCAGTCCTTCGGGTAAAATTTTGGTGATACTGGAGAACACTGGCCGGACGTTAGGCTGAACTAGGGCTTCAAGGTAGCCATCTCCTGGAGAGAGTCTGCGGCATCCTGGAGACCATGTCGGTATAATAAAGTTCTTCAATTCTTCGTGTCCCTCTCCCATGCGTCTAAGAGTTGATCAGCTTTAGGAATTCGACCAGGGTATCAGGCACAGCATACCGATGCATCTCCTTTTCAATCAACCCTTTGTAGAAACGAGACATCTCCGAGTTCTGCCTGTAGAGCCCGAACAAACCATTGATCTCTGCTTCAATCTCTTTTCTGAACTGAAGATGATAAGCAGGGTCTTCTCTAAAACGCTTTCGATCGAACTCGGTAAAATCGTATTGTCTCTGACTTGCTGATACCGGGGCACCTTTAGTCAGGTGTTTCTCCATTACTCCTGATCCGAATGGTGGCGAGACCCACGTCGGCGACCGCATGAAAACGGATATTTTCTTGCATGTCTTCTGTAGTTGTGGTATGATCTGGACACTACTCGTCCCGGTGCCGATAACACCAATGGTCTTGTCCGTGAAGTCAACTTCATGGTTCCACTTGGCCGAATGAATCAACGGGCCTTGGAAGTCATGGAGCCCTGGAATATCTGGCCACTTCCATGAGTTCAATACGCCGGTGCCGTTGATGAGCACATGTGCCCAGTCTGTTGTTCGGGTCCCAGTCTTCAGGTCCTCCAACTCAATATTCCATATTCCTTCGTGAGCTGAAAATCGCGCCTCGATGACTTTGGTACTCAATTTCATGTATTTTCGGAGATTGTGCTTGTCGGCGAATCTTTGAAAGTATTCCTGGATCTCGCCACCACTTGCAAAATATTGTGTCCAGTTGGGGTTCGGATCAAAACTGAATGTGTATAGGTGTGAAGGTATGTCGCATGCAACCTGTCCAACGCATCAAAAGTGATCCCGGTGGGAGAACTGTTGGTTGGAGCAATCCACAACAATTGTACTTACTCCAGGATATTGATTTTCCTGAAGCATGTCAATGGAAAAGCTGCTAAACATCCCTCCTGGAGAATACTCACTAGCCATGTCCCTCCGAGTTCTGGATTCTTGTCATACAGCACCAGATCCCACGACCCAGGCTCTAACATCTTGTCCATCTTATAAGCCAAACATAGCCCTACATCTGTCAAAGAAATCCGAAGCAATGGAACAAAGCTTTACCAGATGCACCACAGCCTACGCTTGCGACCCGAATTCTAGAGGGCCGAGAATGGTGCTGGTCCAAGATCTCATACGGCTGATCAGTAGCTTCTGTAGGAGGATATTCAGGAAGTACGGCTCCAGGGCCGATGTTCATTGAACTGGGCATGACGGAGGGTTGATCGTGTGGCCCATCACCGTTCGTGATGTGTACAGTGCCCGTCATAGTAGCCATGTTGATATCGAGGTGCTATGATTCCCGGTCCCTAATGCTCATGTCTTCTCGGCGCTTTCGAAGTACATGTTATAGAATACCACGATGGTCTCCTCTGAAACTAGTACAGATCTATTTCAGTATGTGGTCATTGGTGGAATGGGTGGGCCATGGGCATCCCTGCCTGATTGAGCGGCGTTCAAATTCCATCGCAATTGGGCAGCCATATTTAGCCTAACCATAGCCGCTGTGTTCTGGCAAGGTTTTGATTCTCGAGCAGGGGCGTGGTGAAACAATCGACCGGTATATGAATGCCATAGGTATCAGTGGTGCCATGCATGATGGATTGTGCTACAAAGCTGGGGTAGTGAGATCCCACGGGGTATACGGGGTCGATAAGTATTAAATGCTCATAACACGGCGGCATCCCCACTGCACTTCTTATTCAGGACGAATTGGTGCACACTAGCACCATAGTACTGACTCTGAATACTCGTCCAAATAACTTCGAAACTCGGGTCTGTTAACAATGGCACGCAGTGCCAAATTCAACCAATACTTGGTAAGTATTCACAACCCATTGTCCTTTGGTGGCACCGGTGCTGATGTAGTAAAAAAGGTTGTATGGTTTGTGACCTTCGGCAGCTTTACCTATGGCTATTGCTCCAGCATCATCGCCACCACCCTTGCTCAGCCTTCTTTCATTACCTACATGCACCTCGACACGGCGTCCAATGCTGCGCAGCTGTTCGGCGCTGTCAACGGACTCTTCCAGGCCGGAGGTTTTCTGGGCTCTCTGAGTATTTCGATGACTGCAGACTACCTCGGCCGCAGGAAAGCGCTCATGTCTGGCGCCCTGTTTGCTCTGGTTGGTGGAGCGCTACAGGCTGGAAGCGTTGACATAGCAATGTACCTTGTTATGCGGTTCATCACTGGTCTGGGAGTCGGTAAGTAATAACGACATACTTGACATGTTTTGGCATGATATCTATCCGTATGTGCGGACCCATACTGACCTCTACACGCTGACAGGCATGTTGATTGTGATGGTGCCATTGTATCAGAGCGAGATTGCACCACCAGAAATCCGTGGCTTTATAGTCTCGGCGCATGCCATAGTGCTATCCGTGGGGTATGTCGTGGCAAGCTGGGTAGGCTTGGGCTTTTATTTCGTCAATGCAGGAGGTGCTCAATGGCGACTGCCGCTTGCCATCCAGTGTGTCGCGCCACTTATATTGGCAGCCGGGTCATTGTGGTTACCAGAGTCTCCTCGTTGGTGTAAGTCAGCAGTGTCATATGTCTATATCCACGTCCGACCTCTGCTGACACACATGTACAGTGATTGCAAAGGACCGAACGGAAGATGCTCTGAAGTCCTTCAGATCCACGAGAGGCGAATCCGATGATCCAAATAACCCAGGGGCAATCCAAGCTGAGTTCGAATTGATTGTGGCGCAGATCAACCATGAAAGGCACAATCAGCTTTCAATCATGGACTTGTTGAAGCGTCCATCCATGAGAACGCGTTTCTTCATCGGATTCATCATCATGTTTGGGTACCAGTGTACCGGAACGCAGGTCATCAACAGTAAGTTCGCCTAGTCTTTCCTCATTCGCAAGGAAAGCATTTGCTGACCTGTGGCCACTTAGACTATGGTCCTGAACTTTACAAGAGTCTGGGTTTCGATACTGTGCAGCAACTGCTAATCCAAGGTGGTTGGATCTCTACTTGTCCTCTCATGAATATCGTGTGCATGTTTGTCATCGACAGGCTAGGTCGCACCAAGTTGATGAGTAAGTTCTGAGACCTCTTCGCCTGGCATGTCTCTTGCTGACAGACATCCCCAGTGACTGGTTTCCTGGCCATTGTCGCGGCATTAGTTGGAGAATGTGCCACTGTTGCAGTGTTCCAGAGCACAGGACACCGAGGTGCTGCTGCTGGAGCCGTGGTTTTCCTCTTCATGCACGTTCTTTGGTGAGTGTTGTCGGTACTCCCCTGAACCCCATATCCTAACCTACGACCAGTACTACGTTCTTCATTGATGGAGTGACATACGTCTACGCCACTGAAATATTTCCCACTCCACAACGGGCCAAAGGTGCCGCTTTCGCTCTTAGCGGGCAGTATTGTGCAACCATAATATTCTTGTCATCAGCACCCCTGGCTTTCCAAAACATTGACTGGAAGTACTACCTGGTTTTCGTCGTTCTCAGTCTTGGTATGTTCTTTGTGGTACTCCTCACCTTCCCCGAAACGAAGAACAAGACGCTCGAAGAGCTCAGCGCAGTCTTTGGGGATAGTGTGGAAGGCTTGACTAGACAAGAAGAGGACGAGCTCTACCGGGAGCGAGGACATCACAAGGACCATCACCCTGACGCTATAGTTCCCGATGACAAAACACCGGCGAGGCACTTGGAAGTGACCAGTGACAAGATGTGAGCTAGTATGCAACTTCGATGGGATTTGTGGATGGAGATCAGCAGATATAGTGGTCTGAGCTGTTGCAAACGCCATGTTTCACGCGATTCTGTTCTATCATCATGTGCCGACGGGCTGAAAATACCGAACAAGAAATTCTCTAGCGACAATGACCTTCTAGTGTTGCAACTGTCTGTTTCTCCACTGCCGAATCTGACATACTATTTATCTTTATCAGAGAAACCGCCAATGGTATCTTCACCCAAGGTCCAAACGACTGACAATCTACAAATCCACAGCCTCCAACCATCCTCTGTGCGCACAAAATCCCATCGGTAAGGTCCACCAAACATGAAATTTACCCCTGGTTTACCGAGGTTAGGGGTCGCCATACAGATGAGGTTTGCTGTGCCAGTCGCCTCATCGCCATCAACTTCGAATTGCATGTTCGTCATTGAATGTTGTAACCCTTCGTATCCTTCCAGTGCGGTTCGAGCCTTCTCAGCGAGGCGTTCTTTACCAGTGACTTTGTGGAACCTGTCATACTCCAGAGTGCCATCTTTGTGATAGCAGTCGCCGTAGCCTTTGAAATCAAAGGTGTCTGACACGGTGCAGTACTTGTTCATCAGGGTCGTTAGCTCGTCCTTGTCCTCTAGGATGCGTAGTCTTTCCTGGAGTCCTTCGAGTGACTGGTCTTTGGACATATTGACTAAAGGTCGTTGTGGTAAATGGAAATAATTTCGAGTGCGCAACAAGTTGTAGCCTTCGGAGAAAAGGCCTTGATGCCACTTCTAAGGATATGCCAGCATTTTCGAGATGATTTTGATCGGCAGATAACTTTGTGTCGATACACCCGTAGGGGGCATTAGCAACTTCCCAGTGGAGGCCTAGCACCAAATCTTGCCGGTGTTGCGGAACCCATTAGCCTGTACACGGTCATGTGGTATATCTAGCCTAGTATCTTCCGCTTTGGAGCTCATTCCCCGCGAATACCATGCTCTTCGGTTTCTACAGCCTCATTGAGTGTCCCAGCCTGGGGGGATCCGGATCGGAAAGTCCCAATGTTCATGAGGTATGACTTGCCATGCAAAGCAATCTTGGCTCCCCTGAGACGGGTACAGGTTTTGACAGCTTCCACAAGGCAGTTTGGCCAGTGTTCCAGACCACGGGCATATCTTCGATTATTTCTTTCGGCCTCCATGAGTTCTATGTTTGCATCGCTCTCTTAGAGTTGAGAACACGACCCTCTCAACAGATACTTCTTACATTTATCATTCAAAACCAAGCAAGAGGTCTCAACAGACTTCTGAGAGCATGCGACCAATCCTTCGGCATCCGCGTTACATCACAACACCCGCACGGGTACGGCGACGTTCATATATGTCCTTGAGGCAAAGTACAAGGCAACTCGAAAACAAGAAAGTTATTGTGACTGGAGGTGCCAATGGTATTGCGGAGGCTACGGTACGGGCATTCGCCCGAGAAGGGGCTTCGGTGGTCTCAATGGACATCAACGACGACAAAGGATCCGCCGTGGCGAAGTCAGCAACGGAATCTGGACCAGGCACGGTGACCTTTATGCATTGCGATATCACGAACCAAGATCACGTCAATCATGCCTTTGACAAAGCTGTGACGGAGCTCGGAGGACTGGATGCTCTCGCTGCGATAGCAGGGACCGAAGCTATAAAGCCTGCGGAGAGTCTCACCGGAGCAGACATTGATGCTATGATCAACGTGCATCTCAAGCATACAGTATTCACCAACATCGCGGCACTACGAACCATGAAAAAGAGTGGTGGCGGCTCTATCATCAACTACGGGTCACATGTGGCCATCACCGCACACTTTCTAGAAATGGCTGCTTACGGCGCCGCTAAAGGAGCCGTCCTGGCATGGACCAGGAACGTAGCCACCGAGTGGGCGAAATACAATGTCCGAGTCAACTCGGTATGTCCATCGGTATGGACGCCTTTAGCTCGACGGATTGTCAATGACCTTGGGGAAGAGGAGAAGAAGCGGTTCGCCGACTACTTCAGGAACAACATTCTCCTGGGAGGTGACCTTGGTGATATAGAACACCCTGCAAACCTGAACGTGTTCTTGGCCAGTGACAACGCTTCATTCATCACAGGCCAAATGATACAGGTCGATGGTGGGCAAGTGTTCGCACGATAGAAGACTATGTACATGACCAAGGATAGCTAATAGTATGTGGCCTTGGACGATACTTCGACCCGATACATCATCTCTTTCAATGTGCAAAAGGGGTTGCTGTGTACAGAAGACTTCCGCGGACGGCGCATATACTTAGCCTATCGAGCACAATTTCTCCGGTGCTGCTGCCGGGAAGGCGTCGGGTTTAGGCTTCTAGGCGCTATGAATCCATACGCTAAGCTTAAGTGTCCGGGCATAACGCGCCTGAGAAACCAGGTGCATAATGTTAGTCGACGTTTACCAGTTTATCATTAACACACCAATCGCAGCATGCATAAAACTCTACGCAATTGGGAGAGACACGGCTTATAAATAGTCCTACCAAAAGTGCTTCCCACGCATATCCTTGGTTTTTCTTGGAACAGCATTCACCCAGTGCTCTTTGTCAGTCCGTGGCTCAACCACATTTACACCTGATTCTTCTTTCTCACCAACCTCACTAATTTCCGCAATCCTAACATTGCTGCAACTTCCCTCCAGAAACCCGTGGGCTCGTCCACGAGCGCCGCCTCATACGCGTCGATAACAGGTTTATCCCACACCAGATCCGCCTGAGAAGCAGGAACGAACTTTGTGCGCTTGAAGAGCTTCCAGCCTGTAAACGTGATCGGAGCCAACAGCACCATGGTATAATATGAGAAGAATGTGCCAACGTCCCAATATCCAGGCAAAAACGTGGCGTATCCGTAGCACGTCACGGTGACCACCATGCCACACAGACCGATCCAGCCGCAGTAAGGTTGCCACCAGCCAACATATGGTAAGCTTTTTCGATCAATGCCTTGGGTCTTGAGCGCCCTAAAGAAGAAGAGATAGGTGATCGACATGACGATGTAGTTGATCATTTGGGCAGCTTCGGTCAAGTTCACCAGCCATGTGATGACTTGAGCCGTGCCGTTTGAGACTGCCAGGAAAGACAGAAAAGGAAAGATCATGGTTACCAAATAACAGTACAGCGGAATCCCGGCCTTTGTGCACTTCTTCAAGAAGCTTGGAGCCTGCCCTGCGAGCGCAAGTCCATACAGCGATCTTGTCGCACAGTAGGTCAGTGCATTCCCTGCCGAGAAGATCGAGGACACGAGGAGCGCGTTCGTGAAATGCGGCAAGCCTGTGATACCCATGTTATGCATGGCAATGACATACGGTGATGCACCGGCCGTACCCGAGCCGCCGCTCGTTCCAGAAAGCACTGCGTTCAAGGTGGCATCGTTGTACGGAAGCACAATGCCGATGCAGAGCGCGCCTCCCATGAAGAACAGGGCGAATCGCCAATACATGGTTTTGAAAGCGGCTTTGAGGTAGACACGTGGTCGTTTTGCCTCTCCGGCGACCATTGCAAGGTATTCTGGGCCGACAATGGTAAAGGCTGCAGTCCACAGTGCTCCGAGAAACCCTTCAAAACGACCGAGTGTGCCAGTGGTGATATATTCAGCAAAGGATCCCTTTGAATCTTTGTTAGCTTGCATCATATAACTATATGGTCGACAGAGGAGACTTACCGGATTCTTCCAGTATCGAAACCCGTAGGCATCGTGTTGAGGGTTACCTCCAATCATAGTAATGAATGCAAATGAGAACACCACTCCAATGAGCAGAACCTTGCCTGAAGCGAGCCTAGCGACCAAGTTTAGCAAGCAAGCCACTATAAAAAGGTTTGGATGACCTTACCAGAATTCAGCCTCGCCGTAGTACTTCACAGCAAAGACGTTTAACGCGCTTTCAGAAAATCAGCCAAGGAGATCTTGTCAGTTAGACAGGTATCCCGCATACCCATATGAAACTATACATGCAGCGCAGACTGCTCCAACAGGGATATTATCACTCCAGAACGTCAATACCAAATTGAGAGCCGAGATCTCGAAAGGAATCAGCGTCGCCTCATAGAGAAAGAAGTTCCAGCCAGCCATGAAGCCGAAGGCGTCGTCCACCCACTTGCCAGCCATGCGAATGAAGGAGCCAGAAATCGGCATAAAGATGGCCATCTCTGCCATGGAGTTGTTGACCAACCCCAGGAGAGAACAGTAGATGACATACGCCAGGAACAAAGAGCCTGGGCCTCCCTTGACGAGACCGCCGCCGATGCTGACAAAAAGTGCTGTACCGATTGATCCTCCAATAGCAATCAGCTGGATTTGGCGATTTCCCAGATGTCGCTTCAATTGATCTTCATTGTCGATGACAGTGCCTTGCTGTGTGTCTCCTTCAGTGTCGGAAGGCTCCGCACCAGACGGCAGCGTTACAACTTTTTCTGACTTGGGTTCCGACATATTGAATCGTCGGTATATTGTTGTTTAGAAGGGGTGGAGATGTGTTGGGGAGATGGTGAGGCGTTTTATGTAGATATGTACATTTGAAACTCTACATCTTGGTCAGTGGAGTTTTCAAGATTCATTTGACTGGTGAGAAGATTATCGTGCCCAAGAAGATACGGGGTAGATAGGGTTCAAGGCCAAAGCCGAGCCATCCTCCCTAATTGAACATGGGTCTTGTCTCCACTCACCGTCCCTTTGATATACCGTAACGTATGGTAACAGTAGTCTCCAGTCAAAGTCGAGACTTTTACATGGGGAGCAATGACACTTTTCGTTTGGGGACATCAAAATGGTGGATCGTTTAACTGCTTCGGGTAGTGAAAACCAGCAGGTCCAGTTATAAACCATTATATGCAGATATCGAGATATCAAACCGCTGTAGGCTCCTATCGCATTGCTCTAGAAACCTTCCATTGTCTTTGTTCACTAGCACAACGTCATCAACCTTGCTCTCACCACCATATATGGCGCCTGGAATCCTGGCTACACCTCCAGCCGACTTATCTGGCCAATGGAGCTCAAAAGATGCCACTCCCAAGGTAGTCTCGTTTGATCCGGCGCGGCACATGGCTTTCGAGCCTCCGTCCGAGGTCATCACCCTTCGAGACCTGCTGTTGTCAGAAAAGAATGCATGCTCTCCCGTAGCCATCACAAAACCCTTCCCACTCTTCTCGCTTGAGGGAGTGGTGGAGATGCGCAAGGATATATTTCGAAGTGAAGTGGTGAGAACGCACGGCCAGAAGATCAAACCTGGCGTCTACAAGATGCGCGGATACTCTCGGGACACGCCCTTTGTCGACTCGGTCTGGCGCAGTCCTGAAGTAATCAAAGCTTGCTCCGACGCCGCGGGAGTTGACCTGGAAGTCATTTTCGACTATGAAATTGGGCACGTCAACGTCCAGCTTGATGAACTCGCCGATAAACCTTCGCTGGACTCAGTCCTCCCACCAGCGATGCCACCAAAGTCTTTCACTTGTGTGGACCTATCATCTTTCGATGCGGAGAAGCAACTTGCTTCAGTTCGAGATTGGCATGTTGATGCATATCCTTGGGTCTGTGTATGCATGCTGTCGGACCCCGAGGGGATGGTTGGAGGTGAAACGGGTATCGAAAAGGGCGACGGCTCGATAGTGAGAATGCTGGGTCCAGGTATCGGGTGGGCGGTCATGATGCAAGGAGGCTCTATCAACCATGTTGCGCTCAGGGCGTACGGATGCACAGAGCGTATTACGATGGTCACGTCATTCAAAGCCAGAGATCCTCTCCTCAAAGACATGAGCACATTGCACATCACCAACAAGAGCAGTCGACTGGAAGAATTGTTCTTGCAATGGACGACATATCGCATGGATGTTTTGGCCAGACGAGCCGATGCCATTAGAGCTGAGATTGCGAAGGGAACCCTCTCGGCGGACGACATCAAGCTGAAGATGGATGAGTGGGCAAAGGAACAGGTCGAGTACCTTAACATCACTTGCCGCGAAATGCATAATGCTGAGCCATATGGAACTGCTAAGCTCGTGCATTGAATGGCGAATGTATAGCAAGTTGTCAACGTATAATCTCTGTACTTGGTGTTGCCAGAATCATGATGCGATCGTTGGCCATGGGCACTTCCTCGTCCGTGTTTCTCTATGCAAAGCGTCACAATGATCCTGTGGTCTGCGTTCGAAACGGAGTGTGAGCTGTCCAGATCTGAGATTAGGCTCTTGTACAAGTACAAATGATACGATGCTAGTATGGAGGTCTGTCCAACTCAGTGTTTCTTTCCAAGCTTCTTATCAGCGGCCCATATCGCAATATTTGCTGGCAGCGATCGAAGATAAGGCTGCAGAAGCATGTGCTTCTGGACACAATTTCGGGCCAACCGTTATCTCGTGGGCTGGTTGATCAGAAGACCACAAATGCAAAGTGTGCTGAGATCTTGGTATTTCGAGACGCGAAAGATAAGTGAGTCCAGGTAGACTTTCTGTCTAAACCGAATTGGGTAATTTCTTCTCGTGGGGGATACCGGATTGAGATGTTCCACTTTCCGAATGCACTAAGGTCGTCACGTACGGTAAAGCTCGTATCAACCAATACTCCTTCGCCAGCTCTCTCGAATTGATACTAACATGTTCTTAAGCTGGGAACACGATAACGATGAGTTTCAACGTCCAGAAATGGATATGCAATCCTTGACCTTGTTTAGAGGCATTAGCGAGCAGGGAACAAATTACTTGGCCTGTACAAGGCTCAATGTTGCGGCTTGAACTCAAGATAAGGAGCTATGCCGCCACTTCAGCAGGTCGGATGCAAGGCATTGCATTGGACGCAAGATAGTTACTATCTCACTCAATCATGATCGCGAGTCAAAAGATACCCCTCAAGCCGGGTGTCTATCCGGCCACCCTTACATTCTTTGACGAAAACGAAGATCTAGACCTTGCAACCCTGCGCACTCACATCGCTCGTCTCGCTAAGTCTGGGATATCCGGGATCGTTGCTCTCGGCTCGAATGGCGAAGCCGCACACCTGAGTACGGAAGAGAGACAGTTGGTCACAAAGACGGTCCGCGACACCCTCGACCAAAAAGGATACACCAGCCTGCCAGTCATTGTAGGAGCTTCGGCTGTCTCCACGAGGGAATGCATCAAGCGCTGCCACGAGGCTGCAGAGGCCGGCGGCTCTCATGTCTTGGTCCTGCCTCCATCTTACTTCAAAGCCGCCATGTCGCCAGAGGTGATCAAGACATTTTACTCGGCTGTGGCTGACGCTTCACCGTTGCCAGTCATCTTATACAGCTTTCCTGCTGTAGTCAACGACATCCACCTGAGCTCTGACCTTATAATACAGATCTCGCAGCATCCCAACATTGTCGGCACAAAGTTCACATGCGGCGACTCAGGCAAGCTGGCACGTGTGGCACGAGCAATGCACAGTTCCATCGATGGTGGCTATTGGGCGGTCGGTGGTCTGGCTGACTTCACCCTACAGACCCTGGTTGCTGGCGGCTCCGGAGTAGTCGCTGGAGGTGCGAATTTGGCACCGAAGGTCTGCACAAGGATTGTTGAGTTGTTTAAGCGACGAGAGCTTGACGAGGCCATGAGGCTGCAAGCGATACTGGCCGAAGGCGATGGTATTCATACAGTTGCCGGAATTGGAGCCACCAAAGCTGTGTTGCAGCGCTACTTTTCGTATGGAGGGGCAGCTAGACTTCCCTTGACCATACCGCCTGTTGAAGTCATGGACAACGTCTACACTGGCGTGGCCGAATTGATGGAAATGGAAAAGTCTCTATAGAAGGTCGACACTGGCAGGATGCCACAGGTGGTGGCTAAAAGCACAATTCATTGGGAATAGACTCTTTCATCTTCGTCCATCTCTGTTGTAAGCATACAAAAGTCCACCACCCCGTATGACCCTTCCGAATCAATAGTAATGTATGCACCTACTGTCCGCCGGCGCTGATTTTCAATGCTCAACTGTACCACTGCAGTGACAGAATATCTATTATCAGCCCGCCGCTCAACTTCACAACTTCTCGTATGGCAGTCTGCTTTAGCAAACGTGCCATTACACGTGATAACGATGTCTGCGACATATTGAGACGGTGTCTTTTCTCTATTGGGTCAAGTCCCTGGTGTTGTAGCCAGACTGGACATCAAACCTTGCTTTTGACCTCACTCGACTCCAACTCCCCAGTAGGAGAAGCATCTCTCGAAACCCGACTTTCCGGTCCGAGACCGAAGCCTTGAATCTCGGTCTCAACGACTGGCCCAGTGTAATATTTCCTTCCGCCAGCGTACCAGGAGATCGCTGCACAAAGCAATATGAACACCAGAAAAACGATTGCATAGTTCATGTCCGCCGCGGTAACTGGCATGTATGTTGGGAGCAGAAAGATAATGCTCACAAACAACGTCCATGTGCATGCCCAGAGATTGACCACGGTAGAGAACCGTCCCAAGTGCCAAGGTCCGGGAGTGAAAGAGCCGAACAACAGCTTACAAACGATCGGGATGCAATACGACCAATCCAGAGCGATCGCGCAGATGTTGAAAACGCCAGCTATAGCGGCGTAAGACCCGAGCCCTATCAGATTGATGGCAATGCAGGCGGCAGTCGCTAACCACACAGCAAAAAGTGGCGTTCCAGTGACTCTATTGATTCGTGTCCAGATATGCGGTAGAGGTAAGAGACGGTCTCTCGAAAAAGCGAATATTGACCGAGCTAGTGACTGAGTGGCAGCAAAGCAGGAGAATTCGATGATGATGAAGGCCGAGACGGTGAAGAATATAGCCCCGGCTTTACCAAGAGAGTTATAGTATAGCTGAGCCACCGGTTGTTCAATTGGGGAAGACAGAAGGTCGGTCGGATCGCCCATACAGAACACGAGGACGATGTTGAATAGAAATCCGAGTACATATGTGCACGCCATCGCAATTGAGATTGCCCAGGGAGCTTTAAGCTCGGGTTGCTTGATTCTAGCTCGATCAGTGGTTGTTCGCAAGATTTGAATGTGTGACAACTTACTCTTCGGTAATGTGTGCAGTAGCATCGTAGTCGGTCATGGTTCATGAGACAGACAGGAAGCCGAATAGGAAAGACCAACCAATAGGTTTCCAGCCTGATGGCGCTGGGTCATCGACGTGGGTGAAGACATACTTAGCATCGTGCTTGTTCTCAGTCTTGACTAGCAGAGCGATACAACATGCAATCAACACTCCCAAGTGGAAGACCACGTATGACTTGGTGATCTTTTCCATCCAATATGTTGGAAGAGTATTGATGAGTCCACAGACGACTGTCAAGCCAGCCATGACGCCAATTGTGGCACCAGTCGTTGGAAGCCACTGGAAATCTTGACCGATCGAGACAGCGGCGAGTAGCATTTGTGCAGCTCCGTACTCAGCCGACGCAACTCCTGCTACCTGGCCAAGCAGATTGAGCCATCCAGTGATCCAGCTTATACTTGGAACCCAGGGTGCCGGAGCCATGCGAGATATGGTATAATATAGGCCTCCACTGGTGGGATAGGCCGATACAAGCTCGGCGACTGAGAGTGCGATACACATACATCCTGCGCCAGAGATGAGCCAGCACCATACCACCGATGCAGCCCCACCAGCATACAGAGGGTAAACGAAGGTCGTCGTCACTGTTGAGAAC
Source organism: Exophiala sideris (assembly GCA_000835395.1). Classification (NCBI taxonomy): domain Eukaryota; kingdom Fungi; phylum Ascomycota; class Eurotiomycetes; order Chaetothyriales; family Herpotrichiellaceae; genus Exophiala; species Exophiala sideris. Next base: position 9,495,435 of record KN846951.1, on the reverse strand, counting down.
AGGCCCGAGATACTCATGGCGAAAGAGAAGGTTGAAAAGTAGCCGAACTCGCGTTGAAAGACCTAGAAGCAAAAGTCATTCGCATTCGTCCCATTCGTACTGGCCTGACCTCCTTACCGGCTGATAACCAAACTTCCCTGCCAGTGCTTGATCGGCTTCATTCAGCTCTTCTAGAGCCACTGTTTTTCGTCTCCCATGGTCATCCCGAATTTCGACTCTGCTCACACTGTGCCGGCGTACACTCAGGGCCTCAGCAGCAGTGTCTACTCCGGTAGCCGAAGCCATTGTGGAGGCCAAAGGTGCAGCTGGTATGCGAGTTTCTGTTGCAGGCAGCTGGAATCAGATGTAGCACGCTGTTTGTTGTCAAGCGAGGTTGGTTAAGTCGCTCGAGCTCCGAAGACGTCAAAAATTGACCACAGGGATATGTGCTTGTATAGGCCGTACTGTGCACCGGAAACTGTCTCAGCAGGACAGTTGTAGATGCGGATGGAGCAACTTGGCATTGAATTGGCGAGTCGGGACCGATTTATTGGAATTTTTCAAGTGTATCCATTGGCCCAAGAACATGATCCGTAATGGACTGCCACAACGGGGAAGACCGCTTTGCTAGGTTAGCGCTATCCCAAGAAAGGCAAACGGCTTGATATTTACTGTCCACGATTGGGATGGCGTTGAATGCTCGAAACGATACGAGTACGTAACTGAGGTAGACCATATCGAAAAGTCAACCCACTGCTTCTGCATACCGTGAGTAACCAATTGTGAGTGTTCGGATAAATTTGTTCGCTTATCATCTGGTGGGCCAGATTCGCACTGCGGCGGGGTATTCTTTTCCTATTTTGCATTAGCCATGCCTTTGAGATCTCGTATTCAAATTGTGGTTTCCGGGGAAATCGTGCTTGTAATTTTTCGATAAGATTGTCTTGCACAGTCAGGGCGATCAAGCAAGGTTTCTGTCGCTGGAATCGTGTGAAATAATTCCCCTTCTCGGCCACTAGCTATGCACTCGAGATAAGCGCTCACCAAAGGAAAGACCGAGATAAGATGGTCACCGCCGATGGGCGACGTCATATTGAATGGACTCCCATCCCCGAACCGTCGGCTTCTGGTGCAACTTGCAGAGTATGGCTGATGCAAGCTGGGACCATCTCCATCCCAGAGGACTTTGTGCTGCTGCCGGCCCCAAACACCAATAATCGAACTCTTCAAGAAACTCCAGAACAATCAAAACTTCGCAGCATCAACGCTCCCGACTTTGTGTTCTTGATTGAACATGTCCCAACAGGCGATTTCTTCCTCTTCGATCTGGGGATGCGGAAAGATCTTCACAACCTACCTCCATACATCTGCGACGTCGACCTACCAATCTATGATTGCAACCCAAGGCTCCCACAAGAGATACTTGCCGAAAGCAGCCCGAGGGGTTATAGTGCTTCCAAAGTAAAGGCAATCATCCTGTCCCACCTGCATTTCGACCATATTGGAGACTGTGGACGTGAAGCCTTTCCCAATGCAGAGCTTTGGATTGGACCGTCAGCCTGCATGGAAGCTCGCCCTGGTCATCCTCATGATCCTATGGCAACAGTCCTTGCCAGTGACTTCCCAAAAGACGGCTCCAGGAAGATTGTCGAGTTCACAATTCCACATCCTCGCCTTCAGGAAGGAGGTGATGGTAGGGCTATTAAGATCGAGGAATGGCACAAGACTGGCCAGTACGAGGCTGTCGACTGTCAAGTGCCAAAGAACGGCTGGAAAGCTCTTGGAAGCTTCGACCTAGCTTTCGATCTTTTTGGCGATGAGTCAGCCTACTTGATTGATACGCCTGGCCATGCTGCCGGCCACCAATCGCTTCTCATCCGGGTCACGACGCCAGAGAAGATTGGCGGAGCTTCTGGGTCCTGCGGAGAGAACGAATTGGACTCAAACCAAGATGACTTTGTGTTGCTCGCCGGGGATTCGTTTCACCATCCCGATCTATTGCAGGATCCGTTCAGAACTGCTCGTCCACCTTATAGCTCCTACACGATACACGCTGATGACGATTTGGCAATCGACACCATGATCAGAACGCGTCAATTCGCGGAACGCGATAACATCTGGGTCATTGCTTCTCATGATATCTCAATTGTAGAGACCCTCGCAGCAGGGGCAAGTAGGGTTGAAGGTTTGGTCCTGCTGAATGACTGGAGGCAGAAAGGATGGAAGGCATGTCATGGTAAATGCGGATTCTCATCTCTTACAGCAGAGAAACCCAGCGAACACTAGAATTTTTCTTGTACCGTGACATTTCTTCTTGGATATAGGAATTTCCATAGAGCGTTGATAGATTGGATGGTTTGAAAAGGAGACAAATAAATCATGAGATTGCGAGACGAACAAATATTTGCCGAGGCTTTTGCCGAGTGATGACTAATCGTCGCCAAGAAGGTAAGTGGGCACGTGAGCATTATCTGAATTTCATATCTAACGTCTTATCTTTCCTCCCCATCCTCAACAAGCACATCACACAATGAGAACATGTCGATATCTCCATCAATGTCTGGCCTTCGGCCTATAAAGCAGAACACCGTGCTTGTGGCATCGCCGGCCTCTTGCCACGCCCGTGGCAATGCCTCGCTCACGTGGACTTCTCGTGGATCTTGACACTTCTGACCGAGCACCACATGGTAGGGAAAACTTCTAGCGAAATCACAGTCTGGCCGCGCCGCTGGCTGACCCAATGCACCAAAAACAGACTGTAAAACATGCAAGACGAGACGTGTGCGCTGTGATCGGACCATTCCTGAGTGTCGAAAATGCAAGGGTCGACGACTTGAATGTCCCGGTTATCCCTCCGGCGTCCTTCTGCGATGGATGAATGGCGGCCCAGGCAGGAGCAGACTGAAAAACCCGCGCCTCGATCACCGCTCCTGCAGGGAAGGCACGCGATCGCCAATGCAACAACCCTCCCCAGCATATGATAACCATGAAACAGTTTCTCCAGCAGCCATGGTTTCCTTCAATCCTGTAGAATTTGACCCATTGAGCTGGCCTGCACTCCCACTCAATGGCCTTTCATCCTCAAGCAGCTCAGCCCTCGAGGACCATACCGCCCGGCGCCTGTTGCACCACTACTCAACCATACTCTCTTCGAAGCTACCTTGGATTGACTCCATCGACAATCCGTGGCGGTCTATAATTCTTCCGATGGCAACGGACTCACCTTCCGTCTTGTTTTCAGTTCTTTCAATGGCAGCCGAAGATCTCACGTCGAAACTCACCAATGCCTCGGTATCAAACAACTTCTCCCACGATGCAACCATCTACCGTCAAAAAGCCATCGAACTCCTCACGTGCGACATGGCCAAAGGCTTGACGCATGTCGGTCATGATTCGGCAAACCCAGAAGCAATCACTATGGCATTAGCGGCAGCGCTGATCCTGTGTAACCTCGAAATCCGACAGACACATTCTACCACCTGGCACCTCCATCTTCGCACGGCCCATGCAATCATTCAATTCTGGGAGACAACAAATCATCCTCTTGGTTCCATGTCTGCCACTAATGTCTTTCTGATACAGAAATTCTTCTCCATGAAGGTCTTCGCCTCGATGTCAACATTTGTGGATACAGAAGACATCTTGGCCTATGGTTTGAAAGACCAGTATAATTCCGTGTTTCTTGATTTTCTGCAGATAATGCAGGAAATCACCCACGCGCAACGTCGGAAGAACTTGGAAGGGTCCACGTACAACGTTGAAGTGAAAGACAAGTGTCAACAGCTTCATCACAAGCTCAATACAGCGAGAGAAACGGTACTAAAGTGCAACGAGGCTGTGGTTGCGAATTCTGGAACAGCAAAGTGCGACCTGCAGAACATTGTTGATATGTTCTACCACGCCGGACTCATCTACAGCCACCAAGCGCTCATGCTTCAATGTTGCTCAGATGCGCTGCCGACCTGGCGGGATGAAATCCTGTCCAGATTTGACTTCTTGAATGAGGTGGACAAATTCTGTCAGAACTTAGTCTGGCCGCTATTTATCGCTGGAACACAGGCTTGCGCCGACGGAGACAAGCAGAGAGCTGTCGAGGTCAAGGTCCGTCAAACCGTTACATTGTCTGGCCATTGGAACGGCCTGAGGGTTTTGGAGTTTTTGAATGAATTGTGGAATTCAGGCCGTCCCGGTCTCGATTGGATACCCCTGGCCAGGGTTTGGGCGAAGAGTGGGAACAAATTCGTCGTTATTTGACGACCAGTTACGTGCTCTCAGCAGTTCCTGCTTGCCCCTCACGATCAACTCTGTTGGTTTACGATACATCGCGTTTTTTGCCGGCCTTCACTATGTCTGCTCTTATCTTGTCCAGGAGTCCCAATGACCTAGTCCTGGGCCAGTATCGTCCTTTGCTCTTTCGGTCAGATGTCACCGCCCTGTCCCGACTTCCCAGCGTCAATGTACTGGGCAGGACAATCTCACCTGGCGGATTTCTTCGGACTTGGGCAAGTGGCGACAGCTGTGCAACAGGCAGGGTATGACGTTCGACTCCTTGCATGAAGTCATTTTCCTGGACAAGGCTCTGGGATGGCTGCAATTGGGAGCTCGAGGCAGTGGTGACGTTGTCCCCAGAGAGCTCCGGAGAGCTCGGGCTTTCTCTGGGGCCACTGTTTCCGAAGGCTGGCTGTCCCTTGTCGCCTGTCTCCGGTCTGTCTTGTCGCCATGAGATATAGCGGGTCTGCTTAACGCTGGGCATTGACCATTCCAAGCCCTTGTTGTAGCCAAAGATGACAGCTCCTGTATCAGGCAGTTGGACCTGCTCGATTTCGGACGAGTTCCCTTCCGTATCCTTCGATGAAAGCCATTGAACGCGTGCAGAATGTGCGGTATGAGATTTTTCTGCACACGGACACGGGCCGAGTAGCTCGCTCCAAGTCGTATGCCAAAAGATACTCTCGCTTAGTTTCAGCGGACTTCCTGTAAAGTCTCCCTTCACATGCATCATATATTTCAGGTCTGCGATAGACGCCCCGAGGTAGTATTCAGAAGCCGGCAGTTTAGACCAGTATTCGCACATGTCATTGGATTGAACTAGGTCCAGTATATCTCCAAATTGATTGCCGAAGAATACAACGACTCGTTCGTCCTTAATCAAGTCAACCCAGTCTTTACTTCTTCCATTCCTCGGGAGCTTTGGGGTAGATATGCTTACCCGCGTAATATCTGACTTCAGAGCACCAGCCAACAATGTGTCTGAATCTGATGAAATCGACATCTCTCATAGACCATTCTGTCTTGATCCTCTTGTCCAGCCACGATATTTCAGATCCGTCCTTATTGAACACCAAGTGCCACTTGAGGAACTCTGTCGTGGACTCTGTTGGAAACAGTACACCAGCGAATCCTTTAACAAAGTATTTTCCATCAAAGACGTCAATCTGTTTGGTCCCCATGAGCGCTGTTATAACATTTAGTGGGATCTCGAGACCTAGCGCAGACTTTGATCTGCGCAGTATAGGATATCCCTCCACGAGGACAGGGTCATTAATGAGGTCGTGCCAACAAGCTCCATACCTCGAGCCGTTATCTACTCTGCTCGCCACTCCGCCCCCACGTGCGGTCCGGGAAGCAAGGGTACAATCGTATGACCCCGCCTGATGTGCTTTGCTGCTTTCGAAAGCTTGCGTTTCAACGGCCACGATGCTCTCGACGTAAGGCGAAGAGACAGTCGTCCCACTCACAGGATGCGGCGGTCGAAAAACGGCATTAAGCCAGGCCAATTGTTCACCTAGCTCTGCTATGCTATCAATTATGCCATACGCCGTCACCACAAGCATTGATTGATGTAATTCTGCAGTGATTCGAGTTCCATCGGACCACAGGACTCCATGAGATAATGAGCAACGTTCGAGACGGTTCGGGAAAGAAGACTCACGTGCGATCTGAACGCCTGGTCGGCGTACCACTTCCTGAATCAACCCCAGTGTAGCTGTTCCCGTGTTTGGCCAGGTCTGTAACAAGTATTGGCCGCAAGGCAATGCTTGTGCAAGATACCCACTTCCCGTGAGACTCAAGGCAAACTCGATTACATGTGCTGGATCATCTTCGTATGCACGTTTCTCAAGAAATGCCTCCAGCTGCCATTTGATAGCGAAGGTCATTTTGTAAGTCTCCTCGGGATTCTGGAAGCTCAACCCTGAAGAGGGTAACATGGAAGACATAATCTTTTTCCTGATAGCATCCATAAGGTTGGGACTTGAAGGCATAAGGTATTCATCTTTGCGAATATTTGCAAGGAGCCATGCATATGCTGGTGATTCGACAATAATATCTCGACATTGCTGCAAATCCTCTTCCAAGGCATCATCAAAGCGCACTTCCGGCTCGATCGGAGGCTTTTTCATCATGTACGGCTGCGATTGCATTGTGTACACCTGTTGCGTGTTGGGGGTGTCCTCCCACATCCTGTCGCCTGGATAGCTTGGATGTGCACGATCATCGTCAGCCAAGTAGCGTGCTGCGAGATAGTCCGTGATGTCTCTGTGACGGAAAGCACAACCACTTATCATTAATGCTCTCTATTCAGGTAGACAGCAAGCTTACCTGTGGTTTTGGAGGATAGAATACATAGCGTCGCGATGACCTTGCGTGGGCGCATTGTGGCCGATCCTGACTGCGAAGACCTTAAGATGCTTTGAGAGGTGTTGAATTCTGTTCAAAACAGATCGATCTTGGTGGGACAGCTTCAGCTTGTGATACAAATCCTCGGCGACAGCAATTATGTAGCTGTCCAATTTTCCCTCCTCAAGTGGACCCGACGGGTTCGAACTATATGTGGTCATAACGTTGAGTTGTTCTTCAGCGGAGGATCGAAGTTGATCAAGTAGGCTCGGTCCCGTCGAGTCATATGTGACGGCGCCCGCATCACCAGATTGTCTCTTTGACGGAGTTTCACTCACAATGGGAGTGAATACAGACGATGGAGCACCGTATTGCTTCTGCGTGTGCAAATCGTCCTGATTTGCAGTCCGCGAGTTTCCCAAAGATGGTAGTGGTCGGTCCTCTCTCCTAGGCGCATCTCGCTCCATGATAGACACAAGCTTGTCATAGCCATCCCGTCTGTGGTTGCATATTGGGCATCTGTCCTGGGAGAAAGAGTTGGGTTCGTTGCATTCGCGGCACTGCCATACATTTGCTGGGCCCGTCTTTGGGGCCATCTTTTAGCTAGAATGTTCTTGGAGAGTAGTTCGATATGCCGAGAGACGTCCCCGCGGTCTTGAGTTATGGTTAAGGATCTGGAAAGTTACTGATATCGGAAATAGCGTAGTAGTATATGTCCTGAGCTGTAGGCTGTAGTGGTTGACAGTAGATAGCTGGGCAGATCGGCAACGTGCTCGAATGCAGGATCGTAAACTGCATACAAAGCAATGGCAACACTCGAGTAACAATGTCTGCCTCTTGAGGACACAAGGGTGAAGAAGAGTTGTAGACCACGACGGTAGGAGAAGCGCAGAGTTTCATCATAAATCAAGACTCAGATCGGCCGTACTTACTTACCTTACCGTAGGCTGGATCGTCGCAGAGTCTGCCCCGCGCACTGCTTGCACTTGAACTGCATTCGCATCCGCATCCGTATCCCTGCACTCATGCATCGCAGCGATGAGGCGGCCAACCACAAACCTCGTCAACCGTGACTCTCGGGCATGAACGCTGGCGAGTACGCCAACGAGACGCATTTGTAGTCCTCGACGTTGATACCCGTGTTACACAGCAATTCATGTGTAACACCATCTGGAATTTGAGGTCATAATGGTCTTGGTGTACTGCATAACGTATTTGACTACCGAATGGGTTTCGACCACCTTATGGGGGTAGTCGTAGCGGAAAAGTGTCAACGGATCGTGCCGTTTATTCCACCCCAACAATAGAAAGGTATTAAGATATTGGTATGCGATTATAGCGCTTATTAAGAGCTATTAGTACATACTAATATCTTTATTACTTTCGTGTTAGATAGAAAGTAAGGAGAGAATTTTGAATAGTACTTTTCAGAGATTCGTGCGAAATATTCAAGATCTTGGTCGGAAAATAAGAAATTTACCTCGGTGTGATTTTACGATTACCTCTATAAGGTGGTCAAAAACTAGGAGGTGGTCAAATACGTTAGTGCATAATGTCAAGAGAAGACGCGATTAACATGGGGAAGGTGTCAGGCAATGACTTTAGCTTGGCGCGTTTGAATCAAAATCAGCCTTATGGTGACCTCACCACACAGGTCACGTTTAGGCGAATGGACTGCAACCTGATGTGAATACAACTCGTAAAATAAAGTCTACTTATCTGTGGGATTATTTAGGTCGCTATGTTAAAGCATACACAGCCGCCCCACAAGAAGCAGCATCGCCAGTTGTATCGGGGGCCTTTCTGGCACCCAACTACTCGATACAAGATCCATCTCCTCGGGATAATTTCCTTTAAGGCACATAAAGCCTTACGAACCCCTGCACGGCCCTTCGACAAGTCACACAGTTCCCAAAATTGTTCAGCGCCAGACTGACCCGGCAATCCTCACAGACACAAAGACACCGGCATGGCCAAGCGATAATAGTCCTGGGTGAAGTGTGGCACACCACACAAGGTGGACCAGCTTGTCTATCCTCATCTTCACCCCCTGCGCCCGCATCCTCAGTCCTGGCTGGAGCAGCGGCCTTCTTCTTGCGTCGACTGAGGATCAACGACTCGAGAACTTCACTTTCCTCCTGAGCAGTCAGTGGTCTTGGCCCTGAGGAGTTTGGTGCGGTGAACAAAGATATCGTAGGACCTTGCGTTTGTGTCTGCGGACTGCGCCCAGCAAGCAGAATACGTGCTCGCTCGCCATCAATCTCACGACGATAGCGCGAGCGAGTCATAATTCCAGGAGAATCGGACGACTCATTTGCCAGGTGAGCCGCCAGGATACGTGCTTCTTCCCGTGATTCTCGGTCCGGAGGATTCAGAAGTCTAGCCAATGTCGCGGAATCGAGAGGCGAGTCTGTGATACCCGGTGTAGACTCTCTCGTTTCAATACCTGAGAACGACCACGAGGGGCCAGATACCTGTGTCGGTGTTCTCGTTCCTTCAGGCTCGGACTCCCAGGCATTCTCTTCTTCCTCCTCATTTCCATCTGTGCTGGCACTGGTCGACATAGAGATCACGCTCGTGGTGTCATCGATATCGTCATGCTGTGTAAGCTGATAGTCGCCGCTCTCATCTTTCATCCCAAACCATCCACCAGACTTCCACCAGTCGTACAACTTCGAATCGAGAATCTCGTCGACTCTTTCGTCTGGAAATTCGGTCATCAATCGTCTCCTCATTTCCGGTTCGATGTCCACGTCGTCGTTAAGCGGTCCTGTCAATTTCCCATCTTCATTGATCATCCAGAAGTCGAGCGCACGGCCCTTCGGCGTGCTCCTTTCTGCATTCAACTTCTTCAATGATCGACCAACGATCTTCTTCAGCCAACGAGGTCGAGCTGTAATGCCAACCGAATCCAACACTACGCCAAACCCAAAGCCAATGTAACCAGCAATCAAAAAGATGATCCCGCGTAGGTAAATCATGAGAAGGTAAAACCGTGTGGTACGTTGTACAGCCCCAACTCCACCGGACCTAGGAGTTGGATAAAGAAAAGAATCCTTGGCTTCCAATTCGCCCTCCTTTTTATCGAGTTTGCGCTCTTTCGAGTAACCAGACTCCCAAACTCCACCTTTATCAGTGCCGCCCGGGCTCGACGGTGGCAAACCGTACTCTTCCAGAATCTGAAATTGCTGGCCGCTGGATAATGGTCCTTTCTCGGTTCCGGCAGACTCAAACTCGTCCAATCTGTCCTCTTCGAGCCAAGTGAATTGCCGTACTTCGACTGACCGGCCCTCGTTGAGAAATACTGCCTCCGACGCAACTGTCAATGCAGCAAATCCGACACGAAGAAGAGCTGTGTAAAAGTCCTCGTACCATCGGATGTTCACGCCCCTAGTCTGAACCGCTGCCTGCAGATTGTCATGAGCGATGCTGAAACGTTCCTTCAGACTGGTAGGCCGAGGTATGTTCGGGTTCGTGCCTAAGGAGATTGCCGTAAAAGTAAGTGCTATAAGATAGATAGCGAAGCACACTCCGATACCGACCAAGATGGCCATATGCGGTAAGAAACCCACGATGGCAACCGTGGGAAAATGCAGCAAACTGCTCACAGGACGATCGTCACCATCCTCTCCGCTTCGGACCATGACGCTGGTGCTCAGAAGTCCCCAAAGGAAAGACACCATGAAAGCCATCCCCCAAATACCGGTGTGAACGAGACGCCACTGCCGTTGCTTGCCGAAGACAGCAATAATGTGGGAGGACAGCGAATTGCCGCATGATAGCAGTGTTATCAACAGAAGCTCCACCGGCACATTGAAGCGATCCAGAATATGGGGTCCAGTCAAGGCAGCAGTAGCGTCGGCCAGAGCAAGAATAGTCCCAGATGCAGGTATTGTCGGCTGCGAGTGGGAGATGGTGATGTTCGCCTGACCTCCCTCGGATGGTTTGGCTAGACCGAATATGCCAATACCGAGAGTATGTGCCAATGCCGTTTCAGCCTCCGCGAACGCCAGTGAATGTTCGAACACCGACATGCCCACCTCAGTCATGGACGGTACTTGCTGTAACGAGCACGACAGACTCTCCACGACATGAGACAAACTCAGGCGCAAGAAAGACGGCCACAGAAGTGAGAACGAACCCTGAGATGCTCGAATCTCCGGGCTCGGTCTGCTCATGCCAAGGGCAGCACAGGCGTCGGCATCTATAGATTGGAAAAGTATGGCAGAAGTCATGGTGTGTAGTACGCCTCCATCTTTTGACCAGTCCAATAGGCTGTATTTGTTGTTGTCACCATGTCGAAACAAGGAAAACTCAGGCGATGTTTGGCATCGAACCGCCTGCAGAAGCTGGTAGACCTGGGCTGTGAGGAGTAGGATAGGCATGATACGGAGGGCGAGTCGCTTGGGCCAGCTGAGAAAGATCCGTTGTCTCGAAGCACCATAGACACCTATCCGGTTGAGGATCAGGGCCTTTGTCCGTCAGCACAAGCGCATACCACCCGGACCGCAGAGAGAACTCACCATTGCGAAACATGTAAACGCCCATCTTGACGTGAGGTAGTGTAACATGCCCCAATAGCTCTTAAACGTACTGGCTTGAAAGACCTCAGCAAAGAAAGCCGGCCATGATGCTGGGCCTGTTTCTCCAAGTGCCTGCGCCAAACCTGGTTGCACTGCTGCATCAGCCATTGTTTGTATCACTCCCCCTCCTCCCGCGACGGGATTGCCAGCTTCTGTCCCAAGCCAGAGCCACCTCCCAAGGCTTTCAGGAACGAAGCGATTCCAGTAATCAATCAAAGAGTGATCAATATGCGAGGTGATTCGAAACGGGTTGCGAAGGAGTTCCTTTGCCGTTGGGAGGAACGAAGATGTTACATTGGAGACGGTAGTTGTGAATTCTGTCGACTTTGCTGTCTGCGAGACAGACGCGGCTGTAGATATTGCAGTTACTGCCTGCGTGACCGTGGATTCGACTGAGATCATGTCTAGTCTCCCCGCGGTATGCGGGAAGGTATGCCTTTCAATTCATGGGTTGGGATTAGTTGATAGATCGCCCGTACCAGCGCGACAAACAGCAGTTCGAGATTGAGGAAGGGAGTGTCACTCAATATCTCAGAAAGAAGGCATGTAGAGTCAAGTGGTGAGTATGGCGCGATGCAGTTGGAATCAGTTTGAATGCCAGAAGGCCTATTGCCTAGGGCCCGTACTCCGATTAAGCCGAGACTCCGGCATGTAAGCAAGGCTGCAGCATAACCATTCATCCAGTCAATCATACTGTTCCAAATGTCCTGAAGACCAGCTCGTTGCGATCGCCAAAGCTCTTCAATAAGATTGCAACATTTGTTATATATATCTGTTGCATAATGTGACTAAAGGCCTCCGCTAAGAGTACCATAATTCGCCCAAATACCATATATTACAATCCAGCTGCTTCCTTCTCCGAATCCCACGTCCTCAAGAAACTGCCCAAATCGTCCATGACTGCATCCGGATCGAAATCATCTTCCCTAAGTGACTCACGACCGTTTTCGATTTCGGTAAGCTTCATAGGCCGCTGTGCATCTTGTTTGACTGATGTTGAAGTTTCATGGGCCGTGGAAAGCGGAGGTCCCGCGGAATTGGTGAGAGATGACCTGAGAATCCCTTTGGGGCATGATGTACCTCTCAGCAGCCTCGAGACACTTTCTTCGTGGAGAATCGATGATTGTGACAAGTCCTCTCCAGCATCTACTCCTGTATCAGCTGCCAAGTCTATCTTCAGACGTTTGACCCGGTCTTGGACTCGTATTGAAGGTTTGGCAACTTTCATGGCCATCTTGATAGAACCTTGAGAGGATCCGGAGGACGGCTCGTCCGTAGTGAAAGCTGCTCTTTTCTTGCGCTTGAAGAGTTTCTTTGGAGAAGAACCTTTTTCGGACTTTGTCGTTGGATATTTAGTGCCCCTGACGTCGGTTGGCGAGGCTGAGGGGAGGCTATCTTGTGGAACTTGCACCTTGTTAGTCAAATTCGACTCGGGTGCATTTGGTTGTTCGCCTTCGTCGGCTTCTGCAGCAGCAACGGGCTCATTTTGGGAAGCATTATGCTTATCACCGGTACATGCAGCCCTTTCCACGGCCATTGTCGTACTCGGGTGATCGTCAAATTTCACTCCCGTGTCAACCGCTACAGGACGATCTGAAAGCTCCTGGAGCAGGAGACCATTGCTTGATAGGTTCGAGGGTGCCAGATCCAAGGACGGTTGCATTTCAACCTGTGCAGAGGGTAGATTGTGTAAAATGCTCGCCTTTGATGCTTCTTTCGACGGCGAGCAAGCTTCAGAATCGTGTTGTTGAAGTGTCGACCTTTCAGGGGCAGTATGCAGGGACGCAGAAGCCACGTTAGATGCTAGTTCGTGGTGAGACTCATCCGTACAGGCACTGAGATCTTGCTCCCGTTCAAGCTGTTCTCCACATGTCGGATGCAGGTGTTCTATGCGTTTATCGGTTTGCGATGCATCATCCTCAAGTGTAGGAGAGGTTTTCGGCGCGGTGATGCCTGCAGCGGCGCTGGGCAGGCCCTGACATGCTTGAATATCTGCATCGTCCTTCACAAGAGCTCCTTTTACCTGCCTGTCCATGTCGTGAAGATGGAACATGTCTCGGCGATCTCCTCGAGAAGTGGGCCTCTCTTCATCCACTGAATATGAGCCTTCTGGTTCTCGGGGCGGCGAGACCCGTCGTGGGTGTCGCACCTGTGGAGTTGTACCGAGATTTCCAGCATCCCTGGACGTCAGGATATCGACAACAGCGTCGCTGACTGGAGGAAACTCGATGTGGATTGGAGATGACTGCCATTTCTTTGTCATCCCCCGTTTCTGAGAATACTTGTATGTTGGAGACGAAATTGACGAGAACGACTGCTGTGGCGGCATTTGGTGCTCTGGCTGATCGTAGGAGCTGTTTCGTCTGAGCCAGTCCTCCACCTGCCGAGTTTTGCCATGCTCCTCTTGAATCGATTGGGGCAGAGCAAGGTCCTTTCTCTTCCAAAAGCGTATCTCATCAAGGCTTTCTGCTCTTTTCGCCGGCTTCTGTGACTTTTCTTCGTCCAAAGGAATATTGGCCTGCTCAGGCTGCGCTCTTGTGGAGGTTGCACGACTTTGAGACTCTTGCTGTTTGTTTTTCACGTCCTCCTGTGGCCCAACCGGTGTAACCTGATCCGTCTGATCCCCAAGTGCCCTCTTTCTCGCCCATGGATTCTGCCACCCATTGTTGAACGGACCCTTCAGCTGCGCCGTTGAAATGAACAGTGCTTCGCCACGGAGATAGGATGTTGCGTAAGCCCCAATCCGTCGTCTTTTAGCTGCCCGCTCCCCAATGTCTTCGCCCTGGTTGCTACCTCCATCATAGTAGACTATCGTGTCTGCACAGATCGGGATCTCGTCAACGCAGACTGGAGATATCGGCCTCGGATATTCAGGCACCTTGACCCTGGTAGAAGGCATGGCCGGGTCAGGAAATGGGACGAGAGGTGCAATGCATTTGTGGCTCTATGCGCTCTCGGATATGTAGTGCGGCCTTTTCAAAGGTAGAATAAAGCATTAGAGGCGAAGGTGGTACGGCGGTTGCTGGGCCGATAATGGAGAAAGAAAATGCGCGTAAAGTCCAAAAGAGAGTCGCGCTACACGCGTCGGAGGAAGTGGTGCATTCGGCTTTGTGGCAATAGAGTGGCGTCGCAGGTTAATATCGACCAGGCAGAAATATGGCATCAAGAGCCTATCAGTTCTCAATTTGCGTAAATCAACGCAAAAGCGTAGCATCGATGGATGAGATACTAGTAAACGACTTTGTTCCTGCTATTTACATTTTTTAAGGATAAGGGAACTCGTAATGTTTTGCTCTGTTTAGCACCATCTTCGTGCATTTCACCATCCTTCACCATTACAATCTCTACCTAGTAAAGCACACAAGACAAACCACCGACTGAAAGGGTATCGAGGAATTACCAATGCAATCAAGTACCGACTCTCCAACGCATCAAAACGACCCACGCTTAGTATGCCCATTTACTGAGTAACACCGTCGTAGAAGGTCTTGCCGCCAGTGTTGTTTGCGCCAGACACATTAGCACTGCCGTTGGTAACGTCACGCTTGGTGTCGAATGCTTGATCGAGCTGGTTGCTGAATCCAGGCTCACCGTAGCGAGCGGTACCTGATTGGCCAGTTTGAGATCCAAGGCCGGAGCCCTGGTTGTAGCCAGTTTGAGATCCGAGACCAGAGCCCTGGTTGTAACCAGTTTGGGATCCAAGACCAGCACCCTGACCGTAACCAGAAGCGCCAGTACCCTGGCCACTGCCATAGCCTGCACCAGTACCATACTCGCCGCCAGTGCTACCATAGTTGCCTGAGCTTCCATAGTTGCCACCGCTACCAACACCCTGTCCAGAAGAGTAGTTTCCTTCAGCGTTGGGATGGTTACCGCCCTGGATTCTAGCACGGCCGGTACCGTGTGGCTTTCTCTCAACTTGCCTAAGCTTGGGAATATCCGAGGAGCCTCTGGCACTTCCAAGGCCAAAGATAGGGGATTCCC
This sequence comes from Exophiala sideris, assembly GCA_000835395.1. Taxonomy (NCBI): domain Eukaryota; kingdom Fungi; phylum Ascomycota; class Eurotiomycetes; order Chaetothyriales; family Herpotrichiellaceae; genus Exophiala; species Exophiala sideris. The sequence continues at coordinate 9,480,271 of KN846951.1, read as the reverse complement.
ATCGATCACCCTTGGCAGCGAGTTGTTTGTACTCGGTAGCCTTGGTGGAGATACCGCCGGGCAGGTTGATGTTGGGAAAGATGGAGTCTTCCTTGGTGATAGCAATGTTGACCTCCATTTGCGAAGTCTGTTGCTTGGCCTTCTCCTTCTTTTGTGTCATCTTGTTCTGGTAAGCGTTGAAGTAGGTCTGGAAAACATTGCTGGCGTTGTCTGGGTCATTCTTGGCTGCCTCCGTGGCTTTCTGGGCGTCCTGGTAAACACCGTATGCGGTTTCGTCGGCCTTCTCAATAGCATTTCTGATCTGCTTCTCGATGACCTTGACGATGACGGGACGCATGAGCTTGAGTAAGATGGACTTGCCAATCTTGAAAAGCAATTTGTGGTTGGACTGCTTGACATTGATCTTCAAGTTCTCGATTTGAACATCAATGGTGTCGAGAGCAATGAAATGGGTGCGGTCGCCCTTTTGAGCGTTACGGGCGGCAACCTTGAAGCCAAAGCCTTCGCCAGCAAGGATGATGTCCATCACACCCTTATCGGTGATCGACGGGAAGCCTTGCTTCTTCTTGACGTAGTATGCGACGTCGCGGAGATCCATCTGGATGCCAGAGGCGTGAATCATGATCTTGTTGTGGAGCTTGCTGTTGGCGCCCTTGCGGCCCATACGGAAAAGGTTATCGTTACCGAACTCGAGAAGATTGGGGAAAAGGTTGTCGCTTTCAATGACCAAGTTCTCGACAACCATATCAATCATTGGGTCGGAAACCTCGATACGTGGGATTGGCACGTAGCGAGTGTTCTCAAAGATGGCAGGAATGATGACATTAGTCAAGTCGGTGATCAAGTGTGGCTTGAACGTGGGTTTGCCGTTCTCGTCCTGACCGAGATCCAAGAAGAGCTTCTGAACTGTATTGGCAAACTCGGTGTTTTGCGGGTCTTGGTTGAACTGGTCCGAAAGGAAGCTCAACTCGTCCACAACACGGTCGGTGTGGCCGCGGTAACGCTCACGAAGGAGGTGGTGTCCTTGGTCGTAGAGTCTGTTCCATTCGTCGGTGGAAGAATCTTGCATGATGTAACCTTGCTCTTTCAAGCACTTGCGGATGTATCTGTCCATAGACTTGAACCAGTTTCTGAGCTCCGGGTCGCGGTCGGCATCAGCGTAAATGTCATTCAAGGCATCCATCAAGTCGTCGAAGCTGGTGTAGTTGGCGAAGCGCTCGAGCAGAGTCTGTAACTCATGTCAGTATATCATGTTATGAAAGGGATTGGTCCAAACATACCTTGAGGTTCTTTTCTGCGCGCTGAAGGGCGCCATCACCATGCGCTTCCTTAACAGTACCAGTAGTCTGTTGAGCCAAGTTCTTGGAATGTCCACCGTAGGTCTCGGCGAGGTACAGAAGGGTGTCGACGGCCTCTTGGTCTGGTTCATGGTCAGTATGTGATTTTCGTATCAGCAGAGACCAACTTACAGTCAGAGTGACCTTGGATCTCGGCGACCATCTTCTTCAATCGGTAGACAGTCTGGTCACGTCGCTCCTGAGGAATCTTGCGGTTCACGTAGTTCTTGGTACGCTGAGCGGCAGCATCCTTGGTCTCCTGTGCCTTCTCCTTGTGCTCATCAGGGGTGTTCTCCTTGGCTGTCTGTTTCAAGTTTTGAGCAGCGTTCTTGATACCTGCGCTGCCAGCGTCCCGTGGATCATTGGAGGGGTGCTGATCGGCAGTTTCTTGTCCCTGGCGCATAGCACCCTTGACATGTTCGGGTTGGATTGGCGAGTTCTTGTTGAAGGTGTCCTTGGCCTGACCCTTGAGGTTCTCCCTGGAGAGGTCGGGGGCATCATGCCAGGTGTTGTCCTCCGCAGGCTCATCGATCTGGTTCAGTTGGTCTTCTGAAGGGTTGACTTTGGCGGCAGCCTTTTGTGCGGCATCACCAGCCATGTCACGGGCGAGGACAGTGACATCTTGGAGAAGTTTTCGGAATTGACCGTTAGAAATGACGAGGCGGGCGAGTGTCTTCAAACCGTCAAGAGCTTGGTTGCCATGTTGTTGAGCAGTGCCTTTGTCAATTGGGGCATTGGGTGTGCTGGCATTGCCACCATCAATGTTCTGGCAATCCCAGAGGAACTCTTGAAGCAGATCTCCCTGGTTCTTTGACAGCAATAGGTATTTGGCCTGGCGAACGACATCTTTGACATCACCGACCAGTGCTCGTCCTTCTGCGGAAAGTCTTGACGAAGGAGAGGCAAGGGCCCTGGACTCGAGGAAGCTGTTCAAGGCGACATCGATTTGTTTGTTTGAGGGGGCCTTTCCGTTCGAGAAGGCTTGGAAGATGCCGTAAAGCTGGAGCTTCTGGTTGACGTCTCTATCCTTGATGGCAAGGTTGGTGGGCTGGTTGACGTTGGCCATGATGGCGATTTGGTAGGAGTGTTTTTGGTAGGACTACAAAATGGGTATCACAATATTAAGTAAAAGGCTCAGCGGGTATCACAATGTAGGTGCTGGCCCTTGTAGCGCTGTGTGATGATGGAGTGAAAGTTAGGTGAGGTGTGTGAGTGTTTTGGGAATTTGGAAAGATTAAAAAGCAAGGAAGGGGAAAGGAAAAAATGGAAGAGAAAGGGCGATGATGTATATCTGTGATTTTTCTGCCGGACCTGGCATGACCTTGGACCTTGAAACTGGGGGAGGGGGGGGCATCACTGTGTCCTTGCATTACCTCACATCACTACTAGGTGTTGCTAGCTATCCGCACTTGGTGGCACAAGACGCCAAACCGAGCTTGCCAGGTCACGCCAGGTGCACGCGCCCGGCCTCCAGTTCCAAGTTTGGGTGCATGTTTAGGCAAAAGTCTGCCCTGATCGACTATCGCAAAAGCCACAAGCTATGGCTCTCCCGTTGCTGGTCTACGAGCCGTAACGGAGGCGTCTTTGACCTACATCATCATTGGGATGGTGGAGCAGCCTGGAGATTTGATTGAAAGGGATGATGTCGACACAAACAAGGCATGACATCAACCGACTCCATTCGGCCCAGAACAGGGAACTTGGCGTCTCTTTCAATCACGATTCCCTTCAACACACCAGATCTTTTCCACGTTTACAGCTGGGCCAGGTTACCGTAGTAGGTAGCTTAATGCATCTAATTCTTAACGTGCCCACACACAGTAATAAGCGAGCGAATATCTTGACCAAAAAAACAGCCACCTCGTCCCAGATCTTTGACCTGAGAACTCCAGCCTCCAGCCTCAATCTTCTGTGGTACAACTGCACACGAGGCCAACTGTGAGACACAAGACGAGCCACAGCCAATTAATTCTTCCCACATCCACCTCGGAACATTCCCTCTTACCGTCAAAATCAGATTCAAGCCACTGACGCATTTCTGCCAGGGCCAATTGACTTTCTAGTGAGGAACGCGTCCCAGCTCAGGCCACGAACAAGGTGAAAAGATGCCTCGAGGAGTTTCTACCAAGCTGATCCTGCCGTCGTCGTCATCATCATCTCTGATCCAATCACGCTACTCATTTGCGATCGAAAATCGATCTTCACTTCCTGATGAACTTTCCGGGCAAGAAATGACGTTCGAATTGACGGTGGCCAACGGGAATCTAGATGGTCTTAGGATAATTGTTCCGCCAGTCAAAAGACGCCCTGGTTTGACCTGGTTGGCCTGGTTGGGGGGAGGAGTGTGGCTGGTGTCTCGTTCCCCTTTTTCTCCTCGTTTCTTCCAGCCACAGTCACTTCGGATTCCTCGCCGAAAACTTCACGTGAGAGCGTGTCACTTATTCATCACCACGCGTTTGTGCTGCCTCAGGCACTCGTCGTAGCCTTGTCGTGCCTGGTGTTTGCTGACAAGCTGCCTTACAATGACCGACAGGCGTTGAGGTAGGACAAGCGCAACAATTCTTTTTGGTTGCTAATGAGATCTCATCGCATAACTGCTTTCAGGCATTTGCCGCTTATCCACGTATTTCAGTGAGCGCACCTCTTAATCTACCTCTATTTGATCCATCACATTGCGATCATGGCCAGCCGGTCCAGACCTACTGCCCCGAGACGCTCAGTGCGCAATCTAAAGAAACAGACCATGCTGCAGTTTTCTCCCCTCCCGTCCTCTTCACCCGCAAAAGAAAAATACAGTCCGGCAATACAAGACCGGCTAGCGAGTGTGAGATATCAAGGAGCAAGGCAATCGCCGCGGGAAGCGGACACAGTCGCGGGTGAGGTGGGAATGCTTCCAACGCCAGAGCCATCGTCTCAGATTCGAGGTCGCAATGACCGGTACAGTGAGGGTATATACACTAGATCAATTCCTGTTTCAGGTCGACTGACACTTCCAGGTCAAGAAGATGCACAAGATTCACTTATTTCCTCCCCTACTCCAGTTCGCTCGGTCAATGTAATTGAAGAAGACGATTCGGATGAAGACGGCCTCATACCTTCAGCCAGCAAGAGACGAAGACTATCCCCCCTCAAGCCTTCCACAAACCTCACTAGCTCTCCGCCACCACGACGGTCAGCGCGCTTTCAGCCCGAAACATCATCGCAGCTACGTGAAGTGCCGATAGCGCCTCAGAGTTCGCCTACAAGAAGAGAATCTGGAAGACTGCGACGCAGATCGACCCGCCCTTCTGTACTGTCACCATCTCATTCGTCGCAAAGCGTTATTTCTGTTGAAGTCCCTACCCCACCACCTCCAACAAGTGCCATCTCTGACCTTGGTTCTGCCGAGACCAGCGATGAGGATGACAGAATACTAGCTTCGATGCCGACATCACGGCGGCGGAAGTCCAAAGCTGTGGCCGATGACCCATTTGTCGTTAGTGATGATCATGTTCGCTATGTTTCTGACGAGGACGTCCCATCATTCCGCACGACCAAGCCTTGGAGAAAAACAGAGGACGACTTCGTGGTAGATGATGAGAACGTCGAATATATCTCCTCCGAGGAGGACGCCCGAGCTCCAGCAAACAGACGCAATGTTCGCAAGCCGTCCCGATCGCACAAACCTCCACGAACTTCTTACCGCCAGGCGGAACAGGAGCAAGAAGAGTTGGAAGAAGACCTACAAGATCTACAGGATTCGGAGCATGAGGAGAGTTCAAGAAAGACGCGTACAAGAGGTGGTCCGGTCACAACACAGCGAGACAAAGCACGCGAGCATTTTGACCTGCTGAAACGACGCCGCGCAGGTGAAAAGGTCCCTCGTGTAGTAGACTCGGATGACGAAGAAGAAGAAGAAGAATCAGAGGGCGTAGATATCGGTTTTATCGGACGACCACACGAAGAAATCGGCAGTGACCATTCCTCTGTCGACACAGATCAAGAGTCAGTAGTGGAACAAGTCGAAGACGAAGACGACTTTATCATCCAAGAAGACTCAACAACAGGACGATTCGGCCGCCCCCACCCGGATATGCCATTACAATTTACATCGTTTGCATCTTCCAACCCACGAGACCTCTTCCCTCATATTATCGAGTGGCTGGTCAAGAACAAAATCGCCCCAGCTTTCTCACGCGACGATGAAGTGTTCACCCTGGCATTTGACCGTCTTGAAGATCAGGTCAAAGCCCAAGCAGGCAGTAGACTGATATCTTCTGCCTGGGGTAGCGATTTCAAAAGAGCAATCCTTGCACGACCGGGTATGAAAGTGGTGGCACTACCCGGTATGGATGAGGACAACATGCGTACCTGCGACGCCTGCAATCGTACCAACCATCCTGCACGATATGAATTCGTCTTCTCCGGCGAGCCATATTACAAGAAGACCCTAGAGCCTGTGGACCATTCTGACGACGAAGACGAAGAAGATAGCCACGACGATGGCCCGTCATATGATGAGGATGGCCACATTCTACCCTCAGTCCACCGACGCTACTACCTCGGCCGATTCTGCGCGGCCAATGCTGAGATGGGTCACAAATTGACGCATTGGAAGTACCATTTAAATGAATCTCTCATGGCGTACCTCGAAGAACAAGGTGTGCTGTCTGCCGATGCTATTGTGGCACGCGACAAGATGAACAAGAAGAAGCGGGAGAAGGAAGCCGAGAACATTGTCGATAGTATGGAAGAGATAGGCGTCATTGGTGAAATGTGGAAAGACTTCGAGAACGATCTGAACGATGCACGACTGGGCATGGAGGACTTTGAGAAGAAAGGTGGGCGCTCGAAGGGACGTGTTGGAGCAATCAGATCGACTGGAAATGGACTGGTCAGGGAATGGAATGGGGATAGATACCGCGTCACAAAAGCAGCAGAGTCGGATTCTGAGGGAGATTGATCGCACGCACTGAGCTGGCTTAATTGGTGGTAAAGCTGCTTATTCTGGTATCTTGCATCGCACATTTTGGCTAGACGGGCTACTTGGGAGAGTTGTATCAGGGACGATATAGAATTGGACTGATGCGCTCGGCAAATCTCACGGCCACCTAGACAATGGGGCAGATTTGAGCAGGTAACGATGGATATCTCTGTTCATTCCTGGAATTTTGATTCCGTGCTTGCACAGCTATTACAATTGATGTGAGGTAGAGACGAGATCATGAGGATCCATCCTCTCAGTAGTCAGTCATCCAAGCCGATGGCCCAGTCAACCAAGTCCATTCTCACAGCCAGACCTCGACTCGTATGTTTGTATGTTTCTTCGTATCGTACAATTCCGCCTCTCTTTGGCGCCAATGGCTTGTGTCTACCACAGGACCACAAACATGTTGCAGATCTTTTGTGGTATACTCCTACAACTCAGGCCCCATCGCAGAGGAGACACAAGTCCAATTCGCCGTCCCGTACAACAAACCACCACTCCGCTGGTCCTTGGTCATGCGAACGTGCATGTGTATACGTGTGCTCGCCTGCATGATATCTCCCAATGACGGTATCTTACAGCGAAGCCTTAACCTGCCCCTGCTGCTGTTCCGGACCTCCACTCCCACTCTGAATCAACCCAGCAGCCCCCTCAGACATCTGCAGCTGCTGTCTCTCCTGCTCAAGGAATTGCTGCTCATCACCCAGCGCCAGAGCATACGGGATACCAAGCAGCAACACACTCGTCGCGATCACCCACAGGCCTTTTCCGGAGTAATTCACGGTGGTCGACGTTGCGGACACCAGACTGGACGTCACGCTTTGAATCCGCGCGCGCGCTTTAGGTGGGATGATATCGCGCAGGGCGATGATGCGGTCGTACAGGCTCTCGTCGATGTCGCCGGACTCGGAGGCTGCGTCGTCGGAGATTTCGGAGTCTAGACAACAATCTATCAGTATGTGCCCCCAAGGAGACGGACTTGCAGGGACGTACCAGTATCGGTGTAGTCTTCATCGTCGTCAACAAGGAGTGGTTCGCCGTCGGCGGTGCCTTGAGGCTTGTTGACGAAGTGTTCGTCTTCGAGGACTTCGAGCTTGACCATTTTCGCCGAGAGGTGTCTTTGGATTTAGTGTCGTTTGATGCTAGTCAATACAAACGAATTTGTGTTGCCTGGTTTGCGCTAATGACACAAATGGAGTATGCGGGTAGATGATGGTGAAATGCTGAAGTTGCGAAGCTCTTGTGACCCGAACTTGCAGCATTGCGTCGAGACTTTTTGGAAAAGAGACAGCCTCGTCTTGGCTCGGCGAGCAAACATGACAAATATTTCAGCCTTGCTCTTGATTGAAGAGACGGACTTGACGAGTCGACGACCACGGACGAGATCTGCGTTTCCAGCCTTGAAGACAATAATCTACTTTGAATTTTGGCAGTCTAGATGACTTGCAAACTGAAAGGCGCTCGTCAGGAGTCGCAGGAATTTCTACTTTATGGTGGGTGAGTGTATTTACATTGCAAAAGGTGTCAGTGTTATGGAGCCTGAGACAACGAATAAACCTGAGTATTTAATACTCCGTTCTCAGACTGAATATCTCCAGCAACATTGCATACATGATTATCGCGTTGATTGGCACAACGACGTACTATCAAGTTCTTTCTGTCGTACAAGGTCATTTGCTGGACACAAGTCTTTGACTCCATCACATCAAAGAGCTGGCAGGTATAGCACGACTGGGAAGAATACGATTCCAGAATTCCTACGTACTCAATGGTCTAACAATAGCACCGCCTTAATTTCCATCAACCCAACACCCGTTTGCATCTTGTTCTCAGGAGACGGTCGTCCACATCCTCGACAACCAGGTTGATGATGTCACGTCGTGTCAGCAATTGGCACATCAATCCTCACTGATGCCACAGTTGTCGCCCTCCAGTAGTGATCGCCAGGATTTGATCTTGCATACTGTCCATCTGTCTGACTTCAATACCAGCGTCCTCCAAGCGTTTCCTGCCATCCTCCGAGAGCACCAGAATTCCAGGTTCAGATATACCAAAATACACCGCTCTGATGGAATCTCTGAGTTCTAGAATCCTGTCCACACACGACCTTGAGCCACTCAATCTTTCATTGCAGGGTTCCATCGTGGTGTAAAGAACGGTGTTCTTCGGCAAAACGTCCCCAAGCTTTTGTTCGGGGATGTTGTGATCCTCTGCAACTTTGATGAGGCAGCAATGTTCAGCGTGGATGGTGCCTCCGTCGGATGGTAGTTCGGAGAGCAGTTCAGAGGTATAACCGGCCGAGAGGATCTTGCCTGTGTCGCCATCGACAAGAACAGCCCCGACGTTGAACTTGGTTGGAGCTGGCGGTGAAAGACACGCTTGTTCGAGTGCGTACTGCATGAACGCTTTGTGGTCACCTTGGGCGATGGTAGGATGAGAGGGTGTTGAGTCCATATCGATATCGGTGAGCTTTGCAGCGAGCGACTGACTCAGATGGTTAACAGTGTCTGAACGTGTTGTCGACGGTAATGAATCATATCTTGGTATTAGCATACACAAAGTTCGAGCTTGAATCCGAGAGAACGGAGTGTGATCGATGCAGACAAACAATGGAAGAAGAATGCTCGTGGAAGAAGCCGCGAGGACAAGAAGTAAAGTATAATAGGGGAAGCAGTGTTGGATGCTCTTTCCTTCTAGGCTTCTCAATTCATCACAGCAGCAACGCGTCAAGGTTTGCTCGAAGGCATAGACTCTTGACCACATAAGGGGCTACCTGAAAACCTTGAATACGCTGTACAACGGGCATTCTCATTGCCCTGATACCCTTCTGATACCACCGGACTAATCGAGGCAACACACTCATCGTGCATCACCTTATGAACAATTGCTCGGCTTGAGTAACCGATACATCTGGTATAAAGTGTAGAACGCCGTCATAAAGGTTCGTACCGTCGTAGCCATGATCCCACTCCCTTAGTACGGGACCGCATCAAAAGTCCCATTCCACGAGCATCCCGTCAGCGCCTCTCATCTCACTTTTGTCTGCACCAGTATCGTCGTCACTACCATTGTCGACATCTTTCTTTTTCTTGTTCTCTTTCTCCTTGCGGACCACGATCTTGGGCGGCGCTTTGTCCCTTTGCACCCTGCGCAAGAGGCTGGGTATGTTCTGGCGTCGCGACAAGCCAACTCGATATGTTGTTTTCTGCCCACTTGACAGACCAGACGGCTTGATAGGAGAATGAGTCGTAGACCCTTTGTCCGCAGTAGAATCCTTTGACGGCGTGATGACAACTGCCGCTTGGACTACCTTTCCTTTTTCAGGTGATGCTGGTAAGGATGGAGCCTCAGATAACGGTGACATTGTGGGCGCTTTCGGCTCTTTATAGTTGGTATCTTGTCGAATATCGATCGATATATTCGTAGTCTTCTCGGCCAGGACAGGTCTGATATCATCAGGTCCTTCCTCTTCATCTTCTGCGACCTCTGGCTGTGGGAGTGGTTGGACTTTCTTTGGTTTACGCCCTCTCTTCTTCGGACCCACCACAGAGCCCTTAGCCTCTGTTGGAATCTCAACAGTGACTATGCTGTCCGTCTCTTTTGCGGACGTGTTGATAACCTGAGCCCCCTTGGTCTCTATGCTCTTGTTATCCTCCGTCATCTCGGTCTCCTTCTTGAGCACGCTGAGATCGGGAGGCAAGTCCAGCTTGACCGGAGTCGGCTTAGTGTCCATCCAGACAACGTCTTCTTCTCCCTCACTGAGCATCGGTTCAGCCTTCTTGAGCAACGCGGCTGCAGACGTCTTTGCCCGCTTCACCTTGCTCTTCCGACCTTTCTTTGTACCAGACTTAGCGGATGCACTGGCAGGAGTCTTTTCAGCTGGCTCTTCAAAGTCTACCGTTGTGTTTCGGGCAGGAGTTTGTTGTTCGGTTTCGTGCACTGGGAATGCTTCTTCCTCATCGACTTTCTTGGACCTGGATCGACTAGGGCGCGGCTTATACTTCTCTTTCGGTAACCCAATCATTGCTTCATCGCTAAGATGCAGCTCACTTGTCGGGTGTTTTACTGGCGACTCTTCGGCGGGAGCTTCTTGTCCCGCTTCTTCCACGACTTGTTTGGACTTCCCCCTCTTTCGGTTCTTCGACGAAAGATTAGTGGCCGACGTCTCAGAAGCCTGAGATACTGAGTCGACAGTGCCTTGCCTTGTTCTGGCTACTGATGGCAGATCTGGCAACGCAAAGTCGTCCATGTCATCCAAGGCGCCAGGGACCGGCGACTCAGAAGGAACACGGGAGTTCTTAGGCTTCCGTCCGCGTTTCTTAGCTTGTGGTTTCTCGGCGACTGTCTCGACTGGCTCTGCTTGTTCAAGTATGGTCGTTAATGCAGTTCCTGTTCTAAAATCATCGATTGCTGCTGGATCAGCCACTGGTCCGTCATGCTGCATGATGACGGAAGGATCCACGAACGAAGGTCGAGTAGGAGATGACTGGAAAAGAGCAGATAGCGTCTGATGTGGGAGAAGCTCGTCTGTTGAGATGGATGGAATGGGATGTTGTTGGGTCATTGTCTGCTGAGCGTCTGTGTGCAACATGGTGGCGTTGATGTCGCCTTCAGCGCCCATGGATGCTTGACTTAGGGAGCCGAAGGGATTGGCATGAATGTCGAGTCCTTGATTTGTGCCACGAAAGTCCAGATTGATTGATTCATATTGTCCCATTGAAGCTGTGGATGTTGTGAGTCGATGGGTCGAATTTGACAATGGATGGTCCAGAAGGTTGATTGCTGGACCAGTATTTGGCAATGAGTTGAAGAGATTCTGGCTCAGTCCATTCGCTGACTGCACTGGTATATTCTGAGTGTTGGTACTGGCGACTATCGGAGGCTCCCCGCTAGGGCTAAACAAGTCGATGTCCTGTAAGGAACCTCGAGATTTGGATGAGTGAGCATATGTTTTGGTCCTTTTGGAGCTGGAGACATGCGCAGATCCATCATGTTGCGAGCGCCGGGAACCATTTTCCAAATCACTGCGGGCTCGTTTCTTTCCTTGCGTTATGGACGAAGGTTCGCTCGACCGCTTGCCCATCAGAGCATCAGAGCTATCGCTGGGTAACCCTGCCAATAGTTCGCTCGCTGTGGGTGCGCTGTTCACATGACTTGGTGAGATCGACGAGAGTCTCTGCGTGGGATCAAGGAACTGGTCAAAGTCGTATCTCGATAGCGAGACCTGACTTGGATCAACACCTCCATCAACATTCCCAGTCGCCACCATCTGTTTCACAGGCGAGTGAAAATCCGACTCAGCGTCCGAGTCCGCAATTTCAGGCGCCATCGATCACTCTAGGATGTACACGCATTAGTCATGACATAATGTTTTGGTGCCTTACAAGAACAACAATCTAGGAGGCGAAGACGCGAGAAGTCGCGTAAATGACATTTGAGAATGATTACATAAGACACGCAAACCCACGTGACCGACTTCAATATCAAGACCATACTTCGTACTGCGCAAGACAAGACAAATCTCAGTCACCACAGCCCGAGTCGACGCGCATGGAATGTGGCTACGATATCAGTACGTCCAAGTAGTCAAGTTTTACAACAGGCAGCCGATGAGCGTCCTCCACAACGAGTCCGGTCTACGGGCGCACGTTTCGCTAGTGGATGCGGCCTGGGATCAATAAAAGAGCAGAGGCACCACATCTCAGAGTAGACCGCTTCAACACATCCACGACGCTGAAGCGGAAGTCGCCGTCATCTGTCTTTCTCTTGACTGCCCAGACTGCACTTTTGACAATACCCCTGAAGATGGAGCACCTGGATTTAGAACTCACTAGGAAACACAAAGGATGGGCAGGAACAATTCCAGACAAGGCGAATCGAGTAGTGCATATCCATGGAACCGGTTGCAACGTTGTCGGCTGCTGTGTCAGTCTAAAAACCTGCTTGGAACCTTGTGCCCGGAGACTATTGTCTGCCCACAGACGAGAAGAGGTTTCCGAGAACACGGATACGTTGTGGACTATGAGCGAAACCATCGAAGGCGTGATGTTTCCTGTCGTGTCCGTTGGACAATCAAGTCAGTCCAACGCAGGTGCAAGCTTGTCACTTTCGGACATTGCATTTCCTGACAGCGCCCTAGTATAGGCGAAAACCATGGTAAGCATCCGAAGGCTTGATCGCCACTTCCATGAGATCCTCCTGTTTCATATCATTCTGGATGTGTATACCCATGTCTTCGTGGGGCTGTTCTCAGCCTCATCCGACGCCCAAGACTGGATCACGCAGACGGGTTCATCGTGGCACAACGGCGGCCCGAGATACGTGGCTCGAGTAGATCGTTGTCGACGGTCTCTGCGGACTGTGTCTTCCGCAGCGCGGTACTTATAGTGCAATATGCATTATCGAAACGTGCAAAGATAGCGTGTAGGGATTGGTCGGAAGGCAAGTCGGTTGAGGATCCCTGCCAGCATGCCAACGGCTTTGCCAGGGGATATTGTTCTTTCGAGAAGAACGGTGTAGGGATCCTCAAGAGCGAAGAAACACACTGATCAACAATAGGAACGTGAGGTCAAAAGATATCCTGCTAGGAGTTTTGATGGCCGGAAGTGTAAAACAAAGGACGGAAAAGCCCTGGTACACCAGAGATATCGGAGTCGCGGAAATCCATTTTTTCGCAGTTCAATGGGAGAGGCAACTATGTCATTGTCGCACAAGGATTGAATCTTCCCGTGTTTCTCTCTCCCAATCAAACTGCGCGGTGCCGCTTCTTCACCATTCGCCCCTGGCTCAACGGTTACCAGCATTCGGACATTGAGTGTCCAGTCGCATCAATTGGGGAATTGTGAATAAACGAAAGTGCCAATTGAACCCCCGATCAACTACATCGATACCCGTGCGCATCTTCTTTGTCGATCAACCATTCAAAACACTCGCCTTCACCGAATCACCTCAACTCTCAACACCGAGCCTCTCGCTGCTCCACGTGCTTGATATTCGCCCACACGATCAATCTTTCCACGCCTTGACCGCTTCCTCCCGGCTACTACTGTGCCTCCTCCGATCCTGCTTTGTAGCACGTTGACATTCTCAGCGTCGCCTGGCGTTATTGCTTGTTTGTTCGGTTCTCACCTTCCACCCCTCCTACACCGACCACTCCTAGCGAATCATCATTCCACGCCCGAAGCAATCCCTGCGTTCCCAACTCCTTGCCAAATGTCCTCCCCATGTCCAGTAGCGTTCCCGCCGGAAGACCGTCCGCGCAAGCCTCGACGGTAAATGGACAGAGTCTCCGCCATGACTCTACTTCTTCTTTAACCTCAACAAGTCCCTCGTCGAGCTCGAAACCAATTTCCATCTCACGGGGGACGAAGGGGAAGCAGAAGAACCATGGCAGAAGCCCGCTATACAACACTACTCGGGTAACCGATTGGGGTGGGAAAACACCTCCATTGTCCGAGAGAGACAGCATTTTTGCCGACCACTATGTATCCCCGTCCAGCGATCCTTCCTCTCCAGCAGAGACAATAACCCACCAGTCGTCGTATCCCAAGTCATCGCGGAAGGCACCTGCCAAAATGTCGACCATGGTTGCTCGGACTGTTTCTCCTCCAGAGTCCTTTCCGGTCGCTCGACCTCATTCTCCTGGAAACTTCGAATGGTTGAAGAGGTCGGATTCTTCTGAAAACACTGCTCGCCCTTCTACAGGAACAATACATGGTATCCGAAGGATCGCGTCTGAGGGACATCCTTGGATCAAGAAGTTCCATGTCACGGTTGAACCTATGGAAGAACAGAATGTCGATGGTGAACACGGAAACAATTACAAACATGAGCAGCGTCCCAACACAGCCCCGGACGTACCGAATGCGCCGGAGCACGATGAGACTGTGCATGCCCCAGCGGAAAGGGGTGCATCCATGAGAGCGACGTTCAAACAGGGCCCTCGTACAGAACGAAGTGTTAGTCGTGGTCGACAACATGTTGACAAGAGTATCGAAGCAACTGTAAAGAATCCAGAGACAAATGGAACGGCTCGAAGCAGGAAGGCAAGCCATATGATGGGCATATTCGACCCTCGCTCTGAGCCTCAAACCCTGTCCGTTGTTGGTGAGCTGAGTCGTCAACTTGCTGCGAGCAGAGGGCCTTCCAAGTCTTCTTCTCGACCCACAACTCCTGGCGACCATGATACCATAAACCTTCGGACTGCTCGCAGAGGTTCCAAAGACTACTTTGATGTCGTTCCTACTGTTCCATCCCTCCGAGATGACGATGTACATGCAGGGCATCCCGAGTCTGGTGATGTCGCTCCCATCGTCCTGCACCATGATCCATACTTTCGTCAACAGGATCTCACCCAACATCCACATATGCCTGTAAACTTGCTGGAAGAGATCAAGGGAGCTCATGAGAGAAAGACAACGGTTGACAAAGGGAAAGTCGCCCATACCCAAATTGATCAAACGAATGGAGATTCAGCCCAAGCTCACAAAGGGCCGCGAGATGACCAGGAAGAGCACATTTCTGCTGCCGTCTACTACCCTCATCCAGGCCCATCGCCTGAGGAGATCGAACGCTTCGCGTCTCCAGGAGAGATCACTGCCAGAGGTCAGGCTCGCATGCCTGTTCCCGACACTGCTATCGCTTCTGACAGAGCCTTTGAACCGTTGGTGGGCACTGAGCACATTGACATTTCAGTAGTGTCCAAGAACGACAAGAAGATCTTCCACGGAAACTACCGGCCTGTTGATGAGGAGAGGGCAAGCTTACCTACTCCAGCACTTTCGCCAGTTGATGAAATCTCGGCCAGCGCGGTGGTGAGCGCTTCAGAATCAGAATTCGAGTCTGGAGATGAATATGGCTTGACAAGTCAGACGGACGACATGTCGACGACGCCTACACAAAGAAGTACACTGCTCAGAAAGCCCAGCGAAACACGCGCATCGCACACTAGAGCAAAGGTCGTGCTCGAGCCGTATAGACACCAGGTTGGGGGGCATTCAACGATATTTCGATTTTCTCGAAGAGCTGTGTGTAAGCAGCTGAACAACAGAGAAAACGAATTCTATGAAAGAATCGAGCAAAGACACCCCGACATGCTCAAATTCCTTCCTCGGTACATTGGTGTACTCAATGTGACATTCTCCAAGGGGTCGAAACAATCGCAGAACTCCGAGTCGCTTGCTGACGATGAGGCTGGGGCTAAAGATCCCAGTCAATCAGGATTACAGCCACCTGGGGGTCAGCAAACGGCCGAATCTGATGGTTCCAGGATCTCCAACGATTGGGAGCAACCACGCATTGTCAGCCACTCGCAGCAACTCGGCACAATTCCTCAGGTCATTTTAGAACAAAACAAACACATCGTCCCATCCAACTATTTTGACTTACCCGAGCGACCTCGAAGCGCCGATCCAAATCATGGACGACGACGCAGCAAAGACTTTGACCTATCGTCTGCCCAGGTCCATGATGAGCTTTTACAACCGAGATCGCCTACCCGTCCTTCAATGCCAGACCATTCAATCAGCTGGGGCAATACCTCTGTAAACGAAGGCCTGAGAGATAAAGTTCTTCGGGAAGTATTTGGCCCTCCTCCAGTCCAATACTATCGACGCCATCTCCACAACCACAGTACAGTGCCTCGACTACGGGGTAATCATGCTAGTCGCAAGAGAAGCAACCTCTCTGTGAACTCCCTACCGTCCGCAGATGGCGGCGGAGTTCAGGAGGTAAAGACTGCAACTGCAAAGCTGAGCGCGGATAAGGACACTTTGCACGTGACCTGGCAGAACAAGATCCCATCGCAACATAGCCAGGGTTCGACAGACAGCTTGTACTCCTCTTCAGCATCTGCGTACGAAGACTACAAATACAATCTTGAGCAAGTTAAGACTACTGGAAGTGACATGTCCAATGCCTCGAGTACTGAGAACAAGTCATTTGTCAAGCGACGTCACTCTGGAATGGGCCTTCGACGACGACGCCAGTCGGTCAACGACAAAGGGAACCCTGACCTGGAGTATTTTGAGGATGAGGCATATGCCACTGATGTTGGCCCAGACACAGGAGCCGACGTTTTTGCCATGGATCAGGAGCGAGTATCCGACAGCCCCAGCAAGAGCATAGGATCGTCCGAAGCACCTGATGTGGTGATCCAAGCAGCAAGCAGTGAGGCAATACCAGGTAGTCAAACCCTCACTGTTCGCAAGTCGAGGCAGCGACCTGATGGCAGTTTGATCCCCGCCAATCCAAAAGAGGCACAATCGGCAACTTCTGACGATCGTGTGGCGTACTTTATTCTGTTGGAAGATCTCACCAGTGGCATGGGACGTCCTTGCGTGCTGGATCTCAAGATGGGTACACGTCAATACGGTGTCGAAGCCACCAAGAAGAAGATGGAGTCTCAACGCCGGAAATGCAAAATGACCACATCACAACAACTTGGAGTTCGAATCTGTGGCATGCAAACGTTCGATGCAAAGACGCAGAAGGCGTCTTACGAGGATAAATACTATGGTCGTGATCTCAAGGCCGGACGTGAGTTCCGTGACGCACTTGTCAGATTTTTGTACGACGGTGTCAGCTATGCGAGTGTTGCACGACACATTCCCACCATCTTGCACAAACTGGAAAAATTGGAGAATATGGTAAGGAGATTACCTGGCTACCGTTTCTATGCCAGCTCTTTACTCTTGCTCTATGATGCCGAACCACACAAGTCTCGCGAGGCAGAAGAAGCGGCAAGAAACGGTCATGACATTGCTCAAATCAAGAAAAAGGAGGGCAAGAAGTGGCCGCCACCAATCGACATCAAGATTGTGGACTTTGCCAATTGTGTCACTGGCGAGGACGAACTTCCTCCGAATGCTCAGGCTCCCCCAGCTCATCCAAAGGACATCGATCGAGGTTACTTGCGAGGTCTGAGAACCTTGAAAGCCTATTTTGAACGGATCTTGAGCGATATCAAGAACAATGATCTCAAGGAAATAGATGGTAGGGAGGAGCTGACCAATGACACCAACGACTTTTCGCAGGAGCTGCCATCTTCCAGCATTCAGGTGGCGGTTGAAGAAGAGGGAGAAGTCAGTGTATAGCGGGCTTTTCAGGCACGGTAAAGACTATGATGGAGCAATCCAGGATATTTTATGTGAAGAGTACTTTAGCGAGGAGTATGGTGTTCATTCTTCAACACAGGCATGTGTATATGAACACAGGGGTGTCCCAAACGGCTGGTCAGCGATTGACCATTCTTGTCGCGAATACGGGATGGTCCAGGTTTCAAGGTGTTATTGTGGCGTTTTTGGGCTCTTTCACTACATAACTGAGTAGTAGTACGTATTGTCAACAATAGCTTCATGCAGAGACAAACGAGTGCGATCCTTTAACGTGTAGTAAATGACCTCGTATCCAAGCATAAGGTAACTTTATCAGCCCACCTCGGCATCTGTTCTCGCCGCTGTTTTACCCCTGGCACGTGATTCGCAATTTTCCCCCTTCAACCGTCTGTCTGCTCCTCGATCGGCAGAAAAGGTGCATCCACCTACATTTGCCATTCCACCACGTCGCTTTGCTTTTGCCCTCACGCTCATTACATACCTGCGACTGACTTGGCCTGACATTGATCACCTTCATTTTCACGACCGCCCAAGATGACGACCACGATCACCCGCGAGAATGTCACGACGCTTTTCCCCGAAATCCACACCCGCCTCATCGGCGACGACCTTGCGCCCAATGCGACGGGCTCTTCCTCCAGCTCGAAATCCGACTCGGACGACTCGGAGGATCTGTTAGCAGGCTACGACGAAGAACAAATCCGCTTGATGGACGAGCAGTGTATTGTGCTGGACAACAACGACACACCTATTGGATATGGCTCGAAAAAGACATGCCATTTGATGAGCAACATCAACCGGGGGTTACTCCACCGGGCGTTTTCCGTGTTCTTATTCCACCCCCAAACGAAGAAATTACTGTTACAACAACGGGCCTCCGAAAAGATTACATTCCCCGACATGTGGACCAATACATGCTGTTCGCACCCACTGGCACACCCTCAGGAAGCGGGCCGGGGTGATTTGGAGAGTAATGTGCTTGGGGCGAAACGCGCGGCGATAAGGAAACTCGGCCATGAGCTTGGGATCAAGGCCGAACAGGTCCCCTTGGAGAAATTTGAGTATTTGACACGGATACATTACTTGGCGCCGAGTGATGGGCATTGGGGCGAGCATGAGATTGATTATATTTTGTTTGTGGAGGCGGATGTTGATGTCGACGCCAATAAGAATGAGGTGAGGGATACGAGGTGGGTGAGTCCGGATGAGTTGAGGGGGATGTTTAGGGATGTGGAAGAGCAGGCTGGGAAGGATAAGGCGTTGAAGTATACGCCTTGGTTTAGGCTGATTTGCGAGGGCATGTTGTTTGAGTGGTGGGAGAAATTGGTGCAGGGACGGTTGGGGGATGTTACGGGCGAGAAGGAGATTAGGAGGATGTGATGGCAACGGGACAAGGTTCCGGGGTCGAGGCTGATGGAAGAAGGACATCTGAAGCGCAGGCGCAGGGGACTGTTAACGGGGGTGGAAAATACGATACCCAATGATGAACATCTCGCTTGAATCGGGAGATCAAAGACTTGTGATGTGTTGTGTGCTCTTGTAGAAAGTGATGCCCCTGAATCGCTGTAGGAAGAGTGGGCGTGTATCTTCAAGTTGGGAAGAAAGAGTGTGTCTATGAGGAGATTTGAAATATGACTTGAAGATTATCCTTTCATTCAATCCGTGCTAAAACTGGGTATGTACATCCACTAACTATCATCGTAAATCCTCGTTTGACTGATTTTTCACATATTGGCACCGCCTTCTTGATTTCTCTCTCTCGCCTCCTCCACGCTACGCTGCCAGTCCGTACGCATGAGATATATAAACTCAATCAGTGCAACAAGACCCAGCGCCAGTGCCACACCCGTCCACAGACCCCAAAGACCCCAGTCCTTGCCGAAGGCGAGACCAAAGCTCAGCGGCAAGGCGAAGACGTAGTAGCAAAAGAGTTGAACGTAGCCGCCGAACTCCTGCCGTCCCAAGCCACGAAGAATACCATTGCACGCAGCAGCCAGAGCGTCAAATAGCTGGAATGCAGCACACAATGGTAAGACTTCGGCCACAATGCGGATGACCTCTGGATCCGAGGTAAAGAGCCGGGGGATGTAGTTCCTCAACGTGGACAGGAGGGTCACGTTCAACACACCAACAACCACAGCGGCGGAGAATGTGACTTTGGTGCTGACCTTGGCGGCGTCAGCGAGGGTGGCGCCGATAAGGTTGGCCACACGGGTTGAGCCTGCGATTGACAGAGGGAATGGAATTTGAAATGTGATGGATGTGAGTGTGGCGAGAACAGACTGTGCAGCCAGCACAGTCGTTCCAAAATATGAGGCGGCAAATGTCAAAACTTCGAATGCCAGCACTTCGGCTTCAATCATGAGCACACCAGGCAACGCCAGTTTGATCATGGGAATCCAATTCTGGAATGCTTTCTTGGTGAAGCCGTTCCAGCACGACATGCCGGACTTGGAGATGAAGCGTACGTAGATGAACAGACCGAGCGGAAGAAGGTTGTCCGTAATGGCCACAGCCAGAGGTGCACCAGCGAATCCCATGTTGAATCGCCATACAAACAGCCAGTTCATGAAGGCGTTCAAGGGGGCGCAGAAGAGAAGGACGTAGAGCGAGGCGGAAAAGAGACCTTGCGCTTGTACGTATCGCTTGCCTGCTTCGAAAGCCGCATAACCCGGTGCACCGATCAGGACAATCTTGAGGTACAGACCAGCAAGTCTGGCGACCTCGGGTTCGGGGACAATTTTGAGAAGGATGGTCTCCGCCAACAACCAGACAACGGCGATTGGAACTGTGATGACCCAGAGGAAGAAGATCATGCGTTGCATTTGCAAACCGACGAGCTTCCTCCGTCCGGAGCCATAAGCCTGGGCGCATAGTGTGTCAAGTGAGGTTGCTAGGCCTTGATAGATGGCGTAGCCTGTGATGTTCGCTGACATGGAGGCGAGACTGACTGCACCGAGTTCGATAGTGCCAATGTGGCCAACTGTGAATATGCTGGCCACGGTTAAAGAGTACTGGAGAAGGAAAGTCGCCATTAGTGGTGCAGAGTAACGGGCAATGACCTTGGCTTCGCGTTGCCAAGTGGTGTGAATCATGCCCGCAGCCACGGCTTCTTCCCATTTTGCCTCGATGTTCTTCGGGTCAGCTTGACCGCCGTAGGGGAGCGTTGGATCGCCTAGCAGAGGAGAGGCTTCAGACGCGACACCTAGTCCGCCGTCGAGGGCTGGTGTTGCCTCCTCATCTTGAGAGACTTTGCGGTTACCACCTGGGATTCCGAGATAATTGCTGAAAACACTTTTCTTGCGTCCACGCTCGTCGGTCTGGGGGTGCTTGGGCGGAATGATATTATTGTCCCGCAGTAAACTTCTTTCCTCCTCTAGTGCTCGTTCTCTTTCTTCCCTCGACAATCTTTCGTGTTCGGCAAGTCGCTGTGGAAGAATGGTGGCTCGATTTCCGGCTCCGGCGATGCTGGGACGACGATACGACCCGGCGAAAGAATAGACATTTGGATTTGAAGTGGATGGTCGCAGAGTTGGGCCTTCTGAGTCGGACTCTGATTCTGCGGCTTCCTCGTCGGTATCTTCTTCGATGTCTCGGGCAAGAGATGCTTGCGCTATGAAAGAGGGATTGGGTAGGGAGTTGTGGAAGACGCGGCTGGTGAGACTGGTGACGCGCTCAAGAGTGTTGCTGTCCTTGCGTCTGGCCATGGTGGGACACTTGGAGGGGGATGTTACGCAGCGTCGGCTATCGTTCGATAAGGAATGCTTGCATGCTCAGATCGTGGGGATCACGCGTGTGTTGATGAGCGTACTCGAGACGTCTACTTCGATAAGCAGATTTATATGTTTCACGCCAAAGACCGAATAGCTTCCCGTCATCAGTCTTTCTGGGAGAGTAAGGGAGGATATTATCGTTCAGAGATAAAGCTCGCTTCGAGTGGTTTACGTTTTGTCGGCGCTTTTGGTGGATGGTTTCGATGATCGGTTGGAATGGCCATATCGGGTACTGTGGTACTACCTATAAGCTTCCTTCTAGGCGTGCTTAGGTTGTCGGGAGAGCCAACGAGAGGGCAGAAAAACCCCCTATGCCGTCGGCAGCTTTTCCAGCTCCATCGTTTTGTCATTGCCCGCACCAAAAGACTCTCTGGTATCGAATGACTGACTTACGGAGTACTCCGAGCAGTTCTTTCTCTGCGTGAAGCGTGTTGTTTCCTAAACCGAGGTTCTGTGATGGTAGCCCCTGCTCCAGGCGGGGTGATGTGACGACGACCTCACTCTCACAACGTCGATCACACCACATCGCTGACCTGAACATCTATCATGCGACATCATCCTTAATCACGTCCATCTTTTCAACTTCCCTCCGTGGGTTTCGCTCTCTTCCGCCATGGCAACATCGGCAGCTCCAGACACCGCCAACGACGACTGGCACCCGCTGTACAATCCATTCTCGGCCACTATCAATATTGATGAGTGAGTTCTGTCTTACTGTTCAAGGTTCTATGAATGCTAAGCCTTGTCTTCTACGCAGAACTCATCCTTCAAACCCCCTCAAGCTCTTCCTACTTCGTCCATTCTGGGCTCCCTTATTGTTCTCAAATGTCTCCTCTGATGCACGCGACCATTGTGCGAACGAACGAACATTTCTATCCTGGCTTCGACTGGCTGTCTACATGGCTGTTGTTGCCGTCGCCATCTTTGTCAACTTCCATCTCAAGCACCAACCTAGTGTGCTCGAACAGAGAATGTCCCGACCTCTGGGCATTATCTTCTGGGTATTGTCGCTTGCCTGCCTTGTAAGCGGTATGGCCAACTACATGCGCACGGTGACAAAGTATGCTGGGAGACGAGCACTGGTGCAGTCTGGCATCAAGACCCAGCTCGTTTTCGGAGTCGTTGCGACAGCTATTGTGGCAGCCTGTGCATTGTTTTTGGGTGCCGAAGCTCAGGCTTCGAGAAGTAGGAAATGAATGGAATATTCATGCAAGCATTACTCCCTTTGGGCCAACTTTTTCGCCCCCAATCATTGCTTACTAACAACTACCCGCATGGTGTAGCCTAAATGCGGGAATCCAAAATGTTTCCTTCTGAAGGTGGCTCCGACGCACTTGGGCTGATATATACATCGGCTGCGGCATATGAGATATGTTTTACGGCTGCCGAGAGACTTCTGCGCGTACAGATGGTCTCTACAAAAGAGGCTGGACCCTGCGTCTGGAGATTCAAGAAGAATACGTGAATGACGTGGGCCAACCTCACAGCGGAGACTGCCGCGCCCGCCTAGGCAATATTTGCGTCGACTTTTAACGGCGATCGAAACCTTGGCCTGTTCCCATAGATCTTTGTTGGGACGAATACGCACCACTCGACGCCCCTGTCGATCTATGGAAAACAAACCCTGCCTCGAAGCGACAGCGTCCACGTCCGGTAGCGTCCTTGGCCTGCATGCCAGCAGTTGATGGTACAATAATGCAAAGCTACAATTTGGGTTTTGAACACCCTGAACTGACATCAGTGAACATGCCATGTCCTGCCTGGCCCGAGATGAGGTTCATCATCTACTACTTGTTGTCGTCGTGTCGCGAATAGTGTCCGAGGATGCTTGAAACAGTGCGAACCGATTCTTCTGCTGGGCTGCGCCTAGTTCCCAAAGACCCTCGATCTGACCTACTACTTCACCGACAAAATAATCAGGATGGACACGGCATGTGCAAAGAGGCCTAGGCCTCATCGCGACCCTCTTATTTCTGGACCACTCGACCCACATATTGCTCAGCCTTATCCTTATCGTGAGCACCCCTTTTTGGAAAAATTCGAATAAAATCTCAACAAAGGGAGGCTGAAATAGGAAACTTCTAAACTTGCAAAGATATCGGCCACAATGTCAGAAACCATTCTTTTGCCAGCAACCATGGCTACCACAACTTTAACGTCAACCCGCAGCAAAATGCCAACACCGAGTACAGCAAAGGATCCTGCTCTGGTAGATACATATGGCAACCCGTTCCAGATCCCGAATTACACCATGACCGACGTCCGAAACGCGATACCAAAGCATTGCTTCGAACGAAGTGCCGCCACTGGTCTATACTATGTTGCAAAAGACCTGCTACTGCTGGCAAGCACCTTTTACCTATTCAATCGCTTTGTCACCCCAGACTACGTACCATGGAGCTCCGCCAGAGCTGGTCTTTGGTTCTGCTATACCATCCTGCAGGGGTTTTTCGGTACGGGTCTATGGATCATGGCTCATGAATGCGGACATCAGTCCTTCTCTCCCAGCAAAGCACTCAATGATTCTGTTGGTTGGGTTTGTCACTCAATTCTACTGGTGCCATATTTCTCATGGAAGATCTCTCATCGAAAGCACCATCAAGCTACTGGCAACATGGAACGGGATATGGCATTTGTACCTTTGTCCAAGGAAGAATATGTAGCTCAGCCTTGGCACCGAATGGCTCTTCAGAATCTGGAAGAGCTCACGGAGGAGACGCCGATCATGACAGCTTTACAAATGATTGCACATCAGCTGATCGGCTGGCCACTTTACTTATTCACCAACGCATCTGGTCACAACAACCACGAGAAGCAACGCGAAGGACGCGGTAAAGGCAAGACCAACGGCTTTGGTGGCGGTGTCAACCATTTTGATCCCGCAAGTCCTCTTTACGAGCAACGAGATGCTCCTTATATCTTGCTCAGCGACCTCGGGTTATTGATAACGACTTGTGTTCTGGTGCACGTTGGTCGCACCTATGGCTTTCACAACCTGTTCGTATGGTATATTGCTCCTTATCTCTGGGTGAACCACTGGCTGGGTATGTTCTACGCTCCGAAATATTGGAGGATATGACTGACTTCTCTAGTTGCTATCACTTTCCTGCAACACACTGATCCGTCTCTACCCCACTATACGGGCAGTAGCTGGACATCTGTCCGCGGTGCAGCTGCAACTATCGATCGCGAGTTTGGCTTCATTGGCAGGAGCTTGATGCATGGAATCGTCGAGACCCATGTTCTACATCATCACATCAGCACCATCCCCTTTTATCACGCAGACGAAGCCACCGAAGCTATCAAGAAGGTCTTGGGTGATCACTATCGAAGTGACACCAAGGATGGCAGTATTGGGTTCGTCAAATCTTTATGGAAGAGCTTCAGATGGTGCAATTGGGTCGAACCCGTGGAAGGCTCAACGGGTGACGCTGGTGGTGTTCTGTTCTTCCGCAACAGGAACGGTCTCGGTGTCGGAGCCTCGAAGTGTTCGAACACTGTGGCCCTTACGCAATGAAATCAGCAGACCAGCGTATCTGTGCCCTGAGGCCAAGTCTCAGAACCACTGCGAGGCATGAGTACTGAGTAGATCAAATACGAATGCAAAAAATGGACACGAAACACCGCAGAACTCATAGTATCCAAGTCTTGGTGAGATACAGCCAAAGCAACGGCCACGTGAGAGTTAACCTTCCTATCCCGCACAGAAGGTGTAAGGCTGAGCAAGGCTATCGGCATAAAGGCGGAATCTATCTCAGCCTTATTATGCAGGTAGTGGGCGACCATTTCCTGCCCATGCTTGCAATTGGCTTGGGTATCACTTAGTCTTACAGCCTATGCCTATTTCTCTGTCCACTCGTACTGCGAACTGGCCAGGCTTTCACGGGAGGGGCATGTCTGACCCCGCAGTTTCCATACTGCTCAGCCTCATCTCAACGGTCGACAATTCATGCCACTTTGGTTCAGCAAGATACTCAGATCGATTCCGACGGCAACAGAATCCGTCCATGGGATATGTGATTAACATTCGCAGCGCGGTCGTTGATGCATCATATGTGCATGGTATGCTGATATGACCCACTCCGAGGAAACCGGCCACAGGGAAATGGCACTCCTGACGAAGATGCGTTCTCGGCCGGATGCAGGCGACGCCACCATTCCAACGTTTCCTAATGGTATCAAAGTCTGGTATGATCCTGGCCACGCCGATGTCGACATCGTCTTCATTCATGGCCTGCCAGGTGACCGAGAGCGGACATGGACCCATGAAGCTGCTCTAGAACCATGGCCAAAAGCAATCCTGCCGGACCACTTGCCCAGTGCCAGGATATTGACTTTTGGATACGATGCTTATATTGTTCGAAAGGGCAAAGCCGTCACCAACCAACTCATGGATCATTCAAAGGACTTCTTGAATGCGTTGACGTCGCAACGACACTCGAAACGGGCATCTTCCAGAGCATTGATTTTCGTCGCCCACAGTCTTGGAGGACTAGTGTGTAAGGATGCAATTTTGCACTCAAGAAACAACCCCGAACCTCACCTTCGGGCCATTTACGAGTCGACCGTGGCCATCGCCTTCTTGGGTACCCCACATGGTGGTTCTGATCTCGCATCTTGGGCACGACTGCCGGTGAAAGCGCTTGGCGTTCTGAAGTCGACGAACACAGACCTCCTCTCCGTTTTGCAGACTAGCTCTGAAGTACTTCGTCGTGTTCAAGACGACTTCCTTTCCATGATCAGGGATTTAGCCTCCCAGGGGCGGTCGCTAAAAATCACATGCTTCTGGGAGTCACAACCTATGCCATTTGCAGGTACAATCGTGGAAAGGTCATCAGCCACATTACCGGGCTACAACGCGATCTCGATCCACGCAAACCATAGGGATATGGTCAGGTTTCACGCACCAGAAGACCCTGGCTTCCTCAGTGTCCTGGGCGAGCTTCGAAGGTGGCTCGCGGACGTCCAAGCCTCTGAGCTTGACTTGACAGCCGATGCACGAGCTAAGGAGCTCGAAGAAAAGAGACTTGAGCAGACGAGGATTGAATGCCTCAAATCATTGACGTTTGCCGAGATGGGTGCAAGGAAGTCCAATATCGATGAGCCGAACCCGCATACCTGCGAATGGATTTTCCTTGATCGCCATTACCAAAGCTGGGGGACTTTTGGTGGGCATCGCGAGTCCCAAAATCTTCTCTGGATCAAAGGGAAACCTGGCTCTGGCAAATCCACCTTGATGAAGCAGATCACGCAGGAACGTGAACAGAGATCGCTCACAAATGGCACCTTCTGCCTCAGTTTCTTTTTCAATGCTCGTGGTGCCCAGCTTGAAAGATCTACCCTGGGTCTCTATCGGGCACTGCTTTTCCAGCTTCTCCAGAAGTCGAAGGCCACCATGGCACAGTTCCTGCCTCGCTTCCTTGAAAAAGAGGAGCAGCACCCGGGCGAGAAAGTGACTTGGCAAATGACGGAGATTTCCGACTTCTTTCACGCAGCGATTTCAGAGAGCACTTTGAGACCATTGTGGATTTTCATTGATGCGTTGGACGAGTGTGAGGAGTACGAAGTCAGGAAGGTGGTCCACGACTTCGAAAAGAGCTCAGCGGCCGCGGTGTTGAACGGCGCCAAGATGAAGATATGTCTGTCGAGCCGACACTATCCTCACATCAGTCTGCGCATTATATCCGGTCAAGAGATTCACGTAGAGCGTCACAATGCCTCAGATATCCGCCGCTATGTCTCGCAAGAGCTCATCCTTGACGAAAGCGACCTTCGGGTCGAGTTAAGCGAGGGCATAGCAACTAAGGCTGGTGGCATATTCTTCTGGGTATTGTTCATGGTTAGGCGCCTATTGAAAGCCTCTGACCAGGGTTTCACAGAATCGCAAATGAGAAACCTTCTGCAGAATGTACCTCCGACGTTGGAAGGCCTGTTTGAAGAGACTCTGAGAGGTATGGAGCCAGAGCGCCGTTTTTCATTCGCGACACTTGCGCCATGGGTCATATGTTCCTTTCGCCCCCTCAAGCTTTATGAGCTTTATGTCGCCGTAACATTCACTTCGGAGACGCCGCCAGCGTCGCTGATGGACCTAGAGATTGGAGCTACGTTCGATCAGCAACGTTTCCAAAAGTTTGTCACGGACGCCTCAGGAGGCCTCTTCGAATCGGTGTCCGTCAGTGACGAAACTGTTGTACAAGTAATCCATGAGTCGTTCAGAGAATTCTTCCTCGGATCAGTCAAAGCAGCAGAGTTTTTACAATTGCCACCAGGAGTGCGATTTCCGCACCACGCTCACGAGCGCATAGTGACTGCAAGTAAGAACTATTTCAATGTCAAAGAATTACGTCAGCCTCTACCAGCCCCAGAGATAAATGGCATTATAGCGCTCGAAAAACTGACATCTATGCTTTGTCGGCCGCTGGCTGTCTCTGTTAGCCTGCTCGCCAACTATGGTATCCCATATTTCCACGATTACGTGTTCCTGCATCTGGAGCAGTTGACCGACCATTCCGGCATGGATCTTGAAAATTCAGAGACACCACCACATGTGACTCGAACGAGAATATTGGAAGGCTGGCTCGTTTTGCTCTACTTCTTTGTCATCGAGACTGGAGCACTGTCATTGCCGCAGTGTAACGCACTTGATGTGCTTGTTCGAAAGCCATTCATGGTTGGTCTGAGTACGCCAGAGGTCGCCTGCATAATAAGGCATGCCAACAACCTTGTCATCTTCGTCAACAAGGCTATGAAAGACGGGTTTGTGCTCAAGGATGCTTCTACTTCACCTTGTGGCAGAATGCTTGTCGAAAGAAGGGCCTCACTATACCTCCGCATCTTCGAGCGCAGTGAACTCATACATCAGGTGGTGGACGGCATGGGATCTTGTACCCATAAATTCGTACATCATCCTGACTACACTCTAACGCCAAAGTATCGAGCAGACAACTCATGGACCTCAAATAAAGGGCTTCTCGCGTTTTGCATGACTGCCGACTGGAGTCCGCAACTGGGGGAGCTGGAAGAGTGCTGGCATCGAAGACAGTATCCGTTAATCACCATACCTCTACGAGACTGGCGAATTATAGAAAGATCTGGTCATAATATTGTGGATACTGCGACAGCTACGTTCCAGGTGGGTGACATCTTGAGGTGCAGTTCGGTTCTATTACATCTACAACAACCTGCTGGTGTCTATCTGGAGTGCGGCGGGAGAGGGGGAGCTGCTGGTGCTGCTTGTTTCGAGTCGTGGGCCATTATCATCAGAGTAGACTGGGAGCTGAAACATTATTCTCTATGGAGAAATAGGTTTCTTGACATGGATGCAGTCGGAAATACACAAGCTGCTGCTAGCGACCATGGAATTTTGCCCCCACTTCAATTTTCGTGGCTGGCCGACATGCCACCACCGGTGCTAGGTATGGATTTTTTGGCTAGCGGGCTCATCGATGCTCATCCTTTCGAGCACCTGTGGAACCGGCTAGGTCCGAACGTGTAGAGAAAACCCCAACCAGCAAAGGTATCATTATTCCGGCTAAAACATGGACGCCTATTACTTCGACCAATTCGCCTACAGAAGCCAAGAGCGCATTCGACACAAGCAGCCTTTATCTTATACCACCCCTATTATGCTGCGAAGGACACAAAATCCTGGTATATAAATGCGACATCGTCTAGAGAGCCACCACCCTTTATTGGGCCGGCTCCTCAACCTGCGTGGGGAGACCGCATCCGGTGCCAATTTGGTCGTTGTCAGCCTGAAGAAACAGTCAGCTTGCAAACGCTCGTCTTATTGAAGTCACTCACAACGACGGCGCAGCAAAGTGGCGCGTATCCAGTTGGGCAGTAGCCAAACTCGTATGTAATCTGACCACCAGCCTGTGCATTTGTTGCTTTGTCATATGTCAGCTCCACCTCAAGTGTACCGGAACGGAACAAGACATACCACCAAGACAGGTTGCATCAGGCAGACCAGCAGCACCGGCAAGGACTTCTGAGCAGCACTCAAGGGTCATCGGTGCCTCGCAGAAGTTCTCAACGGTGTTGTATCCCGAAGCTGGCTTGCCACCATATCCCCAGGAATTGCCACGCTTGACGCTCTGCTGGGGAACAGCGCTGACGGCCACGGCCATGAGGGCGATGTTGAAGAATGTTGAGGTAAGCATGTTGATGATATTGGTGAAGGTTGGTTGCTTGAGCGATTGAAGGCGTTATGAAAGCGAAAGAAGTTTCGAAAGTGGAAGGTCGAAGGTCAAAAGCTTTTTCAAGTGAAGTCGTTACTGTTGCTGTCGAGATGAAGAACACCAGCCTCGACCTGGAGATGCGAGACGTGTTTATATACCTTTGAGTCTTGCAGTCTCGTCAAGCCGGCAAACCGAGCCGCGATGATGATGGCAATGGCTCACATGAAGCAGAACTAGTCCCAGCAATCCATTCTGAGAGATGGAGCTAGGCTTCCTCTTAGTAGTCTTACTGCGGTGAAGATCTTCTCATCAACGTCCTGCAAGGTCTTACCACGAACCATGACAGCGGACGGCGTTGGGTCGAAAACGGGAAAGGATCAACAAAGAGGACAGCACAGTACTCATGACTTGGGTGGTGTCGGCAAAGATGACTGGGAATGTTTCGAGGTGAGAGCCTTACGTGAAGTTGACTGACCCTCCGCGACACGCGCGAATGTCGCGGAGTCGAGCTGGTAAAGCGGAGCGCCAATGGCTGAAAGATCGGCACCGAGCAAAGCGTATTAAAAGTCCGAAGCACCTACCAGGAGTATGATTGGGGGCTGTCACCACGTCGGAGCTTCTCAGAGTAGAGTGTTCATATAAGAACCCGTGACTCGACGGTAATACCTAAGCGATGGAATCATCCAAGAATCGGCGCAGAGTGCAGCTCGATTGACGTAAACGAGATAAAATATACCTCAACTACGAAGACGGCTCGGACACCTTCTGGAACTGGAGACACGAACATCTCTGTCCTGAGTCTTCTCCGCCAATGGTGAATATGCAAGGCGATATGGGTTCCCATGGGGTGCAGAAAAAGGGCCGAAGTGTGAAGTGCGTTTGTGGTAAGACACAGAGCTAAGGCCTGTCAGTTTTGTGCATTGCCCTGACAATCCTTACCATTCGTCGACGAGGCTGTAACTCGGCCAGCCACGTACGTCGCCCAAGAGCCTGTTCGGGCATACCGAGTGGCCTCCTGTGGAAAGAAACTCCACCATTTTTCGGCTCTTGGAGCGAAGTCTTGGGGTTGGAAATGTCTTGAGAGACAACTGACCTGTCACAGTTGTTGGCGACGGATACCACATGCAGAAAATACTCCGGACGAGAGCTTGAAAGGGTGTCAAAACGCCCAGACGCCATATATTAGCACAGATTACCTTGAAGTCAATCTGGAGCTAAAGTCGGCTGTAGCCATTGGGCGTTGCAGGGGTCGAGTCCCGGGCATCATAGGTGGTGGGGACCTTCACGTAAAATAAGGCTTCACATTAGCATACTAATTTGGACTGTTGCTTGGTCCAAATTCCATGTGACTTGGAGGAAAGATTCTGCGCTGAAACTATGGAGATGTCAGTTCCGGAGAACATAGCCTGACCGTGACGGCATTCCTCAGTCTTTCGTCCATCGGTATGTCGAGGTGGAGGAACTTGCAACGAATGATCTAGCGAGGTCGCCAGCCGCAGGAGTTCGGAAGGCGGGTGTCAGGATCCGCAAAGAGAAGAAGGTAAGAGACTAAGTAGTCAGGCGAGTAGCTCGACCTCAATGCACTTGTCTCAGCATCAAGCCGCCTTTCCGAGAGAGGGGTCAGACAAGCCTCAGGGAAAGCATCATACCTAATAAGGCGCAGTTTTTCGATATCTGGTATCTCCATGCAACCCTCTACATACCTCGATCTGTTCTTCTAGTACAAGCTTGTGATGATCCGATGGTCAATTTTTCTGATCGTATACTATCATAGGTTTGTTCTTAGGACGGTCGCCGCTATAGGCTTCACAAGTATGGATCAGGTTATCGACTTACTCTCCTGGATGGTTCGTGATGTGTGAAAAGGGGCAATTCCAGTGAATGTATACTGCGCACGATTCCGGCTTCCGACACCAAGCAGAACTGATGAAATTGCACGATGCTTACTCCGGACTCAAGCAAATAGACAGATTTTCGACGGCAGATTCAAAACCATTCTCTTGAGTTAGTGGTCTTGCATACAGCCTTTTCATTGAGTTGTCGTTGATACTTGCAGGACGGGCAATGTTGTAGCGTTCGCAAGATGCAGAGGGTCGAGGGAGGCCTAAGCCCAAAGAGCTCGTGTTGCGGTAGAGGGCCAAGAGTAAGATCGAGGCCTTATCTCGTAACCTTATAAAACGAGTATCAGGCACAACAAACGCAATGTTCTTAGCGAAACAATCGATTCCCTTGTCTACCTGCTAGGAAGTTATTCAAGTTAAACGCAACAGCAGCGAGCAGGTGTCAACTAAGCTAATTTTATATCTACTACATTTATGAATATGGCGGCCACGGAAACCACCCAGCGTCTCGACGCTGAATCTCTCTTCGACTCAGTTGGCGCAGCATACGAGTCTGCCTTTGCAGACTGCTCTGCGCAACAGGCATCCATCACCTGGCTTCTCGAGCATCTTCCAGCTCAAGCCTCAATTTTGGACATTGGTTGCGGGACTGGTCGTCCGGTGTGCTCTTCCTTGGTGGCAGCTGGCCATAGTGTGCTGGGGATCGATGTCTCTAGCGTCATGATTGCTGCTGCGACTCGCAACGTTCCAGAAGCGTCATTCAAGAAGATCGATATCAAGGACTTCAAACCCCCGGATGGGAAGCAATACGATGCCATCACCGTTTACTTCAGTATGATTGCGAGTATCACGCAGGATCAAATCCGAGACACTATCGCGAAAATCTACTCGTGGCTTAAGCAGGGCGGACTATTTGTTTTCGCTACGGTGCCTATCAGCGGAGAGAAGATGGACATAGCCTGGATGGGGCGTCCAATTGTGGCGAGCAGTTTGAGTTCAGACGAGGTGCTTGAGGCCATGAGAGCGGCAAAGTTTGAAGTGCTCAAGGCTGAGAATAGTAAGTATCTGCCACGGGCAGCGGACGCCGGAATCTGTAAGGAGGAGGATGTTTGGGAGGAGGAGCATCTGTTTGTGTATGCCAGGAAGTGACACGGCTCGATGTGGCAGCATGGCATAAGTCGCTATATACCATGCTCGCAATTTTAGGAAGTCTATTTAGTATGATTGTGTGGTTAACATTATTGCTAGACGGCGGTCTAGCACTTTGTCGTAATGTATTCTGGATATTCTTTCAACCATGCTTCTGAGAAAGGATAGTCAATGTAGCCGTCTGGGCTCTTAACCTTATAGAAGGTGTCGCGCTCATATGGTGTTAAGGGCAGATTCTTCGCAATTCTGTACGGCAGGTCAGGATTGGACAGGAAGAACCTGCCGAATGCGATGGCGACATCGTCGTCTCTAAAAACTGTATCGAGAGCTTCACCAGCGGTTTTTGGTGTATAACCACCAGCGATGATGATGGGACTGCACTTTTGCCACGCGGCCCTTGCAAAGTCCAGGTTGTCCGCCTGGCTCGTCTTGTTATCGACATCTGCGTTCCCGGCCACACGTGGCTCGATCAAATGGAGGTACGCGAGGCCGAATGACCTTAGTTCTGAGATAAGATGGGTGAATTGGGGAATTGGATCCTGCATGCGCATCGCTTGGAAGGTGTTGAATGGTGAAAGGCGAATGCCTGTGCGCTTAGGACCAATGGCTTCACAAACGGCGCGGACAATGGCCAGACAAAAGCGTGATCTGTTCTCGATGCTTCCTCCCCATCGATCCGTGCGTTGATTGCACACATCTTGAATGAACTGGTCAATCAAATAGCCGTTGGCTCCATGGATCTCAACGCCATCGAAGCCAGCCTCTACCGCATTGCGAGCCGCTTGGGCGAAATCATCGATGCAGTTTTGGATCTCCTCTTCCGTCATAGGTCGTGGCGTCAAGTAGTCATCACCGATAGGCACTGCGCTACTACTGAGCATCTCCAGGCCGGCCTTCTCCAGAGCGCTCTTTCGCGCGGCTCTTCCAACGTGCCAGAGCTGCATGTAAATGAAGGATCCTCTCTTGTGCACCTCATTTGTGATACGACGCCATTGCTTGACTTGAGCCTGTGTGAAGATTCCTGGGGCATTTGGATCTCTTCCACGGGATCTTGCAGCTATGAAGTTTGATTCGGTAATGAGGAGAGTCCCAGGAACACAGGCGCGCTGTGAATAGTATTCCAGCATTATCTCAAGGGGCACATGTTCATCATCAGCCCTGAGACGCGTCATCGGCGCCATGACGAGGCGATGCTTCAAAGAACACTCCCCAAGTTGCAAAGGCTCGAAAAGACGTGTCATTCTGCTTCGGCCTGAGAGGAGATTCCTTAGAATTAGACGTTGGATACTGCGGCAATCTGAGATTTCAATATCGGTGATGTCGATCATGAGATATCTATGATCTCGTTGTTGATGGCGCCATTAAAAGCGCCAAGCAAAGTATGGCGTCGTCGATGTCGCTGATCCCCAGTAATCACCTCCCTGAATAATCCCCAGTGGAGAGAGAACGTCCGTACCGTGCCGCCAATGCCCGTCCACAGGTCGGCTTTTCCCCTCGCCTAAAACGCGGCTGCCCATGTACTCTCCATGCTGACTGCTTATTTAGTGACATATAAACGATGAAGCAATGACCTCAAGATATCAAGTCATACAGTTGGAGATGACAGACTGGACCTCAAGCACAATGCAGGAGCATATACTCGCCGAACATTCTCTAGGCTCAAGATACTGTGCGGGGTACAGGTCAGTGACACCACAGCCACGATGACCAGCATGAACCGCAAGCGTCCATAAGGCTACTGCTTGGGCTTGAAGGGATTGACATATGTACCCAAAAAAGGCGTTTCGGCCCATAAGTCAGTGCGCTCACGGTGCAAAAGAACCCGCTAGCGTCGAACTATTCGCACCCACCTCAGATGGCTTTCTGGGCCCTGCATGATGCTGTTGTCTCTCACCTACAACCTCACCCCGGACTGACCACGGCTCGAGCCGGGTTAAGCTACTCACGCCGTGCATTACCTTTCTCAGATTTTGGTTCGTCAATAGCCGGTATCGGTTATCAGCGTGCCACGTAACCTCGCAGTCCAACCACCTTGGACCTGATTGGGCTCTGGCTAGACAACTGAAGAATGCGATAACGGTAAAAGGAGTATTTACAGAACCATGAAGGCAAGAATCACACCCACTTCTTAGGTGGAGGACCGATAAGGCTACGAGCAATAACCGTCCAACGGTTGAGGTTGGTGTTAGCCAACCCATGGGCCATGGCTATTCATGCGAATGTGCCACCAACTTTCCTTCGATGGTATTCCCTATACTGATATGAGTGCTCTCATTACTAATACTTGACCGGCGTGTGTATGATCTTCATCATTTTCGTAACCATTCCACCGTGTCAACATCTCATTATACTCTAGATATTCACCTGGACGTTTTTACTCTCCTCTACACCGCCACATTGGTTCATACAGTGGTTTGTTCTAGGTCGTGAACAGCCTCGCTTCATGTGGCAGTGGGTTCAAGCTGCAATTGAATAGTCTGAGGCATCATATTCAACAGCTGGGTTTCCGAAGATGGCATTGGGCGCACCCCCCTTGCTAGATTTCTCACGTACGTCGAGGAAGCACCCAGTGGGTATGCAGCCATGAACCAGATACTAATGTTTCTGTTGTTTTACAGCTTACTACGGTACGGACGAGAAGGCCAAGGGAAAATTGATCGACGAGGTGCGCAAGTGTTGTCTACACAATGGATTCTTCCAGATCATCGGACACAGGGTGCCTGAGGAATTGCAGGAAGCCGTCTTCAAGATGTCCAAGACGTTCTTTTCTCTGCTACAGGAGTCAAAAGACAAAGCTTCCATAGGTACGTTATTCATATCCCTTGTCAATCCTCGAAGCTAAACCAAGTTTCTTGACAGAGACCAACACCTGGTACCGTGGATACGAGAAGAAGGAGTCGCAAATCCTCGAAGCCGGCACTGCGCCTGAACTCAAAGAGGGCTACTACTTAGGTGATGACCTGTCACGCGATCATCCGTACTTCATCAACAAGAAGTTGAATAGTGGACCAAATATGTGGCCCCACGACTTATCGGAGTCGGAGCTTGAGGAGTTCAAGTCGGTCTCGATGAGATATTACCGGATGATGCACAAGCTCGCGCGGGACGTTTTGGTCGTTCTAGCAAAAACTCTGGATCTGGACTCCTCGTTTTTCGATGGTTTTACCAAAGACGCTGTTGCAACACTCCGCCTTTTGCATTACCCACCGCAGCCAAAGGACTCGGATCAGAAACTGAGTCGCGGCATCGGCGCCCATACCGACTTTGGGGCTATTACCCTGCTGATGCAGAATGAAGTGGACGGGCTCCAGGTGTACGAGAAGGCAACCGGAGAGTGGCTCGATGTAAGACTGGCAATATTTGCACCCGCTGAAAGTCGTATATAGGTTGGCGACTGATACTGACCCTCTCTCTGCAGGTCGAACCTAAGAAAGGTGCTTATGTGGTGAACCTGGGCAATATGTTCATGCGTTGGTGAGTACAAACCCCTTCTTTCCGCTATTGTCACCGTGTAGACGTTTGTTGAATCTGGCTCACAATCACAATAGGTCCAACGACAAGTACATTTCCAATCTACATCGGGTGATCAACAAATCCGGCAGAGAACGCTACTCGGTACCATTCTTCTTTAGTGGAAACCCGGATTATGTCGTCGAATGTCTACCAAACTGTCGAAAGGAAGGCGAGGCTGCCAAGTATCCGTCCATGACTGTACAAGAGGCTGTGGGCGGAAGTTATAACAGGAGCTATGCGGCAGCTAGGGAGTACAAGAAGATGGCGGCCCCGGAGAAAGAGAATGTCGTGATAAGCACGCAAGCTATCACGGTTTGAATCACGGGTTTTCTCTTCTGCAAGGATAGTTTAGTTGGAGAAGTGATGTTGTTGTCGAAGGCTTGCAATAACGATTTTCGTGAGCATAAAACGCCGCGTAAACTGTCGGAACATCACTTTTCAGTGACCGGCGATAAGTAATGTGACCCAATGTACATATACAACATCGCAAGGGTTCGAGACCTTCTCAACAATACTATGTGTACTTGGCAGGATCATCAGGATGCGCCGTCTCCTGTGATCGCACCGGGCTCATCAATACCGAATACTCAAACTTTCGATCAACATACTTCAAAACCTCCGGGTCGATATTGTTAGTATTCAGGCCCATTTCGTATTCTCCTCCATCGGTAGGCGGAGGTCGAAGAGGCCACCAATAGCATCTACGCAGCATCAGGTTTTTGTCCGTTCCCACCAAGAGGACTTGCTTGACCTACACGCATCCACAGTTACCGCAGAAGTTGAAGGACAGATCTCGATCGCCCCAGATATACTGCTTAATTATGGCATCTGGCTTCGTCTCGATTTTGACCTCGTCGGGATGATAGTATCCCCAAGCAGCGCCATACCGGCGGCATATGGTGCATTGACACATGTTAATGTAGACGGGTAGTCGTTGGACTGTGACTGTGATTGCGCCGCAGTGGCAGCTAGAACGGATTGGGGTGTTGGTCGCTGCCATGTCGCTTTGGGTTGTCCAAGGAGTTCGTACAAAAGAATTGGGTCCTGGTAAAGCAAGATTGCTGCTGGTATCATTCGAGGGGGATAACGTCGCGGAACTCCGACATATCGTCGCCGATCCGATCTCGTCCGCACATTTTGCCCTGTCACACGCCTGTCTCGCTTTCTCTGATAATAGCTCTTGCTGTCATAGGCGCAACTAAGCTTTGAGGCGCATACTAAGCTTTCGTACGGCATCGCGGCATTCAAGCTTCGCCCTTATCAAAGACCCAAAGATCAAACCACTGTGTGTCGTGGTATTATCCGCCTTAAGGTCTGAGATTCTCCAAACCTCATTAGGGCACGTTGATAGCCAAAGCCTGTAGGCAGCCGTACACCAATCAGTACTCATCAATATCTTATCACAGTCAATCACAGAACTGACAAGTCATGGCCATCCCGTCGTTGCCCGACAACACAACAGTGGGGGAAGGAAAGGCGTGTCTCCTGATCATCCGTTGCCTCTTTACGTCTAAATAGACGCCTGGGCGAACCTCGACAGCATGGAGTCTATAAGAATCGTCAAGCTGAGCAGTTCAAACTGTGAAGACAGCACACTGTTGAACCAGAAAACGAGTGAGCCAACACTCAAAGAGAAACATGGGTAGCGCAGTCGAACACAAGGATTCTCCGGGCACCGTGACCCTCGTCGACATCACTGGCACCATCCACGCAAAACATAGCAAACAACGCAAAGACATTGTCCTTGACCCAGCCCCCAGCGCTGATCCAGAGGATCCTTTGAACTGGAGTCCAGCGCGAAAATGGCGGTCTACGCTATGCGCCCTCTTCTACACGTGGTGTGTCTGCGTCTCTTCCTCGTCCTGCTTCTCCGTCTTCACGCCCATCAACGAGGCCAGTGGGATTAGCTTTACCAAGCTCAACGAAGGAACCGGCTATATGTATTTGCTGTTTGGCTGGGGTCTTCTCCTTTGGCAGCCCCTTGCCTTGACATATGGCAGAAGAGGTGTCTACCTCATCTCACTGCTGGGAACGTCGATGATCAACATCTGGGCCGGGTATGCAAAGGACAACCCGACCTGGATTGCCACCAGGATTCTCATTGGGTTTTTTGGAGCTCCATCCGAGGCGTTATGTGAAGTGACAATGGCTGATCTGGTAAGTTGGCCGCAACGCAATCTGGAAACATGGGTACTGACCAATCTTGTAGTGGTTTACACACGAAAGAGGAACTTATATGGGTCTATACGTGATCGCGCTGTACGGAGGTCAGTGGGGCGCCGTGCCCGCAGGTTTCATCAATGACTCCATGGGCTGGCCATGGGTTCTGTTCTTCTGTGCCATACTCAACGCAATCGGCTTTGTCGCCTGCTTCTTCTTCATGGAGGAAACCATGTACGTCCGAACCAGCCCGGCAGAGGTTGCCATTGGCAATGCGGTTTCTTCCGCCGGCACCAGCAACAACGACAACGTATCACGGGAGAAGAAGGGCGCTGACGCCGAGGCCGGTCTTGCCCAAGACGTTTCGACCGGCAAGACATACCCTGTTCGAACGTATTGGCAAAAATTGTCTCCATTTGTGCCCCTGAATGGTCGTCCCAACCATTTCTGGAAGAGAGTGTGTTCTCCAATTCGCCTGTGGCGGTTTCCAGGCATCATCTTCGCCGGTTTCATCTACGGCTGCTACCTGTGTTGGTTTGCCCAGGTCAATGCGGTGGTCAGCATTTTCTTCGGTGGTCCTCCGTATAGCTGGGCTGCAGATGTAAGTCCGCCCTCATGGTTTTGGTTTCAACTTTCCCCCCTTGGTTTTGAGACGAATGGTTCAATCCGATTGAAGATGGCTGCATTTGCTTATTTTATTGCTTGATTCAGGTCGTGGGATTGACCTATCTCGCCGAGTTGATCGGAACCTACCTTGCCGGATATTGCGCTGGTAAACTCGCCGATCTCCTGAGTATCCGCCTGGCCAAAAGAAATGGTGGTATCATGGAACCCGAGTTCCGACTCTGGTTGTACGCGACAGGTTGTATCATCACCCCGCTGGGATTGCTCCTAGTCGGCGTGGGCTATGCCCATAGCTTGAGTTGGGTAGGACTAGTGTTCGGCATGGGTATGATAGGATTCGTGGGCCCGGCCGCCGGTTCCCTCGCAGTCAGTTACGTCGTGGACTGCTACCGAGAGATCGCTGGAGAGGCTCTTATTGCCGTGATTCTCATTCGCAACACCGTAAGTGCAAAATCCTTTGGACTCAGTGTGAGCACATTTCGAAGCGTATGTGACTGACTGACTGTCTTGCAGATGAATTTTGGCTTCAATTACGGCGTTACCCCGTGGCTGGATAACATGGGAGCACAGAACATGTTTATCCTCGCCGCCGTGGTGGCTGCGGTGACGACTGGTTCATTCTTGATCATGATCAAATGGGGCAAACAATGGAGACAATCGAATGCGGCAACGTACTGGAAATATGTCAGCGAACAAGTGGACCATTGAATGCTTGGTGGCAGAGGCTCGGGCTCGTCACTGGGCATGGGGTGGAACTAAACCTTATAGACGTTAGAACTTAGAAGTGAAGAAGAGAAAATGATTGACATGTCAACTAGTCCTTGTGTCGGCCATGAGTTCTGTGGCTGGCATGCTCTCTGTTTCCTGTCAATAGTCTGATCTATATCCTCTTAATGCACCCGAATCACGCGTCGGGTCCATTAGGTTTGAAGACGACTTTGTTCAATTCCCCACGTTCAAACCGTGCCAAAGCGTCTGCGTAAGACTCGTCCAACGCCGGCAGAACCAAGTCAATGAAGTTCACATCTTCGATAGTGGCCTTGTTGCGGACTAAGGACGCAAGCGCCTCGTCCCAGACGGCTCTTATCGGGCACCGTCCAAACTGGATGTTGATGTTTTTGTTGTAACAGTCACCCGCGCTGAAGGGTATTTCACCATTGTGTACGCCTGTAATCGGTTGCCACAAGATCAGCCTCTCTCACACACATTCACATACCCTCTTGCAAGGGGGTGGGCTGCCTTACCAAAAGAGCTGATCTTCCCTCCAGGGCAGATAATGTCATATGCAGTCTTCAGCGCAGGGCTAAGTCCTACACCTTCAATGACCGCATGAACACCATTGTTGTCTGTAGCCTTCATGATCTCTGCCGCCACATCTACTTCCTGGAAGTTTAGTGGTATACAGCCGAGACTCTTGGCTGTTTCGAGCCGGTTGGGAAGCGAATCAATGGCGAGTATCCTCGCGGGCTTGTATTCTCGGGCGGCAATGATTGAACACAGCGCCACCGGACCACACCCGATGACCGCGATGGTCATATCCCGCCACTGATCGCTCGGTGTATCGATAAAAGCTCTCTTGGCCGCGTTGTATCTAAAGGTCAATACTTGTCAGTGCAGCCTTTCTTGTTCGAAAGAACGAGCCCTACCCCGTTGGAAAGATATCTGTCATCATTATGGCCAGCTCTCCCAGCTTTCCTTCTGCTGGGATATGATATAGTGATGTATCAGCCAGGGGACACTTGAAGTACTGCGCCTGGGACCCATCCAGTGTCGGGTTTCCAAAGTTCTTCCCCAGTTTGCATCGCCCGTGAACGCCCCGTTGACAATGGAAGCATACATCGCTAGCGACAAGTAGTAAGATGAGACGTTATCCGAAACTTGAATCTGGAGTGCTGCACTCACCAGCTGGTTAGGAAGGGTGCTATCACTCGATCACCCTTTTTGAACTTCTTGACCTGACTGCCGACTTCGTGTACGACACCTAGAGCTTCGTGACCAGTGACATAGCCAGGTTTCATGTTGGTTTTTGAGTGGCCCCGATAACGATGCAGTTCACTAGAGATCAGTCAGAATGAAAACAGAGTCCTCGAGCCATGTCATGAACAACCTTCCACACAAGGCTGCCGATGTGGTTTTGATAATGACATCAGTAGGGTCAATGGGACGAGGAACTATTTCACGAAAGACATGGTTCATTAGCTTGCGTGTTTCACAAATGGTTGGTGGTGATTGTACTGGGCCGTTCCTCCAGCCTCACATCATACGGGCCGTGAAACACAAGCGCTTTCATCATCTTGGGCTTGGGTGTCGTGTATTCCGAGAAAGCCTGTTGCTGAGTCTGCTGGGGGATTTTCTGATCCAGGATTCAGATGTGCAGTTGAAACCGACTCGTAATAGACGACTTGTAGCACGCCAACGTCAGTCCTTGGTGTTTGTGGCTTCTCGGCAATGACGCTTTCATCTTTAACAATGCCAGCGACAGCTACACACTTCCGGCATGGAGATTCAATATCGAATCGTGCTATTCTCCACCGAGTTGCCCGAGGTAATTATGTCAAAACTTAGGCTGAAGAAAGGATGAGGTCGCCTTCTCCGCACGTTGGCCGGGCTTTGCTCCAGGTTGAGAACACTGAGTGAATGGCCATGATGTGGGGTCCTTAAGGTCATATTTGGGCTTATTCTCGTCAACGGCAAGTGACCAACCGCATGGCATTGGGAGGGACCACAGCAACCGGGTCATCTCAGTATATTTGCCTGTTGAAGAGAATGTATTCCTTACCCAAATGTCGACAAAACATATTTAACAGTCGCAGCAGCCCGCCGTTGCAATCACCTCTTACAATATGGAGACCATGACATCATCTCACCAATATCTCAGGGGTCCAAAACAAAACCACAAACATCGTCTTTACTGCCATGATTTGACATATCATTTACATTAACATGGCAGAAGCAGTTGCAGGTCTCTACGCGGTCGAGACCCTTGTCGAAGGAGCAGCTGTCGGAGCCTTTGCGGTATCAAGGCCGACCGCTCCCTTACATCTCAGTTTCCGAAGGATCCCTCCACCAGCCAAAAATGGCGACCTCGCTCGGTCTGACCACACTCTGAACATAGTTCGAGGGAAAGCGTACATTGTTGGAGGACAAGGCCTGTCCAGCTCGAGCTCTGAAGATGACAGTTCCATACTAGCTCTAAGTTTACCAATTGCTTCTTCATCCGACACTCAAGAAAAAGTTCCAAGCGACATTGAGATTATTCATCCTGTATTCAAAAACGACAATCGCCCACTGGCACCCAACTCCGAGCCCGACACTGGCAGTCGCACATCCTTCACATTTAATAGGACCGGACACACGACGACAGCCATTGGCGACAAACTTTACATCTGGGGCGGCAAGGGGGCTACGCCGGATCAAACAGTGGACGATGTCCCCCCTCAATCTTCCGATCACTTCGTCGTATTTGACACCCTGACCAACACATACAGTACTCTGCCGGCCGACACTTCTAAATGCCGTGACGGTTTACCACCGCCACGTACGAATCATTCAGCGACGTCAACACCACATCCACAGCCTGGCTCACTCCCAGACGGACCAAGAATCGATGCTCATGGCACGATATTCCTTCATGGTGGTGATTCCAACAACACCACACTCCGAGACACATGGGCATTTGATGTGGGTTCACGCGCATGGACTCGCCTCCCTGGTATACCAGAACCGGGACCTTCTGAAATTGCCAACGAAGGCAGAATAGTCTACGTGAACAGCAGACTCTGGAGATTGGGCGACTGTTTTGGACGTGCCATGTACCTTGATCTAGCAGAACATGATCCTGCGCCAGATCCAAACCCACACTTACCCGGAGGTCCCATGTCAAAGGACTCGTCCGTGTTAGGCGTCGGTCTAAAAGGCGACGGCAAGTGGCAAGTCATAAGCTTCGGCACAGAAGCAACAGGTGGCGACTCCTCTGCGAGTACTAACGCATCTTCACTTCCTATGCCCAGATTGTCAGCTGGCTTAGCACCAATCACGACCGGTTCAGGCCGGCGATATCTGGTATACTTTATGGGCCGAGAGAGCAAGACAAGTGCGTTGAATGACTTCTGGTCCTTCCAAATCCAGTCGGACGATATCTCTGGCGCCAGCATCAAGGACATGGTTCGAGATGTGGTCAGCAAAGCAAAGAGCTCTTGGGCGTCTGGGGAACATAGCTGGGCGAAATGTGAGATGGCCAAAGCGGATGCGAAGAGCATGACAGACGAAGAACGCGAAAAGAGACCAGAGGATAGCGCTGGCTGGCCTGATGGATTGTATGACTTTGCCAGTGACGTGTGGAATGATCAAGGCGGAAATGTTTTCGTTATCTGGGGAGGCAGAAGGGGCGACAATACTGTTGACGAGGGATGGGTCCTGACTGTTCAGTGACCGTCAATGATATGGCATGGATCTCAAGATGAAAGGAGGAGTCCCAGCGACTTGACAGTCTTCTCTGAGGACCGCTCACGGTAACCCGTAGCCTTCTCGTGAAGTCAAAATGGGAAAGCTACCAGCCTTAAGAAGACATGTAGTCCAGTTATTGAGCCAGACAGCCACGCTGTTCCTGGATGCAACCTCGTTCTCGTCCGCAGCGTCCTGGAGCTGGTTTAGCTCTATATAGGCCGTGTCGTAGCCACGCAGTGGAGGAACGTTGCCATCTCTATCCATGCCACATTGACCTGCATATAATTGTATCGAGAGTCTGGCTTGATCACCGTCGTAATTGAGTAGATGTAGAAGGATGTATCCGAGAGGCTTTCCCGGTTGTGAAGGCGTTTACTGTGAGTCTGTGAAGCCGCGGGAAAGGAGCCCGGGCTTGGCAACAAAGAGGAGCGAAACACACGCGCCTGCCGCCCATCGCGTCTCTCCTTCAGCAGCCCTTGCCTCGGGGGCGCCGTCACTCATTCCCGTGTCTCTTTGACGTGCAGTCGCCAAAATAAACCTTTGACCAATGAATGCATCCACATCCATAAACGCTCTATTACCACCGCATGCCACAGACTGACTCGGGGCTGCACCCGCACGAATTGATGACTCCTGGATCCTAGTGAGGCCAAAGAAATACTCACCCTCTCCACCGCTCCTCGTCGCTGTCAACGCTCAGTCCTTCCCCAGACATGGAATCACCGGCCGATTACCCCGCCGACTCGGCCTACAGCCCCCAGGTGGTCAACGAACAAGATCAACAAGAAGAAAACACCGCAGTTCAGAATGGTGGTCATCAATCTGCAACAGCCACTCCTCCGCTCGACAATGACTCGAACCAAAGATACAACTCTCCCAGTCTCTACCCACAATCAAACTCGCGGCCGGGTTCGGGGATGGGCGGTCATCAACAAGCACAGCAACAGGAGAACAGACAAGCCC
Source organism: Exophiala sideris (assembly GCA_000835395.1). Classification (NCBI taxonomy): domain Eukaryota; kingdom Fungi; phylum Ascomycota; class Eurotiomycetes; order Chaetothyriales; family Herpotrichiellaceae; genus Exophiala; species Exophiala sideris. Next base: position 9,436,205 of record KN846951.1, on the reverse strand, counting down.
AGCCCGCCAGTAAGAGCAGCGTGGTCATAAAAGTTGGCATGGTCGGTGATGCACAAATAGGCAAGACTAGCCTGATGGTGAAATATGTTGAGGGCAGTTGGGACGAAGACTACATCCAAACATTAGGTGCGGCCCATCCGTCCGCCCTTGCTATGACTTCTTGCATCTTCTAACACGATGCTGTGCAGGTGTCAACTTTATGGAGAAGACGATTTCGATACGGAATACAGAGATCACCTTTTCGATCTGGGATCTTGGTGGCCAGCGCGAGTTCGTCAACATGCTGCCCCTAGTCTGCAACGACGCCGTTGCCATCCTTTTCATGTTCGATCTTACCCGCAAATCAACCCTGAACAGTATCAAAGAGTGGTACAGGCAAGGACGAGGTTTCAACAAGACCGCCATTCCATTCCTGATTGGCACAAAATATGACCACTTTGTCAATTTTCCAAGAGAAGACCAAGAAGAAATAAGCAATCAGGTATGCCCTTAACCACCTCCCTGTGATAGGGGAATGCAACGCTGACAGAGACGGTCCAGGCTCGACGATTCGCCAAAGCCATGCGTGCCAGCCTTATCTTCAGCAGTACAAGCCACAGCATCAACGTGCAGAAGATATTCAAAATCGTCCTCTCCAAAGCATTTGACTTGAAATGCACCATCCCCGAGATCGAAAACGTCGGCGAACCCCTGCTACTATATCAATCAGTCAATTGACGTTGAGAGTATGAAAACGACGAGCAATGTCATGTTTCCGTTGAACGAACCTGACTATGCCCTATTCACGAAGTTTACATTTGACGACAAAATGATAGCACCGTCCTACAAGACACCCACCAAATTCGATAATGTCTTATGGAGTGTGTGCTCCAAGCAACTTGACAAACCCTTTCATAGAAACCTCCACAACGGGTCTCCAGCACCAGACTAGCCTGACACCACGAGCGAATTGCTTTGCTTTTCTCGGACTTTTATTCCGAGATCTTTCAGTAGCGGGACGGCGCATGATTGTAGGAAATAGTGTATGGGCTTCTCATTGCTAGGAAACGAGGAGTTGGTCCGGAAAAGACGTGCTTGGGAGTATGTGCGCGAGCACTCGAAGAGGAGAGATGAGCCGGGAGATAATCATGGATACTCGTGGGCTCTTGGAGAGAAGCAGGACAAGGAAAATGTTCCTTTTCTTGGGATTGGAACACTCGATCCCGGGGTCTCTTCTTTAAGTAGTCGCAAAGGACGGGAAGTCCGCCCTCGACTGTTGCACTTGCCAGAGGTATTACGAGCTGGGCTCTATCAATCAAACAGATTTTCAAAGATCTGAGCGATCTCCTGAAAGCCATCTTTGACTGTTTCCTGACTCATTCGCATACTTGCCAGTGCCTACATACTTGTGGCCACGACTACAAACGACCTTTTGATCATACAGCTCCCAGCGACATGAGCGACATGACGCATGATTCTGATTCCAAACGGACACAGTGTATCCCTGGACGTCTTATCCTCGGTTCGAATTGCTAATCCTCTCGCTTTTGAACATCATTTCCTCATAGCGCATGTATCGCAATGTTGGTTCACCTTCTGAAACATCTGAACAGGCCAGCATCAAGAGGTCTTCACCAGGACCTACGTCAAAACGCGAAAGACCATCACTTGTAGGGTTCCCATGAGCTCACATTCTCACCATCGTCCACGTAGCATGCGCTATCCACCAAAGAAACCGTATCCTAAGCAGTTTCGGCAAGCACGTTCCGAACAACCGGAGCAAAATCCTTCTTCACGTACTCGACGTAGCCCTTCCAAGCCAGGAGTTCGCCACCGAGATTATCGCTCGTAGAGGGGAATTTGCGTTCCAGCTCCATGGTAGTCCGGATCACCGCAGCATTGGCTTCGTTGACCTTCTCAATCTCTTGCTTGACGGCATTCTCCTTGATCTTGGCAGATAGGACGATGCGGAATTTCTCAGCAAGACTGGACAAGCGTCGGCGCGTCTCATCGGGATCGATTACTGCTAATCTCGAGAGCATCAGGTTGCACAACGTTCGGATGTCGTGGTCGTCGGGGATACCGTCCAGGATACGATCGAAGATCTTGGGGATAGGGAGATGCGGAATGGCACCAGGACAGTCAAGCAGTGCGTACATGGTCGCGTATGCCGATTTGCGCAGATCCAAACCTGCATCCTCGTGGTGTGTGAAAGGACCAATCTTGATTGTTTTGACAAGCTCGGGCTTGATATGCGAGTCATCAAGAATGGTGGGCAAGAGCTGACTGATGTCTGGTATGACGAGTTCTGGCTTGTTGTGGATGGCAGCATTCAAGGTCGTAACCGCAAGCCGTCTGTTGGCAATGTCGGCATCACTCAGCATGGTCTGCAACATCGGAGTCATCATCTTGACCAGCAACGTATTATAAGAGTTGCTTGTCTCGCCGAGAGTGAATCTGAATGCCGAAATCACCGTGCCTCGGACAGTGGTATTTGGATCCTCCAGCGATTTCGCCAATTCTGGCACATAAGCGCCCGGGTCGATCGTCGCAAGTCGGCCAATGCATTCGGCTCCGACAGCACTGTTGTCTTCAGCTTGTGATACTGCAAACAACTTTTGCCACAGCTCAGATGCGAAGGGCGACAGCTCGCCGAGGGAGCTTTCAGAGTGCTCGAGAATCTCCTTGAGAGAGTGCAGATACAGGTAATCCTGACCGGATGTTTGGTTGAGGCTCTGGAGAATAGTGGGTAAGCAGTGGGAGACGTTGTTTGAGCTGGCACTCCCAAGAGCGACCGCAGCAGCAAGTCGGACTTTGTCAGACTCCGCTGACAGGCACTTGATGAAAGTCTGGATGGGTACGGGAGATTTGGGACCCAATCTGAAGCCAACTTCGCCCAGGACAGTCAGTGCCAGGCAAATAAGTCGGACGTCTGTCGATGTTTCCAATTCTTTCAAGAAGTCGGGTATCGTAACTCCTAGGTTTTCTCCACCATAGACCAGCAAAGTACCTATAGCTCTTCCCAGTACGACAGTCTCACCGGTTGTGCCAACGGCAAGGAGCCCTTTCATGAGAAGCGCTCCTACACCCTGTTCGCCAATGACCTTGACCACCAGAAGATATGCTCGCAATGGTGGGCCCTCAAGCCTCGCTTGCGTAATGGAACATAGAGCCATGACCGTTTCTTCATGAACGAGTGCCTCGGCATTGGTTGGGATGATCTTAGACAAGATGATGAGTGCGGGTGTGAGAAGATGCAGGTCGTTCGTTGAGACCAAAGGCATCAATAAGCTCTGCAGTAGTAGTATTGATGTTGTGTCATACGAGGAAGATGTGACGGGGTTGAGCGCAAAGTACTGTAGTGACTCCAAGCAAGAGACGCGGAGAGCCCGGTCAGCCTTGCGCAGCTGGTTGGCCATCTCAGTCGTGACTTCTCTGATCCAAGCGGCTCCGATGTTATCATGAGCACTGGCAGCTTCGCCAACAAGACCAATGGCTCGTGCACTCGCAAGTCTTGTGGTTTCATTCTTCAATCTGTCGTGGAGAATACCCAAGCTCTTGACTCGTGCATCGCTTGACAGAAGTTGCGTCGATGAGGTTCTTGCAACAAGCACTCCAAACACCTGAATAGCCCGATGACGTACCTCCAAGTCGGTATTGTTGTCGGTCACTCGGTCCACGGTGACATCCCATAGCTTCGCAATATGCATAGCATGATCTTGGTTCGCTGAAGGAAGTCGAGGTGGTGTGAGGGCCTTGACGAACTGTTCAATAGTGGACAAAGCTTCGCTTGAAACTTTGTAGTTTCTGTCCCGAGCAATTTTTGTCACTGAAGGTATCAAGGCAATGACAAAAGGGATCAGGACAGTAGTACCATTAGTCTCCACAATGGCACTGATCAATGTCAACGTCTCAATCTGCAGGCTAGCAACAGTTGCCGACGTCCCTGAACCTGCACCTCCAGACCCCGCAGCATTTGACGGCTTCAATGCGTCAGCTATGGGATCTTCGAGTTGTTGTAGGTGATCTGATAGAATTCCATTTCGGGACAATGTGAGAGTCTTTAGCATGATGACAGCCGCTTGTTTAAGGGACATGCTGGCCTTCTTCCACAATTTGCAGAGAGCTTGAACAATCTTTGGTACAAGTCCGACGAGCTCTGCTTGTGGACCTGTTGGTGGGGATGCAGGCATGATAGGTGGGCTGGATCGTATGGAGACTAGACCTCTGAGGTCTGGATCTTGCCGGTCGGCCTCGCTATCTTGCCGTCTGCGCTTCCTAGTGTTTGTTGGTGCAGCAGGGTTGTCAGAAGAATCGACGCGGGTCAACTCATGGGTCATTCCAGAGCCGGTCTTGCGGATCAAAGCAGTAGTGGCGGCAATGACTTCCAGTCTAACGCTGTCTTCTCTTTCATTGAAAAGGCGCGAGATCAGAACAGGTGCGATCCTGCCGAAGAGAATCTCTCGGTCGGCTGCGGCAGCTCCGGAGATGATGGTGTATAACACCTTAGCGGCACATCTCCTCATCTTCCAGCTCATGTCGTCCACATCACTGAAGGCGTCCACGTCGTCCAATTCCGCATATTCGTCATCATCGTCGTCATCTGGAGGATCTTCTGTGATGCCATCGTCGGAAGTCTCGTCTCCAACTCCTCCCATCTCATCGTCTTCCACATCCGCTACATTAGGATCGTACTTCAGGTACCTCAACGCGGCGTCAATAGATTCGGACAGATGAGGATGCATCTCTGTGGGACATGAACCCAGTAGTGCCTCTAGGGAGATGAGTGCCGTCTCGCGTAGCTCCTCAATCTCCGGATCAACTTCGATGTCTTCGTCTGAGACAGATGCCGTGGATGACAGCTCTTGCTGGCTCAATACTTGAAGAACGTTTGATACCACATCGTTGAGATATGGACCGAACTTTGTTGGACTCGAGCGCGCCAGCGTTCCGACAGTGGCAATAAGGAACTTTCGGTGCTCCGTGGTGAGTTGTCCATTCTGAAAGCTTTCTTTGAGTGCTGCAACAAATGAACTGACTTGGGCATCGTTGAAGTGGACCAACAAGGCGCCGATACCAGCCAACGCTCTCTTCTTGACCACACTTCCAGCTTGTGGACTTTCGATCATGGTCATGACAGCTTTTGCAAGTGCCACCAATTCCAGCTCTTGCAGCAGAGATCCATAGCACTTTACGATCTCAATCATCACGTCTACAGCATCGCTGCTGTAAGCCTTGTCCTTTGGTTTCTCCAGCAAGCCTGTTGGAAGTTGAGGGACAGGTTTGTTTGATGGCAAGACGACCCGTCCTACTAGTCTTGGTATTAACACCTTGCTTATAGCCCCATATGCATCTTTTACGTCCCCAGCAGGTGGTAGGCCGTTTGGTTGGGGGTGTGGTAAAGCAGCAATAAGAGTGCGTAAGGCTGTGTTGGGGATCGAAAGGTCGATATCAGTGTTGGTAAGATCGGTGAGTTTGTCGATCAGTGGTGCAATGATGTCGCCTGGTGTGCGTGCAGCCAGTGGTCCGACACTGTGTATGTCAGCGGGAACATGTGAGGATTTGTGCTAGAAACTACCATTTTAATGCCTGATTTTGCACCTCTCCATGCTGATCAGCGAGAGCCTTGAGAAGCGCCTCAATCAGTCTCGCAGCAGTGTGCGTATCTTGGTGAATGTATTCTGTGGATGGTGACTGAAGGACGCTGGTCAGGTCACTAAGTTGCATAAAGCGTATGTCGGGATCGGGGTCGCTGATCTTTGTGAGCAACGAAGAAATGCTCTGTTGAGCAGAACTGCGGTCGCGCGCCATGTCGACAGGCTAGTGGGGGAGGGTTTGTCGTCGTCGCGCGCAAAGAGGGTTGAAGCGGAAGGGTTTGATCCTAAGCATCCAGGTACCAAAACGCGGAGTAGTGGGTTGCCCGCAGGCTGGACGATGCGGTGATCCTATCCGATCTAAGACGTAAAATGCACGCTGAAACGCTTGAAGAGTCCGATATCAATGAAAGCCTTGAATGAAACCTCGCATCCCCTAACACAGGAAATTGGTTGAAGGCACAGGACGAGGACAGTATTGTGTACACAGTTAGGTACCGCTTGGAGTATTCACGATTCCGGGACTTTAGTGGGACACGATCAAAATATCGAAGGAATGACGCAGTGATGGTCTCCAGCCAATGGGAAAGAATTGGAGAAGCTTCACCCAAAGAGCTCTTTTATTGACTGACAGGATCAGGTCACTTTGCTGCAGTTCAGGTACAGTCTCATATTACCTCATTCTTCGACATCCCTCCCTCTCCCATACTCAACTTTGTCGCATATCCCGCTACACAATGGCCCTGCCACGGTCTGCAGCTCTTCGGAGCAGCCTGCGCTCTGCAACCCTCAAACGAACCTCAACACAAGCTCGAACCACTCTCCGCGACATCGGTCGCCGGACCTATGCCGAAAGTCATACCACAAAGAAGAGCAGCGATCTGCCTTGGTCAGTCTATACTGTTACTCAACATCGGGTGTTGCATGCGCGATTCTAACATAGAATGTCAGGCTGATCGGCTCTGTTGTCTTCACCGTTCCAGCCGCAGGATGGCTCCTCCAGCAAGGTCCCAAGACCACCTCCGATCATGGTCACGGCGACGCGGAGCACCACGAGGACGCGGAGGAAGCTCCCACGGAAGAATCAGACGAGAAGGAAGAGCCCAAAGAGGACGGTGAAGAAGAGTCCAAGGACGAGGGCAAGGATGAGGACGACAGCGTTTCAGACAAAAAAGGCGGTACAACCGAGCCGGAGGAGTATGTCACTTGCCGCGGATGTCTACGACGTCGATTGTGAGATATACTAACATTATTTCCAGTCAAACTGCTGGCTCTCCTGACGGAACGGCGAGACACACGACCGAGTCGGCTGGGGACAAGGAGGTAAGTCGAGGTTTCACCTGGTCTCTCACCCTTAATGGCTACTAAACACTTCTAGAAACAAGGAGATATCTCCGGTGCTAGCAATCCATTCCTTGGAGACGGAGACCGATCGAAGAAGCCCGAAGGACCGGCAGCCACTGCTCGAATTCATGGCACAGTTGACACAAGACAACGACCAACTAAGGGCCATAAAGATCCTGAAAAGTCTCAGCCACATGGCCGGGACGAGGACAGGCCGGATAAGGGGAATAAGGGCGAGGAGGAGGAGAAGGAAGAATGAAACAATGCTGAATGACCACCGTCTCGGTGCAGGGAGCTTGTTGATGGATGTGGATATGGCATCATGGATAGATATCCCCAGGACGTTCATACTTGGGCTTATGCCATTGTACTTGTGTAGAAAAGCATCACCAGGACATCAAGCCCAACCAGGACCAATATGCAGTCAAGCCTTCATCGCTATGCTACCTTACCATGACTCTATCATACGGCAATGGACTATCAAGAAGAGCGCTCTACAAATACACCATACTACTCTGGAAGGCTCTTGTTGCAAAGCTCACTGTCACTTCGTAGCAATCTTGTTGTGCCATCTGCCGAACTCTTCCCTTTTGTCGTCCTGTCCGAAATCATGCACATGCTCAAGTGTGCGATGATCCACTTCGTCGACGAACTCGGCTGCGATCTGAATGCCGCCTTCCTTCTCAATCTGGTGAACCTTTGATTCAGCAGACTTGGGGAAGGTGATGGTCATAGGACACCTGTACCAATTTGCAAAGAAGGTGAGGTTTAGCATGACTCGGACCTCGTCGGCCGTCCGGTTGGGCATCCCCGCGTGCCACAACCTCATATCACGGATTATCAGGCCTCCTTTCTTGACGGTCGGCTGAATGGGCGGGCCATGAGACTCGAGTCTCTGGTCCAAAAGGTGCTGATGTATGCCTTTCATGCCATTTTGGTCCGAAAATTTGGTCGTCGCATGCGTGCCCGGCCAGCACTCGGTTGAACCGTTCTCAGCGGAACAGTCAATCAAGATGACATTGACTGAAAGACTGAAGCAGGCGCGAGGATGCTCATAATGCACATCACAGTGGACAGGCTGGCGGCTTTCTCCTGGGAAATTGGTGTTTGCCTTGTGATATCGGAGGACCGGGTTTGGTCCCATCATTGTACTGCAAACTCCGACGGCGAAAGGGTTTGCGAGAACATCGGGGAGAAGGTATTCCGGCTCCGGGATCATGTGTTGCAGGATGTTTTGCGCCTTGCTGTCGTAGTTGAACCAAGTGGAAGAACTTTCGCGCAGAGCTTTAGCCTCTTCGACCATGCGTGTGTTCAGGAAATCCAGACTCTCCTCCGAAATTGCATTGTCCAGGACGACCACTCCATCCTCTGTAAGTGCCACGACTGCCTTCTCCAAGTTCTGCTTGGAGATCTTGCCTGCTTGCCGTTCCTCTGGACTGATCGGAACATGGACGATGTCCGCTGACTTCTCCAAGGTGGCGATCATCTTGGACTGTGTCGTGGTATGAAGGTAGCCTTCCAAGGTGGTTGTCCAAGACCTGAGATTATATGATATTTGGTGACATGGCCAGAGTCACAACATTAATAACGCTCAGGGAGGTATATATCACCTCTGATTTCGACGCCGTGCAATATTGGCGCACCTAGTACCTGGTCCACCCTGGATTCCACTCTAGACGGCAAGTACTTTATGGAGGTACCCACGGTCAATGCCCACAGAGATGAAGCCTTCCTCAGCCTTGGCTATTCGGCTCTTGACTCTCCGACTTGCCTCTTTTGTGTGCGAGATTTGTCCGAGGACAGTCGCCGAGGGAGATAAGGATCTTGGGAAACGATCTGAATCATGATCAGACATGGACTACTCCGCGATTGGCGATTCCAACAGTCCCCAGATACTCGGCTGTGCCTCGCCGACCTTGGTCGTCAGGTAGACAGCACTATCAAACTCGTAGCCAAGCAACATACACGGCTCGACGCCCGAAGTACTAGCGGGTCTGTCGTTGGCAGTCTAACTTGATGAGGCAAGTCGGACAGTTCCACATTTAGTACATTCAGGGCTGAACCTATTAGGGATCTAGATCTCAACGAACATGGGGCTTCTCAGGTATCGTCATTGCTACTTCGAATCCTCCTTTGACATAGAGAGAAATGCTGCCGACATGAAGGCGTGGTGTCGCGTGCGATCAACTTGCCGACTCGATAACTGTCCGGTTTCTTATTCGCCACGAAAGGTCCTTCAAGTGTGGTAGTCGTGGAAATCGACTCACTGGTCAAGCATCCTTGTTCGATATCAGCGACCGCCTCTCACAGCCACTAGAATACTCGCAGCCACCATTTGGAGTATAAGAACACTCCAGCATCGCCTGTCACAATTATGATTTATCTGATCAAGCGTTCTTCATACCATTGAGCTTTGCAAACCCTCTCACGAGTGTACCGGGAATCTGAAAGATACAGCTCAAGCGATGAAAATGGCGTCTGAAGGTAGAGTACACCACTGATGGATCACGTTGTATGAGGCTGACCAGAATACTCATAGTCGACCCCGAGCAACAACATGTCGCGGCTCTGCCAAAGCAGAGACGCCTTTTCGGCTTCAATTTACCACGTTACTCGAACCCGATGGTGCAGATCGTCGTCGTCAGCATCATCTTGTTCCTGAACCCCGGGTACGTTCCATGCATCCCCTTTTGGTCAATTTCCTCCGATGTATGCTGAGACTTCAATAAGCATGTACAATGCATTGACAGGCCTCGGGGGTGCTGGACAAGTCGACGCCACTGCTCAGAACAATGCCGGCATCGCCCTACATACAACGTTTGCAGTTGTCGGATTCGTCGTTGGGATTGCCCACAACTACCTGTGAGATTCCCTGGCTGGTCAGAGATACCTACCTAGGTACGAAGTATGTTAACAAACCTCTCAGGGGCACAAAGTGGACAATGGCCATCGGAGGTCTTGGGTACTGTGTCTATTCAGCCGCATTTCTATGCTATAACCATACGAAGAACCAAGGGTTCGTCATTTTCTCGGGCGCCCTGCTCGGCTTTTGTGCTGCGTTTTTGTGGTGTGCACAAGGTGTCGTGATGATGGTGAGTGGTGCAAAAAAGCAGCTTAATGCCAGCCTCAATGGGGTTTCCGAAGAGTCGTCTAACGAGTCGCTCATGCTCTAGTCATACCCTGTCGAATCTCAGCGAGGTCGTGCCATCTCTATAACTTGGCTTTTATTCAACATGGGAGCGGTCATCGGAGCTGCCGTCTCTTTGGGTGAGAACTGGAGTGTCAAGGCTGGCCACGTCACCGACGGAACCTACATTGGCTTCATCGTCCTCGAGGCCACCGGCGCCTTGCTCTGTTGCTTTTTGACCCCGAGCGACAAGATCATTCGAAAAGATGGAACAAGGGTGCAAAAGGTCGTGCACCCTGGACTAAAGTCTGATATTGTTGGCCTCTACAAGACCCTAGTGACAGATACTTGGATCGTCCTGCTGTTCCCAATGTTCTTTGCGTCCAACTACTTCTACACCTATCAATTCAACGGTAAAACACCTCGTGCCGAAAGCTTGTCGGGAGTATACTGATCGAAACAAATTAGATGTCAATGCCTACTATTTTTCGACTAGAACCCGAGCATTCAACAACGTCTTCTACTGGATCGCGCAGATCATCGGTGCTGGTCTCTTCGGCCTTTTTCTTGATTGGACACGATTCACTCGACGTACTCGAGCACTCATGGGCTGGGCCATTGTGTTTGTTCTCGTCATGGCTATCTGGGGAGGTGGCTATAAGTTTCTCCTAAAGACCAACCGCCATGTCAAGAGCCCTGAAATGGATCTTTTCGACACAGATTACATCTGGTATCTTATCGTATGTTGCTACTGGAGTGGTGTGCAACAACAGCTGATTGTTACACCAGCTTTACATGTGCTACGGCCTCCTAGACTCAATGTGGCAAGTCCTTTGCTATTACACCATGGGAGCGTTGACAAATGACCCTTTTAAACTCGCCTACTATGTTGGGTTCTACAAGTCAATCCAAGCAGTGGGAGCAACGACTATTTCCAAATTGGATGCGGTAAAGATCCCTTATCGTGAGATATGTTTGCCCAGACTAATTCTTTCTACAGGAAAAAGTGTCTTTCCACATCAATTTTGGAACGAGCTGGGGCTTGATGGCCTGTGCTCTGGTCGTTGCATTCCCACTATACTACTGGCGTCTGCATAATACCGAGGTCATGGAGGCTGACCTAATTACGCCTACAGTTACAGTGGAACAGGGCGAGAGCATTACAAGTGGCAAAGATAAAGCTGATGGCAACACAACGATAAATGAGAAGACTCCCCATGCAGAATGACAGCGAAAAGGGCTTGTTTATTGAAGGGACTGAAGAGGGAGTGGGCCGGTGGGGTCGACCGGGTTCGAAGGAAGGTTGATGTACAGTGTTTGGCTAGTCAGGTAGACTGCCCCTGATCTCTGGGTATAACTCGAAGGGACTGGATATCATCAGATTATATTCATTGCAGCAGAGCGTTACACAAATGTGCGAAGCTCATCCTTGCATTTATCCTATAATGTTCTCATTCATAATATCATATCAGGATCAACGGACCATCCAGCGCCGGTGTTCCTGCCTCATTCGAGATCCAGACCTGCTCAAGACGTTCTCGAACCTTGTCAAGCGTCTTGACACCACGTCTGGATTTGAGCGCCGTCAAACGGTCCCGGACGAAGCTTTGGACCTCGTAGTCGACCGACCCATTGTGGTTCAAGAAATAGCCAGCCATGTAGAGTGGCCACAGGTGACTCGCTGCCGAGGGGCTGTCAACTGAGACATAGCCGATGTGCCTGACAATTTCTCTGCAGTAATGCTCAATATCTTCTCGGTCATGGCTACTGGGTGACATGAGGGTCAACTTGTGGAAGAAGAGAAGACCGGCATATCGCATCGCTTCGGCGGTGTTGCAAGCATCGTTGGGTATTGCTTCCGGAGGTTCCCATTCCACCAGTTTGCTTTTGAGATGGATCGCTGCTGCCATTTGGGAAGCTTCGATGTATCTGTTACTTCCGTCGACTGTCGATGCTGAAGACAACATTGAGAGTTTAGCCACGTGAGAGAGAAGTCGATCGACGGATGTAAGAAAAGCATTACTGTCACCAGTGAGCGCTGACCAGGTGTCTCTGGTATAAAAGTCCATCACCAGCGACGTATAGCCGGTACCGACGCTGGCAAGGACGCTCTGATAGGCAAATCTGTCGATCAACATGTCAGCTTGATCACGCCGTTTTTCAGGAAACATACATGTCCAGGAGCATCTTCAAGTCTCGATCTGGCGCCTTGCATTGAACCATGTAGTCTGCAATAATCTTACCAGCGGCTCTCAGATGGTGGGACCAGTTTTGGGGGTTGACTACAAACACCTGAATAGCGTCTTGTGTCAGTATGCCTATGAACACGGAAAGGTAATGTAGAATGGACTAGGTACCTCATTGATGCTCATCATGATGATGGTGGCTAGCGCAGTTGCGTCAAACCCTTCCCATGTATTGATGCGCTTGATCAGCTTCGGTAGGACGCGATTGCGATAATGCGGTAAGTCCGGAGCAAATTGTTCGTAGGTTGAGGCCAGGTGAGAAGTTGATACGAGCAAGAGCGTATCCAAAAGCAGGTCGGAGGACATGGCCATGGGCAGAACGACTCGGCAGTAAGTGTTGATTGATCTGTCGTGTGTGCTTGACAGCAACCCCGAGACCGTGTAGACAAAGTGATGTAAGAGGAATTGATCTTTAGAGGATAGGACAGAAGATGGTGCGGCTTGCAATTTCGTTAAAGCCAACTCGGGAGGCGGTGCCTCTTCTCGTATACTAGGAGCTCGCGCACCATCACCACGTGTGAGCGGTCGTGACTTGGGGTTTCTGGTGCGTGAACTCGATTGCATCCAAGTTAAGCGGATGTTATAGCCTTCACATTCAAGGCCCAGACGTGTGCATTCCGCACAGACTGGCTTGCCCTCATCACAGCGATATCCACGCTTTCGACAGGTCCAACATCCTGCAGTTCGGGTCAGCAGCTGCGGTGCGACAGTCGTTACTAAAAGAGATAAAAGGTGCCCGCCTTACCTGTTCTCACACGCTTGATACTTCCTGAGCCCATCGTGGTGGGTCATTTGGAGAGCCGATCTCAACGGCCCTAACAATGAAGCCACCATTTATCGCTAAGAACAGGTCGTGATGGTCCAAGTCGGACGTGAGAAAAGGCGAGCAGGAAATTGAGCCAGATGCCATGAACGTGTCATTGAAGGTCGGCCTCGTACTTTGAAGCTTCTGATTCGAGGACATGCACCGTACTGTATACGAGTTATACGAGAGTCATTGCCAAGGCTTCTGCGGGACTGCGCGCTTCGATTGTTCCGGGCAACCTTACTACGTGTATCAACTTTTTTTAAATCAACAAGGTCTTGCATACTATATGTTGCCTGCCTCGTCCCTATTTCACGGCTGACGACCGCCCTCTGTCACAGTATCTCCATCTCCCCACTTCTCAGATTTTGCGCCAAAAGCCCGAGCTACCACGCAGATGGCCCGTCCTCGCCGTGCCTCGAGCAATCTCGGGGGTGATCCTCGTGGTGACACGAGTGCGCCAGCATGGGCTACCATGGACCGGTCACAGCCTCCGCAGTCTCCCGTGAGTTGACCAGTGTGCCGTCCACATTCTCTCTGACGAGCCCACTAGTCTGTAGGAAAAGACCTCCCCCAACACTCGAAAAGGCGGAAAGCTCGATCAGCCTTCCACAAGTGGAAACAAATATCGTTCCGACATACATGGTTGAATCCTCTTATCATAGTAGTCGGCATTTTGGCCGCCTACTTCGTAAAGCCGGGGGAGCAGAACCCTCTCCATAAAGCCATCTTCCTCTCCTACAACCTCGGACCAGACTACCCCGGCGGGCCAGACATGTACGGAAAGGGATACGCAGACTGGGCCTTCGTAGGGTTCTACACGATCGTCTTGACCTTTACGCGCGAATTTATCATGCAGAGACTACTTCGCCCATTGGCCATAAGGTGCGGAATAAGAAAAAGGGGGAAGCAGTCACGATTTATGGAACAAGTCTACACCGCCATGTACTTTGCCGTTCTTGGACCGTTCGGCCTCTATGTCATGAAGCAAGGATCTCTCTGGTATTTCAACACCACTGCCATGTTCGAGGGATTCCCGCACCGCAAACACGAGGGGGTATTCAAGGCTTACTACCTGATACAAGCCAGCTACTGGGCGCAACAAGCTATTGTCCTCGTTCTGCAGCAGGAGAAACCTAGGAAAGATTTCCGAGAGCTGGTTCTGCACCATATCGTGACCTTGTCTCTTATTGGGTTGAGCTACCGCTTCCATTTTGCGAAAATGGGTATTGCGGTCTACATTACCCATGATATAAGTGATTTCTTCCTTGCGGTAAGTTCTGTGTGTCACCCAAAAAAGAACCGAATCTGATATGTCTACAGACGTCCAAAACATTCAACTATCTCGATTCCATTATTGTTGGACCCTACTACCTCACATTCATGTGCGTATGGATCTATCTCCGTCACTACATCAACCTGCGCATACTTTGGGCTACTCTGACCGAGTTTGCGACTGTGGGACCCTACGAGTTGAATTGGGAGACTCAGCAATACAAGTGCTGGATCAGCCAGATCATTACATTTGCACTTCTCGCATGTCTCCAAGCTGTCAACCTGTTTTGGCTGTATCTCATCCTCCGGATTGCGAAGAATTATGTGTTCACAAACATCACCCAAGATGAAAGAAGTGAGGACGAGGACGAAGAAGAGGACGAAGAGACCGAGGCTGTTCAGAAGAATGAGCATATGAAGTTGAATGGCAACAAGCCAACAGTTCTGCTGAATGGGATTCCTGTTGAGGGTGATGCGAAAGCGGAAGGAGTCAGAGAACGGAGGAGAAAGGCGTAAGATGTTTCAAAAGCGAATTCAGAACAATTTCTTCTTCGATATGTATACCTAGGGAAGGGCGCCAGACTATCCCACCCCTTCTTGGTGGATGGGCTTATTTTAACGATATTAATGAGCGAGCAATTGGTGAAGGAAGATTTTCAGCATGATCATTCATCTGCCACTGAGGAGAAGATATAAACATTATGTACCGTGAATACTGTCTCGAAGATATACTTTGTGGCAGTCGATTTTAAGCCACATACTATGTAGTACAGTTGCTACCAGCTGGAGTCATTTTGACTCTGTGATGGTGTTACGGAAGGCGCGCCTAGCGGCTTGGCAGGGCTCATACCTTTTCCCATCTCTCGTAGCCTCCATATCTTCTTGAACACCATACGTTTACACCGATCCTACATCAGAATGGCTTCCACATCAGTCAAATTGCCGTGTGGCGAACGTTCGAAGCGAAGGGTCCAGATCACTTCTGGCTTCGAAAGGAGACGGTAAGCTAGGGCCTAGCCGACATGGCTCGAACCGTCTCCCGTAGGCGTTGACGCCTGGCCTAAGGAGCCCTCAGCCAGCCATGATCATCTCGTGCCGCGCCATGATAATTTTGAGCCAGCCATGAGTTATCCATAAGTCATGATTGCTGAACGTCCATGATTGTCTTCATTTACATGCCACAGCGCCTGCCCGATTCATACGTTCTGTACGTTCGGGACCGAGGCCACCATCTAAGCTTGCATATCTGCCTATGAGCATCTATCTACCTCTACGGAAGTATGCTTGCTCCAACGGGTTCCAGATCAGTTCATTTACAAGCAATCCTTGTACTTCAGCCGTCGGGGCTAACAGCCACATGAATCTCCATGCGAAGTGCTGAGCTCGCTTCCGAATAGCAGCACAGTCTTGTTGTTTAAATATGTTGATCGATATATCCGTAGGTATCGGTCGGTTCCCGAATCTTGAGGATCACTACCACAATCATGAGTGATTTTCGCATGTCAAACAAGATGGATGAGGTATTCTCGTTCCAACAGTACTCTTGCAAAAAGATTGACATTGAAATCCACGAAAGGCACGCAGGCTCGGTGAGTGGTCCATCTTTGAAGCATTCGTTGCGACTGACTCTTGCAGGACGGCAGTTCGTCATCCTCGACGAAAAGTGCCGAAGCCAAGTCAATTCTCCCGAACAATCCCTTTCGAGTCCTGTATCAGGCACCAAGAGCTAGCACTTGGGCCAAGGTCCGAGAGGGTAGCAGACTGTTGTATACCCGCTACCGAGTCGTACTTCGAAACTCCGAGACCAACTCCCAGCCTGTATCACAGCCTGGCAAGTTCAACCATCACTACGTCCATCCGCTTTTCACACAGAATGGCAAGAACGAGCGGGTCATACTCTCGGTATCTCATGAGCAACCTTTGGCCAGGGTCCGTGACAAGAACGGGAATCCACAAGAAGTCATCCAATCTGCGTCTCACAACTACGCCGGCTTTCTCGGTTGCAGTCCAGATAGCATCGCTCTGCATCAGTTCCTTCTGGCCAGTTCACCTGTCGTCGACTGCTCTGCTGTATCGACACTCGAAAGCGAATCGCGAGACACGGTTGCAAAGTTCTGGCAGACCGACTTTTGCTTGTTTACCAGTACAGGATACGGGTCCAATCTACTCGCATTTTCAGCAGTCCTCGACCAAAGCTGGATGGTGGTACTTGACGAAAAGAGCCATAACTCTATGTTTGTGGCGGCTTATCAGAGCCAACCTGGCCTGATCCGCAAGTTCCGCCACAATGATCTGAATCATCTCAAAGAGATCCTCGATGCGAGTATGGGACAATACACTAATACCCTCGTTGCTGTTGAGGGGTTTTACAGGTAACCCTGATGCTCCTTATTGCTTTTACCAGCCAAAACTAATGTGTACTAGCATGGATGGAACCATTCCAGACCTTGCCGGCCTCTCTTTGCTAAAGGAACACTTTGGTTTTACACTACTCGTGGACGAGGCTCATTCCTTTCTATGCCTCGGTGCCACTGGCAGAGGATGCGTTGAGTTATGGAACGAAGACGATACAGTGGTTCCGGTGCCTGGTGACCTCATTGACATCCGGACTGCCACACTTTCCAAGGCGATAGGTGCCATCGGAGGAATAGTGTGTGCCAAGGCCATGTTTGGGCCAGGGCTGATACATCGTCGTGATGAGATGATAAAAGCCGGAGTCGACCCAACACCGACATCTGCTTTTGTACAATGTCTGTATGTCCTTGGTCAGCCAAGCATGTTACATCGGAGCCTCAAGAGATTGAGAAACATTACGAAGTTTTGTCGGCAAACACTACACCGGGCAGGAATCTATGTTTATGGCTGTGACTCCTCACCAATACTGCCGATATTTGCAGGTCGCCCAAGTGTGGCCGCCAAATTGTCTTACGTGCTGAGACAGCTGGGAGTCCTTGCCAGTCCGGTATCGACACCTGCTGTTCCTTTTTGGGAGTCACGTGTACGATTGTGTCTTTCGGCCGCATTCGACGACAACACCGTGTACCGCCTTCTGCAGGCTATCATAGAGGCGACACAACGTGTGGGACTGTCCAAGGTCACCATCTCAAGGACTACTCCGCAGTGCAAATTTCAAGATGTTCTCCTCAGAGACCAAGAGAGTTGGGAGGCCTCAAGCACGGAAAAGCATATCAAGGATCTCATTTCAGCATGCGCCATTCCTACCATCCCTACAGTGCATGAGGGAGTTGTTCGTGCAGCCGGGCATGATGCGTTGGGTATCTATGGACTCGGAGCAGGCGGGACGAGATGGGTGGTGGGATCATCGGAACTGCATATTCAAGTGGAAAAGCTCGTTGCCAAAATCACCGGTGCACAGGAGGCCTTGACCTACCAAGACAACTATATCGGTCTGATGTCCACGATTGCTGCACTTTGCCGACCTGTACAAGGGTACAAAAAGCACTGTCTCTTCGTGCCGCAGGACATGCCACCTGCTGTCGAAGATGGCTTACGCGTGGCTCCCCGGGCAGGCCGTCCGACAGTGACAACATACACCGATATCGAGTCACTGACAAGTGATATGCTACGTTCTCGATCACGCTCAACCTATGCGACCCTCGTCTTGAGGTCGAAAGAGATGGTTGATCAACGACATCTCGAAAATTTCTTGGACCGGATTACAAGCTTACACCAACATGCCGGCATGACAATTCTGCTGATCGATGAGGGAGGTATAGGCACATTCTCGCGACCACGGAACAACCATGGCCAGAATAGTCCAAGACTGTTGTTATATGGATCTTTCTTTCGTGCATACAATCTGCTTGGGAGCTATCTGGCTGGGGACCCTGCATTGATCATGGAATTGCGCTACACGAGCCGTGGCTACATGTTTTCCACGTCTCAGCAGCCGTTCATTATGGGAATGATTGCGGCAGAACTTCTGAAGCTAGACGAGACGCTTGGTAGCTGTTAAGCCCTGTGGTGATCAAAAATGCTGCGTTGTAAAGTGGTATAAGTTCTACCGTAGATCAATGGCCACGTCTTAGACATCAACAGTCCGAGTTATTCCCGCACTCACAGCGTTTCCCAACGGCTCCAATCGATGAAGCAGATAAAAATATTACCGAACACCGTGGTATGCCGATATGTGGGGTAAAACGGCAGCGGACGGTGCAGTCGATCGTAGGATAAAATCTCTTTTGTGGGGTAAAAGTCACTTCCACACGATTGCTGAGCTGGATGGGCGATTTACCAGGAGTGTACCAGCATCGTGAAGTCGTGTCTGGAGAATTCGGAAAATGGTTCATGAATCAACTGTCAACAAATCTTGAGCTGAGCACCAAGGACATGTCTGAACCATCGCGGTGATGATTTCTCAGGTTGTGGACTCTGGAGACGAAAACTTGCATGGAATTGTCGGCAGTTCATGTGGCATAATTGCGATTAGCCTCCCATGGCCCATCAGCTCCAACCATGAGCATGACCTCCAAGGATCAGGTGTCGGTAAGTCAGTCCGGAGGTTGGGGAGAGTCCAGGCTTTACCCGCAGAATCGACATGTCCCCTGTTCAGTAGGGAGCGACTGAGATCGTGGGGCTGCCCTGAGGTGGGGCCTCTGCCGTTTTGTGAGAACGGGGAAAATGCGAGAGTCCAGAGATGTTTACGAGCGTGGAGGGTGACACCCAGCTGGGTCGATCATGGATAGAGCAGTGGAAGGTGGGTTGTAGGGCTGATTCAAAGATGTAGGTGCGACTGTTTCTGCGATTCTTTTCTTATTTCTTGCTTCGTCGAGTCTCTCCATCTTTCGGCGTCGAACTCTAGCCTTCCCCGGAGTCTACATCAATATGACGAAAAACACGATAACGACGACGGAGGCCCCTGTGTCCAAGTCCGCTGTGCTGGTCGCGTGGTCGTTTCTGGCAGCTCACCCCATCCTCCTGCCCTTCATTGCCCTTGTCGGGCTCCTGGTTGTACGACCACTCTACAGACGGTATGCCTCGCCGTTACGACAATTTCCAGGCCCATATATCGCATCCTGCTCGAGAATATGGAAGATGTGGAGTGTTTGGACAGGCAAGAACGAACAACACCATATAGCGATCCACAAGAAATATGGTCCAGTCGTACGGACTGGACCCAACGAAGTCTCCTTTTCACAGCCAGAGGCTGCACTTGAATTGTTCAAGACTGGTAAAGGATTCCACAAGACCGACTTCTATGGCGTCTTCCCCCCACCCGAGAATCCAGATATCTTCACCGAGACGCGAGAGTCAGTCCATGGCGTCAAGAAGCGATACGCAGCAACTCCGTACAGTTTGGCAACAATGCAACAATCTGTCGACCGAATCGAAGAGACTGAGCAGCTGTTGATCAACAGGCTGGATAACTTCGCTTCCCCGAATAAAGTCTGTGATCTTGGAGACTACCTCCATTTCTTTGCATTCGATGTAAGTAGCCATGAAGATTGCTGCATGTACTGGTTGACTGACTGCCCACCAGGTTCTAGGAGAGGTCGCTTTCTCCAAGAAATTCGGCTTCCTCGAGGCTGGTGTCGATGTCGACGGGGCCATCAAGACCATAGACGACTCGCAATGGTACAACGGCCTGATCGGCCAGGTTCCGTGGCTTGACCACCTTTTCCGACGTAATCCGCTGTGGCAATTCATTCCTTTCCTAGCGACGAAGAATGCCCTGATCACCAAAACTGCTCTGGGCCAACTCGAAAAGCGCACCAACCCACAGGAAAAGGAAGTCGAGTACAAGGATCTTTTGAACAGCTTGATTGAGGCTCAGAAGCAACACCCCGAGGCACTCGGCAAGGGCGACGTCTTTGCGATTGCGCACGGTGCCATTTTTGCCGGCAGTGACAGCACCGCAAGCACGATGCAGAGCTTCTGCTGGCAGGTTCTGTCAAACAAGCGCGTTTACGACAAGCTGATGCAGGAGATCTTGTCAGCCAATCTGTCGGAAATGGTCACTTACAACGAAGCCCAAAACCTTCCCTACTTCCAGGCGTGCTTAAAGGAGGCAATGAGGACAAACCCTGCTGTCGGACTGAATATCACGAGAAAGGTACCCCCTGGAGGAGTCGAACTTGGAGGTGTCAAGCTGCCCGGCGGCACGGAAGTGGCTGTGAACGGATGGGTTTTGCACCGGGATACGAGCATTTTCGGCAACGATGCCGAAGTGTACAGACCTGAACGATGGATCGAAGGTGACAAGGAGAGAATCAAGATGATGGAGAGATGCATGTTCCAGGTAAGTCTAGCCTATCGAATGATGGCGGTCAAGTGCTAACCTGTGATCTCCAGTTTGGTGGCGGCTCGCACGTCTGCATCGGTCGACATCTCGCCTTGCTCGAGATGAATAAAGTCTTGCCTCAACTTCTACGGCGGTACGAAATCCAGCTTGTCAATCCAGGAAAGCCCTTGGAGCATCACTCGAGCTTCTTCGTTGTTCAATGGGGACTGTTGGCATACCTCACATTGAGAGAGAAGTCTTGAAGTGAGTTACTTTTGGCGTCTTGTCGTTCTAATAGCTGGACGAGCGGAGGGCCCCTTTGATTGGATGTTGAAGAGTTGTATGAAATTTCCCGGGAACGAAGTGCGGTGAGCGCTGTTAGTAAGTGCAGATCTGAAAGTGAATTCGTTTATGCGATTGTCACAGAGCTTCAGGGGGAATGGGGGAAAACGTCGTGCGAGGAGGTTCGTTACCTCATATATACCCTCGGCGCCAATGATTGACGGCCTACTGGAATGTTCGCAAAATGCTACTAGTTGGTTAGGCAAATTTGTCCATACCTCGAACACTCAAAAACATAGCTCGAAAAGAGATTTTGTGCTTGAAAAGGAGAGTCTGCTATCCTACAGGACAATCTAGCCGTTATGGACTAGGGCTTCAACTCACAATCCCAGCGGGAGCGTCCTAATAGCCCCGATACTCAGACAGGTCCATATACACATTCTCCAGGCCCGAAATCACCTTCGACGGGAACGCACCGTGAATGTACGGTAGCTATGACGGCGTGGCGTTCGGCCGCTGCCAGGCCGGAGGTCGAGGCGGTGCAGACGCAGCACTGAAGTCCGATACAAGGGATGATCAGAGTGTTCTTACATGTGTCGATTCCGCACAGCTTGTGCTGATGAGATTAGCAGGAGATGAAAAGTACAACATGACCTGGACGACGTTACACGAGGTTGTTGTGTCATCATTTGCAGACCAGATCTCATCCGGCATATTTAGCGGACTGTGTCATCTGATTGGTTCCCGATACGATAAGGCTACCACTCCTTTACTTCTCCACAGACTCTTCCCTGGATATAGCGACGATGTCGTGGCATACTTCCAGGCCAGCCCGTCGTTTAGTTGCCCCAGTCTCGGACCTTTCGAAATGATCACCAGTCGGTCGCTTGACTCCACTCATATGCCGCCTTTGAGCGTCATGTCGTCGTCCACAGATCAGGCGACCCCTGACTGGATATATATTGTTCCCAAAAGGAATGCTTCTCGCGAGCAGCCTCCCCAGCCGCCTCCTGTGGTACTTCCAACCCATCCACCTGCTTGTCGTCACTTGCCATTCATTGGCTGTCCTGTGTCAAGCAAATCACTGAGTCATGCATAATGGGCGCTTTATATTGATATTGATCTTCAGAAACCTGGTCGGGATTCGGGAAGCTTTTGTGCCCATGTTCCGGCCCCAGCGACGACATGACCACGATCTGACCGGTACGACGACCTAGGTGTGGTACTCCATACTTGTTGTGCCATGAAACGGCACGATGATGTGGTCGCCACAGTGCTAATGCTGATCTTGACTGACCAGAAGCACTGCCTGCCCACAAGGTCTGCGGCGCCTAACGCTTCGCGGGCAAAACTCTCGCGCGAGATGTCTCAGTTCTTGAACGAGTTGTTACTGACGTTTTCGAAGGACAACTTTCAGCCAACTTCGCCTACTTCTCCAGATGACAGGCTACAAGGGAGTCTATACGTTGTGTAACCCGCCCTAGCCACACATCGAGTCGCAGATCTCTCCTTTCAAAGCATGCGTTGCGATCCGAAGCTGTCACCATCTCCACGTCGCCGCCCATACACACTGTTAAGGCGTCCAAGTGACGCAGGTTGTATCAGGCTGGAGGCCTCAGCTTGTTCGTTATAAAACGCTGAGTCGCAAGCAATCAGTCCTCATCACTTTGTACTCCAGACAAACCTGATTCATCCAAAAGACAAGACAACACTACCATCGACATGTTCCAATCCAAGCAGCTCCTCCTCGGGCTCGCCCTATTTCATCTCGCCCACAGCGCACCCGCCGTGTCACCTCAATCGTCCCAGATTGCCAACCCCAACTATGGTCCCATCCCAGGAGAATCGCCGGTCTACAGCACAACCTACACGATCGAGCCACCCTTCCCAGGCAACACGACTGGCGCCGTTCTGAACACAACCTCCGGCCCAGCAGGTCCCAACGACGTCCTATGGCAAAACATCCTAGGCGCCGAATGGATCATCTTCTCCTTCTACCAGCAAGGCATCACCACGTTCAACGAGTCAAGCTTCACATCCCTCGGCCTCCCTAACACAACGTACCAACGTTTCCTGCAGATCCGCGACAACGAAGCCGGCCACCTCCGCATCTTCCAGGACAACATCTCACCGACAAGTGTCAAGCCCGGACCCTGCAAATACAAGTACCCATTCAGCGATGCGGAGTCATTCCTCGCGCTGTCGACACTCATTGAGATATCAAGCATGGCCTTTGTGACGGGCATGAAGTACCAGGCCATGGACCCAGCCGCAGCGGCTGCGCTGGTAGCTGTTGGCGAAACCGAGACTCGACACACCACGTGGTCGTTGATCGATGTATGGAACGCCAACCCCTTCTCGGGCCCTATCGACACCGTCTACCCTTACTCCAACCAGATTTTGGAGTTCACACGCGACTTCATCGTTGCAGGATCCTGTCCTCCTGAAAACCCTGTGTACCCAGACCCAGCACAGCAACTTGCGACGTTCGACCTCGCATCAAACACAAGCTCTATCGCTCCTGGGTCGCACGTCACTGTCACATTCGAAACGCAGCCAACATTCACAAATGGCAAAGACTATTACGCGGTTTTCTTCCATGGCAAGTACAATATCTCGATGCCGTTCAATACCACGACGAACACGACCACCATCCCTGCTGCGTTTGACCCAACAGGTATCATCATCGCGGTCATTGCTGACGCGGAGGGCGCACCGACAAATACGTCTGTGGTTGCTGGGCCGCTGATTATCCTGGAGAACCCGGCGAACGTCGGACTGTCGTTGGCGACCTGAGATTGGACATTGAACCAATGGGCTCCTGATGACAGTGTCAGTTTTGGGAAGCCACACAGTCTGGATTGAGGAAGGCATGGCAGCGATAATAATAATAATTCTGTAAACCTACGTTCGTTGTTACATGCTATCTCGACTGCTTTGACTGGCTGACATCGCTTGAGTATCGCGGAAGATGCGTAATCTGAGACTGGCACTGTTTTTGGTATCTGATAATCCAACAAGCTACCCTCCACTCTTATGGAGGCTATGTTTTGGTGGTGTTCGTTGGGCTGCCACTGTTTGAACCATTGTTCGCATTGCCGGTGCCAATGAATACGACCAAGACAGCCGCATAAGCAGCAGTAGCTCCAAAGATCTGATCCCTGGTGGCTGTTGTTCCGAATGTTAAACCCAAGCCAAATGTGGCGATAAAGAAAGAAAGCAGTATCAACTGCGCCCATTCGAAGGGCTGCTCGGTTTCAACAAGCCATAGGAACCATATAGCGCCAATGACCCATACCGCTGCAAAGACCATGACAAATACCGTAACCCATTTTTGAAGATACTTCTCGGGTGTAAAGTGAATGCCTGGGTAATCGAATCGTGGATCCTGATGAACTATGGTTAGTGTTGATAAGCGTTACAGACCAGGAGCACACTCACCCTGCCCCTGTCCATCAGACGTTTGCTCTTCGACAGCCAATGTGATATTTTGTCAGCTGAGCCGATTGGGCCGAGGCTGACCCTGTCTGTAACAGCTCTCTCATCAGTGGAGTAGACTTTATCCATGGCAGAGCCTTTCAGAAATTGCGGCACAGGAAGATTGCCTGGTCGATTAGACAATGATGTCTTTTGCCCGGCAGGTTGCGTCTCCTGGACCCAGCTTGTGATTACTTGCTCGGATCGTTTGGCTGGTACTTCCAGTTTCAAGAGCTGATTATAGCGGAGCATGGCTTCTTCTAAAAGCATATCAGGACATGTATGCTGGAGTGCTGACGTTGAACGTACCATAGTCTTTGAGAGCTCGCTGTAAGGCTCGGGCAACATTCCACCTGTCCTTCACCGCCGATACATCTTTGGCAGAGTATCCGAGGTACTGTCCATAGCCGTACACGGATTCTGCTTCCCCATCTGAGGTGCTCTCGTCCATCGTACTGATCAGTCCGCTGGACTCCGGCATGGTGGGTGCCCGAAGCATTAGCTTGAAGACAGGAGACTCAACGTTCGGTTGAGGATCCTGTTCCGAGATTCTGTGCTCAATTCCGTGGGGAGGTTCTGGCTTTGTGGTGCCCTCCTCCGCTCCACGTTGAGGTTTCGACTTATTCGTACCTCCATGTGTCGCACGAGGATGAGCCGACCTCGGTTCAGTGCCCCTTGTGGGGTGAGGAGAATCTGGCTGTGAGTTCTTTTTTCGCCAATCTCCCTCTGTCTTGAGACCGTGTCTTTTCTCTAGAGCCTCTTTGATTTCGCGAATCTCCGGTCGCCATGAAGCTCTCGGAGCGTTTCTGTAGCGGGATTCGTACTTTTTCCAGACCCTTTCCATCTCGATCACCCTTTCTTCGGACCATATCCTGAAAGCAGTATCGGATGTTTCGTCGATGTCTTCAAAAGAAGCGCCGAGGAGGGCAAAGAATTCCCAGGAGCTGGCAGCTTTAGAGATGGCTTCATTGCCAGCATAATATTTGAAGTCTTCCTGGTCGAATTTCCTCTGTAGGGCCTCGAGTGCAGCTACACGGCCTTCAAGGTAGAGGAGGTTTCGAATAGAAACCTCATCAAATCGCCGAAATATGACTGTGGACTTGTCGGGGTCCGCAGCCAAAAATCGTGCTGTCCGAGGGAACCCGTTCAACAACTTTAGTCTGTCTGGTCCTTCCCAGTGGCTAGGAGTAGTCCCTGTCGGTCTTGCCCCTGGGGTATGCGTGACCACATCTGTACCTTGGACAGTAGGATTTACTCCTTCAGTCGCGTGTGGGGTGATTGTCGCGTCTGCGAAGGACCCGACGGGGGTGACGGCTCCTGAGACTTTACCGTGCGCGGAACCTTCCACTGGAACTGCTGATAATTCTGCAAGGGATCTGACGGGAGTGAGCGCCTCGGTCACTTTCGTGTACGCCATGTCTTCGACCGGCGAGACTGCCCGGGCGGCCTCAACGTCCAATGTCTCCCGCGGTTTATACATGTTGTTAAGAGCTGACTGCAAGTTCGACATGTTGACGTGCAGTTTTATTAGCTGACAGTGTCAAATGCACAATTATAGGCGCAAATACCGACTGAGAATGGACCAAGCGGTTGTTGTAAGACATATAGTGCCGGACGACGAAAAGGCCACATTGAATGAAGCTGGGTGGCACCGTTGCGAAAGTGTTCAGCGTCTCCTTTCTGCAAACCAGCTCAAACACAAACACCTGTTTCGTTCTTCAGTTCATCGCGAATCGCGACCATAATGCTCCTCATGAATCATGGAAGACGGTGTCTTTCGAGACTGCAAGATCAGAAGATCAGCAGGCATCCTTGGAGATCAGGCTGTTGAGGCGCTGAGCCGTCGAAAGGGTTTGGAGCTTTCCTCAAATGAGGACAATGGTCTCCCACTAGCGCAGGCTGGGCTGGTCCATGAGGCGCTGCAAGCGCGCCTCACCAGGTCCGGAGCTCATGTTCAGCTGAGTTGCAAACTAGTTCACAACCACGACGTTGCCTGCGACTTTGTCTGCAATGTTCTAACAAATATGGTCGTCGTGGTGGATAAGCAGTCGGAAGACGTCGAGGATGTTGGGCGACTACAACCCCACGTTTCGGTAGGATCGTTGTGCCACTCCACTTCTTTGGGGTTATGCTGACTGCAGCGTTGGTAAACAGCTTATCCACCCACGAAATCTACTCCTCGTTTGCCGCTTCAATAGCAGACGGTCGGGTCTTCAGGAGCATGACACAATAGATACAGTCCCTATACTCTCGGTTGCGGGACACGATTATCTCGAGGTCAAAATAAATGGCGTACATTTGGTCGCTGTGCTAGACAACCAGGCGACAAGCAACTTCATGAGTCTTGAAATCGCCGAGGACCTCTGTTGCAACATCGAAGGGAAGCCTGGCCGCTTCTTGCTTGGTGATGGGACTTTTGCACAAAGCAGAGCCCGGACCCAGGCTATATGCACAGTTCTCCATACAGACTCAACGTCAACGTGCACGTTCCATCTGCTTGACCAGCTCACCATGCCTTTGGTGCTTGGAAAACCGTTTCTGCGAACTCTTTCACGACTCCGAGCAAATCACTCCACTGGGCTCTCTTGTAAGCATACATTAGACGCAACACAGGACATAGGTCACTCCGTTGGCCTCAAAATTCGACTTAGGGGCAAGCTTGGTACAAGAGCAGTTCCAGCTATCTTCGACATGGGGTCCAATTCGAATCTCTTGCCATTGTCGCTTATCAAACAACTCGGCACATGCGTAAATCGCGATTCCGGAATCAAGATCTGTCTCGGCGATGGGTCTGTCACCAAGATTGTAGGCACTGCAAAGGTCTCTTTCGACATCTGTGGGTCGAAACCTGCACTTCCTAGATTTTGTACGACCTTCCTAGTCATCGCCAATCTCCCTTTTACATGTGTCCTAGGAAATCCTGCAATGAGACTTTTGACAAGTCTCACAGAATCCCAACTTAGACCAGCTTGGAAATGTGTGACTGACCATCGTGAACTATTTTGTGGCATTTTTCGGCGAACGAACAGTAGGCCTGACCGTGTCATCGTTCTGCGGATCCTGATACTGACACGGAATAGGCGTGGAGGTGGAAGAAAATCGAATGCTGCAAAATCGTCACATCCAGAATCAGATAAATCAAGACGAGAGCAAAGCATGGATCGAGAAAAGAAGGGAAGACCGGCACAACGCTGAGAGAGCAAGGCAACGGGCAGAAAATGAAGGGAGGAGAGAATGGAATTTGGCAATGTATGAAAGAGCCGTCAGGGAGGGCAATGATGAGGCAGCTGCCGGATGGTTGTCAGATCTCAGAGACATTGATGGGGAGGAGGAATGGCAGCAGAGCAGCCTCGAACTTGCCCCGTCGCCGATGAACGGCCACCCAGTCATGCCGGCACTCCCGCTCGCCTCGTCGCGGATAAGGGTAAGCCAAAATAGCAAGTCAAAACACAGGCTCACACCCTGGAGAAGGCATCGCTCTACCGATGTGACTCCTGTCTCCAGTAATGAGACTGCTGGCTCTAGCAATCGGACTCCTGCGTTACGAGCTTTCGAACTTGATGCATAATAATTCGGAAGCTCCCGGGTCGAGATCGAGAGGCTGATCAGAGTTCATAGCTGAGAAGACACAAAGAACTCCCTTGTTGGATAGTCTTACAGAGACTTTGCAATATTCTTGCCAAATGTTTCACGAATGTTTGTCGAAAGCCTTCGAAAGAAATTCTACTGTTGAGTGGCACTAAAGCAGCACGAGATTTCCACTTTTTGGTGCAAGTGCGTCCTGCCTTTCCACCACCCGCATGCACATAACGTATCGCATCTTGAAAGCGTTCAGTCATACTCTTACTCCGCATGGCTTGTGGTTGCGAATAAGACATATCGTTCACCGCCTCGAGGAGACATCAGTCATGGCGACTGCCACTCAGACCCCCCCAAGCTCCACGTACGCTACTCTACATCTTCCATCTCAGATCATCCACGAACTAATTGAATCCTACAGAGTATACGTCAAGAACCTCGAGGAGCGCATAAAGGTCGACCAGCTCAAAGAAGCCTTGTCCGAAATCTTTTCCGAATATGGCAACATCATCGACATAGTAGCCAAGAAGAACCTGAAAGCAAAGGGCCAGGCATTTATTGTCTTCGAGTCGCCCGACGATGCGGCCAAGGCGATCGAGGAAGTCAACGAGTTCGAACTCTTCGACAAACCCATGCACCTCGATTTCGCACGCTCACGGTCCGACGCGACAGTACTGAAAGAAGAAGGCGAGGGAGGCCTCGAGAAGTGGAAGCGGTCGCGGCTAGCAGAGAAGGAGAGAAAACAGGCACTCGAAGCCACACAACAGAAGCTGAAGAGACCTGCACCTGCACAAGAGGCTGCAGGCTTGGGCGCGCGGCCTGCGAAGGCGGTCAAGGGCGCAGGACTCAAGGCATCAGGCACAAACGCAGCGGCTATCGTACCAGACGAGTATCTGCCTCCGAACAAGATTCTCTTCGTCCGGGATTTGCCAGACAGCTACGATGCAGATGGATTGTCGAGGATATTCAGCAGATTCGAAGGCTTCAGAGAAGTCAGAATGGTGCCTGGCCGAAAAGGTATCGCTTTCGTGGAATACGAGGCAGAAGCTGGTGCGATCAGTGCGAAAGAGGCTACAGCCGGGATGCAACTGGGCGATGAGGGCAAGGGAATCAGAGTCACTTATCAACGAGCTTGATGAAAGACAAAAGTTGTGTCTCATTCGGACTGGCTAAAACTTCGATACCCATGCATTGTTTGCGGGAGATACAGTACAGCGGCGTTCAAAGGATAGGAGGCATGTATGGCATATGGCGAAGCGTTCTGGAGTCTTAAAAGATAACATCGTCGTCTTCGTGTTCGCCTAGCACATCTTGACTTTCCGTGCCGTCTTCCTTGTCGCCGTTGCGTTGCGCATCTTTCTCTCTTCGCTTCCTCATTTCCTCGTCTTGTGCAGCTACGTCCCTCTGTTTCTTGCCTGAAACCTTCTTGAGTCTGTAAAACTCTTCACGATCCAGTTCGTCGAGCTCGGAGTTGATGTCTGGATGTCGTCAGTCACGGATAAGTGGAAGGACCATGTGGACTCACATTTAATAGTGTTTTCAGTTCGGGGAATGATAACATGCTCGATAGCATTGACTGCTAGTGTTAGCACACGCAATTCCGATATGCAAGAATACCGTACCTCTTCGGTTGACGACCTTGATAACCTCGTCTAGAATCATAAAAGCGGTTTGCAAGCTGGCAAGCTCTACCAGGGTCTCGACTGCTCTGGTATACGTCTCACGACATCTTTGTACTTGCTGTCCTCCTTTTCCCAAACCAGTCAAGCCAAAGTCGTTGATCTCGTCTTTCGTGTAGCCTTCGAATTGTGGCAGGAAGACACCAGATACGTTCTCTTGTTTCGTCTTGATCCTGAACCGCGCTGTCTTGACTGATTCTTGGATCTGGTAGCCGATATCTCCACCCACGGCATACGATACTTCGGCAAGGGAGAAGGCAGCGATCTGCATGACTCGACCCATCTTCCTCTTCGCTTCGTCGATTCGCTTTAGAATTTCTGCCAGGGTCAGCATACGAGACCTGGTAAGGACGTGTGGAGCAAGTGGTACCTCGAAAGCGCCTATTCATCTGTTAGTGTAGAACTTGCGCTGGATGGGCAGAGACATACTTAGTTAAAGCTTCACTCTTTCGCTTCAGTAAACTGTGACCAGTCTGAGCTCCTTTCAGCTTGCTGTTCATCTGACCCAATGCCTGTCGTGTTGGAAAGACGGCCTCTCGCTGTTGCTTGTGTCAGTACATGTTAGATATGGGGCTTGAGGTTGAACGTACGCCTGCGGATGTAGACATGACGCCTTTGAGCGCCTTCGCGCTTTAGGGTATGGGGGTTATGGGCAATATTGGAAACTCAATGGCCGCGAGGTTATCTCTATCTCCCGCACATGCAAGGCTGTGAACTTGAACCTGACGACACTGACATTGCGGTCCCGCTAAAACTAAAGTCCGGTACTCGCTAAACCTTCTTCTTTCCGTGCAGCGAGACAAGTTGCTGCAGCGCGGCGCATTTTTCTGAGACGCATGTTTTTCTGGGGGAGACGATACCCTCTTACAATGCCTGGAATTGTACGCATACCGCATCCTGGTCAAGAGGGCGCCATGGCGTCCGCACAGGCAAAGCCCGACTTTTACCTGATCTCCAACGAAGACGGAATCTACGAGCAGGACATCCTCCGCAATCCAGGGAGCGTGCGACCATGGCTGACATACATCGACTTCAAGATGCGCAATGGCACGATTCACGAACAGGCCTTCGTCCAAGAGAGAGCATGCATACAATTGCCGCGGTCATACAAGCTGTGGAAGATGTACCTGGACTTCCGAGTCAAGCATCTCAAGAAGAAAAATCCTGTCAAATATAGAGCCGAGTTCAACAAAGTCAACGCTCTGTTCGAAAGAGCTTTGATCCTTTTGAATAAGATGCCGGTCATATGGGAGATGTATCTCACATTCCTGCTACGACAGCCCTATGTCACCAAAACTCGAAGAACCTTTGACCGGGCGTTGCGCGCCCTACCAGTTACCCAGCATAACCGGATATGGAGACTGTACAAATCCTTTGCGAACTCTGCGGGAGGAGAGACTGCTGTGAGGATATGGGCACGATACGTGCAGATACACCCGGAAGATATGGAGGACTACATCGACCTTTTGATCGAGACCGGACACTACCTGGAAGCTGTGAAACGGTACATGCAGATTCTGGACAATCCGAAATTCCGCTCGAAACACATCAAAAGCGAGTTTCAGCTCTGGAGCGAAATGGTCGAGCTGATGGTCACGAAAGCCCGAGACCTCGGTGACAGTTCTGTTTCGGGCTTCGATCCTGACACCATCATTCGAAGTGGAATAGAACGATTTGCCGACCAACGTGGCAAGCTATGGGCAGGACTTGCAACTTATTGGATCACACGAGGTGACTTTGAAAAATCCAGAGATGTATTCGAGGAAGGCATTACGACCGTGATGACGGTGCGCGATTTTACGATGATTTTCGATGCCTACGTCGAGTTTGAAGAATCGATCCTCCAGTCTCAAATGGATGCGGCATCTGGCCGTGCTGCCAAAGGTATTGTCGACACCGAGAAGGACGTTGAGCTGGACATAAGAATGATGCGCTTCGAGCATCTGATGGACAGACGACCTTTCCTAGTCAACGATGTTCTGTTACGGCAGAATCCCAACAACGTCATAGAATGGGAGAAACGCGTTGCACTATGGAACGATAACAAGGAGGAAGTCGTGCAGACATACTCGGACGCCATTGCAGCGATTTCACCGAAGAGAGCCATCGGCAAGTTCCACGAATTATGGCTGAACTACGCCAAATTTTACGAAGAGGCAGGCGACCTCGACACGGCGCGGATCATTCTCGACAAAGCGGTCAAAGTGCCGTACAAATCCGTAGCCGAATTAGCAGATACCTGGGTTGGTTGGGCGGAGATGGAGCTACGGAATGAGAATTTTGATGGAGCAATGAAAGTCATGGCGACGGCCACGAAAGCCCCCAAACGCAGTACGATTGACTACTTTGACGAGACGCTATCACCGCAACAACGTGTTCACAAATCCTGGAAAGTATGGTCATTTTACGTCGATCTCGTCGAGTCTGTTGGCTCGATGGACGAGACTCGCGCCGTATACGACCGCATCTTCGAGCTGCGTATTGCCACGCCCCAAACGGTCGTCAATTACGCCAACTTACTCGAAGAAAATGGGTACTTCGAGGAGTCCTTCAAAGTTTACGAAAGGGGTCTTGACGTCTTCACATATCCAGTTGCATTCGAGCTGTGGAACCTATATCTCACCAAAGCGGTGCAACGGAAAATCAGCATCGAGCGACTCCGTGATCTATTCGAGCAGGCGGTCGAGAATTGCCCGGCTCAATTCGCCAAGGCTATCTATCTGATGTATGGCAACCTCGAAGAAGAGCGCGGTCTCGCAAGGTCAGCCATGCGCGTGTATGAGCGCGCCACCCGGGCTGTCGCCGATGACGACCGTATGGGCATGTTCGACTTCTACATCACCAAATCCGCGACAAATTTCGGCCTGACATCGACGCGGCCTATTTATGAACGTGCGATCGCTGCACTGCCGGACAAAGAGGCCAGTGTTATGTGCCTCAAGTTCGCCGAGATGGAGCGCCGACTCGGCGAGATTGACCGAGCACGCGCGATCTATGGACACGCCAGTCAATTTGCGGACCCGAGAGTCGACAAGAACTTTTGGGAGAGCTGGGAGAAATTCGAGGTCGCGCATGGTAATGAGGATACTTTCAAGGAGATGTTGCGGATTAAACGGAGTGTGGCGGCGCAATTCAATACGGATGTGCAGTTCATTGCGAGCCAGGCTGTCAAGCGGGCGGCTGGCGTAGCAGAGGTCAATGGTGACGGTGACGAGGATGTGGCTGGTGGTGATGCTATGGCTGCGCTGGAACGCCAGGCTCGTGCACCCGTGGGCTTTGTCGCGGCGAGTTCGGGGCCTGAAGGCGGGAATAGGCCTAAGCCTGTGGACGTGGAGAAGGCTGGACAGGCACACCAGGTCGCAGCGAATCCGGATGCTATCGACGTGGATATTGATGATGATTGAATGTTATATATTTGTTGGGAGTTGTCGATCATGAAGAGAGATTCAAGGGATTGCTAGAAGCTGATGAATTGAATACCCAAGCCAAGCATTCGAATCTTGATCTGGATATACCACGAGTCATATGTCTGTGTACTGTCTGTTTGATCAGCAGTGATCCAGGCCACATCTCGGTCGTTACTCGTGAGATTGGTCATAGCCAGCACACTGCTTCTGCGATATGTCTTCGGATTGTCTATGAGTTGTCATGTCCTGTGAACACCGATAAGGAATACAATCTCCTATGATGTCGTTTTGTCTATCGTCCGTCTATTGATCATTCGGTCATAATACCTCGGCAATACAGAGTGTACAGCACATACTCAGCAACCCCTTAACCTCAAACATCTGCCCCCTGAGGCAGCCGTCCCTGTAGTTGTTCATTTCGGGTAATTCTTCAGATGCACACTCTTGATCTTGACAAACTGCTCGAATCCAAACCGACTCAATGTCACGCCCTTCCCACTATCTTTCCACCCCGTCCACGCAAGATCCGGACTGGGATAATCCGCACGATTCACAAACACAGTCCCCGCCTCAACCAGCCTCGTCAACTCCTCCCCCCTCTCGACATCCTTGGTCCAAATGCTGGCCGTCAATCCAAACTGCGAATCATTCATCAATCCCACAGCCTCGTCATCTCCAGATACCTTCTGCACCGGGATCACCGGACCGAACGTCTCCTCGCGCATAACGTCCATCGTGTGATTCACGCCCGTCAAAAGTACCGGCGCCACGAAGTTACCCTCTTTCGGCGGTGAAGCGAACGTGCTGTTCTCAGGAGTTTCATCCTTCGCCCCCTTACTCTTCGCATCCTCGATCTGCGCTAGTATCGCATCTTTCGCGCGCGTCGAGACCACGGGTCCGATGTTCGTTGTCTTATCCATAGGATCACCAAGTTTGTAATTCGCCAGGACTTTCTGCACCGCCTTGATGAAAGCTTCGTAGACCTCCTCGTGTACATACACTCTCTCGAGCGCACAACATGATTGTCCGGAATTGAAGATCGCGCCATCGACAATCTCCTCCGCCGCCCACGCCACGTCCACATCCGATCGCACATACGCGGGATCCTTTCCTCCTAGTTCCAATCCGACGGAGACGGACACACGGCTCGCGGCAATCTGTTGAATTGCTATGCCCGCAGCCACAGACCCGGTGAAACAGATGTGATTGACGTCCGGTGAGAGGATAAGCGGTCGTAGATCCAAGGGTGTCCCGCAATGTAGATATTGTATCACATTGCCCGGCAGACCCGCCGTCTTGAAGATGTCGACAATGTGCTCGACTATCGTCGGTGTTTGGGGCGAGGGTTTCAGGATCACGCTGTTACCCGCTAGAAGCGCGGGGATCAAGCTGTTCACCAGGATGAGGTAGGGGTAATTCCAGGCGAAGATCACCAGTATTACACCGACAGGTTCCCTGCGGAGGTATCGTTTGAAACCCTGCTCTGGTTCACCTGGGATATCTTTGCCGAGCACTTCGGGGGCTATTTTGTTCATGTATTCTGCGCGCTTGACCGCTGTGGTGATTTCCTTGGCGGTGTATGCGATGGGCCGGCCCATTTGTTCGGTGAGTTCGCGGGCGAGGTCATCTTGTCGTTCGAGGAGGATGTCGAGCGCTTTAGTTATGATCTTTTGGCGGGAGGAGAGGGTTGGGTGGGATTTGATGAATGACTTATGTGCCTTTTGGGCGGTCGTTCCGAGACGGAGTATCTCGTCGGGCGGTAGGCCGTGACGGGTGAGGATGGGTTTGTTGGTGGTTGGGGAGATGGTGGTGATGATTTCGGAGACCATTGTGCTTGTGTACAGTGTCCTTGTTTGTGTGTAGATATTGAGGGAGTGATGGTGATGTCCGCGAGATTTGAGACTCGAGAATTACTACTGGGTATAAAATGTCCCGCAGTTGGAGAATCGAATGACGCACGAAATGACAGAAATGCAAGGCTGAACGTGTTGGAGCCGCAGCCTCGTCCAGCGCCCCTGATCTCATTCACGGCCTTGTCACTCTACAGTTCTTTTTTGAGGATCAGATTCTAACAGGATGTCAGATCAATTGCTCATTCAACGACATAACTTTTTTCCAAATCAGCCTCACGCGACTGTCGGACCGCGGTCGTTAGCTGCAGATTTGCTTAAGCCAATTCAACCGCCTGCACAAAGCTTCGCATAGCCGCCCAAAGTTCCACGTCATGGCGTTTTAAATCGTTACGGACATAAAGAAGAAACATCAACCTCCCAAGCCACCACCTTGAATAGCATTCTGCTGCTAAGGGATGGTGACAAAGCCAAGCCTATCTGTCTGGCAATCAAGCAACTTTGGCCAACGACGACAGCTCTTCCACACCCTTCCCCTTCTCGAAAGTGTTCGTATGCCGTCCAAAGATCCAATCTTCAATCCTGACCGGCGGGTATTTGCACTTGCCGTCTGCATCTTCACATCCAGGTAAACAGTCTACCACAAAGTCGGGGTTTCCCGAGAAGAAGAAAGGGATACTGTATCTCTCCCTGCCAGTCTTGTTGATTACCCGGTGCAGATTCGAGACATAGGTATCATTGGAGTATCTCATCATGACGTTGCCCAGGTTGACCACGTACGCTCCTGGTGTGGGTTTGACGTCAATCCAGGACATTGTCGGCTTGTCGAAGACTTGCAATCCGCCGACATCATCCTGCAGGAGCAGTGTCACAGAGCCAAAGTCTGTGTGGGCGCCGATACCTCGTTCTTCTTCGCTCGCGTCAGCAGCTTGAGGGGGATAGTGCAGCAATCTGAGCACGGCGCCTGAGTCGTGGCAGAATGCTTTAAAATAACCTTCGCCTAGGTTCAGAGTCATGGCGACAACGGTGAGGACATTGGTGGCCAGGTTCGTCATCAGTTGGTGGTATTGCTTGACAGTCTTTTCGAATACTTCGGGATCGGAGACTTCGGGTGGGTATATGTTCGTTCCGCAATGGATCCTTCCTTGTTGTACAAAGGGGTGGTCCTTGGGTAGGGTGGGACCGAAGAAAAAGCCCTCTTTGAGATCTCCGGCGGTCTTTCCTTCGAAGTTCTGTGATCGAAAGCGTTCGTATCCTAGTTTGTTTGGGTGACTGGCTATTGATCCGGTATGTCAGTCACTGCCGGCAGCGCAACAACTTCGTCCCAACAGCCTTTGTGTGCTTACCTTTATCATATTTCTCTTTTTGGTCTATGGGAAGCGAAAAGAAATCTTTGGATTGCTCAAACATGGCTTGTTGGAGATCCTCGGGTATGCCATGGTTGACAATCTGGAAGAAGCCCTTCGCTAAGCAGGCATCTCGTACTTGCTTCACGAGGACATCCTTGGCCGCAGTATCGTTCCCGTAAAAGGCTACATGAAAGGGTAAGTATGTTTGTGAAGGTCTCGTTTGCGGAAGACGTACGGGAGAAATCAATGACAGGCGGAGCTCCTGGAATCTCGTCGGGTATAAGACTGAGAAGGCGACGAGGCTGGTCAATGACTTGAGTGGTGGATTGAATGGCTTCCATGTTGTCCGATGTTTAAGCAGTCGTTCTGGGTAAGTCTGTATGCAGGAATGCAAATGTTCGAGATAGGTGGATAAAAGGCTTCGACAGAATGCCCACCTACTGATATATACCTTGAGGGTCTGTGTATCCTTCCACGAGTCCATCGTGAAGATATGCGTCCCAAAGGTACGGTAGCAGCAAACTGAAGAAAGCTACACGGTGATAGTGGCAGGGCACAGACTCGTACTGTTCCAACCTAACCCATTGTGTAGTATTCGGTCGGTATCAAGTCAACTCCACAGAAGGTCAAAGGATCTCATCAATGCTAAGCAGCATTCGTAGAGGAGGAGTGGAAAGCCAAGGGCCGTTTCCATGTCCAAGAAGCTAAGGTGACATTAGCAGACAATCTATCGTTTGAGTAAAGTTCTAGACCAAATGCACCGCACTACAAGTAGAGCCTTGCGGATTGTGCACGGATCAATAGATCGGGGGCTGTGCTTGATCCTACCGCATTTTATACTTTTCGCGTAGATACGCCGGGATCAAGGATGGGTTCGAACAAATTCCCCGTGCCATGGTGGGGTAAGTTCTTGCAATTATCACTCTATCAAGAAGATGACGCTGCTACCGTTCAGAAATGGGATCAATCTTCAGGATGAGGAATTGCAGAGGCTACGGGTACCAGATCAAGAACAAGTAAATGCCTCAATTGACGAAGGTGGGCGCTTTTGGTTCAGATGAAGTGTCATGTTGTAACATTTCACACAGGTTTGCTATTTTCTACAGCTTGCCTTGTGATACTTGCGAGGTCTTCATCTCCCGCCTTTGCACTGCACTTCCAACGCATGTCTTGCTCCGGCACAATGCCCAATGTTCATGTGCGCAGATCGGATGCGCTACTGTAGTCTGCCACAGGCGAGCCACGAGCAAAGTCTGACACGAGGTCTCTCGCCGAGACTAGTATTGCGCCTGAGACTTGCTTTTCATGCTGTCAAGGCAGAAGTAGCCACAGATGGGCGTTGTAGAGTTTGACGTAGGGCCTCCTTACTGGAGATTTCCCGGGAGTGCCGCGAAGGTCCAGGCTTCTCCGAACTCTTGTTCCGAGAACATCTCACCCTTCTCAATGCCCATGGCCATCGTCTTGCGGCTCCGGTGGATCCAGCTTGATCAGAGTGTCGATCCTCATAATGGCGATGCAGGCTTCCACTGCACTTTTAAGCTGCTTGACCTTGCTCATGCTGGGTTCCAGTACGCCCATCTTGACAACATCAGTCACTTTGCCTTTCATCAAATCCAGGCCATAGTTCTTATATTGTCGCTTCTTGGCAAGATCTTTTTCTTTGTCATTAGCATCGCCTTCTTGCACTCTCTGGCTGAGCGCATGCCGTACGCGTAGCTGGGCGACAAGTTCAGATGCATCCTTGGCAGCATTGACGCAGAGGGTCTTTGGTACGGTAAGAAGAGACTGGGAGAACTCTCCAATGGCAAGCTGTTCTCGGGAAGAAACGGTCATGGCGAACTCTTCAAGGTAAATTGATAGGGCCGTCTCCACCGCACCACCACCAGGAACAATGCTTCCAGACTCGAGAGTACGCTTGACGGCAGATAATGAGTCGTGCACAGAGCGCTCCATCTCGTCAAGTTGATAGTCGTTCGAACCACGGAGGATGATTGATGCCGATGAGAAAGCTTTCGTACCCTTCACGAGAATACACTCGTCGTCTGATATCCTCTCCTGTACCACTTCTTCTGCGTGACCCAGGAATTCTTTCTCGAACTTTTCGTCGCCGTTCAAATCTGATAACGAACCGACAAGAGTAGCGCCGGTTGCCTTGGCTATCCGTCTGAGATCTTCTTTCTTGCATCTTCGAATACCCATACAGCCACGTTCCACAAATGCCTTAAGCACCAGATCATCAATGCCCTTGGTGGTCATAACGACGTTGGCTCCTGCCTTGAGGATCATGTCCACCCGGTCCAGTACAATCCCGGCTTCTCGCTCACGGATCTTCTCTAGCTGTGACGGGTCTTCGACTGTGATCTGTACACCGAGTTTCATTCTTTCCTTCTGTAGGTTGATATCGAGGCATGCAATCTTTGCGTCCGTGATTCTTGTTTTCATGGCTTGTGAAGCAACGGTGCAGTTCAAAGCATAGCCCTTGATGAGCATTGATTCCGTTGCGCTCTTGCCGTGTGCTTTAAGGATGTTGACCGCCTTGACGGGATATTTTGTTTCATTTTTCTGAGGATTGACTGACTTGACCGACTGCATGGCGTCAACCACCATGTTGGCGAAGAAATCAGCATCCGAGCCGATGATCTTGCTTGACATTGATGTTTTTGCAATGTTTATCAGACTTTCTCTTCCCAGTGTTTCCACTTTTGTACTGATGTTCTCCTGCATATACTTGACAGCCTCTCGTAGTGCTAGACGATATCCAGTAATAATGACTGTCGGGTGTATTCGGTTCTTCATCAGCTCGTTGGCTCTTCGTAGGAGTTCTGCTGCAATGAGCACGACAGATGTGGTTCCATCTCCGACTTCTTTGTCCTGTTGGTGTGCTAGATCGACCAATATCTTTCCCGCAGGGTGTTCTATATCTAGCAAACTGAGGATTGTCGCTCCATCATTCGTGACCGTGACATCTCCAATATCGTCCACCATCATCTTGTCCAAACCGGACGGTCCAAAGGAGGATTTGACCACATTGGCAATGGCCTGCGTTGCGAGAACATTTTGATCTCGAATGTCTTGTCCGCTGATCTTTTGACCTCCGAGGAAGAGCGTTCCTCCGCTACGAGGACCCTCGAAAATGCCGGCCATCAAGTGCGACTGTGCTAGCTTTCGTAATGAGTCCGGGGAGCAATCAAGATCGTGATTCAGAAGGGCCGCATCTAATGCGTGCCTGTTGCACCTGCGGCGCCAAGGTTTGGCGATTTTATTATTTGCGGCTCACCCCATTTGGGAGGGCAATGATGCCGCCTTAGTTCTCTCGCACCTAAGATCGACTAACACTTTTAGCGAGCCATAGGTAAAGCTAAAATCGACCTGCTCACCAAACATTCTTAGGCCACACCCAGAAAGGAATACAATCGAGGCTTTTCTGACCCCCACGTGTTGCAAGGCTGAGGCATTATGTCGTGGATTTCACGACTTCACGAGATCCAAGTCCTCTGATCCATATCCTTTGCCATGCTCAATCCACAAATCGAAAGCCAACACACACGCGATGGGAGGATCAGACAAAGCCAAGAGGTTTTCTGGCATAAGAGTACAATGCAAAGGTGTGTGCTTCGGCCATATAACATCCGGTCGATTCCGGTGGGAATTTCACGATGGTGACCTGGTTGCCTACAGTAATCTAGTCAATAAAAGCCTTTGAGGGCGTGATTGCGGATCGTGCGGAAGCTTTGCGAAAATAGCAGACAGAGTTGCTCAATGAGAGCATGCACCTCAGGAGGGTAGATTGGGCTGCATGCTTCACTTCCTCAGGTTTTCAAGCCCATGCACGGTGTGATGGCCTAGAGGAGACATGTGTCCAGCCATCACTGGAGGTGAACGTCTTGGCTTGTATGAATGCGGAATTCCTGGAAATCTGATTGGGCTATAGAGTAGGCGGCTTGCAGGATGAGTCTGGTTGCAGACGCCCGGTCAGGCTGAAACTACTCATATGCAGGTGCTCTTGGTTTGCACCGCCTCAGCCTCCCAACGGCCTGTTGCTAGGTATAAGAAAGGCGTCATGGCTTTGGGTAAGCCGCAGGCATAACCATCCCAACCCTCCACCTACTCATCCGGCCAAAAATTCCACGGCAACAGCGGCATGGCGGGTTCGATTGGAAAAGTCGCGGTTTCCTTGCTCTCTGCATCAAATGAGAACACGCTCGCACTCGCAAATCTCAACTTTGACTTTTCTATTGTCAAAGTAACGCCTCCTACTGAATACCAAGGTCTTGGTCTGAGCCTGGCTTCGAAACGTCGAGATGCTGCGGAAGACGGTGCGATACATGGAGTGGCCAGGAAGTTAGCCGCTCTCTTTGGAGAAAGTGTGCCTGACATCACAAGCCTCACCAAAGCATACGGTCGTCGGGCCACGGAGATCGCAGAAAATTCCAGTGCCAACCCCAAGGGCGCGCCTCAAGACGGAGTTTTTGAAGACCACGTCGGAGCCGACGGTACTTCCATCTGGGCAGCAGCGACGTCAGGGCCAAATGCCATTGCAATGCATCTACTTGCGTGTATGCTTGCCCGTATCTG
Source organism: Exophiala sideris (assembly GCA_000835395.1). NCBI lineage: Eukaryota > Fungi > Ascomycota > Eurotiomycetes > Chaetothyriales > Herpotrichiellaceae > Exophiala > Exophiala sideris. Next base: position 9,395,396 of record KN846951.1, on the reverse strand, counting down.
GACCGGTCCGCAGGCAACGTCGATCTGGATGGAACTGGTGACTACACGAAAGGACATTTTGCAGAAGAGAATTGAGAGTGACAGTTTCAAAATGGAGGAGGTTGCCGCAGCTCGCATTCATCTGGGAAGGGACCAGCTGGCTGAATGGGATGCAAGTGCAAGGTATGTTCATTCAACACCACGAAGATACCCGACTTTGGTAACGACGAATTCATGCCAACGGTCTTGTAACCAGAGCCTGGCTCGGCAGCGCCGATCTTGCAAACAAAAAGAGACAAACTCAACTTATGCTGATCCTTGGGAATCTAGGCCTGTCAGTGCCGTCCGGCCCCAGCGTCTATGATAGTGTCCTTGCAGCATGGAAAGCGGCTTTAGCTTTCACTGAGAATGTCGTCAACGGAATACCACAAACCGTGCAAAGTGCAGCGGTCATGCTCGCACTATCTGCATGGCATCTCTACCCCGATTTGGCGATCTTGGGAGACCGTCCCAAACCCGTCAAACAAGGTGATGAGTTAATATGCCATGGAGGCATCGTCACAATTGGATTGCAGAAAGATTCTCCATCCAACGATATGGGCATTACTTGGTCATTGCCTCTCTCCCACCTGCGATACTACGGAGAGCCTGTCCAGGCGACTGTCTCTCTTGGGACTCGATCATCGCTCATCTCGATGGAGGAGCTTCTTTTAGTTTGTTTCGGCGCCGTGACAACTTCTTGGGTTGGTCCTAAAGTGAACAATTCCCACTGCGCACGCCTCATCATCGGCATCCAGAACACATTATTACACCGTCACCATGATCCACCAGCCTGGCTAGAATTACTTGGCAGTATAGCATCAACATACCAGAAGTACACCGGGGATCGGAAGAAGGACGCTGACAAGTTAATTCAGTTTGGCCGCCGAAGATGTCCCTCATTCCTTTCTGCATCAAAGACGTCGATACCTCTCGCATTCAATATTCAGCGGCCCTCCGTGTTCCTCAAATTGCTTTATGGTACTGAACCAAAGATTCGCTGGTTGCGAAACCTCTTTTGGGCGAACAAGGACAATCATCCAGTTACCCAAGGGCTGATTGCTTACAAATCGACCAAATCTGAGTCCCTCATCCCGAGACCTTTTCAGGGACTGGGGACGCGTCAACGTCCAACGCAACAACATCCTCGGCATCCCGACTCTCACTGTTCAGCATACCCGTATGAGTACAGTTGGGAATGGGCGAGCCTCTTGCCAAATTTTACAGATGAAAACCACAAACTCGGGCACGTCCGATGGATTCCTGCAAGAGCTGTTTCGCGACGGTGTCGCAACTTGAAAGTAGGAATTTGCCCCCTTGAGCGCGAGGAGGCCTTAATGGGCCATTATCTCCAAATACCCACCTGCATCGTCGACCGTTCCTCTGAGATTGAGGCAAGGACGGAGGAGCGCTGCGTTCATCTTGTACGGTGTCCGCAACCTTCTCAAAAATGGGAGCGAGTCATCTGGCAACAAATGCCGTGGGATCAACCTGCCACGCGTCCCATTCGGGGTTTTTTTCTCCGGACATCGCCAATTCTGCAGTCAACAACAATCATTCCGAAGAAGGGTGTAGCGCGTTCATTATCCCAATATGTCTACCATGCTTCTGAGAGTGCCCGGGAAGGATCCTGCCCACGTGGGATACAGCTCTGCGCGGTTGATACAAACAAGTGGGATTCGAGTTTCGTTGGCATTACCAGCAATGGGTCAGAACGAGCATTTGGACCCAAACCTTGGGGGACTCGACTTCGGAAAATGTTTCCTTTTTCAGCGACAAACAATGCCTTGTCCAGCCCAGAGATTCGTCTAAATGCGGAGGTACTGAAAATGTCCGAGATCTGCAAGCGGGAATTGCAGAGGATAGATTTGGATCCATCCAACTCTCTTGCTGGTCCGGTCCGCGGGCAGGTGGCTGAGAAAGTAATCCCCGACTCAGACATGAAAGGGTCGAAAGACTCTCTAGCTAATGGGAAAAAGATCCCCGATTCCGCTGGGAAAGCGCAGGAGGACTCTTTGGCTGATAGGGGAGGGATTTCTGAGTCGATTGAGAAAGAGTGGAAATACTACCTTGCTACTGGGTGTCGTGAACAGCTGGAGGGGGGATCCGACTTTGATGAGGAGAGCGAGTTTGACTCAGAGGATGAAGAGTGCAAGGAATCTCTTGCTGCTGAGGTCCGTACGAGATTGGTTGAGGTCGCATGTCATTTTACTACTGCTGCTGTCGAAGTTGCAGGCACAGATGATCACGATCGGGCCATCTCTGAACCTCCCCAAACTGCGGCTGACAAGGGAACGACACATTCCTCTCACTCTGCTTTTTCAACGAATCTCCGAAACGATACGCCACCATCGCTGCCGGCATGGGATTGCAAGAGAAATGTTCAGCACTGCCTACATGGCTGGTATCTCCCATCTCATAAAACCGTTGATCCCCCCGCTGGTAACATAGCCTATAAGTGCGTGTTGGGGACCTCGGCTCCTCTAGGGTTATATGTACCGGAGGAGACAGCACCAGGAGCTTCCTTACTGGCGGATGAGCCCGTCTTTGCAGACATTGACGTTGAAGAAGTCATCGAAGCATTAGACTCCAACAAGTTGGATACCTCAGAGTTATACCAATACTTACAGTTCTCTGACGCGGAGCACTGGTCGATGGACTTCCGACAACATCTCGAATCATTGGGGGCATTGGCTTATGCGCAAAAGGTATATTCTAATGTGCCTGATGCAAGGGTGAATATGGCTGTCACCAGTCGACCAGTGAGTCAGTACGACTGGGTCCATCCAACCACGAATTGGCTTGCCCATGCGCGTGCATTCTCCTGCATCGCTACCTTCGAGTCAGGACATCTAAGCATCGCCCCACAGGCTCTGAAGACAGTGATGGGCATCTCTACTGGTCACTCGCTCTATATGACCCGACTGCTGTCGTCCGATCCATACTCCCCTCCTGCGCCGTCAACGATTCGCCGCTCTATCGGGAATATCGGAAAGCCGGGACTGGTTTTTTTGATATCTCCAGGTAATCCGAAGGTCAAAGACCCTCAGTATGACAATTGGCAATCAATCCAGCATCAAGACTTCGATGGCAGGCTCGAGTCAAGTTTTGACCGGACATCAGTGCATCTCTCACTGACCGGATACGAGCAGGCAGTCGATATTGGCGAGCACGGGTTCCTCGACAAACAGGCGTACTTTGTCGAAGCTGCCACCGAGGTTTATGAAAGAGCCAACTGGATCACCGACCTCGACATCGTAAAAGCGCTCAATAGTGACATTGGTGCAAATTACATCAGACGGCTTCCCAGGCGTGAGGCTAATTGTCACCAGGAGACAGATGTGTTGAAATGTTGCTGTTGCCACCATGCAGCGGAGGAGCGTGATGATTACTCAAAGGTGGCACCTATCACGTCTATTGACAGTTGGGACGAACTTCTTGACCCGCCCGACAACGCTGGCATCGTACGGGCGGGAAAAGCAAACTGGTTTGTGCGGCTGACTGCTGTGGTATTGGGCGTTCAAATGTTGCGACCTGTCGTGATTGCATCTGACAGCGTCTGCTGGGCATGCGTAAAAGACCTGGAGAAGGTCATAAATCTCAGTATGATGATTGTCGTTTGCTGATGTGAGGAGCTTCACGAAAAGTTGTACATCATGGGTCATGGCGCAATCGAGCGTGGCACCTCCAGTAAGCGATTTGAGAAGGTGAGTTGGAGCGTGGTCGTAAGGTGACCAGAGACGGGAGGAAGCTTATAATACTAACACTCAGTGTCATTGGGGTATCAGGCGACAATTCTTTTGAAATTCCCAAAGAGGCAAACTTGACCAATCATGTTCGCTGTTGATGGCCAGACTGGACAATCAAGCTGGTAGCAGAGCCGCATTTTCGTGCATGTCGGCGCCGATTGGGCTTCGACTATTCCGCTGCTTGGTGCAATCTCTTCCAGAGACACCCAACGCTGGGATAGTCCATCTTGCTTCTCAACTTCCACTAGCGCCCATGAAGCACGTCGAAACGAGGAGCCCAATCCTCCATCCTCTCGGTAAAGTCGCACAGAGGCAAGGACGAGTTGATTTGTTGTGTGATTTCCCGTCGACGACCTGATATTTCGGTGTGCTTCTTCCTCGTCAAGCAGCCACTCAGCGATTTTGGCGGCGTGGAGGCTATCCCAACCCCTTTCGCGCCGGCAGTATTGCCTCAGAGCACTGATTGCTGACCGACGGGTTGATAGGTTATGAGATTCGGACGCGATGAAGAATAGGTTCAGGATGAACTCAAGATTGTAACCGAATCGCACTGAGCGCCCGTCTGATATCGCCAAAGTTGCATGACCTCTGTAATTGACCTCAGTAAAGTGGTGGCAGGCCTTCAGTAGTGTTCTGAAGGACTCATCGCAACCCTCGAACATTTGAAGCCGAGGTTTATGTGAGTTCATTAGTACGAGACGACATGTTGCATGCTGGACTCGTAAATAAGCATCTCGTAGAGTGTCAGAGCCGCGACCTTGAGATCTAAAAGTCTGCTCCACATCATTCAGACCTTGATCCAGCGTTTGAAGACAATGTCGTTGCATACGGCGCTTTTCTGCTGCAGGGGCCGAGGAGAAGCCTCGAAGCTCTTGACACACTTGATGGACAACGTCGTTGATATCAACGTGCATATTTTCCTCGGCACCTGGGGCCTCACTGGCTCGAGATGCCTTCAGACAGAATCGTTCGATGACCCTTCGCAGGGCAACCTCCATGGAGGCTTGAGCCGACCCTTGGTGTGCTCGAAAGATTGCCACCGCTGCCTTTACGTGGATGAGCGCCCTCGGATGATCATTTCGGTGTGCTTCGATAACCACCAAGAGCAAACAAGTCACCATGGACTCAATCCAGTTCAAAGTGGCCGCTTGCGTGGACGCCATATACCGGATAACTCTCATGTACTGTAATTCACAAAAGGTCCAATACGCTTCCTGTTTCGCTGGAGCGATCATACTGCCAGCGTATGCTGATACAACGGAGACTGCCCATCGGACGACGGATGTCTGATGACAGATTTGTGGGACAGACCGAGTGAACAACCCTAGATCTGACTCTTCTGAAACCTCAACGGCAGCTCGGCATAGGGTGACATAAATCTGGAAAGCTTGAAGTACTTGCGGACTATCGTTCATTGCCGTCGACAACGGTCGCACCATTTGCGATCTCGAAGCCGAATACATTGCCAGGCAGCGCGCCTCGCTTTGCCTACATGCGTCCAAGGTTTGCTTTTCAGCTGGCTGACATAACTGGTTGGCCCTTTTGCGCGGACGACCAGACTCGAACACCCATGGCACTGGAGTGTTGTAGCCACCACATATTTGTCCTACTCCCCGGCATCGCTGGCACTCAGGCTTGGATTCATCGCACTTCACACGTCGCTGCTTACAGGTCACGCAGCCACCGCGAGATTTGTGGTGCTTGGCTTTTCTGCGCTCCAAAACTAGGAACATCGCTTTGGCATACTATCTCTTGTGGTATGGCGAGATAAGAGCCTTGAAAAAGGTTTCGAGATCGCGAAAGGGGAGCTCGACCATGGTCCAGACCAGTGGATGGCAAGATTATCAAATCTCAGGGCGTCCATCCTTTTTTCAGCGCAGGGCGCCTGATATGTGAATCCTCCGGTGGTCTTGGAAGAGTGTTATAAGCGAGCTGTTGTCTTGATTTGAGAAACTGACGTATGATGTCACATGCACTGTTATCGTTCTCCGTGAATGCATGTCGCCTTTCTCCCTAAGCGTGCTTCGATCAAATCAACGTTCGGTGACATCCTCGCACAACGCTGGCATTCTTCGCACACGTTGAGCGCGTTGAGTCACCTCCAATCGCATCCAGACTGCTCATTTTCGCGGGTCTCGGCTTCCTGCTCAAGCCCTACGATGAATCCCTGCCAATACTAGGACTTGAAACTACGAAGTACGAAGTACATAACAATCGAAATGAAGCACTTCACCACGAGATACGGCTATGACACGAGACACTCGATCAGCACGCCATCGCTGAGCTCAGTCGTGCCAGGTAAGATTTGGTTCAAGGATTGGCATTCGATCCATGAAAGCGAGAACAGGGGTTGAGATTGTTGAAATTGATCTCTCCCAACACTCGACGCTGGGTAAGCCTGTTCCCAGAGGACGGCACTGAGTACGGGGGACTGTGTCGATCACCATCGACTGGTATTGCATGACTTGCCACGTTGAAGGGTCTATCAGCTTTCCCTGCGTCGACTCCCATTGCGTGCTGCGAGAACCGCATAACGCAATCGTGCTTCTCCACCACGTGAGCACGCGATTCTCATTTCCTCCAGATATCTCAGCGAATGAAAAAGCCTTATATCCAACGTCCAGAGAAGACGTCTTTCTGATTATCACTTAAAAGGCAGGTGGCACGGCGGTACTGCGTAAGTCAGCGCTACGACTAAGAATTTCAGATGTGCCGTATTATGCCGATGCTCTGATATAATCGTGGTATAAGTACTTCGGGGTTGTATCAGGTAGGAACATGTTCCTTTCGTCTCACCGTCCCATTACCAGCGTTTCCCCCAATCCAAAGATGGCTGTGGAACTTCTAACCCAGGCCGATGGCTATGGCATTATAATTGGCCTTTCGGTGCTGTTCTGCCTCATTATCATCGCAGCAGTTCGCATACAGAAGAGGTATCTCTCCGAGGACAGCGATCATTCAGAGATGTTCATGGTCGCCAATCGTTCCGTCGGGACTGGACTAACGGCATCAGCTGTTTTCTCCAGTTGGTAAGTTCAAATGGCTACGTATAAAACGATATATATTAAACATGTTTCAGGATGTGGATCAATGAAAGTGTTTTCTCGGCCGCCTACACCTACAAATGGGGCATTGCTCTTCCCATCTGGTGGGCGAGTGGGCTGTCTTTCCAGATTGCCCTCATGGCAGTGCTCGGTATCGTGGCAAAACTGCGAGTACCCTATGCACATACCTCACTTGAGATCATCAAAATGAGATATGGCAAATACGCCCACTGGCTGTTCATCCTGTTGAACTTGGTCAACAATGTCTTCGGCTGCGGTAGCATGATCCTGGCAGGCGCTCAGTTGGTGACTGGAATGACCGGCATGCACGTTATCGCTGCATGTATCCTGATCCCTGCAGGAGGTAAGATGGGTCACATTCAAGAGGGCATGCAAAAGCTGATCTCTTCCTCCAAGTCGTCATTTACACGGCTGTTGGCGGACTCAAGGCCACATTCTTGACCGATTTCCTGCATACTACCATCGCTCTGATCCTTCTGATCTACGTAAGTATTTCTCTCATTGGATGACTGTGCACTCGTGACACATGTCGTCCCATCCCGCCGTCTGGCAATCGGGGTTTCTGACATTGCCCAGTTCTCTCTCGCAGTCTTGACGAACGAGCACATCGGCGGACCGTCGGGGTTGTACGAGAAAGTCAAAGCCACAAACGACTATATTCCAGGCAACTACAAAGGCTCATTGTTGACCATGAAATCCAAGAGCTGTAAGGCATAAATTGGCATGTCTCGTCAGAGGGCTATATTAACGTTTGGCACAGCACTTCTTTTCGGCCTCGTGCTGAAGTTCGGCAATCTTGCACTCGTGCTCATGGACACGGCCTTCTGGCAGAAATCGTTTGCTTCCGAGGTTCATTCGACTGTTCCAGCATACGACCTTGTATCAGTCGTCATCCTAGCCATACCATGGTGCACCGGTACCATCATCGGTCTCAGCGCCCGTGCGATCGAAAAGACTCCTGTCTGGTTTGATTATCCCAATACCCTCACTGTTACCCAGGTGAACTCTGGTCTGGTGATGCCATATGTACTCAGGTCCTTGCTTGGCAGTGGTGCCACCGCCGGTCTGCTTGTTCTCGTGTTTATGGCCATCACCAGTACGGTCAGTTCGTCCATGATAGCGGTCAGCAGTATCATCTCTTTGGACTTCTTCCGTAGTTACATCGACCCACGGGCGTCTGACCGCAAGACACTCAAGGTGAGCCACTGGGGTGTCGTTTTCCACGGCTGCTTCATGGCTGGCTTTGCCATTATGCTGGAGTATGCGGGTGCAACAAACAACTGGTCCACTTACTTCCGCCCTATCATTGCCTGCCCTGGCATCTTACCCATGATTTTGACGCTCCTTTGGTCAAGACAAACGAAATTAGGGGCAATATTGGGACCTATCCTTGGGCTTTTGTCTGGAGTGGCAACTTGGCTTTCACTGTCATGGAAGTGGTCCGGTGTAATCAACATTACATCGACTCAGGACCAGTTACCAGGCCTCTATGGTGCTATCGTGTCTTTCTTCAGTCCAGCACTATATTCCATCATCATTTCGTTGATCTGGCCAAGCCGTTTCGACTGGCGCGAGTTCCTCAGGATTGACCTTATCGAAGACAGCAGCCAACCAAACAGCTCGTTGCAATCCAAACTACCCAGTAGCGAAGTCGTGAACGAGACACTTGACACGGAAGAAGGCTTTGAGAAAGGAACCTATCTCACAGGCGGAGAAAAGGGTGGCCCACTTACTGGTGCGCCACACCATCCAGTGAATGCACGACTCCCTATCGACGAAGTCGTTCACCCTTTCGACAACGAGACCCTTCGGCATATCAAGAAGTGGTTCAAGATTGCCAGCATCTATTTTGTGATCAACGTCCTGGTCACTATCGTCCTTTGGCCTTTGCCTCTATACCGGGACTGGATCTTCACAAAGAGCTTCTTCGGCGGCTGGATCACCATGACTATCATCTGGCATTTCGCCGCAATCTTCGCTGTCATCGTGTATCCGTTCTGGGACGGGCGACATGAGATTGCTCGAGCAGTTCGTGGAATGGTGAGAGAGTGGAAGGGGAGGAAGTGAGTCGGTACATGTAAGGTATCGTCAATTGTACTAACCCGGAGGATCACCTTGCTAGATAGATAGACCGCCAGAACAATACCTAGACAATTGATTAGTATGAAGCTTTCACGTCCCTGAGAAATGAGACCCCTGAACGCTGGCATCCTCCAGGTGGGTCCTACAGTATAGTAGGAGGTGCGCTTCGGTGTCGATTCACCTTCCCAATTGCATGAACAGCCGCCAAGAGAACTTTTTGGTATGCGGGGAGAAGAGCTGCGGGCGCGACCGTTGGGCACACACGACTCATACAGGGTCATCCTGAAGACTCACAACAGCCAATTCAAGGCCCAATAACGCTACAGCACACCAACCTCCTGAGTGTGACCTGACTCATACATTCCCTTCATAACTTGGCGCCCGTTTCCAGCTACGATGTCCGAATCAACAGATCCCCCCCAGACCGAGCTTCCATCTCGAGAAAAAGCACCCAAGGACAAGACCTCAAAGAAGATGGACAAGAAGCCTGCGCCGGAGAAGGGCATTGGAAAGGCAGAAGCCAAAACACCTCAATCTAAAGGAGCAGGAGGAAAGAAGAAGAAGATGGAAGGAGCCGCACTCATCGGCATTGATGTCTCAAAAGATACCGACTTTTCAGAGTGGTATCAGCAAGTCCTGTTAAAGGGAGACATGCTCGACTACTACGATATTTCGGGTTGTTATATCCTGAAACCTGCTTCGCAATTCATTTGGGATGGAGTGCGCGACTGGTTCGACAGCCGAATCAAGAAGATGGGTGTCAAGAACTGCTCGTTCCCACTGTTCGTCTCCGAGGATGTGCTGAACCGCGAAAAAGCCCACATTGAAGGATTCGCGGCCGAGGTCGCATGGGTGACACACGGAGGCAGCACGAAGCTGGAAAAGAAGATTGCTATCCGTCCAACCTCCGAAACGGTCATGTATCCATACTACGCCAAATGGATCCAGAGTTATCGTGACCTTCCCCTCAAACTCAACCAGTGGAACTCGGTGGTGAGATGGGAGTTCAAGCATCCTCAGCCGTTCTTGCGAACGCGGGAATTCCACTGGCAAGAAGGACATACTGCTCACTTGACGGAGCAAGAGGCGGGCAAAGAAGTTCTGGACATTCTGGACCTCTATGCTGGTGTGTATGAACAACTCCTCGCAGTCCCTGTGATCAAGGGCAGGAAGACGGAGAAAGAAAAGTTCGCCGGTGGTTACTACACGACTACCGTCGAGGGCTATATTCCGGCAACAGGACGGGGTATTCAAGGCGCAACATCACACTGCTTGGGCCAGAATTTCAGCAGAATGTTCGGCATCACCGTACAGGATCCCAACGCAAAGTCCGAGGAAGAAAAGAAGGACCCGCTGCATGTCTGGCAGAATTCGTGGGGCTTGTCTACTCGAGTCATTGGTGTGATGGTCATGATTCATGGAGACGACCGTGGTTTGGTACTTCCACCCCGTATTGTCGAGACTCAAGTTGTTATTGTGCCGGTCGGCGTGACTGCGAAGATGACAGACGAGGAGCGGGAAGCCTTGTACAAGGAGATCGATGGTCTGAAAGAGGTATTGAAGGCTGTCGGTGTGCGAGTCGAAGCCGACTTCCGGGAGGGATATTCTCCAGGATGGAAATTCAACGACTGGGAACTGAAGGGCGTGCCGCTTCGACTTGAGTTCGGACCTGGAGAGAGCAAAGGTCACTTTGTGACGACTTCCCGCCGAGATCTCCCCAAAGCCGATAGCAAAGGTCAAATCGCAATCACCGAGCTCAACACTGCCGTCCCAGAACTTCTCGAGACTATCCAGAAAGACTTGTATGATCGAGCGGACGCCAAGTACAAGTCACATATCAAGAAGATTACTAACTGGGACGACTTTGTACCGACCCTGAACGACAAGAACGTCATTCTCTTGCCTCACTGCCTTACAGAGACATGCGAGGATCAGATCAAGGACTTGAGTGCACGCAAAGCGGAGGAACAGAGTGGTGTGCCACAAGATGAACGTGCCCCGAGCATGGGAGCCAAAAGTCTTTGCATTCCATTTGAGCAGCCAGAAGGAATCGAGAAGGGTGTTACCAAGTGCGGGAATCCCAACTGTTCGAACTTGGCCGAAGCCTGGTGCATGTTCGGCAGGTCATACTAGACAAGGAATCAAGAAGATCAGGGCAGACTGCACCTGACGGATAGAAGAGAGTGACGATATGAGTGATGATTGTGATTGATGATATCCAAGGCTTGACAACCAGCGACATTGCGAAAGAGGTGTTGTTGTATGATCACAAGACCCGATCGATGTCGACATTCATATGGTGTACAGGGACATGCATGGCCAGCTAGGCTTAGCTTTATCACCGAGCACTCTCGATAAAGCGGACGATAGGAGAATTACTGGCCAGGAACAGGTTAAGATCAACCCTGCACGAAGCCTGGAAGACAGCGGTCTGATACACAGATCCAATGAAAGTCCAGTTAAAACATGACAGCTTATCTTGGGGCGTGTATAAGGGGGTGCTTGGCGGGGTGATGGTGTTACAATCTCTCTATCTGCTGCACACCGATCCGATAAGAACACTACCTGCGGATCTTTAGCCAAAGAAGAGCGCAACTTGCGCCGTAGATGCCAAAGATCGGATGTCGCCTTTTTGGTTGACTGCGCCGATGAGCAAGATAACTTTTTTCATCAAGCCATGAATGAGCCTAGACCTAGTTACGGAGTGCCCGTACCAGTGGCTTAAAGAATTTTATATAACTCCCAAAGTTCCCCATAGTTTTGCCTGCCAGTGTCTGGCGGTCCAGTATCCTTATCGCAATCGCCAACGTGCACCTTTTAAGACTCCCTCTCTGCCCCTCTTTCTTCATCCATTTTCCCTCTCTACGTACCTTTTTTTTTCCTGGTCCGTACCGACGGTAACACCAGCAATTCAATAGACTCCTCTTTTTCGTTTCTCCTGGGCCTGGATTAGGGCTAACGTCATGACGCCCATTTAATTTGCCAAAACTTCTCTTCCGCTCTAGGGGACTTCTGGCCGGATGCGGTGCCCCTAGGTGTTTTTTCTCAGATCATGGGCCGGCACCATCATCTGAGACTTCCTGAACACCTATACCTTTCACCTCCTACACCTCCGCAGCCTTCTTCATTCTTCCCTTCTACTGCTTCGTCCTTTTCGGCCATTTACGCCACCCCATTATTTCAAGAGACTGGTCGCTCTACCGCCCTTACAGCGTTTGCAGTCGGAGACCGCATTCCAGGCTTCAAGACTTCAGCCGGTGAGTTTGAGCACTGAGCACGCGACTGCCCCAGCAACCTAGCCAGCAACTGACAGCTGTGACCCCAGCATTCTTCAACACTCTACGAGCGAATCTGATTCTCGACCCCGAGTCTTCTCCCGCAAACACCCCCGACCTGCGACCGACCATGGCATCCTCAGGTACATTACCCCCGCCGTCCCCATCGCCGCTCGCGCACAGCGAAGAAGTCGATGCGACCGAGGATGACACCGTAGTCGTAACCACGCCCGAAAACCCGGTCGACGAAATCCCCGACTTAACCACCAAACCCGCGGTCAGCGTCGACGACAAAGTCGAAGCCCTCCATTTACTCGCCGACTCGGTCGCGCAGCAACGACAAGTCGCTTCCAACTTCGTTATTCTCCACCCGTTGAGTCTCGGAACGTTCGTGTTGCTCTTCGGCATGATATATCAGTACATGTACAAAGGCGAGCGGTCCGACTGGATGTTGATAGGCACGACGTCCGCCGGCGTGCTGATGTCCATGTTGGTCACGGTCCGCTGGTTGGCAGGCGGGTATATCGACGAGGCCGAGAGAATAGGGACATGGAAATGGTTGGATCAGGGACGCGACGCCGACGCAAGTCCCGCGGTCGGCGAATCGGATGAGATTCTCCTCACGCGCTTCGGCGACGAAGTCATTGGTACGGTCATCGTTCGTGGAGAGCGGGATACAGGCGCCAGCAAGAAGCCCCGCCGAAATGCACCGACCACAGGAATCATTCGAGGATGGACCGTCAAGCGGAGGTATCGCGGCAAGGGTATTGGACAGGGTCTGCTCGAGGAGGCGACCAAGTTGTGCCAGACCAAGGGGTGGGGTGGACCTGACTTCGCGGACGATCATGCGCATAGTACGCGAATTATGCCCGCGACGTTTAACACCGGGTTCAAGAAACGAGACCGCAAGGCGCGGGAGATGTTGGAGAAGGTTAGGGATGATATGGTGCCGACTACGAAGAAGGGAAAGAGGTGATTGTGGATTACAAGACTCTTTATGAAGATATTTATACCCCCAGGGACATAGGTTTTGGTGTTTAGAGGTTGGATGGATAATGTAGACCAGACCATCTCTTGGTGTCAAGTAATGGCCAAAATGTCATATTGGACACTCTATTTCCCTCCGATCTCAGTCCCATATCCGGGCTGGTAGATGGGAGGACAAACTCCAAAACTGCCTCTAATCCTCTGTCTCTCCAAGCTGTGAAAGTGCCGCTGTGACACGTTAGCAGCCACAGCGTTTAGCCGCTGCAAAGACAAACTCGCGCTGGTATTGATATTGTTACAAGAAATATTCGCCCACAGGCTTTTTCGCGGGCATGCCCCTCGTGCCTTGCGGTGCCGCTTCAAAAACGCGGTACCTCCGGCCTGGCGTGGCCAGATTCCACAGCACGCCAGCACCGCCGCCAGATCCATCACCACCAACAGGTTCTCGTCGTCCCTGATCGCCGTTTGCTCGGGCGATGCAGCCACCATTGCTCCCGTCCTCGCCTAGTTCGAGAATTGCAGCAACATTGCCACACCTGTAGCAGTAATTTGGTGCGGACCAGACTGTTACTATGGTCTTGTCGAACATCTCTTTGTAGCCTTCCATTACCAGTTGGTGGGCGCGGGCGATCAATGACAGATCATTATTGTGGTTGAAGTGCCGGACGATGTCGGCACCGAATAGAAAGCCAGCACCACGTGGTGACAGACCCCAGCCCTCGATCTCGTCCGGATCTGACCACAGAAGATCACACATGGCGCCTTCATGGGGGACTTCTTGTTTGCGGTCAATCATGCGGATTTTGTCGACGGTGTCGATCAGCGGAGAGAGGCCGCCGTGGACGCATAGGACGGCGCCTGTTGTAGAGGTTGGAGGGGAGAATAGGGAAGGAGGCGGTGGGGTCGCTTGTGATGGGAGACTCGAGGGCGGTTCTTGGTCGACATCAGGAGCGGGTGATATCCGGCTTGCATTGGATGTTTGCGAACCGAGTGAAAGACCTGCAAATTGTCGTCGAAGCGTCTTACTGAGTATGTCGCCATTAGCGTTCAGCACTTCTGATTCGACGTCTTCGTCATCGGGTGGAAGGGTGGATTGTGTGTTGTCGTTATAGGATGACGATCCCGCTGGAGGTGGTACATCTGTGGTTGCGCCTAGGATTAATGCGCCCAAAGCAAGGTAGTCGAACACTTCGCAGCAATATCGCCAGACGTTAGCACTGCCATATTTGCGTATACATTCGTCGTAGAAGCCATAGACGGTTGTGATTTGCCTTGACTCATGATTTCCCCGTATTAACGTTATCCGGTCTGGGTATCGCACTTTTAGACAAAGGAGGAGTAAGAAGGATTCGAGAGAGTAGAAACCCCGATCAACGAAGTCGCCCATAAACAGGTAGTTTGTGTCTGGTACGTCACCGCCCACACGGAAGAGTTCCATGAGATCGTGGAACTGGCCGTGGATGTCGCCACATATTGTCACCGGCGCGTCGACTGTGACCACGTTTCCTTCTTCTATAAGCAATTCTCTGGCCTTATAGCACAGCTCTCGGACCTGAGGCTCTGGTATGGGTCGGCACGCGCGCAGTTGCGAGATGGCTCTAAGGTGTAGTCAGCATCGTATGAAGCGATAAGATGGCATCGGACAGTGACGACTCACTTGTCGAGATCGCTCATCGCAATGAAGATGGATTCTCCTGAGGCTTTCGGGACATGAGTGTTGTTTGGGTGGTTTAATCAAAGCTGCGCGAGGAAGAATTGTCCAGGCAATTTTACGCAGGACGAATTTCTTGGTGGGAACTTCGCTGCCTTCGAGGGGATGCGCAAATCGGATATGCTTCAGAGATGAGGCTGCAAAGTGTGTATAATGCGAGATGATCTTAAGATCGTCGCTATGGTCTTGAAATGTGAGTTATGGCAGGATGGTCGATGATGGCGATGGCGATTATCATTTCACAATGCGGATTGAGTGCCTGCTTCTCGGAGATCAGATCTAAAGGGCCGGTAGCATGATAAGATTAGATTGCGTCAAAGGAGATCTCAACTCCACACTTTTCACCACTGGCACCTGCAAGCTGCAAGCCATCTCATCTCATGATCAAATCAGAGCTTCAGGAATGCGGACAGTCCTCGTGTTCCGACATTGAATTTACCAAGTTCGATATTCTCTGCTGCACCATTCAACCCGAACCAAGAGTTGTACAAGCTCTTCTCACACGACGCGATCACCTACTTTCGACTACACCTGAGTGTGCAGCATCATCACTCTACGTGTTCGCCTCGTACTTTTCAGACCACATGACACCCGAATGAAGCAACCTTGAAGCACGTTCTCAAGTCAACAAAACGCATCCTACACTTCGACAAGCAGCCAAAGGGCTTCTTCACAATGCCTCCACATTTACACCCTCGTTCGACAGCAACCTCCACATTATTTGCTGGCACTCTACTCGCGTCTTTTGTCGTGGTGGGCATTCCGCACTTGTTCCCATGCCCGCGGCCACGGAAAGGATACGCAGATGCAGAAATCCAATTCGATGCAGAAGGAAGACCAGTAAGGCGAAAATCTGGCCAGAATGCATCAGATCCCTCTGCGACGTCAAAAGACTCCTCAGATTCAGTCAGGGCAACAGTGCAACAACAAGATAAAAGCTTACGAAAAGGACTTGCACAACGCAAAGATATTGAGGAGGAAGCTGCGTTATTTCGCGAACTACAACGGGAAGCAGAAATGTTAGATAAACAAGGCCATGAATGCCCTGTCCCTAAGCCAAGGGGTATGCTTGGACGACTGCTGGGCTTTGATGACAAGAATATGGTTGCTGGAGCAGATCAGAAAAGCTGAGATGGATTCGATGATTGAACATGACATGGACTGTGTTCAGTACACTTAATGAAGCATGCTTGAAGACCGCCGGGAGTAAAGTCAATGCTAGAGTTGGGTTAGCAGGCGGAAAAAACAGGCAGTCATATCGACGCGAACAAACGGCCCTTGAATCCGGCGGCCACCTAGGGCACAACCAAAGCAATTTCAACGTTGCGTACAGGTCGTCCGCCCATGCCTAACGAGGAATGTTTGGTGTTTAGGCCGGAGCTCGTCAGGAGAGCAACGCATGGTGCAGATGCGTTAACCTGGGCAGGATATCAGCATGGCAAGAGGGATTCAGCATGCACTCAACTCCAGGAGGACGTTGACGTTATCGCGAGTTACTAGAAGCGAAGAAAAACAGGGGATAAAACGGTTTCAATTTTCTCCAGGATCACACCTGGGAACTCGCCCTAGCCAACGAGCATCGGTATTCAAGAGAAACGACTATCTTCACACAGTTCAACTCGCCTCAGTTCCACCACCTCCATCGCCACTCACTCCTCCCTCTGCTTCAACTTCATGCCCGTCTTCCAGTCCAGTTCCATTGCAATCCTGGTCATCCTGTCAAAAATTGGCTTGCCAGCATACCTCCAGAACGCGCCAACCCTCACACAGGTCTCCTTCTGTTCAGTGACGAACCTTTCGAGGTCTTCTTTGACCTGGACCTTCAAGTTGGCCACGATTGTCAAGGGAAGCGCAGACGTTTCCTCGCTTGACCTCTGTGAGCGACGGTTCTCTTTCTTTGATCCAGCACCACTGCCTGGGACAGAAGCACTGATGTGTGTCGCATCAATACCAAGCTTTGACAAGATCGCAGCAAGGATGTTCTCCCATTCTTCCTCCTTCTCGTCCGCCTGGCCACCCCTGCGGTCCGATCTGCGTTTCTGGGCGATGCTCGAAAGAAGCTGCTTCTTGTGGGTTTCTATGTTGGACACATAGCCAATGTTTCGCCTGATGACATCGTCAATTTCCTTGTCTGATGCAAGGGGATGTGTGTCTGCAGAGTTCGCTGCGCTGTCACCATGAAGAATTCGTGCAATGAGTGCCACATCCTCACCGCGGACGTTGATGGTATGCTTCTTTTGGTTCTTTGCAGCCTTCGACTGAGACTTTGCGGATTTTGCGGCTTTCTTTTGCGCGCGAATTTCAGCCTTGGTGAGCTTTGGTGGTGGCATTGTCTCACTGCTTTGTGTGGTATCTTCAGTGATGACAGGCTCGAGGAGGTTTTCTGCATCGTCTGCGTCGTCATTGTGTGGTTGTGCGATATCATCTTGACCAGGCGCGTCTTCATCTCCAGCAAGTGCGTTTTCTTCATCGTCGGCATCAGGGCCAGGAGCAGCTTGCTCAGGAGGATTGTTATTGATGTTCAATTGTTGAAAGACGTCTCTCAATCCTGAGGGATCTGTGCCCATGGCTACGGCATACTCTGCGACGAGTTCTGCGATCTATCCGAAACATTGTCAGTATGAATTTCGGCCACGACCTTTTGTTGCAGACGAAAAGGGGCTCTTACCTTTCTGTGCCTTTGATCATGCAGCTCGTCTGTCTGGATGCACGACATACAGTTGTGACTTGTGCCAATTGCGTGCATCGTCTGGTGGTAGCGATAACAAGGAATGGAATGAACGCCATAGCATGTCAACTTGGCTTTAGGGTTGCTCATTTTCATGGAACAGGAGAAACAGCTGTGCTCTGTTCATGGAAGTCAGCTTCTGGCTTTTTGTGGCGCGGCCGCGTGCAGAAAGAATAGTTTGTGGGAAGACTCACCAAGACCGGACGCGGATTCCCATCTGAAAGGACTGTTTGGGATAGAGAGATCCATTTCGCCGAGAGAATTTTGAGAACGGGTCTAGGACAAGTGTGCTTGCGCCGAGAGCTCTGATCGCCTTTTTCTGCCGACGAGGGGATGCGCGAGGGGATACGCCGAGAGATTCTGTTTTCGTGATCGGTTGCTAGTGTGATGATGTGAAGATATTAAGATACACGACTATGCGACGACGAACGTGCGATAGAAGCGCGACAAGCAGCAGCGAGTATGGAATGGGAGTTTCAGCAGCGAGATGATCAGCGACGGGATAAGATCGACAGCGAGATCGACAGCGAGGTCGATGTTTGTTGTGGACAAGTTACAGAAACGGATGAAAACAGAGAAATTCCCTGCGGTGATTTTGGGGATTTCAAGTGAATGCTCGAACCGTGCAAAAGGCGGATTGTCCTGTCGAGGCAGTGCACCATGTCACTGTCAGGTACGGCAGTATACGACATTCACATGTGCCATGGCATCAAACAATAGACTGGCGGGTATAGACGGTTGAGACTGGACACCAGTGGGAGCGAATGAGCGTATGCTGTTCTACATGCTTGCCGTCGGTTTTGATCGGCTACAGCTCGACTTACGACGAAATTGAGTATTATACTATGTGGTCGAAGAAGGACATAATGGTGGACGGACGCAAGCAGCAGATTGCTGGATCATGGACATGGGACAAGAGGCAGACAGGCTGGTCTAATGCGGAAAGAAGGGTGTATCGCCATCGACATGGTATCAGATCTGGAAGCAGACAAAGAATTAGGAGACATGTTTTATCAACAAACCTGCGATATCATGATCGGGGCTGGCAAGATCAGTATCTACTGCTAGCGGGCCCCTTTTCGCGGCAACTTGCCAGGAAGAGCCGAAAGCCGGCTGCGACTTTCCGGAAAGCACAAATGGTGGATTTGAGTAGGCCATACAGCAAGGCTGTGCTTGATAGGGGTATTCCATGCCTAATGCCTAATTACTAACACCTTAATGTCAATGGATGGTGCTTGTCAAGACATAAACCAGTGATGGATGCATCAGATATCATTGCTTGTATATAATGAGCGTATACATTTCATGTTTTCATTACTCGTGGAGTCCACACTCAATTTCGATCAACACGTCCAAGGAAAGTCCTTCGATTCCACCTTTGCTTTCATCCAACGTTTCCTTATATCAAGTAGTTCGCTGCGCGCGAATTTTCTCTCCAACCGTTTCATCGGGCCGCATACCCGCATAGCGCGAATCCGCGGCCGAACTGGTTGCTGGTCCAGTCTAGTTGGCAACACCAACATCACGAACCAGCCTAGCCGTGCACCACACATATGGATAATTTCTCTGATACCAATTCACAAAGGTCTTGCGAAGTGCGATCCTAGGCACGGTAGCCCAGCTCCCACCCAGACAGATATTGTGCTTGTCGTCGAAGAAGTCGGCGGTATACCCTGGGTACAAGTCCATTGCTTGAAAGCCTTCGTGCGCGGCCAACGAAGTGCTGGTCCACTCCCACAATCCACCAATGTCGCCTTGGCCGCGGAGACGGGCGCTGTCGGTGACGGGGGTGGGGTGCCAGGCCTTGAAGGCGATATTGTGGGATTGGAGGTCGATGAAAAGAGAACGAGGGTCTAGTTTACTGTCGTTGCTACTGCCTGCGGCAGCAACAGCGCCGGTAGACGAACCGTTGGATGGCGGCGTCTCGGTTACGCCTTCGTTCGACAGATGCCTATAACACATACGGTTAGCCACGGAGGTGAAGGTCAAAATCAGGAATTTTGGTACATACCCGTTGACTGCGGAGATCAATCCGCTGCGGACTTTCTCCAGGGTCGAGGCTTGTTGGTCTTGGACGTATTTGTACAGACTCCGCGCTTCCTCGAGGGTCGGGATACGCCCGTTGGACCATTCTGCGTAGGAGGCGAGTTCGTTGTAGGATGCCATGACGGGCCAGTCGAGTGCGTATTTGAGCGGGATCAAGCCGTAGACTGTTCGTACAGCCTTGCCCTCGATCCAAGCTGGGCTGGCCACGGCTCCAGGACTGCTCGAGTGGCCGTTCGTGCCGTTCGCGTGGGCGCCGTTCTTCGTCGTGGTAGCTGGGATTGTGGTCCACGAAGCTGGGAAGGAAGTCTGGTGGGTGACCTCCATGAACCGGGCATATTCTCCGTTGCTGATGGGTCGACTTTGTGCTTCGAACTCTTTGACTGCAACGATGCGAGATGGTCTTTCGTTGTCCCAGCCGAAGTACCGGTCTGGTCCCTCGTTGCTCTCTGGGTCGTCAAGGCCGATCTTGACTTTATCAGCTGGGATGGTGTGCCATTTGTTTTCTGTACGCTTGGAGCGCGCTTCAGCTGCTAGAGCTTCGAAGTCCGGCACTTCTCGCCCTGGTGGTGGGAGAACCCGCTCGCTTTGGAGAAGCATGTAAAGAAAGGTCTCTAGATGCATGGCTTCGTGTTCGTAAGCGAGCCAGAGTCGTCTACCAAGTCCACGATCTGTAAATGCTTCGCCGGATTTGATCTTTTCAGAAATCCTGGCGCGAACACGGTGCTGATAGGTCAAGATATCTTCCAGTGGTGGCCAACTGTCTGGAATCTCGCTGTGATCGTGGCAGACCTCGGGATTGTCCACATCTTGAATTCGGGTAAGCTTTGCCTATGCAGCAACAAGATTGTGTGACTTACCTGGATCAATTCCTCGTTCGAAGATGGACCAGTAGGCAGCTGGCTCTGTTGGCTTTCCACCAATAGCCTTGGTGACATGGATGTCTATGGACAGTTAAGCTTAAGTCGTCAACCAGACCTTTTACTCACCTGCGAATGTAGGAATATGACCAAGGTAGAATATCAGGTCGTTCCGCAATTGGATGGGCTTGTTCAGGAGTTCGTCCCTAGGAACCATGGACTTGGTGACCACATCCCAGGCAGCCCAGAGCTGCTGCCAATCATTAAGGGACGGCACAGGGCTTGCGGCAAACTCCTCTGGTCGCGTTGGGAAGTTGATGTTGGCGGGGGAAAGGAGATGAAGGACTAAACATGTTAGCTATAGCCATTCGAGCGACATAAAATACCCACAATAATCGTTGCTCTTGTTAGCGTAAGCCATCTGCGGGATGAGGCCTGCAGCGTGCCAGAGCTGATCGGTTTCTGCCACAGAATATTTGTATGCGTCCTCAAGATGGATTTTTTCTCCTTTCTCGAATGTAAAGTCGGGAGTCTTGATGTCTTTCAAAGCAACATACGAGGCTTGATGTTTGTTATGTTCCTCGACATACAAGCCTTCGACCCCCCACTCGTCTTGCTTGAACGCTTCGTAACCAATGATCTCGTTGGCATGTGACAGGCCATTACGGTAGAACTTCTCCGTGGTACCTGGATCGTCGTTGTAGGCGTGGAACACCTTCTCGGCATTCTGACACCCATCAAGTCCAACCAGCAGGAAGTCTGGAGTAGCGAGAACATTCTTGAAGTCGGCCAGGAATTTGGCGGCGCCTTCTCTGCTGAAATTGCCTAGGGAAGAACCCATCGTCATGACGCAGGTGATTTGGCCGTCGTTGCGGGACCGTGGTAGCCAGGAAAGAGCATCATCGTATGTGCCGTGCAATGCATGGAATGTCACATATTGATATGTGTTTGTGTCGAGTTGAGAGAACGTTCGTTTCAATTCTGGCAACGACAGGTCCAAGGCGTAGTATTCGACTGGCTTCTTGGCTTGTTCGAACGCTTTCAAAAGAATTTCGATCTTGCGAAGATTCCTTGTCACCCATCAGCACCTGCTATGTGTGCACAAAGAAGTGCAGAAGGAAACTCTTACCCGCTTCCAAGTTCCACAAGACGAGCCTTCTCCGGAAGGCGTGCAGCGATGGCATTGGCATGGGTGTTGAGAGCTTCGATCTCAGCATTGGTCAAATAATATTGGTCCAAATAAGTGATGTCTTCAAAATGCTTCAAGCCTTGTTCTACAACATTTCTTTAGTGTTTGTTCCACACGACTAGAACCTCTGTACCATCATAAAGCAACAAAGTCGGGAAGGTGCGTGGTTCGCCCTCAGTGGGATTCACAGAATGACGAAGAGTCCCCAAGAGTGACTGATGCGACTTGTCGCTTCGAATGTCGAGGATAGGCACCCCGGCAGGTTCGTAAGAGCCCATGGTCAGAAGTTCGGTACTAAGAGATTCACTGACAAAGTACGAGGTAGCGAGGAAATGCTGTTGAAGGATGCACTGATATATACGAGAATCAATAGGATCGTGAAAACTGTGAACTACAAGCATACATGAAGACGTATGTCAGGCCAGAACCCACCCCACCCTGGTACCTTGGGCCAGGCATGGCAAGTTGTCCAGATGCCAATGAATGCGATGATCCAGGCGGGCGCTAGGTAACTCTAGTAAGATGATCATTCTTGTCCCGGCACTTCCAGGACATCAATGCGCGCGTTTCTGCATTGCAAATGTATGTATTTATGGATAAGCCACCCGAGAACCTGCCTGAGGGGTTGGCCTGAGCTTTGGTGGAGCCATTGACGGTGCCAGGGCGAGCACAAGAGGCACGACTTTGACACATCTGCATGATCAAACACCATGTTAGGAAATCGGAGGTTTTCCGCAAAGACAGAGGAATTCAGCAACGGGGCGAAAAGACAGGTGGTGATTCGAGAAGAGCGGCATGTTTCGTGGACGAGGCCAACTGACCAACAGAAAGAAAGTGTGGAGAGAAATGGAGACGCCTACCGCTGACAATGACGACAACATACAGCGTCTTAACGAGTAGCATGGACTGCAACACATCCACACTGCATTGCCACAACGAACGGTTCGGAGAATCAAGATTCAGTTGGTCCGCAGCTTATGATACCTCGTAGCAAGGAAGGATGAAATTTCCGTCCAAGGCTGTAAGCCACAAGGGATTGAGAAGAGGCGGGGAAGAAAAAGCTTGGAACAAAGTGGCTAGCCTCCGGTGCTCTGACATATTCGAAGTGGAAATGTCATTGGAAAGGCTTAATGAGATCCAGCTGGCCGGTCTGGAGTGGCATGACCGAGATATCATGCAAAGATCGAAACAATGAATGGTTGAAGCGTATTCTGGGCGATCGCGGTTGTGCGACAGGACGGCAATGCAGGCACCAAAAAGTAAGCCAGCGGGACGCCCTGAGGACGATTCCGTAATCAATCGCGCTTGGAGCCACATTGCGCATATGCTCTTTCGGGGCGGAGACAAAAGACCTCCCATTGCACCGCAGCGACCATCTCCGGCCACTGAATATCAGTCAGCAACAAGTGACCTTGTCTAGAGCGGCGAACGTTCGTTGTCGAGGGTATTGGGACCCATTTCCCTCTTGCTGGTTGAGGGTTGAGGCTTCTCGATATCCATGAACCATTAACATGAACATGAATGTGAGTATGATCTTGAGGTGGGGGAGTGTTGGGCGTCACTGCCGAGGTGCCAAGATGTGGAAGGAGCGGAGCGGAATAACGTGTCACCGGAGGCCTCGAAGACTCCAACACGAACAGATGTAAACATTGAAGGTTGTACCACTCAATGAACAGCAGAAAGTATTGCGGCAGTGAATAGAACCGTGTCTTTACGCGTCTTGTGTATCTTGCATGACTATACAGCTATTCCTCTGCCTTCAATATCACTTTCAATCGCGACCACGATGATTGTCTGTGCACTTATTCCTCCATCTTGACCCAATCGATTGCATACTCTTCCAGCAATCCTCAAACAAAATGTCCAAGTCCGGTAATTTGGCCGCATTATCGGCCATCCTGAATACCTCGGAGACCCCTACAGTCTTCTACGCCGAAGACCCTCCATATCTACCACGCATCCTCATCTTCTACTATCCTGTACAAGCTGTGGGTTCCCTGGCTTCCACCTCTCGAATTCGTACAACCATCCTCTCTGCTGCAGGCTTCAAGAGCTATGGGGCTTTCTCTGTGGCACCTAATAGCAGCTACTACTCCGCCGTCCACAAACTACCGGAAGACAAACAGAGAGACGATGTCTGCCGAGCCATTGCTTTCGCTCTATGTCGATATTTCTCCGAGATACCAACCGACGTGAAAAATGCCATTGCGGATGAGAACCTACACCATGGGATAGCATTGAAATGGGGCCAGTCACATGCTGCGCAGGTCACTTGTCGAATGAACAGGGTCGTAAATACAGAAGAAGTCATCGACGCACTTCGTCCATTTTCTAAAGACAGGCCCTCGAGTCCCCAAACTCCCATCAAGACAGCCCATATCAAGCCACTTGCTTCAATCAGGAAGACCAGACCATCATTCCTGCCTCAAGACTCCGGCAATGGCGCTTCTAGCCGGGTTAATGCGCTTACACCTGCGAAGAGAAGGATACCAAGCAGTCAGACCAGATCTCCTTCGACGTCGACTCCCGCCAACCGAAAGGCTAGTGCTGCACTCGTGCCAAAACATTCATTGGAGCAGCTCGAATCATTACGTTTCAAGATGTGCGAATTTGTCGATACCGAGGACAGGTATATCACTCGTCTGCAGGAGCTGATAGAGCTTGTCACCCACCAAGGCCGAACACCTAAATCCTTGAGCTCAAAACTATCAAACTCACGTAGCCAGAAAGCCGTGAATGCAATGATCCAGTTTCCGTCCCTGCTCGATCAGATCAAGGACCTCAATCTAGCATTCTTGGACGACGTCGAGACGGCGCTGCAAGGCTCAGAAGACGCTGCTTTGACATTTTTGGACCGCGCGTCCCATGATCCTCAGCTCCTACAAACGTCAAAAGATCCAATGGGTATATCCAGCTTCGCTAAGGTCCTGCTGAACCACTTTCCCAAGTTTCTCATGCCGTACAGAGACTACCTCGACCTCCATTCCCAAGTCGCCATGAATCTCGATCAGTTCTTGAAAGAAGGCACGACATCGACACAACAAGCACCGTCCTTGCTTATGGAGCCAGCTCAACGTATATCAAGATACGGTCTGTACATCGACACTATGCTTCCGCACGTGCCCTCAAATTTCACGGTGGCGACAAGAACTCTAGAGAAGGCTCGCAAAATCATCGCCGAGATATGCGAGATGGAACCTGCAGCATCGACGATCTTGGACTCGCTTCGCATTGAGCACGAAGCACGAAGGAGAGGCCTATCTCCGACAAAACTCCTGTCAGGATTGGCACGATCCACACAGGGGACAATCAGAGAGGCATCAGCCATGACTGGCAGTATCAAGGACCGCGACGGACCTCGCTTCTTCCCGAGCCTGGGCAGAAGCCTCAGTCGACGAACGAAAACACCACGCCCAGGGCTCGCCGGTATATTGTCGGAGCAAGACCCGGAACAAGTCAGCAATGTCCGGTCGGACGAGAACAGACCACTCACCTCGAGCTCGGGTTTGTCGTCTTCAGGATCTATCATGAAACGGCCTCTGACAGCAGGCTCAGCTGGCACAGGTGTCAGCACACATCGCTCTCCACTAAGTCCAGGTCCAGGACCTAACGCTGCTGCGCTTTCGGTACCAAATGGCGATAAGACCAGTCTCGAGCACTTCAAGGCCGAATTGATGCGAGTGGAAGAGGAGAATTACAAGCTCCTTCAAGAGAATGCAGAGCTGAAGCGGTTGATCCGCGAGTGTAAATGTGGTGGTGTCGCTGCTGTGAAGCGCTGAAACGCGTGGTAATTACGACTTATGAGAAGCAAAAATGTCTTGTCTGCCTCTTTTTGAATAGCGTGTATTTCTACATAGTGCAAGGAACACAGCACTTCGCACAGTGTGCGTTACCAAGCGGATTCCCGTCTATCCAAAGCCGGGTAGTGGAGTATGCCTTGTGCTTCTTTACATGTCTTCAGTACCTGAAGAACTCGGCATCCTACTCATCGTCCTCCTCATCCTCATCCTCATCGTAGTCCTCGAGCACATTAGCCCATCCACTCATATATCTCGCATAGAGATCGCGCTCGGTGTTAAGCCTCAGGGCACGCGCCTTGTCCGCATCCTGTCGCCAACAACGCGTTGTGTAGTCGTCGGACGTCGTGACGAGGTTGCCGTTGTGCGTCCAGGCGACCGCCGTGACCTCCTTGCGATGGCCTTTGACTAGGGCAGTCCCATGGTAGTATATCGGGCAAGGACCATCAGGGATGGTCATTGGGAACCCCGTGCGAACAGCGCGAGGATCCAGATGTGGACCTCGCGTAGCCTGGTTGAGGTAGCGCTCGTCAGTGGGAAACAAGACTGCGCATTCCTCGCTGCTGCCTGTGGCGATGACTTCTGTCTGGTCTTCTGCCCGATGGCGGATCGCGAGTTTATCGTAGAATGTCTGCAGGCGGAGTTTTGGATGCCGGAAACCGTACAGTGGTCCTAAGCCGTGCCCTATCGGTTGAGACTGTCTGAACGGGCGAGAGGAAGACGACATCTCAGGCGCGCTACCGAGGACGAGATGCGCCGTGGAATATGTGTAGACTGTGTGATCGCGGCAGAGAGAGTACAGGCGCGAACCGTCGGTGCTGAATGCTATTGAGGTCACGCCAAAAGGTCGGACGTTTTCGTGGCTTTTGGGTTGTTCTGTCGCAGATACTGGGTTAGGCTTGCCAGTTCGCTGCTTGTAGGAGGTCCGCATGTCCCAAAGTTTGATGATTGCGTTGTTTTCAGACGCCGTGGCCAAGAGGTGAGGACGAGACTGGTCCATGAAGGCGCACGTCGTGACTGCAAAGTCGGATCTGGCAGAGACCAGAGGACGTCGACTTGTAGAAATTCGGCTACTGTCGGAGGATGTGTGAGCGTCGCGAATTTCGTTGATAGCATTGACTTCTCGGTTGTTGCTCAGAAACCCTTCAGACTCACGGCGTAGCTCCTTGAACATCGTAGAGCCCTGGGCTTTGGCGCAGCGGAGATCCCATAAGCACACGCCGCCGTCCCGTGAACATGTGGCGAGGATGTTGTTACCTGAACCCGGCTGAAATTGAACTCTTTTGATCGACCCTGTGTGCCCGATCAAGGTGTGGGTAGCGATCTGCTTCTTCATATCAATGATGCGGCAAGTCTGATCTCCCGACGCCGTGGCGAGGAGTGAGTCATCGTTAGACAACTCCATGTCCATGATCGCGTTGTCGTGAGGATGCATAGTCAGAAAAACCTCGTTATACGGAATAGCTGGACTCGAGACATCGTGGATTCGTACGCTGCCATCCTCGTCTCCAATTGCAACCAGTGATACCGTCTTGAAGCCCGCCGCGCAGAACGGCAACGATGCAAAGCGACGATTGTATGCGTAGGAGTCCTCCGAGGAGCTATAGAAGTCCGCTGTCTCGTTCTGCCATAGGCGGCTGTCATTTGCATCGATGATGGTTTTTCTTCCACCGAGCCTCTTATAAAGGGAGGCCGCCGAGGTGCTAACAGAGCGATAAGGCACTAGGCGTGCCGGATATGCCTTAGGAGCACACCCATCCTCATCATCCTCGCTGTCGAAGCATGCGAAATCCACATCGTGTTCAGGTACTAGTCTCGACTCCTCACCAGCCTGCGTGCTTGGTTGACTGCATGGTAGAGTATCCTTCTTGATGGGCGAGGATGGCAGGGACGGCACGGAGGAGAACGACAGCTTCCTCTTCTTGTTCGGTGGTTGATCGGATCGGCTGTTCAAACGAGCCGCAGAAAGGTCTTGTAAAGCTTTGCGTGATGTACGAACGGCACGCTGCAGATTTCGGTGTCGGGGTGTAAAGAATCGATTGAAACGTCTGGGCGTGACGGAAGGATTCTTCTTCGGACGGCTACTTCGACGAGGACTGAGACTCTGATTCTCGTCTGCGGCAATGGCAAAGGTAACTGTCTCTCCACGTGGAGGTCGCTCAGGCGTCAAGTCCATGGCCTTAAGTGAGAGATCAGGCTGGAATATCAATGCTAAGGAGACATAAACGGCATCAAAAGAGACAGTCGCTGGAATGGTGGCAATGGAAGAGGTGTAAGAGCAATAATGAGCTTGGAAGTGCCTGTGGTGCTATGCTTCTGTCATGAGATGTCTTAATTGATTTTCCAGCCTCGAAGAGAGTGACACGCGACGCGTCTGAGAAACTGATAAGATAAGATGGGAATGATTAACTAAGCTTTGGATTTTGCCTTGATGGCTGTGGAGTCCTCCTCAAATCCATCTCCAAAAAAAGTTCCAAAAGAAAGCACTCCAAAAAAATTCCTGGGCCGCACTTGTGATCGTCTGCGCTGTTAACAGAAAAGCACCATTATGCAGCGAGCAACTATCGTCTAAAGTTTGAGTTCGTGGCTGATAGAGATCTCGAGGATCCGGTGCCTTTGAAAGCCAGGCTTCAGTATGGCTTCCACGAAGCGCAAATTGGCGAACGAGCCAGTAACGAACACACCAGCGAACAAACGGTCGAAATCAGATGCAAAGCCCAAGACAAGTACCGCTGCACCCGAACAAAGCAAGAGTCAAAAGTCGAAGCCTACATCTATACTCACGAAGGAACAACCGGCATTTCCTAGAGGCGGGGCTAGCTTGCTCACTCCGCTTGAACG
Source organism: Exophiala sideris (assembly GCA_000835395.1). Taxonomy (NCBI): domain Eukaryota; kingdom Fungi; phylum Ascomycota; class Eurotiomycetes; order Chaetothyriales; family Herpotrichiellaceae; genus Exophiala; species Exophiala sideris. The sequence continues at coordinate 9,367,051 of KN846951.1, read as the reverse complement.
CAAACAAATACAGGTCAAAGCCTCACAAGATGTTGCAAGAGAACGGAAGCAGCATCAGGACCTGTTCGGGTCCGGGCGCACAGAACCAGATGATAATAGCGATGAAGAGGAAACTGGCGGACCACAGAAAGAGGTGAAGCAAGTCAAGAAGAAATCCCGGAAAACCAAAGAGCGGCCTGAAACCTCTACTTCACAAACCCCTGAAGTCCAGATTGGAGGTCTCAATTACAAGCGCATCACAACCGGCTCCCTCATACTCGGTCAGGTCACTTCGATAAGTAGTCGAGTGCTAACTGTGGCTTTGCCGGATAACCTCGTCGGGTACGTTCCGTTGACTGCGGTTTCACCACAATTGAGCGAGAAGATACAAGCACTGCTGAATGACGATGACGACGGAAAGTCCAACAATGAGGAAGAAGAGGACGACCAAGACATTTCTCTTACACAATACTGCCGAGTGGGACAATATCTTCGAGTTGCGGTTACCTCCACAGAGCAGGAGAAGGCAGGGGGAAAAGCATCGGCGCGAAAACGCATCGAACTCTCCATTGAGCCAGCGCTGACCAATATCGGAATCGATCGAGGCAATCTTGCCGCTGGCGCTATGGTCCAAGTGTCTGTAAGCAGTGTCGAGGATCATGGCCTGGTAGTCGACCTGTCATTGGAAGAGGAAAATGTCCGGGGCTTCATCTCGAAGAAGCACCTACCCAGTGGTCTATCTCTTTCCGATGTCAGAACGGGGGCCGTTCTATTGTGCAGCGTCTTGGAGGTTGGCTCCAACAGCAAGGTTGTGAAGCTGATGGCAGACCTGTCGAAGGAAACGACTCTCAAGACGGCGCCATCAATCGAGGCTTTCCTTCCTGGTACTAAAGCCGAGATTCTACTAAGCAGCCGGAATGATGCTGGTCTTTCGGGAAAAATCATGGGTCTACTAGATGTGACTGCTGACGTGGTGCATTCGGGTTCGTTCAAAGACAAGGAAGCCTTCCTCGCCAAATTCGAAGTTGGTAAGAAGATACAAGGTCGCCTTATCTACAACTTTCCCCTGTCCGACACCAAGAAATTGGGGTTCTCTGTATTGGATCATCTTGTAAATCTGGACAACGACTCTTCAGAAGAGGAACATGGAAAACTGGCCTTGTCTTCCATTGTGGACTCTGCCTCGGTGATCCGAGTAGAGCCTGGGCTTGGTGTCTACCTGCAGCTGGATCAAGAAACTACTGGTTTTGCACATATTTCCCGACTTTCGGACAAGAAGGTTGACGCCATTTCGGAGGTGACAGGTCAATACAAGCTTGGTTCGGAACACAAGGCTCGACTTATCGAGTATAACCCCGTCGACCATCTCTACATCGTTTCTCTACAGCAAACAGTCCTTGAGCAACCATTTCTGCGATTTGAAGATGTGCCTGTTGGGGCCGTGGTGAAGGGCACCATTGAAAGGCTCATCATTGGCTCCAGTGGCGTGTCTGGTCTGCTAGTTAACCTGGCAGAGGGTGTGACCGGCTTTGTCCCTCAGATTCACATGTCGGACATTGATCTAAAAAATCCTGAAAAGAAATTCAGAGAGCGGCAGGTGGTCACCGTGAGAGTCGTGTCCGCCGATCCAATTAGGCGCCGCTTGAAGCTGACACTCAAAAAATCTATCGTCAACAGCGATCAAAAGCCTTGGCTACGATACGAGGATGTCGAGGTTGGTGATTCTACTGTCGGCATGTTGGCCAAGGTCGATCGCCACGGCGCTGTTGTTCGGTTTTTCGGTCCTGTACGAGGCTTTCTTCCGGTGTCCGAAATGAGCGAGGCGTATATCAAGGATGCCACGGAACACTTTCGGGTGGGGCGGGTCTTGACTGTGAACGCAATCAGTGTCAATGCCGCTGACCGGCGCCTTACAGTATCTTGCAGGGACGTGAATGCCTCAAATCCGTCCATTGAGAGGTCTCTGGCAGGGTTACAGGCTGGATCCGTCACGAACGGCACTGTTTTCGAGAAATCTGAGAACGACATCCTTCTGCGTCTGGAGGGCTCTGATGCTATCGCCCGGCTCACCCGTGACCATATCTCTGATGGTTCTTCAGAGAAGCGCAAATCTAGGTTCACCAAGATACGGGTGGGCCAGAAGCTGGAAGATCTTGTCATTCTACAGGTTCAGGCCAAGAAAAGACTCGTTGTGGTTACGAACAAACAGAGTCTGCTCAAGGCGGCTCAAGATGGCTCCCTTCTCAAGACTTACGAACAGTTGCAACCAAATGCGCTTGTTACCGGCTACGTCTCTAACATCACAGAGGACGGCGTGTTCGTAAGTTTCGCTGCCGCCATCAGCGGCTTGATCCCAAAGAATCAAGTACCTGTCGAACATGAAGAAGATTCTGTCGACCCGAAAAACGAAATGGGCTTTGGATTGTCCAAATTCCAATCAGTCACCGCTAAGGTCCTGTCCATCGACTACAAGGGTGCCACGCCACGATTCTGGTTGACCATGCGAGACAGAGTCGCTGATGAACCGTCGAAATCGACCCCTGCAGTCTCCAACGAGCCATTACCGGTACTCGTAGAGCCTGTCGATGCCAGCTTGAAGCGGCTGGACGAACTCACGGTGGGCAGGATCACCAAGGCTCGAGTTACGTCGGTCAAGGAGACTCAAATCAATGTGGAGCTGGCTAAGAACGTTCAGGGACGCATCGATGTGTCTGAAGTCTTTGACGAATGGAGGGATATCAAAAACCGCAAAAGTCCACTGAAGCAATTCACCACGAAGCAAGAGCTTACCGTCAAAGTGCTTGGGGCGCACGACACTCGAAACCACCGATTCCTACCTCTGAGTCATCGGCAGGGAAAGAACACAGTGCTTGAGTTGTCTTGCAAAACTAGTTCTGTCGCAGATCCCAGCAAATCCAGTCTGACATTGAAGGATCTATCCGTCGGCTCGTCATGCCTAGCCTTTGTCAACAACATTGCCGAAGACTGCTTGTGGGTCAACATATCCCCAGCTGCACGCGGACGCATCCGAGCCACCGATGTCTCTGATGATTTGTCACTTGCAGCCGACCTGGAGGCGAACTTTCCCGTTGGCTCTGCCCTACGTGTTCACGTTGTCTCGTGTGACCCGGAGAAGAATCGCCTGGATCTCACGGCAAGGTCGGACGCCTCGGTCGGATCACTTACACTCAACAACATGTCCAAAGGACTTATCCTGCCTGGAAGAGTGACGAAAGTCTCCGACCACAATGTTGTTGTCCAATTGAGCGAGCAGCTGGTTGGAGTTGTCGAGCTGATTGACATGGAGGATAACTACGACGAAGTGAATCCTGCCAAGTACCAGAAGAACGATGTCATTCGGGTCTGCGTGCTTAATGTTGACGTTCCAAACAAGAAAGTCACGCTCTCAGCACGTCGGTCGAAAGTATTGAGTTCATCATCGGAGGTTCGAGACCGAGAAATCACCACTATAACCCAACTGGCCGTTAATGACAAAGTGCGAGGGTTCATCTCCAATGTCGGCGAGAAGGGTCTTTTTGTGACCATCGGACACGGTGTCACAGCATTCGTGAGAGTCGGCAATCTGTCAGACAGCTACTTGAAAGACTGGAAGGATCACTTCCAGCGAGATCAACTGGTAGAAGGAAGAATCACCTTGGTCGACGAAGCGTCTGGTCACGTTCAAATGAGCTTGAAGCGGTCAGCACTAGACCCTAACTACAAGGCACCGCTCACATTCAGCGACCTGCACGTTGGAGATGTTGTAATCGCGAAGGTGGTCAAGGTCGAGTCTTTTGGTGTTTTCATCTTGGTGGACGGTTCTGAGAACGTACGTGGACTGTGCCACCGTAGCGAAATTGCGGAGCAGAGGATCGAAGATGCTAGCAAGCTTTTCAGTGAAGGAGATACTGTGAAGGCCAAGGTCTTGAAGATCGATTCGGCCAACCGCAGGGTCAACTTTGGCATGAAAGCATCCTACTTTGCCGATGCTTCTGAGGACGTAGCAAGCGGAGATGAGGTCGATGACGAAGACTCCGATGAAGCTGGCGTCGATCTTGACCAAGCAATGGAAGACGTTGACGACGATGAAGACGAAGAAGGCCAAGATGAGGATGAGGATCCTGATGATTTCAACATCGAGGACGACGACCAAGACGAGGCTGATGACAGCGACGACGAAGCTGCCCCTAGCCTCGCCGGCCCTACCGGTCTCAGTGTTGGTGGCTTCGATTGGTCCGGATCTACAAGCGTCAATTCGAACAAACGTGCCGCCGATGCCGTTGACTCAGACGATGAGAAACCAGACAAGGCATCCAAGAAAAAGAAGAAACGCGCCGCAGCACAGGTCGACCGTACTGCAGATCTGGATACAGATGGGCCACAATCCGTGGATGACTTTGAGCGATATCTCCTGACTGAGCCTGACTCAGGCGCGCTCTGGGTCAGGTACATGGCGTTCCACGCCAACCTGGGCGACATCGATCAAGCGCGCTCTATCGGAGAACGGGCATTGAAGTCTATTGGACTAGGCCAGGAGGCTGAAAAACAGATAGTGTGGACGGCACTGCTTAACCTGGAGGCTGCCCATGGTGACGAAGAGAGAATTGAAGCCATGTTTCGCCGGGCTTGCGAGTACAACGACCCGCTAGAGATGTACAACCGGTTGATCAGCGCCTTCATATCTCTGGGCAAGCACTCCAACGCGGATGACAAGTTTACGGCAATGATCAAGAAATTCGGCGCTCAAGACCCGAAAGTGTGGGTGAACTACGCTACGTTCCTGTTCGACAATATGCGCGACCGCCCACGAGCGAGAGCTTTGCTGGCCAGTGCGATCAGGGTGTTGCCCAAGCACACACACTTCGATGTCACGTTGAAGTTCGCATTACTGGAATTCAGGTCTGGCGAACCGGAACGCGGACGGACCATTTTCGAGGGACTCATCGCCTCGTATCCTAAGCGTTTGGATCTGTTTGATGTGAGGCTCGATGTGGAGGAGAAGGGCTGTGAGACCGACCCGCTCCAAAAGGAGGAGGTGAGAAGAGTTTTCGAGCGGCTTTTCGAGATGAGGTTGAAGCCGAAGAAAGCCAATCACTTCTTCAAACGATGGCTCGAGTTTGAGGAAAAGCATGGGGATGAGAGGAAGGTCGAAGAGGTCAAGGCCAAGGCGGCGGAGTGGGCGAGGAACGCGAGGGAGCAGGTCGAATCTTAGAGTTCATGTACAAGGAGTAGTTCTTCCGTGAACCTGGCATCAGCCTTCGCGTTTGGTTCATCTGTGCAACGTTTTGCCTTTATAGGAAAATTGGCCTGTCATGACAAAAGGCTTGGCAAAATGTGTGGTAGGATGACAAAATTTGTTAGTGATCTCGAGTTTATTCAGTCTGTAATGACACTGTAATTTCTCTCAATGATGATCGGGCACTCCATCTGCAGCCTTGAAATCCGGCCGAAAACCCCTTCAATGTTCTGACTTCATGTTAGAGCCACATTATCTACTGTGGTTGTAGGGGTAATTTTCGTTAGTACCCGTGGAAGTGATCCGAGTAGATCTTGTCATTTGAAGCTCCGTGTCCTGCCCGCGTCACTAACTTGAGTGTGCTTCCATGAATTTCTATGGTTGTTGTCTTTGTCATATGTCAAATGACCTACCCACTTTCCGAGCGTACTAACGAAAATTACCCCTACAACCACAGTAGTCCGTACCTACCTATCTACGAGTACAAGGCTGAGTGTGGCTGACTTTGGTTTATTTTGTGCGGATATATTCTCCATATCTGGTTAAGCGAGAATTTCCCGGCAACGTCGAGCCGAGAAACGACCATTTCTGTCTGTTCGGCACAGGCACGGGATCCTGCAGCCTTTGCTCATCATCAATAATCAATATTGACCTTGTTGGAGTTATTTCGGTCCTGCAGGTTGCAGGCTGGTGCTGTCTTTTCATGGCTCACGTACACCTTCCATGCTGTCTTCCAGGCAATTTTCTTTTCTATTGCGTGGTATCTGCACAGTGTTATGGAGTACAGCTGAAACTGTTACCTGAAATTTACGTGGATTTTTCTGGAAGCTCCAACGAAACCAGGAACGAGATGAGAAAGGCCAGGAACCAGATCCACCATTGTGTACTGTATCGGCAGTTTCCGGTGTTACCATTACTACACCAAATCAATTGCTTTGCCAATCGCCTGGGACTTTTTGACCCAGTACAGAGCTCAGCTTGGTATTGATTCTAGAGTACGCGCGGAAATCCGCCACCATACTATTGTCAGATCCGAGATGATTGAACCTCTCACTCGCTACGATGAGATATGATTTCAAGTTTATATTGGCATATTAAATCGTATAGCAAAATCGAGGAGAATCTGGGGCTTATGGCTGCATCTTCCGGGGTTGTTGTTTTCTCTAACGATTGGGCGTTTGACAGCCTGCAAGAAGCATCATTAGGGCAGAGTGTGGGCAGTTTATGGCGAGCAAAAGCTGTTCTGCAAGCAAGAGTGGGTGACAGGTCCCAATGCTTGCTGCAAATGGCAGTTACCAAAGCTGATTTAGGCAGGTATGCAAGTGCTCCGCAGAATAAATCCAGGCCCTTGGCCAGTGGGAAGATGTCGCTTATGGGTGCCAACACTGTGGTATTCATCCACTTATAAGCGGTTCCATTAGGGGTCATCTCCATTAAACTGCCCGATTTAGGCTTCCGTCATTGCGGCGTCATCCCACGCGCTTTCAGGGTACTCAGCCAATCGCTTTACCCCGATTGTCCTTATCTCTCGCGGAGGCAAGCGCTCCTTTCCGGCTGCAACAGTGCGCGCACACGACTCTGGCAAACACCCGGCCCCTTCGGTCGTACTTCGCACCTGCCAGCCCATCTACATGCCATACGTCGCGAACGGAGCTGAGTTGCCTGCTTTCTCATCATACTACTCATCACCAGAATTTCAATGCGCTGGACGCTGTATCTCTTTTCACTCATGCCACAGTAACGAACAAAATATCCTTCAAAGCCATTATTACCCACCGTATTGTTCTTATCAGCAGCCCACACACCGCCGACACAGTCCGGAGTTTCAGCCTCACCCTTTCCTTCTGCTCGGCCACCTCCAAATATGCTACGATAAGACAATTGAAGCGGTCCACCGCTTTGCGGGCTTTGTGCCTATCATCAACTCGTATGATTTACAGGAGGACTTGAACATGATGATGGTCCCGCGGGCTTTTGCCCAAAATCCTATGGAAAAGAGGCAAACCCTCGACTTCCACGAGAAAGACACTCTTGATAGACGGAAACCGAGCCGCTCGCCCTCACGTTCGGGTCTCTCACAAAGCCTCTCACAGCGAAAAATAGACCCACAAAGCCCTCAGTCAGATCCTGTCAAGATCCCGTCGCGCACCGAGAGACACTCCCAGAGTCCGCCGCGACGGCCGGCCCCTTCGTCGCTTCAGCCTGCGAACAGTCCCAGCAGCACTTCGCTACAGGAATTACCGAAAAGAAGAGAGTCGGCGCAACAGGTTCTCTCATCAACTACGATACCAATCCGGCGGAAGCCGAAACAAAGGTCGGCGCAAAGAATACCAAAAGGTGATTATGTGGCCGATTTCAGTAGATTATTGCGGGACGATGTGCCTTCGAGCGCTGAGGGCAGTTTGTCGGGAAGTTGGACAAATCCACAGTTCGAAGGCCTGTTTGGAGCAATCGATGGCTTGGTCGAGGCTCAGATGTTCGTCGGCAGCGAAGGCGTCGATGCAGGAATTCTGTCGGCGAGGTCACTTTCGACCGAGTCAATGCCTTCACTTGCTTCGCCAGAGTCGCCGGACGATTTCAGCACAACCGATATGACCAGTTTCTCTCCAGCAACATTACGATCGCCGTCCGACCTGCGACTGCGACAGATGGCGAACTCAGAAGACGTCAGCAATGAACATCCCCTGCTATCGCTAGAACAGGAAGAAGAGTACAGTGGAGATATCACGCCTGAACTTTCGCTGTCACCTACACCTACACCCAAGCACAAGCGCAGACTGATGCCAGAGAAACGACCAAGCTCATTCAAATCCAGCCTGACCGCGTCTCTGAAAGCCCTGAAGTCTGCCGCACAAACGATGTCCAACATCGCAAGCACTCCTCCCTTGCTCCAGCCTGAGGATTTCCTCTCGAAGTCCATCTTTGACTTCCAACCCTCATTAACGGATGATCGGCGGCCACCACCGTCCGAAGAACTCCCATCGGCCGCGTTGAGAAGGTATTTGAATGGAAATAATCTTGTGCCTTCCGACTCTCCAGCACAACTACACTTCTGGATGGACGAGAAACCCACGGCTCAAGCAAGGGCAGTCGAAGCAAAGCCCAAGCTCAAAATCAAGCGAAAATACCAAAAGCTTGCGGCATCTGCCGGTCAGGACAAAGAGGTCGCCGGATCAAGGAGTCCTATCGCACAACTTCCGACCATCGTCCCGCTGGCAACCTGTATCCCGTCGAGCATCCGCACGGCCCACGCATCAAGTCCACCAACCTGGCTCGAACCGGACGGCACGCCGAGTAACAAGCATCGCGCGGCGCAAACATTGTGGGAGAACGAGGATGGCCTCAAGGCCGAAGGACAGCCGCGACCTCGTGAACCACGTGAAAACAGGGATTTTCTGAGAGTCTTCGTCGCCGAGATGAACATGCGCAAGAGTGGGAAACTGAGCGATGATGCGATACCACATGCGCGACTGTGGTTGCCGCCTGTGGATATGGGTAATAACGAGCAGAAGAAAAACGTACCGAAAAAGGTGGGCTTGGAACGGTGGCCTAGTTGGGCCATTGATGATGATGAAAATTAACGGCCTCTTGCTTCCTTTTGGAATCTGTGCTATACTGTACCACTGTTCAGGATTTTTTTTCTGAAAAGCCGGAAACGGCGTTTTCGGATGTTCTTCCAGCGTCCTGCTATGAATAATTGAGGATGAATGTATAAGCGAGGAAAGTCCTTCGAGACTTGTATCGGCAGACGATCTTATACCATTTTCGGAGAAATTATGAATAAATTCCTAAATAACTTTTGGCTCATGTCTGCGTTTATCTTTTGTCCTTGGACAATCTGGCCCCTTTGAACGAGGAAGGCCCTCTTGGGGTCCTGTTCGTGTTTGGGATCCAGCTTGCCTCGAACATCTCTTTCATGTCCAGCCAAGTGAACTTCGGTACAGCCCTCTTCTTGGAAGAAGCAATCCAGCCTTCTAGACCGCTTTCTCGTCCTCGTAACGCGTCGCATAATCTCCGAAACTCGAGAAATGCCTGTGTATGCCCTGCCGAATCTATGGCGGCAATGCATAGGCCGTCCCGCTATATCGCGCGGATGTGAAGGCGGTGCACAGAGTAGCCTTCGCCATGATATAACGCGGCAACGGCTGATACATACTGCATGTAGACCGGCCAGACTGCGCTTGGGTTCGCTGCATCGGTGCGGAATGCACGCTTCGGCTCGGATAGCGAGGCAGGACGTGTCTGGCATTCGGCTCAAGTAGCTGATGTTGCGGGGTTTCCCTTATGAACACAAGACGTAAATCCGACCCATGGTGTCTTGATTTCAAAATCCGAATGCATCGTCCATCCTTGTGGCCTTCGTATTGGTGATGAACAGTGGCCTATCATCTGCATCGGATCTGGCGACGAATGCAATCACTTCGTGTGTGAATCGAAGAAAGGATAAGAAGAGTTCCAGCATTGACATCACACGTCTTCAAAGTGTTTCTTCGGAGTAGGTACTGAGCTGGACTCTGCGCTGGTGCCGAGAGACTTGTCGGTAAGAGGTACGCCATTATCGACAGGCTGGCCTGCAAGTCCATTCACGCCAGCGGCCGGGGTAATTCTTCTCAAGGGCGGCATAGGACGCGTTGGCTCATGCAGCAGTTCGGGAAACACACGGTCGACAATCGGTTTGATTGTGGGCATACAGGAGCAGATGATTCCGATGTTCATCTCTAGCGAAGACCACGTGGCTGCCGGGCAGTAGTAGTAAGACGTGTCATTCTCGCTATGCTGCACGCTGATGTAGAGTCCAACAATGCGCACCCCGGAGGCGATGCATGTACTAAACCTCTGCGTCAGTCGAAACAACAATGTCGGGGAGAGAGTCGCGACTTACAAGAATCCAAGAGCGAAAACAAACAGTAGCCAGCGTTTCTGTCGTTTCGGTAACCGAAGCGAATTGATCAACGGCAGAGGTAGCGCACATATAACGAGAGACGAGACCACGTTGAACAGAGCCGAGAAGAACCAAAATGCGGTGTAGTTGATACAACTGACTGGCGGGGCGTACGGGTCCCAGATGTACCTGTTGCCGACCGGCAGACACTGGAAAGCAAGGGCGAGAGTAGTGCCGATACCCTCAAGTGTTACAATGACTATCATTGCATCCGTTGATCGTCGAAGCCATTTACCAATGAAGAAGTTCCGATACTGGAACAGGAAGGTTGTTTGTGTGAATAACATGCCGATACTGTAGACAATTGAGCCTCCATATATTCCCTGTTCTTGGTCAGCTACATCACATCATGGACCAAGGCCTTAACCAACCTTGAAAAAATTAATGGCTTGATTGTGCGGCAAAGTATCCTGGTGCTTGCCGAGACCGTTGTAAGCTTCTGGAGAGTCGATCAGTAAATACAGCCTTCAATGGAACCAAAGATCTGCTGTAGCGTACGGAAGATAATCAAGGTCGTCAGAGCTATCGAGCACATGACGGCGAAGACAACAAGGACATCGTCCACATGGACGGAGCGAACAATGATGGCTCTTGAGTAAAGCCGCATAGCGCTGAATATTATGGCGAGAGTTGTAAAGACTCCAGCACAGGCGAGCGTGCTTGCAGGTTCACTTCCATCCATGGTTGTTGTGGAAAGGAGCTAAACTGCTAAATGATTTGGGGAGAGCTCATTGACCACTGCTCTTGCTGAGAATGTAGTTGACACGCGTTTCCAGACGCAGACAGTCCATCTGTTACCACTTTATTCAGTCGCTGAAAAGTTGCGAAGGCGAAATGGGGGTATCCTGGCTCACGAAGTGTAGCAAAACTGGCAGCGCCGGTGACAACGGTAAATAAAGCCCAAACATTCTCTGCTATGGTGATCTGAGCGTGGGGAAAATGTCTCTTGCTGGCTGATCGTTGGTCTGCCAATCGCCCTGAAGAGGTTCGTAGTCGTGTCATCGTTAGTTCAGCAAGAAGCGGCACAGAAGTGTTAGCGAGTGATGCTCATGCCACATGGTGGTCAGTGTGTTCTCGCATCCAGTGTCTTGGGATTTGGGCAACTCAAATTGCCGTTGTTAGAACAGAGTTTTACCTCCAATAATGGCAAGATCTTTGCGCTAATTTGCAAGATCTGGAGACTTGTTGATTCTGTGCCTCAATCGAAGTCACGTTCCAGGCGTGTGCTTCCATTCGCCGCGTCATTTATACCTGGGCAGCTGGGCTTGGACCAACGGTTTGAACATTTTCATTGCTTACCGAGGTCACTGGCCTCTATCGGAGGCTTCCACGTGGTGGGTCACTTCACACTCCTGACGTTCAACGTCCACGGCTCACACCATGATGCATTTCTGCCACATCGCATGCCCCCGGATGCACATACCAAAAATGAAAGTCTGAGGGCCGCAGGAAGGGTAAACTCGAATGTTCTGTACTGGAAATTGGTGCCTCGAAATAGTTCTTCGTTGGGTAATGGATAGAATGATTTTGGCCCGGATGATAGATGCCGCCGTGATATCTCACACAAAATGTTGGAATCTTGTGACGATTGGCTTGATCTACCTTGCCACATAAGCTTCTTCGTCGACCTTCGTACCCGCCTTCCAGCACTCTTGGATCCAATTCGCACTCATGATTCGAGGAATACGACGGGCTTTCCAGCGGGAGATGTCCCGTCGTAGGGACTGTAGGTCGGAGTGGGGCTGAGCGACAATATGGGTAACTCGGTGCTTCTCTTTGGCCGTTATGGCGGACAGATCAGAGTCCGGCAATAACTCCGCCCCCGCGAAGAGTGCAATGTTTCGGGTCATAAGGTCTGTGCTGTCGTTGAGGTCATCTGCGGCTCCCTCGAGATCGCCGTTGGCTCCAGAGGGATCATCCTGTTTCGATGCTGCTGAAAGGTCAAAGAGGAACACGAGACCATGAAACATGTATCCTTGCATGTCCATATAGTCAGGGAAAAGTTCTGGGATACTGCTCTCCTCATCGTCTTGAGCATCAATATTGGCCATCTTGTCCATGGTTTCCCGCAATTCTTCGACATTGGTATCCCGTGCAAAGCTGTCTCCGTATTCGTCAACGTCCTCCGTCCACCGATCCTCCATGTCGTGGGGAACGAAGAACAAGTGTCGTGCTGGCTCTAATGGCAGCACCATCTCGGGCAATCCATGGGCAAAGTCTTGGTGGGCCTGCTGAATGCAGTCGAATATCCAAGCAGGCTTTACAATCTCCTTTTTGCCTGTCTTCTCAAGACTTGCCACTTTCACGGTCCGCCGGGCGGCTATGCACATGGTGTGTTCATCAGTGGTATGTGTTTGGACAATTTTGCCGCCATTTGCCTTGACTAGCGCCTCGAGTTCTAGTTTTGACTTCTTCTCAGTGGGTGGAATGGACTCGGTCATGATGTAGAATGTCAGCCCCTCGAAAACATTGCCCTTTGGACCAGTGGGCAGAGCAGCATTGTTGATTTCTTTGGCGTTGTAACCGGCCACAGTAATGACCTTCTTACGCGTGTTGGGCTGCCGCCTCTTTTTCTTCTGCTCGTCTACGTTCATGGCTTTCTCTTTCTGCCTGTCCTCGATGACATTTCGAAGATCCAGAAATTCTTCGAGTGAGAGGGCGGTCTGCCAATCCCGGTCACGTCGGAGTTTTCTGAAACGTGGAAATCTCAGTGTCATACCACAACCGTAGTCCTCGCTGGCAGTCACTTGCGCGGCTTTGACTTCTATCACGAGAGAATCTTCAGGCTTAATCCAGACATCGGGCTTTTCGCGCTGTCCCTGGGGTCCGCCTCCTAGTTCGATATACTGTGTTGGTGGACGTTTAGCATTCCAATCGTGCCATTTGCCCTCCGTTTCATGTCGAATGGTGGCATAGTCGTTTGCATTAAAGCCGCCGCCAACTTTGAAGAATGAGACAAACTTTCGAAAGGGTTCTGTAGCCTGAGATTGGCTTTGTGATTGACGCTGACTCTGACTCTGTCCGGTAGGAGCGAGGCGAAGGCCGCACATGAAGCTAGAAATATTTCCGCCTCTCTTGCCAGAACCATAGAATCCCCCAATAATGAGGCAGTCAAGTGACTCTCCGCCATCCATCATGTATTCGGGCTTGACCTTTTGCCAGTCGCCATTACGGTCATCGAGTTTGTATGCAGAACGAGGGTTCTTCAGGACCAATCCTTCAGAGGCCTGTGCGATCACCTCCCGGAGGCTCTCTTCAACCTCCTCTACTGTGGTCGCAATTTGGTAGCCATGGATCTCCAAACGCTCTGGTTCGGAGTTGACGCTGGCAACCAACGCTCTTCGGCGGTCGTCCAGAGTGTGACGCGTCAAAGGTCGATCGTTGACGAGAAGGATATCGAAAACTCGAAAAAGAGGTCTCTGACCTTCCGCGTATGGGTTACGCTGTTCAGCCAAAGCTGCGCTTTTCAACGTGCCAAAGGCCACCGTAGCTCTCTCCTTTGGATCCCAAGTAATCATCTCTCCGTCAAGGATGATGTTCTCCACTTTATCTGGAAAGCAATCCTTAATGAACGGAGTAAGAGCTGCGTTGTCAGCGTAGAGCCCATTGCCGTAGAGGTACGTGTAGTCTTTGCCTTTGCGCGACCAAAATTGGAAGCGACGTCCCCCAACAGTATTGTTGTCAGAAACCATGTGTAGTTGCATGCGTTCACCATCCAGTTTCTCCTCGATCCAGAACTCGTTGTCCTCGGGGCTTTGCACCTTTTGGACGACGCGTTTCAGAGGTTCCTGGCTGAATTGAGCAAGCTGCGGCTGAAAGCATTGCATCAAGGCAACTCCAGTCTCATCACTGTCAAGACGTTTCGCAGGATCCCAAAGTTCCCAGCATACTCTTCGAAGATTGCTGGATATATTGAATAGACTCTCTGCATCCGGATGCCAAATATGAAAGAAAGTCTTCTCAGTGGCACCAACTTTCATCGTCCGGAGAATGATTCGTATCACCCACTGGAGCTCATCTGCATTCATACGTTTGTAGAACTCTGCCAGGATAGGTAGTTGATGCTCCTCCCTTGGGGCAGCGGACAGTTGGTCCAGCAATTCGTTTACCTGGTCAATGTCCATGTCGCCATACTCCGTCCTCATTGGTCGTTTCGATATGATCTCATGGCAACGAAGAGCAAAATCTCCCGCCGAACGAGAAGCATTGTTTCCACCTCCCGGTATTTTCCAATTGAGAAGGTTGAAACCATCCTCCGAGTTCTTGTCAATTTTCATGACCCTGACCAGCAACTTGCCCAGTATCTTTTCTTTGAGGCCATATACTCCACGTTCGCGATCCTTGTCAGGGATGATGAGGCGAAAAGCAGGGAAGAAATCTTGTCCGACATCTCTCCTCCAGCGAGCGATGTATCGCTCAATGATGGCACGCCGCAGCTCAGAGGGAGACGCGCTTGAGCCACCATTGGGGCCTACTTTTCTCCTGTTGATTACCGCACCACCTGCCTTCTTGGTCCTGTTGTCGAGCAGAGGGTTGAACAGATCCCGGATTAGGGTATGAAAAGGTAAAGCTCTGTGTTTATTGTGAGGTCTGTTTGGATACTCTTCGTTCAACTGGCGTTCTATGTCTGCTCGACTGGGTTGACCTCCATCTCCGGAGTCAACATCCATTCGCTCGTCATCTGACATGTTGAAGGTTGTTGATTCCTTAGGCTAGAGTCACGAGTGTTTGATACCTTGACATTTCCCGCACAGAACGAAGAGACGCAAAGCAGATGTGGCATTATGAGGCCCATTCCATCAATCACTTACCGAGGAAAGAAGACATCTGGATTGTGGTTGGGGAAAGTGAAGATATAAATAAAAGGCAGTAGCGGACAGCCTTGACGGTGGCATCGAAACGCGCCACGGCTTCCTCCACGACACCACAACACGTGATGCGCTCGCATGACTGCGTCTTACAGCCTGCGGAATGGGCAAGCAAGGGCGGTGCTGAGATTGAAATACTACAGCACGCTCACAATCTCTCCATTTGTTCCTTTGCGCAAATCCACACAATCGACCTTTCAATAATGCGGAAGGCTGAATCCATCTCGTAGTCTTGACTTGAATGACGTTACGGAATACACATACTCTAACCTGCGTTGAATGCTGCCGCACTACCATCACACTTAGATGGATTGATGACTGAGAACAAGGCACGGCGTCCACCTGTGGCGCCCAAGCCGTCATTCATTCAGCATGATGCCTCTACTTTGAAGTTATCTCCTGCACCTTCACCGGCAGTACGCGGTGCTTCACGGGCATTCGTCCCCGGTTCCGTCAAGGCACCAAACCCCAGCTCACATAATCCGACTGCAGGAGCCCTCCTAGCCGCAACCCTTGCAGCGGGCAAGAAGCAACAGCAATCACAGCATGATGGAGGACATAATGCCCGCCTCAATGTCCTTGCAAAACAGGAACCACCTCCAAGCCCCCGTGGTCGCCCACCAACAGCCATCAAAATTCCTGTTGCGGCAGCGAACCTTTCCTCAGCCCCTCCTACGCAACCCAATCTCCGGCCGCACATTCCTCGCTCTACCTCTGCAGTTGCAGCCGTTGCAGCGACCGTCACGGCTTCCGCGAGAAGAAGTCCTCGCAGACCCGAGATTACGAGGAACCCGACAAGTCAATACTTGACCACGCCGGAAATATCGCAAGAGACAAGAGGACGATCGAGCAGCATAAGTAGCAGTAGTGACACTTTTTATTCCCTGTCCAGAAGTCCGGACGCACTCGCAGGGGCGGTCGCTTCGATGAACCCTGCCGTCCAGACTCAAGGTGCGGTTGAGGATAGACCGAAACATGATCTGGGCTCAGTCCCACGCTTGTCCCTACGGTCCTCGCATACTTCACTGTCGTCGAGTCCTCCTTCTTCCGGCACAATAGCTGCTGTGACAGCCAGTAGAAATGCTGCAATTGCGGAAGCGAAGAAGCGAGCTCAGTCGGAGTCTGATGAAGCGGATCTAAATGGTCATGGGCCGTTTGACATGGAGCACTCTGCTCGCCAGATCCTCGGATCGACCTGGCCTCGGGTTAGGGTGACTCCTCCGCAGACTGACTCTGAGAATGAAACTTTCCGGATGCGACGAGACCCGTCTCGCAAACCTCTCCCAGCACCGGCGCCCCTGCGACCTAGCCAAGCAGCCATTGTCGCTCAAGAACAGGCGGCATCCTCGAGCCGTGACGCTCCTGTGCTCGATGTCCGCGCAAGAATATCGGCTAGCTCCTTAGCGGATGCCATGGTCGCGTCTTCTATAGCAGCACAGCATACAGGTTCCCGTATAGGGTCACATTCCCGTGTGGCATCACCATCCACGGGGTTCTCACCACCCATACCCCTGCGGCGTTCGAGATCTGTTGGTGTGTCTGAAGCTCCTAAGCATAAACTACACTTTCCAGGTCTCAGGAGCGAGACTCCACCACCTCCACCAGAACTCAGGCCTCTGCGTGTTCGGCCATTGAGGCACACAATGCGAAACCAGTCTCCGGGGGAAGAGGAGGAACACGACAAGCGTAAAAAAACTCATTGGACGCGACACCCCAACAAGCACCACGAAGGCGACCGGAAGCGGTGGCGAGACAAAGTCACAGAACGAGAAAGGAAAAGGTATGAAGGCGTTTGGGCCGCGAATAAGGGTATCCTTCTTGACCTTGACCCTGAAGCATCTATATCTGAATACAGCAAGGATGGAGTGCCTATCAGCGATTTCGTTGCCAACGTTGTTGTGCAGGATATATGGGAACGGAGTCGGCTACCAAGGGACGTGCTCGAAGAGGTCTGGGATCTTGTCGCGCGCCCTGGGGCAAAGGCACTAAATCGGGAGGAGTTTGTGGCCGGCTTGTGGCTTATAGATCAGCGACTGAAAGGGAGGAAACTGCCTGTAAAGGTTTCACCGAGTGTTTGGGCCAGTATTCGGCATCCGGCTGGCGTTAAGCTCTCGAGTAAGGCTTTGCAGAGATAGAACTTGTGTTTACGGGGATATACCCTAATCAATACGTTTGTCCTTCTCATACTAGCGCTCGTCTGGAGGTTTTACTTACACACCACGTGGAGGCCTGATGAGGTCGCTCAAGGACGAATCCACTGCACGAACGTCTTCAGCCTCGCTCATCTGCTGCTGCTTGATAGTGGAGGAGCAGAACGGACAGGTCATGAATGGAAACCTGCAACATACACGTACCTCGTAATACTAGGTCTCGCCCCACTCTTACCTACCATGGATATGAGAAGGGAAAGAACCTTTTTAGCCAACTGAGGAGTCGAAATATAAACGCACAGTTCGGATCGCCGGTTTTATTTGTCGATCGGACATTTTATCGATCTCGTATTCGTCTTCCTTCGACGTTTCAGACCTATAAATGCATAGACGATTTTCTCAGCAATGAGAACGCTGATCAGCACGCGGTAATGCAGCCGGGAGCTATTCTGGACGGCGCCGACGTTTCATGCCATCATCAAGACTCGAAGGTGAAGAGGAGATTTGCTCGCCTACGAGAGGCCCCTGAGCACAGCGTCGATAAGGCAAGCTCTGGCCAGGCTGGTAAGGCCGTTGAACCTCAAACAGCTGCGCCAATTTGGGGTCGAAAAGAGAACCCAAACATATTATGGTGCCACGTTGCAGGTGGCCATCTGGACGATCTACAGTCGCAAGCGCTTCGGTGAGTCCGGAGTATGGGTGAGTCGTACTCTAGACTAAGGATAGAAAAGAGTGAGCAGGAGAGTGGAGAGCAGGTTGATGCTAACCGTCAAGGCCGTGGAAAAATATTGTCATTTGACGCGGCTCATTGGTCATTTGATTCGTACTTGCCAAAGCTTTGCAAAGGCTGCAGGAACAAACACCCTCATCCAAAGTCGTCATCGATCACCCAAAATCAATCAATCAATCAACGTTGGACAGCTCCTCCGCTATCCAGCATGACACCGCTAGGAGTGTCTTGATCTCATATACAAGCCTTTCGAGCGAAAGAGACACCGCGCCTTGAAGCACGCGAGATTCGTTGACTGACGACGTGTAGACGTGACCACTCGCCAGCCTCATCGTTTGTCCTCAAGCGCACCTTTGCAATCCGGAGAGTCGGTACCGAATGCGTCATCGTACTTATTTACTAAGTATAGTCACCGAGGTCTCTCAGATTGGTCAGTCTTGATTCTCCAAGAGCAGGGGTCTGCATGCGATACTACACAACTACTTATATCTAAGCGCTGGTCCGTCATAACCATGACCTGCCGGGCGCCAAAGCAACAGAATCGACCTACAGTCTTCGACTGTTCTGTGTGAAGAAATCATGGATCAATGTGTTCAACAGTGTTCATCGTCGACATTGGTGCCAATGGAGTTTAAGCGCGACTACACGATATGCCCAAGACGCTTGACTCTATTCATACTGGAACCATCATTCGTTCTCGAGCATCGATTGTGGCCGGAGGGTATGTTCTCCAGCCATACGTTGACCGTGTAGTACTCCAAATGACCTTACCCTTGCATTGCCACGCCGTTTCGAAGGCCCGGGCCTTGTCTTGAGGTCAAGATGGAAACCGGTGAGTGTGTGCCATTAATACTTCTGACCACAAGGCTATCGAAGGTATGTGAAAGAAGAAAACATCGTCACTGTCGATGCACCGTCCTGCGTGCAGCCTTTTCTATTGCGTTTTTGAGTCCACAAAAGCATCCCTCCAGACGCTACGATCGATTGATCGTGGGCAGTCCACGATAATAATCAGCAATGCTACTCCGTACCGTCCTTGTGAATGCCGAGCGTTGACGGGTTTTGCACTCTCCGCCCAGCACCGGCCCGATAGCCACGATGGCAGACGCGCTGGATCAGTCCTCCGAGATCTACCAAGGTTTCTGGATAGACTGGTCGAGAGGCAGGACATGGGGCCTCACCTGGACACTTTCCCCAACGCATGCCACAATCTTAACCAACTCCTTGGCCTTGTTCGTCAGTATTGCGGCGATCCAACTATGGAACATCATCAGATACACACTGCACCAGACTGGCGGCTCCCGTCCTCCAGAAACGGCGACTCCGCATCTCCGTACCGAACAATTCATTCTGCGAAATGCAGGCTCAAGTCTGGCAACGGCCGGCCATATGCTGAGCCTGGCATGTACCTCCAGACGGAGTACAAAGCGGCGTTCTCGTCGATCATACGCCATCGGTTTGCTCGCCTTGATCTATGCAGCTTTATTTATGACCGCGGGCATATTCTCCAACAGAGCCATAAGTGCAGCGTCAACCAATGGTGGTTCGGCGGTGCTAGTCAGGAGCAAGCAGTGCGGAGTATGGAACCAGACATACTATGATATTGTCAGCTATGAGGGCTTCGAAAATGAAGAGTATTTCGGTCTGTACACTCAGTATCAAGCGAAAGTAGCACACGATGTGCAACTCAGTCTCGAATATGCTCAGGAATGCTACCTATCCCAGGCGTCAACCCAAATCTCGACTTCTGTGAGCGGGCCAGCGCCTTCCAATGCTTCGTCCCTCTGCCACACTTTCAGAAGTCCCAAACTCACCTGGGAAAACAGCACAGGTTTCTGTCCGTTTGAGACGCAGATGTGTCGAAATGATTCCAAAGTCGTTGTCTTGGAAACAGGCCATATTGACTCACACACTGACCTTGGGATCAATTCGGATCCAAACGATCGTCTGCGCTATCAAAGGAAAATGACATGCGCGGTTCTCGACGGCACAGGTCTTGTACGGGGTTGGGATGGCACGACGGTCAACAGCTCGGAGCCCAAGCCCCTTTCACAGACCGCGTCCGCATTTTTCGGCCCGTCGCTCTACAAGAATACGGAATACACCTACTCTGTCACGAATTTCGCATCATTCTACGACAACTTCACTTCGCAAGTGACGTTGCCGTACCAACTGGACTCTGAAATGGTCTATGGACTGGCTGATCCTC
Source organism: Exophiala sideris (assembly GCA_000835395.1). Taxonomy (NCBI): domain Eukaryota; kingdom Fungi; phylum Ascomycota; class Eurotiomycetes; order Chaetothyriales; family Herpotrichiellaceae; genus Exophiala; species Exophiala sideris. Next base: position 9,346,937 of record KN846951.1, on the reverse strand, counting down.
AGTGGTCAACAAGCGATTTCGAGCCGATCCAAGAGTTGGTGCAAACTGCAGCCGACTTGACACTCTTCTTCCTTAGCTTCACGGGCATGTACTTGGGACCGATTGACGATCCATGGTTCTCTGCTCATAAGGAACAGGATTTTCCCCATGTGCCGACATTTCTCGAACAACGATATGCGCGGGACACGGCTATCAGTACACTTGCTTGCACGGAGCAGCATCAGTTCTGCACCAGCAATGACACTTGTACTGGTTTTCTCGGTTACGATCAGGTGCAAAATGTCGAGCCATTCTACAACGCATTGTCACCTCACCAGAATGCTACCTTCGATCGACTTATACGTGCTGTACAGGCTTCGAGCGTGGCTCGCCTCACTGAGAACCTTGCCCTGACAACTACACCGATGCTGGCAAGCAGCTTGACGAAGACTGGAAGTTCAGGAGATGTTGTTTCGCAGACTATGCCAAACTACCAGTGGGAAATGGAACTAACATTCTGGTTTTCGATCGCAATGGCGCAGCTCCAGCGGACCATCGTTCAATGGGGCACTGGGCAGATTGCTGCAGATCCAGTATACTTAATTTCTCCAGGACTAGAACAGGATAAATGGTTCTGCAAAAACTTGATGGTGCCATCGACGGTCTACCAGTCATTCAGCGTTCCGGCTATCGCTTTTGTTATCGCTTTTGGGACACTCATAATCGTTGTCAGTGTGCTTGTCGAGCAGATAGCAACCTTGATTCGAAAGTGTCTTGGAAAGTCCCCACCAGAGGACGATTGGGAGGACGATAACATGCTAGGCATCCCACGCTCCATGATTCAAAGGCTTGGCGGTTCCCAACGTGTGGCAAGGGACAACAGCCATCGATCAATATGTCGCCAATGCAAAGCAAGAAGAAGTGTCGAACTGCAGAATATTCAGCGGAATTTGACGAGTCATCGAAACTCTTCTCAAGTGCTGCCAACGAATGACCCCTCATACTCCTTTGTGAATCGTCCATTGATTTCTACAGAGGGTAGGACTCAGATCAGACCTGATCATAGTCCAGCCCAAGGATCATGGATGACTATCAGCCTTGGAACTCCGGCATCGACATCTTTTCCTGAGATGATTAGGGAGGTTCTAGGTGGCCAGCCAGACAATGATGAAAGAAGGCCAGGACCTGTCGCGGATCGTTCGCCGCTAGGCTGGCATTCGAGACGCTCACAACTTGCGCAAATACCAGCATCATGGACACCGGGTCAGGACGGACTGGCAATTCGCCAACTTACTTCGCATTCTGACAACACATATAGTACAGTCTGTATACACCAAGCTGAGGTGTGAACCCCTAATCGAAAAGGAGAGACTGGTAACGGCCAATCTAAGGACCGATGAGCACATGAGCCGTTACCAGTCGCGTGTGATCCCCAGTCGGGATATGTTAGACCGGTCTGACTGCCGACTGGTGAGGTCGTCTCAAAAGTTGCAGTACCCTTGAGTACGACCATCAACGCTGACGCGACGGACTTCAAACTCGGTTCAAAAGCCCCCATTGCCATGGGTGGTAGTACCGCCACCGACACCACGGACTTCAACGTCGTCTCTCTTAAAGCCACCATTGCCGTGGGTGGTGGTGCCGCCACCAACGCCGCGGACCTCAACCTCGTCCCTCTTGAAGCCACCATTGCCGTGGGTGGTGGTGCTGCCACCAACGCCACGGACCTCAACTTCGTCCCGCTTAAAGCCACCATTGCCATGTGTGGTAGTACCACCACCAACGCCACGGACCTCAACTTCGTCCCTCTTGAAGCCACCGTTGCCGTGTGTGGTAGTACCGCCACCAACGCCCCGATCTTCAAGATCGTCTCTTTTGAAGCCGCCGTTGCCATGGGTCCTCCCGTCTCCACCAACACCACGATCGACAAGATCTGTCAATGTCAGCATGAACAGCGAGAAGCATTGCACGATGGACGTCTCGTACCTGCCGGACTATCGATGGGGTGGGCAATGACTGCTGCAGCCATAAAGGCAAGAAGGACTGACATTAACTTCATTGCGAGGGCAGTGATATATGCTGAAGACCAGACTGGGAGGTGCCGACAGTTGTAAAAAGCGGACGGCTGAGTCTTGGACGATATGGAACAAGATCTTGAGAAAACGTGGTGCAAACTTGTGGATGTGGAGTCAATGCTGAGATGTGGATGTCGGTCATTGCAACACAAGACTATGGTGCGACTATATACTTTGCGATGTCAGCGACTTGATCCCTCAACACCATGTGGTTGTGATACTAGCACAACTCGAAGCGCGCGATAGTCGATTGAGAACCCTATCACAGCGGGCATGGCTGACCACACAGGTCCAGGGCATCGGGGTGCGTGCTCTCGTCTCTGGATATTAGGACGAGCAACGGCATCCATGTTTCCTGCTTCGGGACTGTGGCTGGCTCATCTTTCTTCCCAGTGGCAGAGATGCCGCTTGTCCATGACATTGGGCAACCATCACACATCATGGAAGCGCTCAATCGACGACAAGTGAAGACCATCACGGGGGTTGAAACGAGATGAAAATCAATGGATGTCAAAATAGCAGCAAAGGGAGCAAGACTCAGAAGAACAAGAGGGTGACTCCTGGTTTCATCGCCACCAATGGCGGGCATTGACAGCGGGCGTCATTGGAGTATGCGATCCCTGCGACAGGGCTGGCCGACGAGTGACCCGATCTCCCGGATGTTTCCCAACAAAAGTATGACATTTTGGGCGAAGGAAGGACTTTTGAAGACGTCAATGACAAGGAGGGTGAAAAAGGGTGGGTGCGCACGTCACAGGCAAGGTACCAGTGAGCGACTGTCCAATCCGGTCTATGGTAGGCGAGGGGGTACAAGCGCGTGTGGCAGCCTCGCAACGCCCTCGAGGAGATTTTCACGGTCGTTTGTGTTACGAGTTACCAGGTTCTGTCGCACATTCGCATAGCCCTATGCCGGCCAGTCTGAAATGCCCGGCACAGACACCTTGCAATGGTTCAGAGATTGGTGCCGACATCCGGATTCGAGAACCAATATGTGTGAGAAGACAGAGTCACGGTGAATTTGTGGTGCTGCGATGATGGTCAACTGGAAACAGTTGTTTGAGTTCGATAATCCTGAGGAGCGAAAACGCGGTTCTGGTGGTCGACAGATCCAGGCACCGTTGGTGAAACATTGTCGCCATTGGACGCGCAGGGACCGTGCATGAACCAGTAAGAGCACCCGAGGCTTGCTATGGTCTTGGCGCCTTTGGGGACTTGGAGCACAAGAGTGTTTGAGATTTAGGGGCGTCCCGCGTTTGGCGATAGCGCTCATCTGTTGCTATCTGTCCGCCTACCAGCCCTTCCAATCTTATTTACGCGCCGGCCCTGGACTTTATCAGAAGTTCAGAAGATCACATTCTATGGCTCTATGCAATGCCCATGATGCGCAACATAGGGTTAGATGTCGCGCACTGCTTCTACGACCGAACTCAGTAACCAGGCATCACCTACAGTACATTGGGTGAATCGAGTCCCAAGGCGCGCAGGAAATAGCACCGTTTCTGCTCCTCAACATCGCTAGGATCTCCCAATGCGGTTGCGTACATATTGCCCACACTTCGCGGCCGACTATATGTGACCAGGTGTGCATAATGCACACAATACCTGGTCGCGACCTTCTGGTCTGCCTCAAAGTGGACGTCACCTCACTACATCACAGCTGCATCACATAATCCCAGACTTCTCCCTCGGAAAGCCTTTTTGTCTTCTTACTTTCGGCGTCGGAGCGACGCTCACTTTCTCTGCACCATTCGGTGGCACTAGTTGTGATGTTCGAGGCAGCAGGAGATGTGCTTGCAGATGGAGCATGGGAAGAGTCGGTCAAAGCATCCCTGACCTGCAATGATGGCCATCACGTTTAGCACTTGTGTCCTGCCTTACCTATTAGCAGAGCACAGTCTCTTTTTGTACTATGTCTCACTTTCCCAGTCCGATCTCCGAACACATCACATCACTCTAAGGAGCGCACATCCGTCACTGACCGTGGCCACAGCTTGTTTGAACCCCAATTTCCTCCCTCTCCTTCTAAGCGCTCTTACTTGACCTCTGGCCCTCGAATTTCTTGCTCTCGTCGTTTCTCATCCCAGGCTGGTCAGAATATCATGCGTCTGCCGCCTCTCCGTTTACCTTTCTGCTAGCACACAGAAGGTCTCTGATGATTCCTGCACGGTATCGCGGATTGTCCCGGAAGTTCGCGGCCTGACGGCAATACCAGATGCAGCTGGTCAAAGTAAAGCGCGGACGCTTCCGGCCCAACATCAAAGCAGTCCTCATATCTTGATCGACGCTATATCCGACAGTATTGGAGGCTTTCAATTCTTAGCTTCGTGGTGTTTGTGTCTCGGCACCCGGGAGCATCCATACCAGTCAATGCCAATACCCAGGCATCATCGACTTTTGATGCTCGACAAGCATGACGATCCTCGATTGCTGGGATGGAGGCAGGAATTGGTCCATGTCGTGGAAGGGAAACCTTACGAGCGCGACAGTCTGGGAGAGCGACACCTTCCTAGCCTTGCGAGAGCACCTTGCGAGCGCGATACCATGATAGTCACCGGACATGCTGATTTCCTTCACATTCTCGATATCTGCGCATGACTTCTCATGGTCCTACCTGCAACGTGAATAGAACCTCTGCGAAGTCCCGCAAAAGAATTCGATCACGATAAAGAGAAACGAAACGAAATGCCTCATGTTCTCTATCTTTATCTTCCACTATTCCGGCTTGTCGTCCGCGAGGACACAGGAAAAGCGACGGCAAGTTACGGAGCACAAATCCATCTCCGCATTTTTGGTCCAGAGTAATAACCAATGGCATCGCGCATGATTATTTATCCTCGCTGACAAAATTCTCTCACAAAGGTCACGAGGAACACACTCGTATTGATGCAAGTCATCGTAGTCCACAAGACCCAAGCACTATTCACGGATGTCACCGGCACCGGCATCGCTTGGTACAGTGAGTTGCGATTGATTTTCTGTAGATCATCGATCGTTCCGGCGTTTGTAGAAAATACAGTTCTTAGCTGGACGACAGAGTTTATGAAATTGTCAAAGTAAGTTAGTAACCCGAGACTGCGCCGCAAAAATTCGTGTGTCGTCAGGCGTGCCAGTGCCAGTGCCAGGCGAGTCAGGCGAACTGGTGCGATCGGCGGCCGCAGCCCACAGCCCACGGCGCCCCGGCAAGACGGGTCGATCATGGGGAAGCACCTTGGCATTGGCATTGCGATTACGAAATTCGCAAGATTCGCAAGATAAGTCCACTTTGGAGGCTGGTGTCGGTGACAGAGTCGGTGGCGATTTGCAGTTACGGCCTTGTGTGCTTGTGACTTGTCTTGATGCACATCCGATAGTGTCCGAGGCTGTTGAGACCGGCACGCGACATGTGTAGCAGAGAGGAGCACCAGCAACCGTAAGTACAGCAGCCAAGAAAGCAGATAAGAAAACACGAACCAATAGATGTAAGACTCAGTAATACTATACAGGGTAAAGTGCAGTAGAAAAGTAGTAGGAATAGATGATGTGATGGAAATGATAGGTCTTTAGTATGTACACTATCTGTTGGTACAGTTGCCAGCATATCAGAATATGCCGCCCTTCATTCCACTAAGTGGCTTCACAACTGCCACCAGTCGTCCAGAAGACAACAGTTGACATTGAGAGTAGCCACGACTCCATCGCTCATGTACTCGTCCCAGGCTGGCATACTGAATGCCACGACTGCTGGGAGGGCAATGAGTTTGACGGTCTGCACTGTTGACGTTGCTAAATAAACTGTGTCGCTAATGTAAAGATCGCTCAAGATCATGACTTTGGCTCTGGTAGAAAATTCGTGTTCTGATGACTGCTTCAGGTACAATCATCCAGTTCATGACGTGACTTCGTAACAATTCATAGAGATCGTGAATGAGGTATAGCGACTTGGTCAAGTCGATACGCCGTCGTGGAGAACATTTCAGTCGTCCTCACTGACCTCAATGGTCGTTTCTCTTACGATGACAGGTCGATTTTGACGCCAACTTGAATTCTTGATCTCGTACTGAGATGGTGGTGGAGGAGGACGTCTTTTAGGACTTGATGATGTCTTTGTTGAGATGTGTTTTACAACACCGGCGTTGATTTCAAACGACTTGGTGTTGGAGTGAGAGTTGTTGATTACAAGAGCGTCGTCGTCGACGTCGCCGTCAAAAATGGCGACTTCACCAGAGTTTACTGGATCGTCCTCAAGATCTTCGTCCTCGAATGGATCAGATTCTTCATCTGAACTTGAGTCGACGACAACAGTCTCGGCGGGTTCGGCAAGATCACGAGACCATCGACGAACACTGTCGACGATGGAAGCGTGACATACTATCCGGCGAAGATCCGGAGTTTGTCGGCGGCATTCAGTGTCGAGTTTTGATTGACCAAGGTGGTACACCTTGTAAGCCGTTATGGCAGGACTGTTGGAGGTGAGCATCTTGGGAGTGCTGCTGGTGATGGTGTTGGAGTGGTAAATCATGTGTTGTGTATGTATGTGTCTGTTCTAGTGGTATTCGTAGGTGGTGGAAATGGGAGGTGAGGTCCAGTATGTATATGTTGCATATGTGAGTTAATTGTCAAACATTGTGCCGGGAAAGCAACCATGGAATGAACGGGCAGTGCATATGACATGGGGGCTGATATATGGGCAGAGGCCATGGCCATGGAGAACCTGAACCAGCGGGTTAAGGTTTTCTATGGGCCAACATTCCGACAAGAAGTCATGACCTGACGATCAGCCCCGGAACAGACGGCTGTCGGTTTCGCTCGCTTGGAGAAATGACCCAATGCAACCCGGGAGAGGACCTACCTTTGTCGTACTCGCACAAAAGCGGTAACAAGTGTTGATGTAAGCATCCATCGCATACATGGTCCGTATACGGATTACTATCCTTTCCAGTGCTGGATCGGCCCAAGTATCAGGCGGATAAATCATCATTGTCAGCCATCTGTCATGCACTTACTGGACTTTACTACGTTGCTCGTTGACAGGTCATGGCCTCGACTCTAGCCAGATGCATCCGCGGGTTTCTTGATTCTTTGAGCTGTCACAAAATGAGAACTGAAAGCAAGAAAATACGAGCATCGTAAACCAGGAAAAGACAGCCAAGCGAGAAAAGCAGGGAAACTGAAATAATGGGAACTCATCACGTGATTCGAGGTCTCGGTGACATCACTAAACTAGAGAAACCGAACATCGGCCATAACCACGTACCACTATTTTCAATTCCTTTCTCCGATCATATCTTGATATTAACATCAAGCATAATCGTGGCACATGCTTAGAGACATTCGTATCCGCAACAACATCTATTCTCAGCTGATATCGCGAGTAACATCGCACTCGCAAGGTCCTTCGCAACAACAACTCTATTCCGCTTCGCAGTTCGCGAGGACTTCCCAATTTTGACAGCAAAGTATATTATACGAGTATTAGAGACGGCATACACCTACCTAGGTAGTGATTACGAGTCTCCTTTGTCTACTAACCCAAAATACGGGATGCCACGGTAACCACAGACACTATCATCTTATGTGTTGATGACTTATCTTGTCACCATGCAGCTATGCACAGTCAGGCCTGTAGTCAGGCCCCCGCATGAAAAGGGAAGCCTAGACTCCGACTTTCTCCTTCCCCTGCCCTTGTATACAAGTACTCTGTACCTGTACACGAGCCAATATGCAAGATGCCGCAGCCGAAACTGGCAGTGCTGATAGTACCGTTGACTCATCCCCGCATGACAGTGCAGCAACACAGGGCTGTGTCAGCACGCCTAACCAGCACGCCTTGTCAGCAGTCCAAGAAACCGAACTCGGGTCGTGATCGTTGCCAATTCGGGCATCCTTCTGGAAGACTATCTTCTTCGGCTTTCAATCCGACCACGACTGAGGGACATATGTCGTTCCATGTCTGCAATAAGCCTTCTCGGACCCTGTACCATTCCAACGACATTTCTCACCGCGGAACTCCCTCGGAACGGAATGGACCAGCTCGCAACATCCCTAGAACCACAATGTAGACTTGAATATCCTCTGGAACCGATGTGAGTTGGCGTATTGATCAACTCAATCGAATCGACAATACCATATAATGTTTCTGATATGATTGCAACTCTCCATCACTCTTTGAGCTCTGACCTCCTGAGTACGAATATTCCGACCATAAAAATGGCCCCGCGGATTTCCTCGCAAGATATCTTTGCGCCATCGCTCATCCGGAGATCAGCCTCCGGATAATCATGGATCCCAAGTCTCCCACAAACCCACAAACCGCTTGAAGCAGCCGGAAGACGCCATGACGTCGATCTGTGGACGACCTTTCACAAATTCGCAATCGTGAAATCACAGGGTTGTAGACATCCAATCAGCATCACAGGCTGTCTCAACCGGTTCATCGCTTACCCTTGAGATCGATTCCGCTAATGTACATCTGAGCAGACCTTCTATGCCCCCATCTTTGCTCGACATCGCCAGTACGAAGCTAACTATGTACTCACATGGCAGAATGTCTATACTTCCGGTACGAAGTGGTGACAAGCGATGCAATTACTGGTCATGCCTTCTCTATCAATCGTTTGGAGTGGCATTTGCCGCCATGTATCGATGATAGACCTCTGGATATATTTTTCAGACAACCGCAGCGCAAAGTCCCAGTCAACCCAACCTGAGGTGCAACAAGCAACTGACTACGAGTGTTTAGCGTTCACTTCGTAAACTACACACGCATTGTCATTTCGCAACTGGCGCCTCGTGGCCAGTACAGTAGTTCATTCTCCTAGAAAGTAGTGAGCCACAATACTCGTACACTACTACTGTGGACCTTCTTCATTGCTATCACTACGAGCACAATGCACGCTAGTAAGCTGGCCGCGCCTCATCTACCTCATATCACGTCGTCATATCCAGATCTGGCGGCTGTCTGTCTCATTCGGACAGTAGCCTTCCCTATACGACTTCTGCTTGAAGACTCCTCCCACGTGCTAGACGCGGTCAATACCTCGTACTGGCAAAAGTTACGACTTAAGTAGTGTACGAGGTACATGTAGTGGTACTAAACGTGGTCCATTTATTACTGCTGTTAATCAGGTCGTCATCTCCAGATCTGGCGGCTGTCTGTCTCATTCGGGTGCTGGCCTTCCTATACGAGCATAGCATTGTTCCGCGAGCACGTCAACCCAGCGTCCGCGGCAATGCTCAATATTAGTATTCCTTTGTTGGAGACACATTGTTATAATGACCGAACACAATTCATATGGATCACGCAGTCACAATATGTCAACTCTTTCATTATATTCATTCCAACCATCGACTCCGTGCTATTTTCAACCCTTCTCCCGGTTAGCGCATCGTTAATAGTACATGTCATCATCAAACGCAGCGTTCTGTACCTTTTGACTCCGCCGCCGCTTCAAATCTAGGCCAGCACCGATTCCCATACTCGCACCATTCATCCCTCGAGTACTCGAATTCATGCCATTGCCGTTGGCAAACGTGCTATTGCTACCGATGTTGCCATTGCTGGTCCCATTGCTGACGCCGTTTCCGGCCCTGCCATACCCGTACGGCAGGCTGGGATCATACGAAGCTGAAGTATACTGCTGCATATTCCCGCCATTATATACAGGCGAATTGTCATTCGTATTGACATAGCTGCTGTTGTTGGCCGTGCCTGTGCCATCGGTATCGAAGAACGACAAATCCAGCGTTCCCCAGTCCTGTTGAGGCTCGACCCAGTTCTCGAAACCCACGGCAAGTTGGTTCTGGTCTTTGAAGAACCAATCCTGCGTGTCCTCAATTAAACTGTCTACACCGCCAAACAGTTTGGCAGCATTGACAGAGGGCTGAGCCGATGCCACGGCCGAAGTCGTCGCGAGTCGTGCTTGATGAGCGTTCCACGCGTCGTGCTGTGCTTTGGTCAGGAAGGTTGACGACCGGATGCGGTGCGCATCACGACTGAGATCCGCGGCCGATTGAGGCGGCATCGAGAGATTACCAGAGGATCGTCGCGTGTCGATGGTTTCCGCTGGTGAAGGCGCCATCGGCACCGACATGCCGCCCTGAGTCTGCGGGATCATCATCATGGCATGTCGTTGTTGCTGCTGGATGTTCCGCGCCATCAGGTCTGGGACGGGCTGGGCTTGTATCTGTTTCGCAATGTGGCCCATTGTCTGAGGCGACACAGGTGAGCCCCCTTCTGCGGTAACCCCCCATTTGACTTTGATTCGAGTATACACCATGTCAGCCTCTTCGGGAATTCCAATATTCCATCGGTCGGCGCAGATACGGAGGACTCGCAATGTCCGTCGCGCGGCCGTCCAGCACTCTCCCATCTCTTCGAGGTGCTTGATGCCGTGGACTATGTCGCGTCGGGCGTTCTTGTCGGGTAAGTTCAATAAGTGGATTGTGCATGCCGAATGGACTATGTATATGGCGATATTGCATATTTGACGCAGGCCGTGTGTTCGTTTGTACAGACGGAACAATTTCGATATTGCCCCGGCTGCTTGTGTACAATACTTGCGTGGAGATACGTGTGAGGGTAAAGGTGATGTTGTGCGAGTGTACTTTAAGAAAGGTCGGTACAGATGTATGTACAGTAATTGGAAAAACATGCTGCGGTATGTTCAGTCACGAGTCTCTCAGTTTCAAAGCACAACACTCACTGCATCAAAAGAACCTGGGGCAATTGACCCTCCTTGGGTTCCATTTCGGTCGGCAGACCCTGCTTCCAAGATTCAAGCCTGGTATGTAGGTCGGTCAGCTTCTTGAGTTCCGCTTGTTTAGAAAGAGGCTTGTCCAGTTGTTGTGGGTTATAGAATGAGATCAAAAGATCACTGGATATCTCCGCAAGTTTGGACAATTGTAAGGCCACCGCCCTTGTCCGAGCTGGTTGTGCATGTGCTTGTATAATCCCGGAATCGGTGTATGGTGACCACATCTCACTGTCTTCAGAAGGGAACACTTCGGGCCTTTTCACCGTTATATTGGGCAGTTGCAGTTGAGGTTGCCGTCCGAGATAATTCGACCAGCATCTGTCAACAATCAGTAATAGTCCGGCACGGATGCTCCCATAAATACTCACTTGTCGAAGAGGAAGCATCCCCAAAAAGTGACCCGCCTCGCGTCAATGTCCTCATCGGTCAATCGAGACGACTCGTTCATAGGTTGCGCATCAACATTCAACCCCAGATCACCAGCCATACGGAAACTCATGCCACTGTATACCCAGCCTTTGCTCTCATGGCCACAACCAGCCTCCCTCACTGACATCAGCGCGAGCGCTTGTACTGTACAAAGTTTCGCATTTGCAAATTCGTCGTTCTCATACAAGAGTCGTTTGGCCTCCGCAAAGAAGTGGTCACCTGTCGTCCCAGAATCTTCAGAATCTGCCCGCGCAGCCGGTCGTGACGAGAAATGGCAGCCAAGCGCGAGCATGACGTTGACCAACAGCGGCGAACAGTACTGCGATGTTGTTCCGGTCAAAAAGTCCCTGTAGAACATCTCCTTGGCCAGCGTCGTGAAGAAGGCGTAGTGCCAGCAAAAGTACATGTTCATGAAGTGAAGAATGTCCTCCTTGTTCTGTGTCACCTTGGTCCACGAAAGAATTGCTTCCTCCTTGGGTCGGACAACGGTCTTCTGTGGTGCGGAGACGGCAGGCCCTCCGTGTTCGTAGTCCTGAGGGAGCCAGATCAAATTCGATGTACCACCAATGAATTTGACCGAGCCGTCCAACATCAAATCACCCATCTTACCTGACAGTTCAGCCTCGAACTGTGGCACACTCATATCATCGTTATAAATAGGCGAGTCCGCACGGTCTTCGCCATATCTTTCGCCAGCCTCAATAGTACCAGCCAATTCTTCGAGGCTGTCGCACGTCCGTATCTGGCGCACCAAGTCTATCACATCGTCCTCTTCCGCATTGAGAATGGCCTGTATGAGTATCTGCAGCGTGGAATTCTTCGCCTTGGAGCTGTCCACATCCTTCTTGTATACACCTTTCCGTCGGTGATCTGTATGAGGAGCATATTCACATTCCGTCAGATATACTGAAGCACAAGCAGCACACTTGGGCAGCATGCCGTCACATTTTGACTTGCGCTTCCGACAAGCAATACAAGCTGTGCTCACACATCGTCTCTTGGTGGAGGCACTGCTCTCCTTATCTTTATTCTTGTTCTTTCCCTTGGTTGGAGTCTGCGCAGGGCCTTCTGTGTTCTCCGAGAAGTCTTGTACGGGTGAGGAATGCGACCTTGATGGTTCTGGCTTCACCTCGGCATCCATGGTGGGGTCAGGTATCAAGCGCAAGAGGCTCTTATTGTGTTACTCGGTTGCGCACCTTGCAAGTGATCGCACGAAGCCGGTGCTCAAGCATCGTCTCCCTCAATCGCAAACACGGCACACGGCGACTTATCGTAACGGTAGTGCGGAAGGCAAGCGCTGCGGAAGACTACTCTCGGCGTGGAAGTACGTTAGGCGGGACTCTTTGCTGACCGGCAGGATTTTGTCGTAGATGAGGGGAAGTCTCGTTATCGTCTTTCGGAAAGATAGTGCTTATAGTTGTCAATGCAAGTGTTCAGTTCGATCTTCGACAAACTAGTTCAATGGCAAATTGTGTGCAAGCGAAGATTGTACCTCGACTGACAATGGCCGGGCTGCCAACCGGGGAAACTCGAGGGGATCGTTGATCCACCAAAAACTTGTTCGCTCGCTTGTCCAATGCCCAGAGGCTGATTAATCCAAATCGGCACCAGTAACCAATAAAGAATGACACTGAGGCTGGAATGGCTGTTCCGGGGCCCTTTTGATCAACAGGTGGCCGCCCATCTCATTGGCCTCCCGTTCTTATCTACGATGAGTGACGTCTGACGAGGGTCCAGGCACTGACTTACGGCGATACTTAACGACGAACTGCACATATGCAATATATGTATCAATGTCATTGAAACTGGACAGCTCCAGCACGCTATCAAGGCTCTTCTCATACGATGCAAATGAGGCACACTTGTGCCCCTACATAGCTCGGTATCATCACTTGGTTGGGTGCTCTTCGTTCACTCAACGTAACCCCATCAACGCCTTACTGTTCTCGTAGACGATATAGCTGATGCTCACAGCTGGGGCGACCTTCAACAGATTCGGTGTCACGCCCTTGAATAATCCTTTGATGCCTTCTCCTTGCACTGTCTTGATAGTGACGTCCACAATGCCCTTGTATGTTGGCGGATGTAGTACCGTACCCTGCGCCTGAAGCCTCGTTCGTAGCAGGTTGATCGGATAGACCATTGTGGCACTGATCGCACCAGATGTCGCACCAATAATTCCGGTGGTCATATTGCTCATTTCAACGTCGTCTTCGTGGCATCGTGCCTGCTTCGCTTTTCGAGCCAGGACATAGTTTTTGCAGTTTTCGAAGATGAAAAGGTCGATCGCGCTGTAGGGAAACATTCCAGCCAGACCCATACCCAAGCCTCGGTAATATGGGAAGAGCTTTCCTTGGCTCCACATCTTTCTTGCTGTCTGAATGATCAAGGCATTTCCGTGTAGTCCACCGGAGACAGTTTCACACTGCATTCGGCTGGAGGAATCGTGGTCAGTCACGTGTCAAACCCATCTGGCTGAAGGACTTACAATTTCAACGTGTCAAGTGGGTAGACAACACACTGAGAGACTACACCTCCAATACCACCAGCCATGAATTGAGATGTAGGATGCAGATGTTTCGGATCTGAGTCGTCGATTCTGGCGAAGAACCTTTTCGCAGCCTCGTACGCGCCGAACTTGATGGCAGACTCTGGCATGACCTTGACGACATTGAGACCATTGCCAGCGAACAGACTGCGCAAACCACCAGCAGCCCATAGATCTTTGCATGCGTCGACTAGAGGACGGCCGAAGTTCTTGAGCATCCCAAAGGGTCTTCCTTCCTTCACGGCTTTCATCGTGGCTGCTTTCGGGCTTGTCTGCGCAATGAGGTAGACCTTCAACCGATCTAATGGTGCAGTAGCCGTGCGCGAGACTATGCCTGCTACACCACCAGCTATAAAATAGCCTAGCGGAGGGAGAAAATCTGTCAGCATCGTCAATAACGTTAGAGATGTACTGAAATGAAATGTGCCGACTGTTGGCTTGAGGCACTACATGGTAAGTGGATATAAAGTAACGGCATTGTAACACAAGAGTCAAACGCATTGTGCAATTGCCGCCTTTTCGTCAAAGTATGAAGGGAAAGGATGCATCGTACCGAACCCTTGTAGAGTGTCGTTGATATGGACATCTCCTTCTTGGTTGACGTTTGTTGTCGCAGAGTAATAGGAGATCATTGCGCGTAGACTGGACTGGCTTGCTGGAAGGAAAAGGAGAAAGTCCCTGGACAGCGTTAGATCTCTTGAATGCAACGGCTGCACCATAAATCGCACCTCCATTCATCAAAGCTGATCTCGCCGTCATGGTTTGTGTCCACCTCATCAAAGAATTGATCCAACTTCGATGTACTTATCGTCAAGCCGGCCCTGCGGAATGCCGAACGCAACTCATCCTTGTCTAAAGCACCACTGTTGTCCCTGTCTATACTCTCAAACAATTGCCACAACTCACGTTCAGCGTGTTCAACAAAGACGCTGAACTCATTGAATTGTATCCTTCCGTCACCGGAGGTATCCACTGCTTTGAGGACATCGTGAAGGAGATCATCGGCATTTTTGAGAGGATGGTCGATGGTGCGAAGGCCTTTCTTGAGTGCAGGTAGGTCAAGCTGACCCTCGCTACGGGTGTCAAGAGTTTTCCATAACTTTCGAATCCGCTGTTCGCGGGCTTCGTGTGACTCTCCGTTCATGCTCCGCCTTTTGGTTGGAGAGCAGAGGCTATCTGTGAGGGAGCATGGCTGTTGTCTGTTCTGGGTTGAGCCACTGCCAGACTCTGCAAGTCGCCGCGCAAGACCTCAATTAGGTCGAGACTGTACAGGGAGGCCGAAGAGAAGCGTACAAAGATGTGCACAGAATATCATCCAGTCCCAGGTAGGATTGGTGGTTGTGATGGATGAAAATCGCAGTTTGCGGTTTGACGGAAGTGGAGCTGTGCAGGTGTGAGCATTTGGGCACGAATGCTCATTGCTGAGTGAGGCATTGGACTGTGACGTGCTCTGTGGGGTTTACCTGGAAAACACGCTCAGCCTTGAAAAAGCCCTCCCGAGCATGCACCAATTGATGTGAGCCTAAACCTAAAGATCTCCTTATAGCCTCCACTGGTTTTTACCGCGGCTATAACACCTAGATACTGCACGTAAAAGCGGCGGACAGCCAAGTCTTCAACGTACAAGTACCATCGTGACCTCTTCGTGGCACCTATATCCGTTATTTACCTATATTCTCCTCAGGGCAAGACTCGCTAGGCTATTTTCCATACTAGCGTAACCAGTATGTCGTCCAGCCCCAAGCGTACATTATGAGCAGGTGGCAGCTGAGCGAGCATGGTGATTGGAGCGACGGTATGCCTGGCACGAAGCACGAGGCTCGCAGATGAATATATTCCACAACTTGCTTCACCATAAGGAGAGTCGAGGTTCATCACTTCACAGACACCACCCCTGGATTCTGCTCTACGATTCTTCCCTGGGAGCAGTATTAAGATCCATCAACCAACATGGCTGCCAACTACTGGTCCTCCTCCCAACGCAAATACTGGACCTTCACCCCCTCCAAACTATCCGACATCCGCGACGACCTACAAAGACAACACCCCAAAGTCTACGAACAACACCACTACCCTGACCGTCGACACTTGATGATCTTTCTGAGGGACCGTCTCCTCCAACTCGCCAAACGCCTGCAATTCCGCCAACAGTGCATAGCAACAGCCCTAGTCTATCTCCACCGGTACTTCATCACGACGCCCATGCAGAACGTCAACCTCTATCTACTTACAGCGACAGCATTCTACCTCGCCAGCAAAACTGAAGAATCTCCCCACCACATCAGGCTGGTGGCAGCGGAAGCACGCCAGTCCTGGCCCGAGTTCATGCCCGGCGACGTAGCAAGGCTAGGAGAAATGGAATTCTGTCTTATCTCGGAAATGCGCTCGCAACTGATCGTGTGGCACCCGTACCGCTCACTCATCTCACTCAAAGAGAACCAGGACCTTAAACTTTCAAACGATGAGCTGGGGCTGGCATGGTCGATCATTAATGACAGCTACATGACAGACCTCCCATTGACGTGCGCTCCACACACCATCGCAGTGATTGCGATGTTCCTCGCCGTCGTCTTCCTGCCGACCGCAAAGGCAGCTGGCACACTACGACCATTAGGGCATGACACCATCTCAAATCCTGACAACGGCCCCTTCTCGTCGCTGGTCGGGCGTCAGAATATCTCAAACTCTTTCAGCAGTGTGCTCGGCAACCTACAAATGTCGAACCACGCTGCGGCAGCTCAAAACAATGCAAATACTAATGGCAAAGCTCCGGCACCGCCTCCACAACCATTCGATAAGGAGAAAGCTATAGCCGCGGCCAAAGAATCAGAAAAGATGCAGAACATGATCAAATTTCTGGTAGAGTCGGGCATCGACCTCGAACGTATGATCGAAGCCACTCAGGAAATGATCGGGTTGTACGATGCTTGGGAGAATTACAGCGAAAAGTCGGTCAAGGACGCCATTGCTCGCTGTCTGAAATCGCGTGGGCTAGATTCCTGACGTATCACAGCTCCCTGAGCATAATATCATGGCATCCATTCACTTCCATCACTTGGCCGTGGCAGTCCCCGCAACTCCAAGTTGCCTTCTCAGTTCAAGAACAACGGGCTTGGTCTTGGCAATGGGCTCGTTCCAGTCGAAGGAAGCCAGTGTTTGACTCGGACTGTCAAGGTACAGCACGTCGGCTGCGGCATTTCGGACCTATCACCCATGGTGTCAGTCTGTCGGATTGATAAAGGGGGGAAAAGGTTACCTTCGGCCATCGGTGGAGCAGCTGGCGCGTCAACTTGTCGAGTGCCCTCGTTCGATACGTTTCAGTCATCAACAGTCTCGAATAGCAGTTCAAAGAAGCTTCTACTCTCGAAAGACTCGACGATGGCCCGTGGACCTTCTGCATAATGGCCCAAATGTCGCGTGCACCATCGAGCTCCGAAAAGAACAGGTCTTGGTCAAGCATGAAGCACAAAAAGTCGAGCAGAGGCACTACATGTCGGTCATCTTGTGGGGCACTGGTGTCGAGCTTATCCAGAATGGTCAGGGATATTGCTTTACCCAAGTCGCCAGCACCGGTGTCATTGTCGAGCTGTTGCATGTATGCCACAAATGCGCTGCTGGCCGCGCGGCATATGTCCTCTGTGCCGGAGGTAGCTGAGGAGACCAGCCCTAAAAGCAGGTCTTCTCGGAACGACTTTGTTGGGAGCAGTTCCAGCAGCTGTTGAAAGTAGGAAATGGAGGACACATCGGCCGAATGCTGGAAAGTGCTATGCTGGTGTTAGTCGACTTCAACACGATGTGATGTAGGCTTACCTTTTCAACGTTGGAAATTCCGGACTTGCTTCCCAATAGCCTTCCAGGCACTTCCATGCTCGGAAACGCACGTTATTCAGTTTCTCAGCAGCCAGCTTGACTACAAGTGGCATGACATTTTGCAACACTTCGCCTTGAAAAAGACTTTTGTGGCTGCGGAACGTGTCCACGGCCTCGATACTTGACATCCGAAGGGTTGAGCCAATATCTCCTCTCTGGTCATTGGTATAATCAGTCAGCCCCTGACGAAGAACACTGGATATTGCAGTCACATCGGTTTCGGAAGCAACATTGTGATTGAGAAGCGTGACTCCAAGTGCGTCCATAGCGTCGACTCTGGTTTCGATGCTATAGTTGCCTTCAATGATTTTGATGATGTTTGAGAGGATAGCCTGCTGTACTTCATGATGGGATTCTGTCTGAGCCAGATGAGCGTGAATAAGACTCAAAGTCCTGATCCGACCTTTGCTTGTAAACGCTGCAGGTGATTGGGTTTTGTTGTCGAGCCATTTTCCAGTCAAGTCTGCGCGAGCAGCAGTCGGGAGCAGCTTGAACAGCTCTAGATACGCGTCCGCGCTTGCCTGGACCACTATATCCTTCCCACATGCACCAGTGCATTGGTTGAGTACATCCATAGCCGACGGTATCCAATTCTGCTCCTGCTTAGATTGATTGTCTGTAGTGTCAAGCGTAAGACATTGACAGATCTGACCTATCAAAGCAGAAATCGATTCCATGACAAGTTCAACATCCGTCGTCACCCTCACATTCAACTTTCCGGTCAACGTATCGAGCATGAAGAGCTCTGTTCCTTCTCCCAGTAACCATGTTCGAGTCACAGTAAGGCTGGACTGTCTCAAGGCTTGTAGAACCGAAGTCAAGCTCAAGAGTAAGCCATGCCTAGCTCCCGCTGTGCTCCCTATATTCGTATATTTCAAAGCGGATAGTTGCCGAAGGATAACCTGGACGAGACGTGAAAGTTCAGTAAGGGTCAAGGATGCCGTCAATATGCTAACACTGGTCGCACCCCAGCGACGCTGGTTGACGTCAATCGCTCTAGCACCACGCCAGCCGAGAAGAGCTCGTAGTAGAGGCCTGTGATAGGTGCGGTCAAGCGCTGCTGCTTCCGGCGCGACCGTGGTCATGGCCCGAGACAGTCGTGCAACAGCATTGTAGTCCACGATCTGAACGACCGATATACCATGGAGAATGGTATCCGGATGGCGCCCAATAAGCTCCTGCAGCGCAGCTGAGGATCCTCTTCGGATATTGCCCGATGGGTCAGAGCAGGCAGAAATGGTCAACTTGATTGCTATCAGCTGTAGAACGCTTTTGCAGTCCGCATACTCATCCAAGGCTGCTTCGGCGAATTCAGATACTGCTACCAGACCAAGTTCCTGGGTGCTGTACTTTCGTGCCAAAGCCCACAGCCCAAAGCAAGCAGCATCACGAACGCCGACACCGACTGAAGTCCCCACATTCGATCTCTGCTCGAACTCCAGGCCGAGAATCAGAGCTTGAATTATGTCTGAGAGGTTGTCAGGTGGCGGAGAACGTCGGAAGAGGAGGTGACCGAGCGTCAACATCAAGCCATGCCATCTTAACGGATCAACAGCACTGATGTCCCTTCTTGCACCCGCTACCTCAGATTTGGTCTTGTCCGTGATTGGTATGAGTTTGTGAGTCTCAGGGTCGTCCAGTAACACATTCTCTTGAAGAGACCCTAGTATTGCTTCGACAACTTCGGTGGCCATAACAGGATCGAGCTTAAGGGTAACTAGACTCAGCGCCTTGGCCGCTGCCATCCTAACAGGCGTGTCCTTGTCACTTAGAGTGTCGAGAAAGTACTGAATACTTTCTTCCAACATTGTCGTGACAGTGTCGTCCGAGACTAAACCTTTGCTCCCATGCGGCGATACGACATGTGTCAGTATGGCTCTTAGGATCTTCAAAATCCATTTTCTGGCAGGGGCGGAGTCTCGAATCGCAACGTGTAGCTTTTGCTGACTAGTGATTAGTTTGAGCATGCTTTGGAAAAGCTTTCCAAGATATGGAGCCGCTTCACTATCCGAGCTAGTGTTGGTAATGCCGTATAAAAGCGACAAACAGCCCAGAGCCTTGTAAGGACTCACTGAGACAAGTTCCTCGTCGTGGAGCAATCTCTGGGTTGCGTGGTCGACGAGTTTTTGGACCAAGCCGTGAGCCCGCATGTCGATGCGTAGACTCAAACGTACTAGCAAGACGCTTGCTGCTTCACGTTCTTTTCCGGGACTTTCAAGTTGGGCCAAACCCACAGATACAATATTGGAAGCACTGTCAGGAAGGTCACCCAGACCAGCTGGCATTACAGAGTCGTCGGAGCCACTGACGATAGACATGTTCGCCAGCTCGAAGGGTGCAAGCATCAGGTGAGAAAGCCACAACATCATCAGGAAGCGCTCTTCCCAAGTCATACCCAGTGATGGGGTGCTCCATGCTTTGAAACTCGACAACATTGGAGCCAAGTACTTGGGCTCATTGTTCAACAATCGGACAATGACCTTGTAACTCCTGACCTTGCAAAATGCGTACAGCAAACGGCATATTGCACGCGGCAATGGCGAGATGCTGCTGTATCCTTGACTCCGCGACGGGCCATAATGGTCGCTCGAGTTTACGAGGTAGTGAAGAAAGGCATCAGCTAAGAGCTGCACAAAATCTGCAAGATGAGGATCCAAGAGTTGTGGCCATTCTTGGAAACGATCGAGCTACTGATGTGTTAGTGATCCAATGACTTACGCCGTGGCCAAACCTTACAAGAATCCCCAACTCGCTGCACTTCTGGTCTATCACGAAGAGACGGGGCTTTCGAGGCGACTTCTTAACATTGTACACGAGCAGTGGCAGCTTGTGCTGCAACTCAAGCAGCAAGGTGCCTGATGCTTTGTAGAGTTTCGCATCGAGGTCGTGCTCGGAGGCATCCATCAACGCTTGGGGACATGGTTGGAACTAAAGGCAGGAAAGGAGGCCGATATTGATACAGTCACTGGTCATGTGACAGCGTGATCACGCTAGTTCGAAAGTGGGAAGGCGCCACTTAAAACAAGCTTAAATGTTGGCAGGCGTGTTCCAGCCACTGCGCGCTCTTTGTTGGCGAGAACCTGAAACGCAGCCGCATGCAACGAGCGTCATAGTTTATTCTTTATCACTCCTCACTTATGACTTGGTGACAAAGGCCGCCGTGGTCCGGCAACACACAATTGCCCATTGTCCTCATTCTGAAAATAGTCTCACTATGTTTCTTATGAATGGGCGAGGGTCATGCCCAATCTCAGATCGACTCGCCATCACTGGGCACCCATGCACGCCTGCCTCATCCTAGAAGCACCACTCACCGCCTGCCTTACAAACAGTCACCTTAAGACTTCACAACTCACATCCACCTCACTAAGATACACGAACCGTTCTCGTCAGCAATGGCCAGATCGATGTTTACCTTTCCCCTTCGCCTCTTTTCGAAGGTGATCTCCCCCACAAAGCTGCCGACCTTGACTCCCACGCCGACAGCCGTGCAGAAGCGAGTCCCTCAGGTGGCAGGCAAGAAACGGAGGTCGCCAGACGAAGAGACCGACGACAACGAACACCATCCTAGGAAGCGTCTTAGAAGTAGAGGTCCGTCGACATCACCAGTCCAAGACAACGAGGACGATGACAGCGCAGTCTTCAGCCTTGGGAGCACACAAGTTGATCAAGACAGAGTCCTGATGCCTCCTCCTGCCACGCCGCACCGAGGACAGAGAGATTCACGCCGAAGTCCTTTGCGGCCCTCGCCAAATCCTCCATATCAGACTCACAACCACGACGACGATGCAATTTCCTTGACATCGACTGCTTTGGCAAAGAAAAGAGCTGATGACATGAGTGAAGAACTAATGGAGGAAAGGAGACGATATGTTGCGGCTATCCAACTTCCACGCAACTCCGGCATCTGGTCACAGACTGAGCGTGACTTATTTTTCCACCTTGCCTATCGCGGCTTCGAACCACTGCTTCCTCAGAACTGGATGCTGGATTTCGGAACGCTCCCTATCAGTGTGTTTGTGCACGACGATACCTCGGATCCGCCGCTTGTCCAAAACGTGGTAGACAACCAGTTTCGAGCGGCTCGTGCGCTTCGCCAGTTATTCGAAGCCGGACACGATGTTCGAGATAGAGTTTATGTCAGTCCTGGGTCTCACCGAGAGAAAATACTCGAGAAAACAGTGAAGAGATATTTGAAATGGGCCTTGATGGATGTAGGCTTCCGACAGAGTTCGAAGGCAGATTACTTCCCCGTTCACGCGGTTGTCACCAGGCGCAAAGGCCATACCACGCTACAGACCCTCGAGAACGTGGCCGTCAAACTCCAACGACTGGCTGAAAGACATCAACGAGCTCGGCATATACGACCGAGCATTGAAATCCAAACCACCGATGAGGTTGATGCCGACGAGACGCGGGTCATCGAAGATGACGATGCGTTACCTACGCTGATCGGTCTTGTCATCATCTCGTCAGTCGTCGCAGTCGTCACATTGAGCCCCTTTTCTCAACCAGCAGCCCAGTCATCACCACGCATTCGCCAGACAGCATCCCCACCGACGTCCGACCTGGGAGCTCAATCAACCCATCAGGGCGATTGCAGCCCTGACAGCTTGCGTATCATTGCAGAGTTGGATTTTAGCCAGAAAGATCAGGATGTCTGGAATGCGCTGGGTGTGGCCATTGTAGCTATGCAAATCCGGAAGGAGGCCCTGAGAGCAAGGGCTGACTTGCCGCACGACGATATCGATTTGCTGAGTGGGGACAAAATGCCGCTAGTAGGTTCGAAGCTTGATGAAGAATTGGACGACACGTTCGGCAGCTCCTCGAGGATGGACGTGGAAGCCGACCCAGACTTGTGAGATACTGGAAGTGGAATTGGACTTGGTACGCAGTCCGAGAGTATGGGGGAAATTGTATACTCTACGCAAACTTGGAAGGAGTGTCTGCATAAAGGGTGAGAAGTTGTGAACAAATACTGTTCAATGTCACTGGAAGAAATTGAGAAGCCAGGCGTAACGGGAGATTGGTTGGAAGGAATTGAATTTCCTTTGTTGAGCTTGATAATGAATTCGAGATACCCCATACAGTTAATGCAACCTCCTCTTGAGGATACATATTCTTACGTCAAAACTCCCCGTCCGGCATGTCAGCGTCCCTAATGAGTAGCGTTTTACCAGATAGCACCAGCATCATGATCAAACCTCGCGACCTCCCGTCCCGCCTCCTCGACCTCTTTCCTCGCCTTCATCCGCATATAAAAGATTGGACAATCCTTCGAACTGCAAAGCACCTCAGAATGCATACTCCCCTGACACCGCTGGCACTGCGTCCACAATCTACCAAACCTCACCTCCATCTCCCCCACTTTCTTAACATGCTTGGTATACAACTCGCCAATCCTGGGTCTGCAATTCTCGCACACCGCGCCCTGAGCCTCCTCCTTGCCCACAAGCGGCTTCTTGCAACCCATGCATGTCTGCGTCTTCTTCGCGAATTTCATCAATCCGCCCAGCGTCGGCGCCGCAACAGATATACTCCGTGTATGATCACCAGCCAGCAACGAATTCGCGCGCTTCTCGCCTAAGATAGGTTCGAAGATTCGACCGAGTGGATTTGCCAGCTGGTTGTCAAGGTAGTACTTCGTGTCGATAGGGACATTGTTTTCAAGAACGTATATCGGGTCTTCGGACTTTTCGTAGTTCTTGCTCCCACCAGCACCTTTGACGATGACATAAGCGACGCGGTCACCCAAGGCGGGTGCGGACCCGGCGTCTCGCTTCTTCATGCGCTCGGCGAGTTCGACGTGTGCTTGTTTGGCAGTATAGTCGCTCTTACTCAGGGCTTTGGTGATGACCAGCATGCTCAGATCGACTTTGTTTTGCAGCAGATTGGAGATGGTGTCCTTGACGTATTCTTGAGCTCCGTCCAAGTCACGGTCGATCAGAATCTTTTTCAAAACCGTTTCGATCACGATCTGCACCAGGCGACAGTTATCACGACGGACAGTCTCGATACCTTTGCTGTCCATCTTGTCGTGCTTGTCTGGATTGGTCCAGTAAAGTCCCGCATATCGTTTCTTGTTGATGAGCAGATATGGGAAATAGATCTTTTCAAATTCCAATTTGATCGGCTTGATGAATTTGTTGGAGACAAAGTCGGCGGCTTCCTGTCCGAGTTCCATGGTCTTCTTCAGGTCTTTCTCGCCAAACTTCACCATAACTGAATCCGTGTCACCGTAGATGACCTGCGCGTCATGCGAGTATCCATTGGCAATGGTGTACTTCTGCTCGACCTCGGCCTTTGTCTTCTCAATCATCTGCCGACCATAAGCTGTAGTGCTTGAGGCAATTGCCAGACATGGTAGCTTGCCGACTGTTGCACCAGTGATACCATAGACCGAGTTTGCCGATACCTTCAAGGCCAATTGTCGACCATTGAGAACTGCTTTTTTGAAAGGATCTGTCTCAACTGCAAGCTCCTTCTTCGCACGCTTACGCGCACCCAGCAATTCTTCCAGAATCTGAGTCAGCAGTCCTTTCCGGACCTTGGATGTACAGAAAAGATCACCGTTGGGTGTCAAAATGTAATCTTCGTCCTTCTTCATATTCATCTTCTCGATGATGTTTTTGTTCAGAAGCGTGGTGTAACACAAGTTGTGGGCCTGTATGATCGACGGATACAGAGACGCGAAATCAAGCGTGGCAACGGGGACATCGTAGTAGCCACGAATGGGTTCAATGACTGTGGCACCCTCATATTGTTCGTCTGAACTTTCATTCCTCAGGTTGGGAATGACCAACTGTTGCTCCAGAGCTTTTCGGAAAAGCTGGCTAATGAACTTCACTTGTTGCCCACGAGCAAGAAGATAATTGAACGGCACGCCTGTGACTCTGGCCATCTCCGTGTAATTGACCAGACACATCAACTTGTCCATGAGTCGTTGAGGTAAGTAAGCATCTTTCAGACAGTAGACTGCCAACCGTCGTCTCGAGTCTGGTGTGCCGTTGAATAGTTCAGTAATCATTGTGTGATGCACATCCTCCTTTTGTTCTCCGAGGAAATGGGCGCACACAGAATTGAGGGTGTAACTTCGTAATTGGTGATCCCTCTGTACCAGCTGCAGTAAATCCAACTGAATCCGACCATTTGTGTTCGTCGCTTTTGTGTCTCGGTTACCCATCTGCTTGCTGGAAAAGTTGGTATCTTTGGCTTGAGAGATGACACTCTTGAGCCGTGACCAGTAGGCAAACTTTGGTAGCTTCAAGTGCTTTGCTCTATCTAGTAGATAGGGAAAGTCAAAGTTGGCAATGTTGTAGCCGATGATGACATCCGGGTCGACCTTCTCCAGGAAGTCTCTCCAAGCCATGAGCATTTTCGATTCGGAGTCATGTTCGTAGACTTGTGTATTCACGATCAAACTACAAGTATCCAGCACAAAGACATTTCGTATGAACGGTTTCGACTCGCCATATTTGGTGACCACATTGGCAATTTGGATGACGGGATCCTGGTTAGCTTCTGGGAAGATACCTTTTCGACCGGCACACTCGATATCAAACGACAGTATCCGCAGCGGAGCCATTTTGGCCCATTCGCCATCTTGGCCATGTGCGACAAGATCTCGATAATGACAATATGCTTCGATCTGGCAATTGGATTGACGGTCATGTTGCGGCATGACATGGTATTTCTGAGGAGGGACCTCCACCCAGGACATTCCGGCCACTCCTGTGTCGATCATGAAGCGCAGCACGTATTGGATGTTGTCAAACGTCAGAATCTTGCTCTCCACGCCTTTCCACATTCCTTTGTAGTTTGCATGCCCGTCTTCTATAGCCGATCGCAGTCTGTTGATATACTTCGGATCGTTCACCGTGATCTTCAAGTATGGACTCTTTTGATTTCCTTGGAAGCCGTACAGATTTTCGCGAAGCACCATCTGCACGGAGTGTATTACGGGCTGATGTTGTGCCAGATGTGTCTCAAGATAGGCCTTGTAGCCTTCGACATCTTGCCGTTGGAAGTTGACAGGTGCAGCGACATAAAGGTAGTGGAGAAAGTCAGTGACATGAAGCAGAATAGAGTGTCCGGTCTGGATCATGGTTAGCAAGCAGAAGACAGAGACATGACACTTGCACGTACCTCAGAGACACCAAACAGCTTCAGCGTGACTTTGCCTCCATGCAGTGTTCCTTCTTCGATCTCGATCTGCTGGAACTGAAGGGGATCTCTCTGTGCATCAAAGTCGTCCAAGTTAGGTCTGTCCCATTGTTGGTCCTTCTCAGAATTGTTCTCTCTCAAGCCTGTGATGTCCTGGGTCATCTTCTCCAAGACTTCTGTCTCGAAGTGGCTCTTCGGCTGGCTCGAGCCCAGCTTTGATCTGACGCCATTTGGGCCGGTCTGAGAGGAGTGGAAAGATACATTTGGGCCATTGCCGTTGAGCTTCCGCTTCTTCGCGGATGGCGGGGATTTTAGGACGTTGTGAGTATTCGTAGCATCTGTGAGGATCCTCTTCTTCGGCTTCTCAATCACACGTCCAGGCATCGTGAAAGACTGTGCGTGGACGAAGTGTTTGGGTGTGTGAAGGCGTGGATGATTACAAAAGATGCGGGATATGAATGAGACGCGAAACTGGTCGCGTCAAAGCATCTGCCATCGCGTCACTAATTTGTCCAGAATGGTCAACTCCACTCGCCGCTTTGATCTACCACTTCACGACTTCGCACCACAACTCACATCACTTCTCACGCCGCTTTAACCCCCACTAGCGTCTCACCGCTGAATAGTCCTACTGTTTCACAATGGTCTCTTACGATGAACGTCGATCACGCTTGGATAAATACGAGGACGAACTCCTCCAAGACCTCGAATATTCCTTCAGATCACTTTGCCTTGGCCCGGAAGATCTCACAGACGACCTTTTTCAACCTCTACTGAGCGAAGACCTTTCAACACCACCAGACATGGCGGACGAGGCTTCGGCAGAGAGAACCCCTGGTTTTAAGGTGGGAGAGAAGAAGACACTTGACGAATATCAGAAACTTGGTAAGTTGACTCGAAAAACACATTTTCTACATGAAGCATTACATCTACACTTAAGAGGGAGGCATGTACTGTACAAAAAGCACGAATGATTTCAAGACCATTTTAGTTTTCATTATTTCCACACCAAACACCCCCAGTTACTCGCCATTGGGGCATTGTCTGAAGTTATGACTGACCTGAAATTACACTTAGATCAGGAGGATGAAGCGTTGAACCGTTGGAAGGCGTCTCTCGGCCTTGCCGCTGGCGAATCAATCTCAGACCCAAATGACTCTCGCATGTGTATCATCAAGTCCCTCGCCTTGGTAAGCCGTTCGTTTCGAAAAATGCAACGTCAGCATCTAACAAAACCTCAGGAAGTCGTCGGCCGACCAAACATTACCATCGACCTCTCCCAGCCCGGCGCACTTGAAACATTGAAGGGCAAGCCGTTCACCATCAAGGAAGGATGCCAATACCAGATGAAAGCTGTGTTCGTTGTCCAGCACCAAGTTCTTTCCGGACTCAAATATGTTCAGGTCACCAAGCGCAAGGGTATTCGTGTGAGCAAAGACCAGGAGATGATCGGCAGCTATCCCCCAAGTACCAAGGACAAGCCCGTGTATGAGAAGAAGTTTGCCATGGAAGAAGCACCGGCCGGCATGCTGGCTCGTGGCCACTACGAAGCCGTCTCCCGATTCGTTGATGACGACGAACATTGCCACCTTGAGTTCGCATGGTCTTTCGACATTGCTAAAGACTGGTAACGGTTGGCATCTATGAGATGATGGCGAGACTGGCAATTAGAAGATGGTATCCATGGCCATGGTGGGCTTTGGATAGGCAATGAGACGCCACAAATACTGTGACGAAGGCATCCAAGCATGGACTTTGTTTAGCGACGATACTGGCGGTTGTACCTGCGATGAACCTGCGAGCTGGCACGAATGATGAGACAATCCCATTGGTCATAGGAAATACTCAATATGAGAGCCCTGACTATCCTTTGCCTGGTTCTGCTGCTGTTGCTGTTGCTGTTCGTTCCGATGGACGTCGTTCTCCGGAGCCGCCTCAAAGATGTTAAAGTACCGATCCCCTGCATCGCTAACTTCAAGAACGCTGGCTAAATTTCCGCAGCGATAGCAGTAATTTGGTGCGCTCCAAACCGTGCTAAGTCGATCATCGTACAATATCTGATAGCCTTCCTGGCAAAGCTGATGAGCCCGGAGAATATGCGACATGCTGTTGACTTGCAAGAACTTTTTGACCACATCCCCTCCAAATGTATAACCTGCGCCCCTTGGTGACAGAGAGAATTCATCTCGTTCCGGATCTGGATCTGACCACACCAAATCCGCCATAGGGCCCTCGTGTGGTATTTCCCGATATCTGTCGATGATCTTGATCTGATCGATCGAATGAATAGACGGCGATAGGCCGCCATGAACACAGAAAATCTGGTCGTTAATGACCACGCTCAATGTGAGGAAATCGAACATGTCCGTGAAATAATGCCAAACATTGGCGTTGCCGTATTTTCGTGCACACTCGGTATAAAACCCATATGACTGCGTAACGCCTCGTGATTCATGATTCCCTCGAATGAGATGAACGCGCTGGGGGTATCGTAATTTTAAACAAACAAGCAGTGAAATTGTTTCCACGCTGAAAAGACCACGGTCGACATAATCGCCTAACATGTATTAGACCTCAGCCGTGATCCGTCGCGATGTTCCCGACCACTTACCAAGGAAAAGATAGTTCGTGTCTGGACAAAAGCCACCAATCTTGAAGATCTCCAGCATGTCAAAGAACTGGCCATGGATATCGCCAACGACTGTCACTGGCGCAGATATGTGAACGACATTGCTCTCCTTCATAAGCATCTCCTTCGCTTTGGCGCATATTGCCTCAATAAGGGATTCTGCGAGAAGATTCTTCTTGTACAATTGGGCGATGCATTCGTCAAGGTCGATACTCGCTAGGCACGGGTCAGTCACTGAACGGACACTTTCGCGGTGTGTCGAGGAGCATACTAGGTAGACCAGGCATTGTAAAGACTGTGTAGTCTCGCGACACTGCGATCACAGAATTGAAGCTCGCCGTGCTTAGGGGAAGTTCCTGGGTAGGGGGAAGGATCGACTCTGGGTTATCATGATGTTGACCTTAACACCTTCAAAGAAAGTGAGGCAAAAATAAATTGAAGCGCTCTCTCAGCATCCCAGTGACGCCTCGAAGAAGATGATGTACAAAACGATGAAATTCAGTTTCTGGGCTCGTGCTCTTTTGGCGCAGGAAGGTGAGAATGACGACTACCGCCAATAATGGCTGCTCCCAAAAGCGGCATCAGTCCGGTCAATGTCCTCCCGACATTCACGCTTAATTCCTCTTTCTCATCACGCGTAAACAACTTCTGCCTCTACAACTTGAAAGATTAGGAGTGATCCTTTCCCAATACTATACGCGAAGCGCTCATCTCTGTTGACTTAGACCCAGTCAAACTGTTTGACATGTTTGCGAACTCGGTGACCATCCGTTGTCGCGGCTGCTCTGCACTCATCCTGTCCTGCAACAAGCCGTTAGACCGGTTGAAGACATGCTTCCCTTCATCTTGAAAAAAAAAGAATGGCTCAGACCGCTCTGCTGGGATAGTGTGCAGGCTGGGTAAGGTAGAGGTCAACGGCGTACCCGACTGTTCACGTTTGGTTAATTGACTGCGACTGAATTTGCAGTTATATCCTTTCTCAGCGGTTGTTTTCTGCCATTCACTGCCGTACATGAATCTGCTTGATCTATTTTCCCAGTTCCTGTTGGCTTTCACAGTCCACTTCTGTTACCTGTGAACCTTCGATATCGCAATTGTGATCTCTCGTCAAGGGAAACGTCTTTCATCCATCTGGCGAACCACCCTACTTCCTTAGCGCGCCATTTGTGAGCCTCTCGATGTCTAGCTACCCCGGAGAAAGTCAGCATACTTGGTCGCATCAGCCCGCGCCCAGCTACTATGCACCTGGTACATCGGTTCACCCTCATCAGGCCAAGCCACCTCCCGAATTACAGCCCTTCCAGAACGCATATGAAAATGGCGGAGCCCTCAATTGGCAAGGCAGTGGACACAGCACTCACCCACGGTAGGTTTCTGCCGTTGCTAGTAACAGACGTGGATTTAACCGTTGTAGGACATCGAGCGAAACATTGCCGATGAACCTTCCATATCCTCAAATAAGCACAGGACGCATTCATCGTGGGAATTCTTGGGAGTCCGGATATCAGCACCCCTCGGCAGCGTTTCCCGCACATCCATATGAAGCTGTGACAACCCCGAGCCCTGTGATGATGCCGCAGAACGCCTCTCAATATGAGCAGCAAAGCCAGATCCAGGAACATGGGAATCATAACTACATTGCAGGTGTGGAGCCTTCGTGGCAGCAACATGCTGCTGGGACTCAGCGTGGTTTTGCCTTACATGGGGAAGTTGCTACCGCTGCTGATCCTCCTCCTGCTTTCCTACCGAGCGCCAGTGGACAGCCCTGGAACGACTGTCACCAACCATCCTACTACTCTGACAGCATGGGTGGGCATCCAGTGAAAGACTTCTACCAGGCTTACGAGACGACAACTTATCCTCCCCACAATGCCTGTCAGACTCATCATGATGTTGACTATGTTGATGGCAATGGTGATGGCGATGGCGATGGTGATCTCCAAGCACTCGACTTTCGTGACGCGCTCCCAGGATCCATTATACAACGAAGAATACAGGCAATGGCTATAAGCATGGATGAAGATGATATGCTGCAGTCCAATCACGTCATCGTGGTATCTCAGTTCTTTCGTGATCTGAAGGAAGAAGTTTATCTGGCAAATATCAAGAACAAGACAGACGGAGAGGTACTCAAGGACGATCCAATCTTTGCAGATATCCCCCAAGACTGGGAAGTAACCACCTTCGAAGAGTTGGATACACGCAAGCGCATACTGCTGTCAAGCATGGCATTTGACGCTGTCGACAATGATCTACAAAGCTTCACCAGTATCGGAGGTGGACATCCCTGCCAAAACGCAGATCACAGAGCCTTGTCCGCGGAGCAAGAGGAGCGTCTTGCCACCCTTGGAGTTTCAGGTCTCCCAAAGCCGGTCCAGCCTTACGACCCTAGCAAGACAACAGGAGCGCCTGATCAACCGCCCTACGACCTGCGATCGGTCAACGACACCCATCGCGAACAGATGCATCCGATCGAGCCCCAGGAGACGAAAGTTGATCCCCACCGTGTGCAACCCGCGGATAACGAAGGTAGAAAGCAAAACAACTACAATCAAAGCTCCAAAAACAAGAAAAAGAAGGACAGAAGGAAGCGCCAGAACCAGCAATACCAGCAACAAGGACGTGCCCAGGCCCGGAACCGAGCTCGTTCTCCTAGCACATCAAGCAACCAACACTACAATCATAGGCAGGACTACGCTAGACCACCACCATTGGGACAGTCCCAACAGAGGAGCAATGAGCAGGGCCGAAAGCGAGCATACGAGGAACCGAGGCAGTATGTGCGTGGTGGTGATGGTGACACGCCTGGGAAGCGGCGCAAGCGGAACTAGAGAAGCGATCATGATCGCCGGCACGTCATCGATGCCTCTCGACGGTCGCGAGTAACCCATCGAAGTGAAAGGCTGCAGCACTTCAACAAACTTGTGAGATTGATCAGACATTTGTGAGAGAGAATATGAAAGTCGGCTTCGCTCCGTCTTCTCGTCCTGTTCGTGGGTTTCATTCTCACCAATAGGAGCGTGACCGTACATCGCCGCTATCGGCCAGTCTCCGACTTCTCCAAGTGTATGGATCCCACGGTGTGGCATCATCTTGCAACAATCTGTCGACAGTGTGCAATGCGCCATAGCCCATAGCCGATTTTTCTTGTTTTTCACACTACAGCAAGCCCTTGTTACATGCCTGCCCTCTTCTCGACGAGTTCATCTGCTTTCAGCCTTGCCGGCAAACTACTCACAGCCACGCGAACAGCTTCACGACTATCTTCCCCGCACCAGCTTCGAGTAGCAGCAGTATCACCGAGCCTCCTACCAAGACACCAGCAATTTCTGCGAAAGATGTCGTCCCTCAGCGCTATGTCCAAGCGCCTCGAAGGCAAAACCGTCCTCGTCACCGGCGCGTCCAGCGGTATCGGACGCAGCGTAGCCCAAGAGTTCGCACGCACGAGTCCAAAAGATCTCAAGATCATCCTGACGGCACGACGCATCGACACCCTGAAGGAAGTGGCCGAGGAGATCAAAAAGGAGATCGGCGAGGGTGTGAAGGTTCTCCCTGTCAAGCTCGACATCTCCAAACCAGACGAAGTAGCCAGTTTGATCCCCAGTCTACCTGAGGAGTTTCAAGACATCGATGTCCTAGTCAACAACGCGGGCTTGGTCAAGGGCGTGGACAAAGCCCCTGAGATCAAAGCGGAAGATATAGATGTCATGTTTGCCACGAACGTGACTGGCCTGATACACATGACGCAGGCTGTACTGCCGATATTCAAGAAGAAGAATGGCGGCAAGGACGGAGGAGCCGGCGATGTCATTATGATTGGGAGCATCGCTGGACGCGAGGGATATCCTGGTGGCAGTATCTATTGCGCAACCAAGAGTGCCGTGAGGACGTTCACGGACGCGCTGCGGAAGGAATTGATTGCTACGCGGATAAGGATCATTGAGGTTGATCCAGGCCAGGTTGAGACGGTGAGTAAGCGCCTGGAGGATGTTCCATGCTGGTGCTGATATGATTCGTTCCAGGAATTCTCAGTCGTTCGATTCTACGGCGACAAGTCCAAGGCGGACGCCGTATATAAAGGCGTTGAACCACTTACCCCGGACGACATCGCCGAGGTTGTGGTCTTCGCGGCAGGACGAAGAGAGAATGTGGTGTTGGCGGATTCGTTGATCTTCCCGAACCATCAGGTCAGTATTGTTACCCGTTTGATTTGTGGCTGATTTACTTCGGATCTTGGAGACTGACAATATCATTCGTTTTGAACTCTAGGCCGCTGCAACAGTTATGCATAGAAAACCATGACTCTCAAATGATGCGCCACGCCAGCCAGAGGAACGAGGTCTTGCTCGCGCATCATTGTAAAAGTACTGCATAGTATAGACAAACAGTGGTCGACCAGAGAGAAGGGAGGAAGACGAAAAGCAGAAGAACCATGACCTCGCAAGCACCTGCATGGGGATTTTCACGCACATTATGTTCAGAGGATGCTTCCACCTGCCGTATGGGATGTTAAGCGATGATCTAGCCTTTGCCGGATCCATCCATCAGACACTTTACCGAAGCTCTTCACTGCCGTGGCAAGAAGTTACTTAACACGCATACTTCGCTTAATATGCGATCTCAGCCTCAGGGTCTATTTACAAGCCATGATCGCATTGGACAACTTGGCCGAGAGCAGAATGAGTTGCGACCGAAGGCCATGCCCGGCACTGAACGGCGGGGTGTGTTACTGCGGCTACAACCAATATTACATGCTTCGGGTGACCTGTATTTGCCATGGGCTGGTCCTGATTTCTTTCTTTTGTTTTGTTCTCTTGGTCCTCATTGGATCCTTCCACCACTTCAAGTTATTGCACTTCGCCCGTTGCATTCCCATATCACCTGTGGTTTCGTGACGGCTGAATATGTGGCGCAGGGTGCTCGACCTACTCCTACGGTGCAACGAATGGCGTGCCTTTGAACTCAACGCCTCGACCAGGGTCCGCGTGATAAGAGTGAGGGGGACTCGCAGCGCCATGCGGCGCCTAGCATCAGCCATGCGAACCACTCACGCAATGATGCCTAATCCCGCTGGCTACATCGGTGGCAGGCCATGCAAAGAGGCTCCAAAGTCCGTACTTCCACACCTGGTTCCTGGGATGAAAACACGCATTGCTACGCATATGTCGCGAGGTCATTTCATGTCATTACAGGAAGCATGGCGGATCCATTGTCAATATCTGCTAGCGTAGCTGGGCTCATTACCATTGCAGACGCTGTGATCCGTAACGGCTACAGATACGTCAAAGCTGCTACGAAAGCCAGAAAGGTGGTGGCTGCGTTGGTTAACGAGGTCAACCTGCTTTCAGGTACCCTTCACAGTTTGCAAAATGTGGTCGAGTCATTGGAGACCGAGGCAGAGTCAAGAACAGTTACGACAAAGTCGGATCACTTTGATACCTGCTACCAAACCCTGCGAAAGGTCAATATACTACTCGACAAATTCGTCGCCTTCGATTCTAAAAGGACTTTTCATACGATGAAACGGCAACTGGAGTGGCCACTAAAAGCCCACGAGACGGAAGAGCTGATCTCGGAGATAAAACGACACCGCGCTACGCTCAGTCTTGCCTTGCAAGCCGATGAGCTGTATGATCTTCGCACCCACGCTGGTCGACTGTTCTAACTTGTGCAGGTCAACCCTGATGGCCATTCTTGCCAAGCAGAATGATACGAATTCAGTACTATCCGAAATAAAACAGAACATATTGCAAGATAGGATTGAAAGGAAGGCACAAGCGCTAGGTAACAATGACTTACGCGAAGCATAGTCTCAGAGGATGTTATTCGCTGATCACTCAACAGACGATGAGAAACAGGCTGCTTTGCAGTGGCTGTTCCCTGCAGGTCTCGAGCAGGTTTTGACACAAGAGTACAATTTGAAACTCCGTCAACCTGGCACATGGTCCTGGTTCCTCAATGAGGACAAGTACCAAGAATGGAAAATCAGTGCCAGATCAAAGCTGTGGCTCCATGGAATTCGTAAGTTGGCCAAGGTTCAGATCCGTTCTTGTTGCTTACCTTTTCTCAAGCGGGCGCAGGAAAGACCATCCTTGTGTTAGCAAGTTTAACACTTATTCATTTGCGTTGCTAAGAAGGTACTCTAGATCAACCATGATTGACGATTTGGCCAAGGATTTAAGCAACGATCACGGTGAGACATTCTCGAAGGTGTCCCTCTTCCCAAACAATGTGCTGATTCGCCATTTTACAAGGCCTCGCATTCTTTTTCTGTGATTTCAAGACTGCCGAGACGCAAGATGTTCCGAATATCTTGCGTTCGCTGATCAAGCAATTCGTTCTGCAGGACGAAGGTGGGTCAGCAATGATCGCTCTTCTGGACTTTCGCGAACGCCACTCTCGTGGTCCGACCATCATTCAATCTGCACAATATCTAGAACTTCTCCACAAGGTCGTCCAACCATTCACTTCATCGTCCATTGTCATTGACGGACTTGATGAGATACGACACAATCGCCCGGCGGTGCTGGAGGATTTGACTACCATCCAAAACTCAGCATCCTCGATCAATCTCCTCTTCTCTAGCCGACGCGAGGTGGACATAGAGGAACAGCTCCGTGACTTCCAGAAGCTGTCTGTATCTGCAAGCGAGAGCGATCTGAAATTATACGTTGCCGCTGAGCTTGGAACGCGTATCAGGCGCAAACAGCTGAAGATAGGGGATCCCGATCTCAAGGGGGATATCATAGCACGACTTGCAACAGGAGCCGGTGGAATGTTGGTCATTGCAGGTCTTTCGCACGATTAAGAACGAATGCTAACAAGTTTTCCAGGTTCCGATGGGCTGCGTGCCAGGTTGACTACCTTTGCGGTCTCAAGACTGACCTGGCCAGGCGCAACGCATTGGATAAGTTGCCGCATGGCTTAACAGCGACTTACGAGAGTACCCTTTCCCGCATCCTCGACATGCAGCAAGAGACCCAGGAGCTGGTGCGGCAAACGCTTCAGTGGGTTTCATTCGCGAATATGCCCCTGCATGCCAGTACGTTGGTTCAAGCTTTGGCGATCAGACCGGGAGAGTACCACTTTGAGCCTACAGCAGTTCCCGCCGAAGAAGATGTCTTGGAAACATGTAGCAGCCTGATCAATAGACAAGCTGATGGGGCTCTTGTGTTCGCGCACTTCACAGTACCCGAATACCTCAGTTCGATCGACATCGACGGCACACCCCAATTCGCAAAGTTCAGATTGTCCGAAACCGAGGCCAACTACCTCATCGGCAGCGTGTGTCTGACGTATCTGAACTTGGATGTCTTTTCAGCCACTCCTTTGGACGAAAGTGCACTCAACAAGCTTGCGGATTATGAGGAAGATGAAACAGATATGAGGCTTGTGACAACGCCCGTCCTTTCGAGCCGGGCATCAATACTTGCAGATGATGATCCCCTCGGGCAAGTTCCAGTCTCTGCAGGTCTTCTTATCGCTGATGGCAAACCGGTGCAAGCTCTGAAGACGCAACGTCAGAAGTCGACATTTGGAACCCTTGAGGATGCTCTCGGTCGATGGCTCGACACGAAACCTCTAATGGTGTACTCAGCGAGGTATTGGCATCACCACTGCGGTGATCATCTCGGAAATTCCCTTATTGCCGATATGTCGCACAGGCTCTTTCATCCTGAAAAGCCAGAACAGTTCTTTTGGTGGTCACAATCTTTTTTGCACCTGGTAATTCACGCGAAAACAACTACGCTCTATCCGGACGCGCAGACCTTGCACTGGGCATCGTGTCTGGCGCTGTACGAGGTCTGCGATTGGCTACTGCAGAACGGTGTCGATGTGAACCGGTGCTCTTCTTTAGGAAGACCGTTCGAATGCCTGCTGCTCAGTACCACTGCCCTCGCAGACTATGATGTGCGTCCACCCTTCTCGAATTTTCCACCTCCTGATAGAAAAGCCATGACCGCCCGGGCCAAAATTGCGCAGCTATTTCTTGAAAATGGATTAAGCTTGAAGGAACTGGGCAGCCGTCCCATAAAGACACTGGATGACAGGAATATTCCTCATACACCGCTTGCCATCGCCCTGGTTGCGGACCCTCACAACGAAGAATTGATCAGCAATCTGCTTGCGAGGTATGACTCCGAGACCTCAATCGACATCTTCAACATCTTCAAGGATAATGTGATTGGGCGCGCGCATTGCGATATCGCCCACATTCCTCGTGGATATGTGGCTTTCGTGAATGCCATCAATCCCGAAACACTTGATAGTGCAGCCCAAAGGCAGTACCAGGCCCTGGTTCAGAGGATTGACTCATGCCAGATCTGCTCATCCCAGTACCACGAACCAGACGAGGACACTTCCGTTCTATCACTCCTCGGTATTGAGCGCTTACGAAGATGGTTCTCTGTTTCGGCCCACCGGGGCCAACTGCCCGCTCTGAAGGCATCACTGAGCAACTAACAGCAGCGCTCGTCCTCAGAAGAATTGACCGAGATGCTTGATCAAGCAATGGAGTCGGCTATTGTCAATGGACACGAGCATATAGTGCAACATCTATTGAATCGTGGTGCCGATGCAAACTGCAGGTCACAGGTGGGAGAGACCTACCTCCATCAATGCCTTCGGATCGACAACATATTCAATGTTGAGGCGACAATTCAGATGGTCACCGCACTCCGTGATTACGGTGCTGACTTCCTGGCCCGCGACCTATACGGCCAGACTCCGCTTCACGTAGCTGTTGCATCGACCAAATCTAGCTTATTTCGAAGACTGATTCAGACATTGGGTCAGCCAGGACTAGATTCCGTGCATGCATGTCCGGGGTCGAGCCTACTTGTAGCAGCAGTACAAAGAGGTGCCGATGACGCTGTCATCTTCTTGCTCGACCACACCGAGATAGATGCTGAGTATTTCCAAGAGAGGCTGGGCTGGGATCTTCCTGACTACGCTCTCGCGCGCCAAAATGCCACAGTGTTTTGTAAGCTGTTCGACAAGGGCTTCATTCACCCAAATCCTGATTCCCAGGGGTCCTCACTACTGTACCGAGCCGTAGCATCCGGTCACCTTCCAGCTGTGGAGCATCTGATAGCTGCGGGAATGCGAGATGACTCAAAGCGCAAGGACCGAAGCAAGGCCATTCATCGAGCTTCATTGAGCGAGTCAGCTAACTCGGCGTGCATCCTAGAATGTTTACTAAACACGGGGCAGGACCCAAACGTAAAGATGAACCCGGGCACATCCCCTTTACATATCTTGACGGAGGGACTCATATTAACGCAGAGACTCACTTACGGTACAGACTGGCACACGACTACACTCGTCGACAATAGACTTCCTGACGATAGAGAATGGCGCACGGTTACACTCCTTGACATCTGCAAAAGAATCGAGCTCTTGATAGAACATCCGAACACAGATCTGTCTCTTCGAAATGGAGTTGGACAAACACCAGCAGAGCTATACATGCTCTCGCTGTCCGCTTCAGTCTACTGGGAGAATAAAGAGGTCGAGGAGCGGGTTTCCAATATTACACGGAAATTGATGTTCCCAGAACTGGACCTCCGGGCTATCAGAAGATCCGGGAAAGGGGTGTTGCATATTATTTGTCCGCACGTCGCAACAAAATCTTCCTTTTCATTGGTCAGGACACTTGTCGAGCGAGGTGTTGAACTTTGCGAAGGCGATGATCAAGGCGAGACTCCGTTTGAAATTCTTCTTTCCAAAGCTCTAGGAGCTTTAGGAGTATCTCAGGAAATACATCACAGAGAGTATGAGTCAGGGGTCATAACGACTGAACCACAAGATAAGTTGGTGTTGAAGATTCGCCCTGCATCTCGTCCCGGTCTTGCACCTGGGGTCGAGCTGTCAAGGGATATCCTGCACTACCTGGTCGGACACACTTCGGCTGCTGGCCTCAGTGAACCGATGAGTGATGGTTGGGGGGGTCACACACCTATGACGGTGGGACTCAAGACCCAGTGCCATAAGCTCATCGAGCTACTGCTATCTAAGGACGACGTCTCTGTGGACGTGCGATCGTCCAACATGGAGCATCTGACCTCACTAGAGGTCGCCGCTTCAGAGGGATGCGATATGGAGATGGCAAAGAGACTGCTTGGTCGATCCTATAACGACTTCTCCAGTCTAAGTCCAGTCCAAGGGTGGTCGATCCTTCACTTTGCTGCCAGCGAAACCTCGGACCAGGCCATGCTTCGAGCCTTGTTGGCACATAGGCCGCAAATGAACTACGACATTCGCACCCGGGATGGGCAGACACCACTGGGTGTGGCAATCCTAAACGCGACTTTCGCGTCTGCCGTTCTGCTTCTCGAAGCTGGCGCGTCTGTCAATGTCCCCGTTACCGTGGGACACGTCTACCCTGTCCACCTAGCCGTCGAACAGCATTCGTTGGAGTTACTCCAAAGCCTGCTTGCTCACGGTGCTGATGTAGACGTGACCACTGAGAGTGGATTGACGGCTCTAGAGATGGCCGCCTCGAGCGGTCAGTCAACATTGGTGGACTTTTTAATCCAGTATATGGTAGAATCCTCTCAAGTGCCTGGACGAGCAGTTGAAGCAGTCAAATTGGCCGCCGAGCATGGCCAAACGCAAATCATTGACGTCCATCTGGGCCGCAGAGCCTCAGCCAATCCGGTGCTTCCGCCTACGGTAATGCCACTCCTATTGAGTGCCGTCAGACTGGCAGCCGAACATCGTCATTGGCAGACAGTCGAGGCTCTCCTCAGGCATGGAGTTCCGCTCAGTTCCCTGCATCAGTCTTTGGGAGACTCACTCCTTCACACTGTAGTCGCAGAACCTAATCATGCTAGCTTGCGAGATCCTGGCGAACGTTGGCATATAGTCGGTATGCTGCTGGAATTCGGCGCGGACTACAGTCGACGCAATGAGGAGGGGCACAGTCCCTTCTCCGGCGCAGTGCTTGGTGGCAACTGGGACATCGTGGAAGGGTTTCTCCGATCTGGTCTGCAGCTCGACGCGAACACAAGTCTGGTAAATGGTTGGACAGTGATGCATTTCGCAATATTTCATGGCGCAGTGAATGTTGTGAAGCTTTTGCGTCAATATTTTACGCCAGGGGTACAGAATATCATCGATGATCAGGGGAAGTTGGCAGGAAATTTTTTGACTTGCGCAGTCGCTTCGGGCAATCATCGAATCCTCGATCTCGTGCCGCAACCCCTGGACTACACATTTGTGAATGACTATGGCTGGACCATTGCTCACTTCGCAGCGCTTTCAGACAAACTAGAGACGTTACTGTGGTGCCAAATACATGGCATCAACTGCTCCGCCTCAACAGCGACGCACCAAATAACTGCAGGGCACGTCTCGAAAGTCAGTCCATTGCATTTAGCGGCAGTCGAAGGCCGCTGCCAGACCCTGAACTTTTTCAAAATTAATAACATCATCCACGATATTGATGTTCGCACGTGTTGCGAACGTGAGTATACGGCTCTTCATCTCGCAGTGCTGACGCAAAGAGACAAGACGGTTGAGAGGCTGTTAGAACTTGGAGCTGATCCTTTCCTGACAGACAAGCGTAAGCGCCGGTCAGCATTTCATATGGCCGCCGGCCGAGGCTACGCTCTGATTTTCTCTCGGCTCATGAAGCATCGTTCCCAGAGTGAGATGGGCTTGGTACCCGATGAGCGAGACGAAAACTTCGTCCGCGATCAAATGCGTCATATACAGCGAGCTCTATCGATAGAAGATATTTACGGCATGACACCAGAAATGCTTGCCATTGAGAAGGGCAACCAGCATGTCATGGAAATCGTGGACGAGTTCGATTCCTATCTCCTTGATATTCACACGAACGTTGATCGACCACCTGGTCCCCGGGATGCAATCTTAGCAGAGCATAATCCCAAACCGACGTGGAATCTGAAGGTGAAGATCGGTCCTTGGATGCGCAAGATCATGGCAAGTGATTATCGTATCTACGCAGTCAAAAAGGCGTCATGTCCTCGCGATTTGAAGGACTTGTTGATGAAACATACTGGCGCACACGTGGAATATTTGGGACCTCCATGTAAACGGCACGTCTTTCCAGATTTGGGCTTACAGGAGGACGGGGATCAGAATACGAACAATTTTTCCCAGGACAGGAGCAATACGACGCGACCGCGGGATCCTTTGCAAAAGAAACTGGACGAGAAGTGGAAGCATAGGGAGGGGACTATCAACTCATGGATCAGTATTCGTCAGAACTCGTACGAGGACCCATCACGCCGGCAAGAATTGAGAGGGGATAAACTTACCAACTGGATACACGATAACATCACTTCCAACGAAGCACATTGATAGAAA
This sequence comes from Exophiala sideris, assembly GCA_000835395.1. NCBI lineage: Eukaryota > Fungi > Ascomycota > Eurotiomycetes > Chaetothyriales > Herpotrichiellaceae > Exophiala > Exophiala sideris. The sequence continues at coordinate 9,306,176 of KN846951.1, read as the reverse complement.
CGATTTGTAATCTCCAAAAGGTATCGCATGCATATACTTGAGTTCGCCGTACCTTGTGAGTCGACCGTGTGCGAACAACCCGCGGGAACGAGCTCATTCAGTTCTTGTCTCTGCTGGTGTAGCTCTACAACGAGAACATCATCGACTTGGGTAAGGCATCAATGCCGAACATGAAAAGGGGACGTCATATAATGACCACAACGTAAGGTCGCCATCAATATGAGTATATTTCACGAGTTTTCCCAGACCATATCTGGTCCTTATGCCCTTGTCCCAACCCTTGTCCCAATCCTATGACGCCGTAGCCACATTCCGTTCGTCTAGCATATTGCGCCCAGTCCCTCCAGCGCCGAAGAGCGCCAATGGTGCAGGCTCAATTCATGCCGGTACCCAACCAGGAAGGCGATCCTCATCGAGACCACCTGCAAACGGGAAGCGCGCATGGCAGAGACAACTCCCGTCCACGAAGTCGCCGAAAAGAAGCGCAACGCTCACCTTGCAGAGACCGGTCTATCTGAACATCGTATCTTGAAAGGTCAAGTGCGAAGCTCACAAGAACCCAGACTCAGAAAGCAATCTGGCAATCTTCTCTTCCTCCCGCTCTCTTGGTTCAACCTTCAGACTCTGGTTATACATCTCCTGCACATCCCCACAGTTCCGCATATGATCCGCAATCCACTCCTGCAATTCCGGCACCGGATTGAGAGAGTACGGCACATTTTGGTACTGCTGAATATCCCTTATCACCTCTGCCGTCTTCGTGCGTTTCGCGAAATGGATCAGGTCAGTGTTCTTGACCAAACTTGGAATACCATCTTCGATGAACGTCAAATCGGTCAAGTACGTGCCCAGAAACGGGATACAAGGAGGCGTGGCGGCGGCGAGGGCCTCTCGGTAATTGGAGAAGTTCTTGGACGAAGAGATCAAATTGCGCATCGACTCGAGCATCGCTGTTGTCTTGGGGTTGACAGCTTGCCAGGTTCGACTTAATCTCAAAATGGGAGCTGTGCCCATGGCTGAAATGATTGCTGTTACTGCTGAGAAGTTGTTCAATGCTCGGCATTTCTGTCATTTGTCAGTAGCTGTCTTTGTGGAGGGTTATGAAGTACTCACATCAGCGATAGTAATGAAGTGCTTCGTGACAATCACTCGCTTTTTCACTTCCGTCTGGGACAGAATCATCTCGGCCGTCCAGTTTGTCAATTGATTGGCATGCAAGATCAAGGCTTGCAAATTCTGCCCCGTTTCGTCTTTGCCTGCTTCGCTCTTCTTTGTCCATGTCTTAGCCAGACACTCGACGGCTTTAATCTTGCCGTAGAGCTTGGATTCCATGATGGTCAGCTGGCGAGCGAACTCCATTGGGTCGATGTCGAGGAACTTCAGCTTCTTCATGTTCTTCGGCAATATTGGCGCAGGCGCAGAGTTTGTGATTGTGAGAACGAGCTTCTTGGATGCTGTCTCGCCTCCCTTCAGGCGCAAGTCCGTGACTTTGATAAGAGCTGGCGCCGATGGGATGTTGGCGTTTGTCTGTGCACTCTTTGCGAACGCCATGACGCGCTCGAGGATCTCTCTGCTGTTACCATCATCGTTCTCCATCCAATACAACTCAAGCCAGGTTTTCAGAATGTTCATCACCCTGAACCGGGCGGGTTTTTGTTTATGCTCCTCCCATATTGAGTATTCGTCCCTGTTCAGGCCCGCAGGTGGCTGTAAATTGAAACGTTTGACCAAATGCTCGAAGAGTTCGGATGCCGACGTGAAAGATCTGTATGTGAGCAAGAAGGTGAGAGTAAAGTTTGGATCAGCCCGATCATGGCGAGTGAGCTGTTCGACCAGTCCTGTGAGAGTGCCACTCTTTACCACCGGCGGTTCTGTTCTCGTGTCGTACGTCACTTCGCTAAGGTGATCGAGTTCTAAATACCACGGCACCTCATCCGACGACAAGTTCGGGTCGAGGTTGGTTTTGAGTTGAGCCAGATCCGGTGGTATTTGGCCAAAGAATTGTCTTGCCTTATCCTTCGCCAGAGGCCGACGAGACTGCTCTATAGCAGCAGGATTTTGACCAAGTGTATAGGACTTTGATTGTCCAATGTCCGCCAGCGCAGGTCGAAGGTTCGCACCATGGTTCGCGTCCGCTCTCAAATAGGCGTTCTGATACGTTTCACCACCATCTGTGAGCCTATGGTCTCTCTTGTTCGCCATGCTTGTCGCGCTCATGGAGTGAGGTAGTAATAGCTGGAGAGCATTGCCGATGCTTGAGAGCTGAGATTCCAGCTGCTTGCTTACTCCTCGTACATTGTTCAACCGGATGTCGAGAGACTCGCCACGGATCTCTGCCCATTCATCTGGAAGAGGTGCTGTCACAGCCTGGCAGTTGACCACCAACTCACCTATCGTGTCATATGCTTTCTGCTTTTGCGTACCAAAGTCCACCAAAGACGGCTTCTGTAAGACGCTCCCCAGCGAAGAAAGGTCAATAGACTCGATAAGGGATACCCACTGTCGAAAGTGATCGATGACAACGGCTGCGGACTGGCATACAGCATCGCCAATGGCGGACTGCCGGGTATGCGTTACAATTTTATCATTCATCTTGAGAGACTCCTCCAACCGGCGCAGGGCAGCCGTCAAGTTCTGCTTGCATTCTTCTGTGCGGCGTAAAAGATTGTTATCAAGTGGTGCTGAAGGCCGCGGTCCGATCTCGTCGCTTGAGTCCATGAACGATGTTCCCTCTAAATTCTTTGGCCCATCCATATTGTTGTCTCGCCAATTGCCTCCAATTTTACTTCCCATAATGAAACCTGGTACGAGGCGTGGGATTTCTTCACCCCGCTGTTGTCTTGCAACTTCCACGTAGCCATAGACACCATTCATCACACCTTCAGCTTCCTGCAGGCATTTACTGAGGGCGTCCGGGCCAGGCCAGTCGGCGGTGGCAATGTGCGACGATAGGACAAGCTTGGAGAATTTGGACATCATCTCTCGGAAATGAGGATATAGGGCTTTATTGGTGGAGATGATAGAAGGATTTCCTGAATGATTATCAGTAGTACCCGATCCTGCGGCAAGTAACATGCGCAGGTGATCTGAAATGTCCTCTGCTTTTCGAACGTAGTCAGCTCGTGCGTGAGTGCGAATGGCATGTCGATATGCATCAATTGCTGATCGCATATTCTCGACTAAAACGCTCCATGTTACGGGTGCGGTACTTGTATCGTCCAGGAAATTTCGTGGTGCAGGCGATTTGGGAACCTTTTGGTACGGTGCTGCACTGAACGAGGTGGCTGTTGTTCCTAGTGGAGGCAGTCCCATTGACATGCTGGTTTGCGATCCGAAAGCGCCGTGGACTTGATTTCCGGCTTGCCGAGAAGCGCTTACGTCGAATGAATCCATCGAGGTCGATGTCGAGATGCTTGCAGAGGTCATGGAGCCCTTTTTGTGTAAAGAGTGGAAATGACTTTCATTGTCGGCCTCAGAGGCGGAGCCATCATAATCGTCCTCATTCTGTCCATACTCTCCCGCCATCATCTCAGGCGGTGGTCGCGTTTGTACCGGCACGCGGAAATTGTTGCGATCAAGAGGGCCAGTCTCGTCCGAGCTTGTTGGAGTTTCCAAAGGCAATTCCATGGTGCTCACACCCGTCAATGTGTTGAAATAAAACAATCGTCCATCAGGCGTCGCCTGAGGTACCCAGAATGCAGCCTCTTCTTGAGGCTGAACAGTGCCACCCTCTATTGGTAAGTCGGAGTCGTCATCTTGTGTCTGAGCATCCGAATCCTCCTCTTCATCATCGTATTCTTCCTCAGTCCCAGATCCAGTCTCACTGTCATCCTGCCCACCACCCACTTCACCCAGCTCGTCGGAATTCGATATTTCAACAGTATAATTACTCGGGAACCAGCCTCGAACATTGTTGATCACTCCATCCCACCAACCGCTCTCAAGTTGAGTCAACACTTGGATTATTTCCCCTCGCCGAAAACTCAGGCTGGTATGATCGTCGGCGTCATAATCATACAGCGCTCGAACGTACATTGGAGGGGGCGGCGGAGGGAGGTCTGTGCTGGCGACATAGCCGTTCATAGCAACCGCCTGGGCAGCACGACGGCGCGGCGAGAGGCCGCTCATGCCCGCAAGACGAGCGGTTGTGGCCTGAGAGAGGTGGGCTGAGCAGATTGGCTACGTCCTGTGTGATGGAAGGCAGCGGCTATTCTGACTGACAGTCCTTGAGGAGTCGTCCCTTGTGCTACTCTGCGCGACGTTGACGTTTACCAGGCTTTCACCGACGACAGACGAGTTGGAGGACCTGCTCTTGCCTTCCGAAGCGCAATGCCGCGGGCAGGATCTGCATATTCGGTTTGTGCCGTGATGGCCAGTATGAGAGGACTATTGTTGTACTATTCGACGTCGGCGAGAGAGGAGAGCATGTGCGAGAAGGGCTTTCGAGGCAGAAGGAAGTCTTTTTGTCAGTTGCAGTAACACGCAGGTGTCAGTGGGTTTTTGGAGGTGGTGGTCTCCGTAATGGAAGGTGGAGTAATGGATTGGGCGCCCGATTGGAGGTTTCAAGGAGGGAGGGATCAAGGAGGTTCTGCGGCACTCGTCGGCGGCTGCTTAGATTTTCTGGTAGATGAGCACGACGAGGTCTGCTGCGTGGAATGAGGCCGTCAGCACGCATACAGACGAAAAAGCCAAGTGAGCACTGAGGACAGCGAGAAGTACAGAGTAGCAAAGATGAGTGAGTAGTGTGGAGGAAGCAATAAAGCCGAATGAAGGACGCTGACTGGGTGGCACGAGCGCGCTCAAAAGCCCATCTTTCCCTTGTTCTTGTCCCGCGCTTGGATGCCACTAAACTCTCTCTGCACCCATAGTAAGCCCACGATAACTGTTTGGTAGGCAAGGTATACGAGCCACGCGCGACACCCGTAGCCATGCCCAGACTCGGATTTTGACCTTAACCTGCAGATGCTCGCTGAACCGAAAAGCCTACCAACCTACCTTGCCTGTCCTGGAGCGAATGACACTCATTCTAAGGACGTCCCGGATAACAACGGACGCGTCCAAAGTACGAAGCACAAGCCAGGGCTGCCGACAACTGGTCAGATAATGTGCCCGAACGACCTGCCATTCTTGGTCGAGGTTGTATATTCCGTGCTTTCAATGGCGTCTTCCTGTCCGAGGTTGATTCTCGCCTGGTTCCGTGCCTACACGCCATTGAACTTGAATGCCCTCATGCATACATGACGAGCTCGACAACGATCTGCCAACAACCATAATTCATAGAAAGAGAGCACGATAACCGGCATAATACGACCAAGGGAGATATCCAATCTCGATCTTATAATTCTCGAAGACACTCCAGTCTTTTGTAGTGCGCAGGCCGTGATTGCCCGTATGATGACCGAACACAGGTGACATAACCACAGCCTGCTTATTGACCTCTCAGGGGTCCGAAACAAGACGAAGAGACAGCTGTTCTTTGGTAACATAACGGTGCCCTTCTTCCGAGCCAAGGCAATTAACATTGCTTACCTGAACTGCCCTCGCGACCATATTAGTTCAGTGACTGCTGATGCCAGTCTTTTGAGGTCTGCAGATTTGCTTGCCACCGCCTTACCTGTGCAGACCATGTTGGTAGACTGAAAAATACGCTAAACATGTCATGGTAGCCGCCTGAAGTCTGTCGTCGCCTCAATGGGGTTCATCAGCCTGCTTCCTGGAGAGCAAAAGCATCACGGGCAGACAATACCGACGACCGAAAGCCGTTCAAGGGGAACCTCGTGGCCATGATTGAATCCTGCGAGAGCCTCGTGGCCACCGCTGCCATGCTATCCTTGATGGGAATGAACTCTCTGCCGCACGAGTGAAGGGAGCCAGAAGCACGTATTGGACGAGAAGTTGCGAACCAACTTTTCTGGCGAAACTCCGATTGCATCCCTCCCCCTACCATGGTGACTTACCATCACGTTGCAGACACCTCTTCGTTATCGGCTTCGATGATGATTCATCGCATTCAAGATCAAGCTCCCGGACTGAGATAGGGAACAGTCCACTAGCATTCAGCGTCCTTACTCAAACACAAAAAGGTATCTGGGTGCATTCACAGCCTCTTGAGCTCTGAAGAATCCTCAGAAGCTGTGCACGATCCGAAGGGTGAGCGAGGTGGAAGACCTCGACATATGAGAGGAAGCCGGTGTCACGGATCTGAACCAACCTTGTGTCGTCGCCTCATCGCCAGCGGTAGACTGGCCTTGACAGAACATGGTCTTAACGGCCAAGCCTCCGTACGATTGATATACCTCATTCACTTCTCCAGCTGTGAGCAACGACGCGAAACATTATCGCTCGCTATGGCCTTCTTAGGTTGCACAGCATCCGTACAGAATCGATTAGGTGGCCCTTCGGCGCAGTGGCAATAGCCAAGGAGGCTCAACGGTGAGTATATCTCCGATGTAGGATTGTCAATGTCATGGGTAGGGGAAATGCCGCCGCACACAGCAGTCCTAGCGGCTCACGCTGCACCTGATAACAAACAATCAGCAGATAAGCAGCCGAAGCAATTCGAGCTTCTCGAACAATGGCGCATTTTCCCGCGCCAGGGGTTAAAAAGCGAACCGATGAGTAGATGCGACACCGCCGGAAATTGTGAGAATTTCAGATGGGAGCTGGTGTATGAAGAGCTCCATAAATGGTGGATGTCAGAATGGGTGTCAGTGCTAGCTTGACGGGTAGTGGGATTCCGGCGGATGGGCACTGGTTGGCGGCCGGTTGTGGCCCTGGTCAAAGCCTAAGGCAGCCCTGGTTCCAACTGCCAACAACCATGGTCAGGTCACCGACCGTGCGGAACCATCTACCAGCAGTACCATAGCATCTTGTACTCCTGGTAAGCGTTCAGCATGTGCGCGTTGTATGGTTTGGAAGGCACGTTTTCAGGTCCTTTTATGCGGATGCGTATCCGAATCATATTGTTTGCTAGGTGAGAAGCCGCTAACAGTTGCTTGCAAAGACATGGATGAATCATAGAGTAATGTCGGGAAACGTGATTGCTGCTGACTCGATCTGATATTCTCGTTGACATGCGACAACGCGCGGGGCTCGAAGATATGTAATCTCTCGGGCGAGTACCATGGTAATTCTTCGCGACGGTACGATAGTACCTCGCACCGCAGTACCCAAAATTTGTTTGAAATGTTCAGTCTCTTGCGCGAACCTCAAAGAACAGCTTCCTTCGTCGACTAAACCAACATGGCGGTTGCCAATCGCAGCCCAAATCTGTGTCGTTGTTGCTTCTTAAGTCTGTGAGACCACGACATCGTCATAGGTTCAGGAGAACCTCTTTCTCTTTGTTCGGATGTCCGATTCAGGGCCATTTGGAAAATGCCTGCATGCGCTAGTCGACAGGGCCGCCGGAACAATTATGGGCCTCTTTCCACGAGGATGGGTCTCGGATGCGTTACTTCGACCATCTCGCGGAAGAGGGATGACGCTTCCTAGCTGGAGTTTCTTGCGCAAAGCCGGAAGAGCAAGAGGGTCTGAAGTGGGAATTTCAGTCTCACCTTCCACTTTGCAGCAGCGAACAAGAGACGTCAGACCACAGGATTTATGTTTCCTTCAAGATTTGAAGATCTCGATACTGCGGGCAACGTCCATCCGAGGCGTTAGCGAGCTCCACGTCTTGAACCAAGGCGGCCAGTCCCTACCCAAAAGAAAGGAGCTGCACGGGCCATGCAGGAACAAGTCCCCAGGATTGCTGACGATCGTTCTCTTCCAACTTTTTGGTGCCACAATTGCTTTTTGTCTCTCTTCCAGCATCACGAGCGAATACATGATTCGATGGTGCGCCACGAATTGTACTGCCGCGTCTAAAATAATTCGTCCAATCCGGCCTGAAAGATGCAATCAAAATCAGGGCGTGGCTGGTTGCAGCATTTTGAATGGGAAGCGATGTCTCTATGTTTGAGGGACGTGACGCTGCAGGCTCCAACGGCTCGAGCGTGGGTACGGACCGAAGCATTCTAGGATTGACTGATGGATGGGAGGTGGCTGGGAACTGAGTTGCGATGATGATGTTCAGACGCCCAAGAGTCCCAGCTGACAATAGCCAAATGTGCTGGCCCTCCAAGGCAGGCCTGTAATGACGAATCCGATTGTGCTTTCACGCTCTTTTCCAATCCCAGTTTCAGTCTGTAGAACTCAAAAGTTGCGCTGTGATTCTATGAAGACCAATGGAGAAGCAGACACGAGATGCAGCCACTGTATACGTTGGCACCTTGCTAGATCGCCAACCTTGAAGTATCGTTTCCGAAGCCTCTTTAACGATGACAGGTGTAAAGCCAGGTCTAATAATTGACACAAAGTCCGGATGTGGCAGAAGCTGGCCGGAAGGAGGGGCTTCTCGAAGGTGAAGGGTTGGCCGTCGTAGGGTGGGAAGGACGGGGCCGCTAGGCTCATGGGCAACGCGGGTCGGTCTGGTCGGTTTGGTGACGGTAATTTTTCAGGGGCTTGTTGATGGAGGGAGGGCGACAAAAAAGCATCGAGGGCCAGGAAAGAAGAGGGATGGAGGGATGCCTGGGAGAGAAATCTGAGAGCGCCTCTTCTCGGTTGTGCCCATCTCTTTGCCCCTCCTTTGTTTCTTTCCATTTTCCAATATCCCTCAATCACTCATTTTGTATCAGCATAATCATCGTTGTCGTCGCTTTCATCTCTAATATCCGTCGTTGCGATCATTGTGGTTATCAGTATTCGGATCCAGTCAGGCACCTGCAGCAATTGCGCCTACGCCCGGCCCACGTGATCCACCTTTGCGCTTTTTCGCCCAGTCAATTCCGAATCCTCAATCCCTTTACGAATCCAGCAAAAGCTCAATTCAATTCACCCTCGAACCTGTAATTGCGTCTACACGGAATGAAAAGAGCGCAATCTACGTCCTCGAACCATCTCACTTCTGAGCGAAAGGCTTGCGCCTGGTCGGAGGACTTTTATCCTTGCATTGCCAACCATGGCTCAGGCTGACGCCGCCACCGCCTCGGAGCCTGCCAGCGCCAGCGCAACGGCGACGACCCCCAAGAAGACTCCTTCGGCGCCCGAGAAGAAGTACAAATGCCAGTACTGCAATCGAGCCTTCAGTCGAAGTGAACACAGAAGTCGACACGAGCGATCGCGTAAGTAGACAATATTTTTGTTGTTGCGACGTGGGGCTTCAAGGAGAACCCGAACCCCGCCATCCATTCTCCATCACTTGAACAAGCTTGCGATCAATCATTGCTAACTTCTCATCCCTTCATAGACACAAAGGAGCGCCCCTTCAAATGCCAGAAATGTCGTAGCACCTTCGTCCGTCGAGATCTGCTCCTGCGCCACGACCGAACCGTACATGCGAAGGATGGCGGTGTGCCCCTTCAATCAGAAGGTAGAAAGAGGACTGGGACAGGCGCAGGGACGAAGTCGACGCCTTCAACGGCCGCTCCGTCCAAGCCCTCCATCAGCATAGATCCGGGAACGTTGGAGCAGATTGAGGCTAGCAGCGACGGTATGCTCGACCTTGAAACTGCCGCCATGTTGATGACAGACTTCCAACACAAGGCGGCAGCAGCAGCAGTGAACGGTCATCTTCAGAACGGCGAAGGCTCGATACCCGGCTACTCTCCCGATCGCAGCTCTCTCCTCGAATCGTCCGACTACCTCGCCGGTCCGAACGGTCTGCCGCATATGCCTTGGGACACCTTCATGCCACAAGGCCCCTCAGAACCCAAGGCCCATTCCATGTCGAGCATTTCGTCCCACGATAACCTGTCGCAGCCTCCATTCGTCCACATGGGATCGATTCAGCCGCATCAATCACAACTGCCGCCCATCATGGAACGCCAGAACTCACTCGGTAGTTCCCTCCCTCCGACATTCCCGTCGCTGGCAGATTCATTCCCGGTCTCTGGCACTCCCACGCCGAATGCGCTCTCTCCTTTCCCATCGATGACAGGTCCGGTGTCTCCAGTGAACTATCGCAAGTCACCTGGTCCAGCCCAACCCCTTTCTTTACCCAAAGCCCCCCAGTTGAACAATGATGACGAGAGAGCTATCATTGCTAACCAGCTAGGCGGAGACGTCACCTTACCTTCTCTACCCTCAATCAACCTCTACCTCACCACGTATTTTAACCTATTCCATCATCATCTCCCATTTTTACATCCTGTCACATTCCGTCCTGAAAGCAGCGAGCCCGCTCTTCTCCTCGCCATACTCTCTATCGGCTCTTTATACAACTTCGAGCAAGAACAAGCGTACTTGCTGCACCATGGCTCAAAGAAGCTTGTCAATCAATTTCTGCAGAACAAGGAAAACTTCGATTCACGCAAATGCCCCCTTTGGACCATGCAGAGCACTCTCCTCAACATGGTATTTGAGAGCTGGAGTGGAGGCTCTCAAGGCTTGGAATGGGCATGCTCTATCAAGAGCTTGCTTGCGAACGTGAGTGCACCCAAAAAACTTTCTCGAATTATAGCTAACCTTGTTAGATGGTTGCTGGCAACAAATACGAGCTCAAGTTACGGATCGATTCAAGGTCAGGAGCCCCACCAACTCACGAAGAATGGGTTCTAGAGGAGGGCTGCCGAAGGACCTACTATGCCGTCTACATCTTCTTCGGTATGCTTACTTTGACATACAACCACACCCCGGCGATCAGTTTCAACGAATTTGACTCACTACCACTGCCTTCATCCGAGTCGTTGTGGAACATCGAGCCTACAGATGAGGATGCTTGGCAAGACATCTTCGCCGCATCACCTACGATCACCGTGCGTGAAGCGTACGACAGCCTCTTCCAAGGAGATGCAGCACGATATAGCGCTTTTGCAACTCGAGTCATGGTCAATGCGCTCTTCCTTGAGGTTTGGAATCTTAGAAGGAGCTTCGAATCTCTACAGGATGTGGTTCTAGAATGGAAGATCCGCATAGCTTTGGAAACCTGGGAGCGATCTCTCGACCTGTGCGAGCCCGAGACCATCGTCGTACCGCTGAGCACGCCTCACAAAAGTCATCCGCTGATCTTCAACTCCATGGCGGTCTACCGGAACACTCGAGCCTTCCTTGAAGTTGATCTCAAGAACGTTCAAGAAGCACTACGATATCATAACTCTTTTGAGATCGCAGCGGCTATGTCATTGTCTCGAGACAGCGTCAAGAGGACGAAGGAGATGATCAAAGTAATAGAGCAATGCTATGACTGTATGGAGATTGTTGCGATGCAGGGAATCAATTGGGTCACCAAGACATCGTCAACGAACTGGAGCATAGAGCACCCTCTATGCGGCCTTGAACTCATCTCCATCCTCAGCTTGTGGCTCTACCGCATTGAGCACGATGATCAAGAAGCCACTGACGAGGAGCTCGCCATGTATATGAAAGTGCGTGGCCTATTTGATGACGACGCTGTGGAGGCCAACGGATCGCGACTGAGCTCTACTGTCGCTCGGGTATGGGGTACAATGCTAGACGGCGTTGTCGTTTGGGGGTAAGTCGTTCTGCATCGGGTTTTCGCAGTCATCAACTGACATGTCACAGTATCTCAAAAACCATGGGTGAATCATTCAAACTCCATGCTCAAGCTCTGATCGGTTATGTGGACGAACTTCACATTGATCCTGTTACGGGTATGCCTCAGGTTACCGATCAGGGCTTGATGGGCATGGGAACAGCATACTAAATTTTCTTTGGATCTCGACTCCTTTTCCACATATTCCATGGCGATCTGGCGCTTTACTTTGTTTCTTCAAAACTTCGGCGTATCAACGGCGCATCTTCGACAATTTCACTTTCTCGACTCTCAACATCTATCTCCGAAGAACTATCTTCAGCACAACAACTCCTCCCACTCGATGCTCATTCCCTATGGGGAAAATTGATCGATATATTGAGTGTGCCACGACCATCGAGTCCGGGACCATCACCTGGACCGACTCTTATCATTACGACCACAAACAACTACCTAATTATCATTGATACCTTGTGCGTTTAGAGATCCAAGACATTTGGCTTTAATCCATTACGACTTTTCTTTCCTCAAGCAGCAGACGGAATTGACCGTCAAGTATGGCCAGCAAGGATACTGGCTTATGACCTTTCGAATCGAGTTTAACCAAAGTTGAGACGGCCGCTGTTTGGGTTGATTACTCTCCTCTGTATACTAGTGAACGGTGGATACCTATCGGGAAAGGAATGAAGTTACTCGCATGGCAGAGCATAGCATCTTATAATGCACAGCAACAGCAATAGCCGTACTAATTCCGAATCAAATAACATTTTCAAAATAATCTGCATCTGCACGAGAATATGGTTGACTTGTTGTACGAGAGTTCACTTTGACAGATACTTAGTACTCTGATGGCGGTTGGAGCCTAGCGCAGGGTCCGACGGGTCGTGGTATCAGATGGCGTAACCACCCCAAAAGAAAGTGAGGCTGGCGGCCTCGCATCTCTTCATTCATCCCTACTCTACCGCAGTTGGCAACCTTTACAGGTCTACGAAGTGCACAGTTAGTAGCCTGCTACAGACAGAATCCACGCTATCTGTAACCTCGATCCACGAAACCACCAAGCAGACACCTACTGCGTTCTCCTCTTTCCAATGATCTCATCCTGACACACTGACACCGACATGGCACCGTCGCCAACGATACGCCGTCTCCTCAAAGAAACCGCCGAACTCTCCTCGCCCTCATCAAATCCCAACCCAGCATTCTTTGCGGCGCCTGTCTCTGACGCAGATCTACACGAATGGCACTTCACACTGCTTGGCCCGCCAGAGCCTTCACCCTATGCCGGAGGTCTGTACCACGGTCGCATCACACTCCCGCCAACATACCCATTGAAACCTCCTAACTTCCGCTTCCTGACACCGTCTGGGCGCTTCGAAGTCAACCGCGCGATCTGCCTGAGCATATCAGGCTTCCATGAAGAAACATGGATGCCAGCCTGGGGAGTGCGGACAGCCCTCACGGCGCTACGATCGTTCATGGCTGAGAAAGGCTCCGCAGGCCAGGTTGGCGGACTGGAGGCTCCAGCCGACGTGAGGAAGAGCATGGCTAAGGAGAGTCGGTCCTGGAGATGTCCGGAGTGCGGCAAGTCAAATGAGATGATCATGCGCGAGTGGTGGGACGTCTGTCGTGAAGCCGGTGTGAATGTTCAGGAAGAAGATCTCGGCTTGGAGACGTTACCTGAGGGTATGACCTTGGAGGCGAGGGATGCTGATGGGAAGAAAGCAGAAGATACGGAGCAAGCGCCGGAGATAGAATCACAGTCACAGTCCGAAGGTGCAACATCGATGCCGTCAATACCGCCGCAGCAGGCACCATCTTCTCCGTCGCCAGCAAACGCCTCTTCAACTCATCAACGAACGCCATCCTCGATACTACGTCCACCGCGGCAAGCACCAGTATCCCTCGTTCCCACACCGTCCGCCGAGGCAACGCAGGCCTCAGCTGAGTCGGTCCTCACCCCGGCAGACCTGTCCCTCCCACCAGGAGCAACAAATCCCCCGCAAAGATCCTCGATGATGTCCAGCATACACGCCGCTCCAACTGCTGCAGCGAATGCGGCTGTTACAACATCAGCAGCGCCACTGGCTCTCCAGCGCGATCGAGATCGTGAGCCAACTATCACGATAGACCGTGCTATTGCTGGGATATTCCTAGCCCTCTGTCTAATGGTGCTCAAGAAGATCTTTTACCCCGCCGGCCCGGGCCAGGGAGGAGGAGTCGACGACTTCTATCTGCAGCGGGAATGATTGCGGTCCTCATACGAAGCCTCGCTATCCTACAACAGACCTTCGTCGCCCAATACATGCAGTGACAGCTGTTTCCAATTTTCTGCTAAGGCAACACTATTCAGCACGCGGAAGCTGCATAGGCCCGCGCATGTGCCTAATAAACATGCCGCAGGTCCAATCTGTACAGCATTGCCTCATGCAGTACTCATGCAGTCCTCGTGGCTGGGCCACGTCACAGATGCGTTGCAGCTCGGTCAAATTACGAAGCCGTCTTGCTGTCTGGCGCACCACATTCGAGCGCCGGCCTCGAGTTACCGATGACATTGGTTTCTTCTGGTGTTGCGTCGAATCATTGGGTAGTTCCCATGTTTCGAGCATGAGACCTGGTGTTGCCTTCGAGTCCTCTCGTAAAGACATCAAGAGACTGCTGTCAGCAAGACGAAGACAGTTCTCAGGGAACACAATTACGAAGTAAATGACTACACCTGCCATCGTCAGGAGGACGAAGATAATTCCCAGGACGATAATCAGGAAGAGTGACTATCGTTGGGAAGATGAAGACAATTCCTAGAAAGACAAATTGGAAGACATTTGCGAATACTCTCCCCAGACTATTGTCGGGAAGATGAAGACAACTCCCAGGAGCATAGTTCTCATCAACCTCTGATGGTTTCCCATCTGAAGGGTTCTGAGCGAGTATAATCCCCTGTCAACGTGGAATATAGGTCGCGGAGAGGTGGTATCCTGCTTCCCTTTCGCGGATGGTAGATAGATCGCGCACAACGAGCATTGGCGTATTCGCACAGGACTGGTCCATAGACGTCGCATGTATGTCCAACCTCAACCATGGACGCCAACTTTGTTATTGCTACAACCTAGCCTAGACCAGCCATGAATGCGCTTCATCCAAACCGCACCGAAATACACAAACGCTCAATTGGATTGTCCAGCAAGATTCGAGATTCAATGCAAATATTTCATTTCATTTCCACCAAGTGATCATCTTGCTCTGGCATAACGAGCGCGATTCCTTCTCTCCCACCCTCTTTCCGGGTCATCATCATCAGTATATCCAACATCCGAATCACTATCATCGGTACTGGTGTTTCCGTTGCTAACATTCGACATCTCGACCGAATACTCCTGTCTCCGCTGCTGCTGCGTGGCATGGTCGTACTCGTAATTGTAATCATGGTCACGGTCTCTTTCGTAGTAGGCGTCATTCCCACCACCTCGCATTCTGACGCCATGGACGTCATAACCCTGCGACGCCATGGCTTGGAGACGACTTTCTTTCTGGCGGGCAGCCTCTTCTACCGCTAGTCGCCACTTTTCACTGACTTCCCAACGCCAGCCGTCGCCCGTGGTGTTGCACACGGGCAGCCACCATACCAACGGGTTCGGTCCAAACAGGTGGCTCAGGTTCCTGCGCCAGCCGAGATCAAAGGCATTGGGCATCTTTTCGGACTCCTGATCGTCAAGATACTCGTCGTATCGCGCGCGTTCGCGCTCGGCCTCCGCGCTGGAGTACGTACTGCGTAGGGCACGAAGGGCTGGAGAGTCGTTGTTGGGGCCATTATATGAATGGTCCGGGGCGTATTGATTGGGGAGTTGCGGATGATGGGTTTTGCGCTGGGAGTCGTAGACACTAGGTACAGGCGAGGTGTGTTCTTCACCTTCTTCGTATCGGGACGCACCGGGAACCATATTGGCGTGGATTTCGAGGATCTGATCGCCGGCACGTTGCAAACGCTCGGCTACCCCTTCGGACCCACGTCGGTGTTGGTTGAGGTGCTGTTCCTGACGATTTCGCTCGATGCGGCTTCTCACGCCGCTCAGATATCTAGTCTTCTCGAGCTTTTCAATCGTGGTTTGACCTTTAACGCAGAGATAGATGTGCCAGGCTGTAAACCCGGTGATCACCAGACCCATGATCCCGGCGATCACGGCAAGCAGAATGGTGCTGACTGGTGCAAGTTCTTCGAGATATCCGCTGTCCTCGAACAACTCTTTCCACATCCACCATGCCGAGTTGGCGAAACATGTCCAAGAAAATAGGGAGATGTAGATCAGAAACAGCACGAACGCCTTGTAATTGTGTAAGCCTAGGCACGTGGACAGCCAGGGACAGTGGTGGTCCATCTTCAACACGCAACGCTTGCATGTCGAGCAGTGATGTGCCCGGTCTGGTTTCGAAACATGACATTTCTTGCAGTACCGTGGCGCCCCTGTTGAAGATACGGTGATGTTCTGTACTTCGCGCTGGTCGGCAGCTGACGGCTCAGCGGTGGGCAGGACTGAGTATTGGCCCTGCCTTGTTCTCGAACGGTCCTTCTGCCGTGGAGGATCTAGTGGCGAGCCTGGATCCGTGAAGACCGCAACCGTGTACGAGAGATTCGCCAGGCAGTACAGTATTACACTTAATAGTGAAACCCCTTGTATTAGCCACCACAGACTTTTGGACCGATGAGCTCCGAATCCGATCGACCAACAGGTCCAGACCGCCCATGTTGACAGGCCATACACGAAGGCAAGCGGGCAATAGGTGGCGACGGTGCAACACCCGCGCTCGACTTTTTGGGCGCAGGACCGCAGTCGGCGACGTGAAGTAGGTGGGGGAGGTGAAGAAGAGGGAGTCGAGTAGCTAGCCATTGAGGGCAATGCGAGAGGGAGTTTCAATCAGGCGGCCGAATCCATTGACATTGAGCGGATGTCATCTCGAAGACACCATGGTTGTGATAATGGTCTGTTCTCGTGCGTCGGTAATAAAGGGAGAGGCTCCTGAGTCGAGGACGGACAAAGACGACACACGCTGTATCTCCTGCAAAAGAAAGAATGGGTTCAAAGTTTTGTAAGAATACCTCTATGCCGATGCGTTTGAGTTTGGGAATGGCAGTGAGATTGATGGATGGGATTTGAAACGCGCAGCCTCCACAGGCCTCCCCAGAATAAGTGACGTTTTGGCAGCGCCTAAAACGGCAAGCCTACCACGCGGCTTTGTTGACAGGCCCAGAACTCAGAATCCCCATACTGAGGCTAAATACTGGCTGTACTCGATTCTTCTTTTAAGCTTACAGGCACGATACAAGATACCTAGGCACGCGATGTGATATGTTCAGCAATACCCTATGTCATTCAGCGTCCGAGACAACGTCGCGGGTGTCAGCAACTACGTTCTGTATGATCATTCCTTCGTGACCGTCACTTCATGCCAGCCATAAGTTGATGATCCATCAACCTTTAACCGGACTTCATCATTGCGCCATTGACGTTCTCCTCGTGCACAGAGGCTGGCTCTCTCACCATGACATCCATGCGAAGGTCCTCGCCAGTAGATCGTTTGAGGTAGATTTGCTTCCTGAGTTCAAACCCGAGTTTGCCGTAGATGACCAGGTTGATGTCGTGAGAACTTTCCAGGTAGCATGGCTGCCCATGAGCATCCGCCTGAAAACAAAAGTCAGCAATCCGAATACGCGATTTGGATGTGAACACACTTACCAGCTTTGTGACATACTCAATCAAGTTCTTCGCATATCCTTTCCGGCGTGCCTCAGGTTTGGTCCCGACATAGTTAAGGTACCAGGAGTTATTGTCCCTCTCGCCCAGAATCTCCAGCTTGGTCTCGTGTAGCAATGGCAAGAACTCGTCGAAGAACCGAGTCCTGCCTTCCTTGGACAACTTATAGCCAAGCCTCCACATTCCACTTCGAAGTATAGTCATCCAGTCGTCGATGTTTTTCCCTGGTGGCAACCACAATGCGACACAATCGTAATTTTGACCAACGGCCAGCACCAGACCCTGAAGGCAGTGAGCATAGGTGACATATTCGAGGCATGACTTGTGCAGCTGGAATCGTTCCTCGCCAGAAAGGTGCTCGTGGTCTGGAGTATCGATAGCATAGCGCACGATTTTGTCGAAGCGAAATGCTTCTGCAAGACATGATGCAGCCTCTTTGTACTCGTCCGGAGCGACGATACGGATACCATCGTGAGGTCTTGTAGTTGGGGCGACCTTCTCGACAGTCGAAGTTCGTGTCTCGTGCAGCATGGTTGCATCTAGCACCGAAGTGGCAGCACTGAGAGGAAGAGACATATTGATAGCTCTGATTTTGGCGTTCCCTACAGCTCTCGTGAAAGATGATTCGACGTGGATCCTCCTGCCATCAATGATCGATCAACCTCTATCGATAGGTCTGGTGAGATCTCCAGTGTGCACTGAAGAGAGTTGAGCTCTCGAGACGGTAACGACTCGAGCAGGAAATCGCAAGCAAGTATGAGATGCTCGTAGATCAACCGACATCAGCGTGTTAGTTTCGATGAACCCGGGATGTGAGGAAGAAGTCTGGTAGACAGGGACAAGAGGATTGTGGTTTCTGATAAGCGGTTTGTGTATGTGCTTGTCTAGTCGCACTGGGTGGAAGGTACGATTGACGGTGCGAATCACTGGCAGTGCTTTGAAAGCAAGTGAGCAGCGTCTGAGCCTGAGTGCAAACAAGCACTGATACGGAAGTGACGATTTAGTTGACACTCAGCAGTTGACCTTGAGGTTAACTTAACAATGAGGAAGGAAGGTTCACCTCTGGAAGTAGCCGGAAGTCAATCAACCTGGCTGGCCTGAGAATACGAGCCAGTCCCATCCTGCGATGGGGGTATGGTCAAACTAAGAGTAGGACGAACAGATGCCAGAGTTCAACTGATATTAGTATCTTCAGGCAATCAGTCAATGGATTCCATGCGCGTTCCCCACGCTATTGGCGACCGGACTGTAGCAGGCTTCACGGGAGGAAGCTGAAAGAGTTGCAAGCTGGCCTTCATCCCACTTGCAGGCCCGACAATCATGTAGCCTGCCACTTGGAAGCAGGGGAAGAGGCATCAGCCGAGGTAAAGGATTGCAGCCATAGTGCCGCATCGACATTCTGCATGAAGTCTAGAATTCAGGTGACGCGTGGAACGGTTGCAGTAAGAAGCGAAAGAAACGGTGAATGTTTGGTCTGAACGAATACTGTATTTCTTGCTTTTGCTTGAACTTGGGGACGTGGAATCACAGAATCAGGCTTCCGCTTACTCATCCTTTGCCCGTGAATCGCAGCCTCGTCAGGGGTCATGAGTATCCATGACATTACCACCGCTTTGCAGTTTCGCCACGATTGTTTTAATAACTCCTAGACTCTGCACTTCTTCCTTCTCACAAGACTCCTTCTATCCGAAGTCGTGATCGGCCATCCTTCTCCCACCACACGCCTCATTCCTCCAGATCGGATGCAGCTAGCTTCGTGATGCTCACTTCAGCTCATGGTGCGGTTGCTCGTTCTCCATATGCACGGTTTCAATATCACCCTTGGCATGTTGGGCGGCAAGACCAACGTCCTCTATGCCGCTGAAATCCGTAGTTCCGAACAACTCGTCCATTCTCTCGAGGGATACCTAGAAATACGTCAGTATGCTTGCGCTCAACACGTCTACGTCGATGTGCACATACTCCTTTGGTTTCTGGAATGAGGAAGAAAGCTCCCACTCCAACAGTAAAACAGAAGCTCCCGTAGATGAAGTATGTGCCGTAACCGTTAGCATTTCCGACAGTATCGAGCATGACTGGTGTGGCTCTGGCGACGACCAAATTGAAGATCCACTGAGTGCAGGCCGCATAGGACACGGTCAGGCCTCTTAGGCGCTGAGTGGAAATCTCAGACGCGTAGATCCAGCAGCATGGTCCTGAAACAAGTCAGTATGCTGCTTGTTGTCTTCAGGAGAAGTAGGAACGCCAAAGTATGTACTTACCCCAACCAAATTGGAAGCCAGCGGCAAACAGATACACGAATACAAGCGCAGCGTATCCAGCACCAGAGATAGGAGCACCTTTCTTGGGAGGGTCGAAGCGGACGTAGAAACCGAGGTAGAACATACAGAACCACATGAAGATTCCGGTCCACACGAACGACCACCTTCGACCAAGGGTATCCGCAAGGAAGGTGATGAAAATGGCGCATGAGCCCATCTTGACGATACCATAGACTCCAGTGGCGAACAGACTCTGCGTGTTTCCGGTCACACCCAAGTCAGTAAAGATGGTAGGGGCGTAGTACTGCCATTTCGTCAGTAGACTGCTCCAGGATGGACAGAAAACAAGAAACGTCGTGCTCTGTCAGGCACGTCTCTCAAGAGGCAATGGACTTACATTAATGGCGTTTGTGCCAGTCATCTGCTGCGCAACCATGAGGGCAATAACCATAATAGCACGGCGTCGGTTACCGGGGATAGTCCATGCCTCTTTTGTCAATGCCAGATAGCTGTTCCCACCAGCACGGCCTCGTTCGGCATCCAGCTGGGTCTTCATTTCCAAAAGCTCCGCCTGAATATATGGATGCGAGGTAGGTAATTGGCGGACGGTAGAAAGGGTACTGGAAGCCTTGTCCCAGTTGTCTCGTGAGGCAAGCCAGCGAGGACTCTCTGGGCAGAGCATGATCGAAAGGAACAGCAACAAAGGTGGCAGAGACTGCATCGATAATGGCACCTGCCAGGTTGCGCTGAATAGGTGTTAGCAAGGTTTTGGACATGAAGGCAGAGCCGCAGTTGACAGCTGGTCTGCAACTGCTGCAGGGTACATGATGAACTTACTGTCCCTTCAGGTGAAGCAAGGCACCGTAGTTGATGAAGAATGCCACCATCGCTCCCATCGTCTCAAAGAGTTGATAGAAACCGACCAAGAGACCTCTGATGCCACGAGGGGCATTCTCAGCCACGTATGTTGGGGCAAGCATGGTTGCGCCGCCGAGACCGAGGCCTTCCACGAATCTATTTTTCTGTCAGTCATGGTTCACCAGGCTTGGAATGCGAGGTCCGACCTTCCGATGTAGAAACAGACGAGGCTGCCGTAAGAGAACGCTTGGAGGATACCACCGATGAATGCGAAGACAGCGACAATCATAATGGCGCGTTTGCGACCGATCCAATCTCCAATGGGCATTGCAGCCAAACTTCCCACAATGGCTCCCGCTTGCATGACGCTCACGAGGTTGGCTGACAGGTTAGAGGCTGCAATCTTGCTCAAACCGTCGAGACCAAACTCTTTCTTGAAGTCAGGTAGTGTTAGAACACCGCCGATGATACCGATATCCATGCCGAAAAGTGTACCTCCAAAGCATGCTGCGGCCGCCAATGCAAAGACTCTCCAGTTGTACACCTCCGGAGGGTCCAGCTTGATGGCATCATTGTGCACGATTTTTCTGATGATTCCCATGTTGCCAGATATTTGGGAATAGCTCTTCAACAGGAAGTGAAGGTGTGTGGCTGGGTGAAAGAATCAGAAGTCATACGCGAAGGGGAGTAAGAAGATTAATATATCCGGCATGCTCTTACCGGACTTCTCTCAGCTGCCACATGTCGTCCAAGGATTCCCTCCAAGCGAGGAGGTCCCCTCGATGGTCTTGCATGTCAGCCGATCTCCAGCCTGACGAGGGGATGGGTTTGCAGGCTGGAGTCTCCAGAGCATGGCCCGGGCCACAGATCATAGCTGGGTACAGGACGAGTCGCATGGTGACCGGACTTTTACCCATTATCGAATAGCAATGGCTGGGCGCGACCACCTATAGCCGTGCACCAGGCCCAAACCAGCCAGGATGTGCAGTAGCACGAGAAGCGGCCGACCATCTAGTCGAGGTTGCAACGTTCTCCACGACTCAGTGGTGTCCTGAAGGTGTCATGCTGCGGGGACGTCGCATATCTTCCCCAAGCAACTTCGGCCTTTTCAGCCTGAAATCAGGTTGAGGCCAGGGGATACTCGAACAGGAAGCAGCAGAAGCCGAACCACATTTGCCGTGGGGAAGATGTGGGAGGCTGATTCGTTGCTCCGCTCCATGGTCCGGGGTATGGAGCTGCACGACGGCAATCCATCCGTGCTTCCTGGTTAAATTACTGTTGGTTGAGAGAGGTTGGACGCCAGCAATTGGCCCGCCTTTCGGTGGATCACCTGCCGAGAGACACTTCTGACGACCTTCCACATACAGCCTCACTTATCTGTCTTCATTCGTGGCCGGACAGACACTCTGCAAAGCCTTGCGATCAAGATTTGGCTGATAGAAAGGCAGCGGGGAAGTTTTGTGCCTTCGACAAGACAAGCCAAATCCACCCGAATAGTCCCAAACTCCAGACACTGTTACTAGGTCTTGAAACCATCCGTAGTCATTAGCAGAGACGTGTCGTAGGTGGCTCAAGCTTCACTCAGGCTACAGCAGCGCTGTTGCGGTCGCCGTGCCCAAAGTGGACGATACGCCGACCTGTTAGTGCCGCAAGTTGCTCTGCCGCCTTAATCAGTCATTTGTTGCTTAAGCCAGTCAGGTACCTTCGGCCGGTTTTGAAATCCGTCTTTCCACCTTTGTCGATAATCCGGAACACTGTTTGGCATAGCAAATACAGCGGTGGCCAGCCAAGTGTTCGTTCCGGGCTGCAGATCCATCGCTAGACTGGGCAATACTGATCTGCTTTCCGTCAAGTTGCTGTTCGAGTCTTCATCGAGTACGCGTCCATTACGTGACTGGGGCTGATGCAACTCGGCTATCCCCACTACACCACCCCGGGACACAGCCAAAGTCTCCCCCATACTCTCAACTCGCCCCTCGGCGTCTTGTCCGGTTATCTGGGGAAGCTCTCGCTCGTCCTTCTGAGATACTCCATGCAGCCCAAATGCACCCTCGCTTGTCTTCAGGGTTCGATTGCCTGTGATAATGTGATGCACACGCAAGTGCCAATTCGGGATGTCCTCGCTTGGAGGGAGCAGGAAAGTCTCAACCGACACATCATCCCATGGCTTCCACGTGGAGATGAGCACCGGGGAGTTGTCCTTAGTCTCCAACCTTGCATTAAGCGTTTTCCTTCGGACTCTCCAGGTCTCGCCCTCATCTTCCGATAGAGCAAGCGTGTTGTCTCCACCAATTGCTTCGACGAAGTAACCTCCTGTTGGGACCGAATATGCAAAGGCTGAGCTGTAGGCGAACTTGCCATATTTGGACTCAGAGGCTCGCATTGGATAGTGACACATTTGGCCAGATGAAAGCAGGAAAGTGTGTCCTCCGCGTCTCACCATGATGTGCTTGGGGTGCTTCAAAGGCAGGATTGCAGGCATCGAGTCCACGGGTAGTGGTTCTTCTGTCGATTTCCAAAATGGATGCGTCTCTGGTACTGCCAGGCAGGCAAAACTGAGCATGAACCAGTAAGTCGAGCCATGCGAGTTATAGTTCTCCGACATGAACTGGTTCGGGTACGTGTAGCCAATGTTGAACGTTCCTGCTCCGGTAAGGATGTCTGGCTGCTGAGACCAGTATCTTAGGTTGCGCAGTAAGAGTCCTTTCACTACACCCCAGGTCAGGAGTGGTTCAAGTTCCACATCGGCAAATGCAATAGCCGCCCAGAAGCCCGCCATGGCGAGACGGTATGTCAATGATCGTCCAAATGTTATTGCTCGTCCTGCTCACAGTCAGATAACGCCTCACAAAGTGCTCATAACTTCTTACCCTGCTCATCGAAATAGTGCATGAAATCCTTTGCATAAAGCTTTGCTCGATTTTTGTACTCTTCTGCGCGCTTTGGATCTCGATCGCCGTTGATCTTTGCATACAGTAGTTGAAGATACTGGATGGCATAAGAACCAGAGTAGTAGTCCATCTGGAGCGTGTGCTCCGGACCATCATTCGACCACCCATCGCCACGGTAGAAGGTGTCCAAGTGATCGAGGTCTGCTTCGAGACGTTCTGCATCGTATGATGCTCCGTTTCTGAGGAGTGCAAGGTTGGCAAAGACACGAAACCAAAGCCAATTCGTGTTTGGCATTTCCTTCTTGTTGATATCGAGCCACTTTTGCAAGTTCAATCTCTCCTTTTCGTTCAATGGTTCCCAAAGCTGCTTGGGTGCAACGCATAATGCAAAGGCCATAGGACACATTTCGACCATTCGTTGATCCATGTCCTTCGAATAGCCCCAGAACTCCGGATGACTCGGGTTTGTTCCATTCCTCAGACCCTCTAGCCAGAGTTCAGACTCAGGAAAACTGTCACCTCCAGCAAGCAAAGCCCCAAGACCCCACATGGGCCTGGTGAAGCCCTCTAGTTGTGCCCCTGCCTCATCATAACGAGTGGCTGTCGCACCTAAACGTAGCCTGGTTCGTCCCGGTGAGAAAAAGGGTAAAAGAGGTCTCAATAAAGAGGTACATGCTTCCACGACATCAGAACGAGTCGACAGAGGGCTGTTCAGAGAGGTGAAATGGACCTCCGAGCTGCTTTGGGACATATTGATCAGTGGTCAGAAAGACAGATGAATCTGGTTACGATGATTCCGGTCATAGAGGGCTGAGTTTCGAGGATTTGCCGTTTAGTATGGCAGATGATTCGAGATATCCAAGACGTCTACGCCTCTTAGCAAGGACATCAAGCAATTAGCACCCACATCACTGCGCATATCGGCGAACGGTATGAGGTCACGGACTATTCTCCGTATCATTGCCGGTAGACTGGGATGTCGAGTTGTGTGCGGCATGAATTTAGGCTCAATGGACATCTTTTTGGAGGTGGAGTAGGCGAAATTGACAGCATCTCGTGGGGGCTGAAGGGTTTTTGCTGAAGCCGGGCAGATTGAGTCAGGCAACTTGCACTTGTACGGGGCTGTGACAGTCTGAAGCAACCCTCCCAAGAGTCCACGTCCGGTAGAGAGAGAGGTTGGATCTTCTATGGCACGGAGCATTTGGTCACCTCAGGTATAGATCTTTGGCCGCGTTCACACGTACAAAACAGTGCATACTTTGGTTTTAATGGCCTTGTCAGACCGTATCAAGTTTTCGGTCTTGTCTACTCCTTTGGCATACAAGCATTACATGTTTCCGTTGGTGTATCATATCATCGTAGTGTACAATCCTCCTTCATCGTGGAAAGCGTGCCGGCATCGAAATTCCATAATGTGAAATGGTAGAGGCGTGTCCACTCCTGGCTATGCTCTCTATGCATCCAGAACTGCCCAGGTATTGTCATCAACTGTAGTGAAAATCACTCCAACTCCCAGCAATTCCTCAGAAGCCTTGTAGACATCAGTGACGGGAAGCCCCATCTGAGACGCTATCATCTGCACATGTAGACCTTCGTTGCTTTGCGGGGTGTTCTTCAGAGTAGCATAGACGCGCCGTGCAAGGGGTGATACGTTGGGAAGTGCACCACCCGCAGCATTGCCAAAATCTTCATGTCCTCCGTTCGTACCATTGGCACCCGCATTTTTCTGACCATTGGATTGTGCGTTGGATGGCGGTCCTCTAGTAAAGAACAGATGCACAGCCGTAGCCTCGAGCATGTGGTAATGAATTTCGTTGTAGTCCGTGATGGGTCGAATGATGTGAGCTCCGACATGTCGCTTGTTGTTGAACGACTTCAATCTTCCCCAGACACGGCAGTATCCATTCTCGACCAATTTGGGCTTACTTGGGTCGACCTCCATCTTATCTGCATTCTGATCGGAGTCAATCCATTGTTTCGCATCGATGATACCGGTGCCGTCGTCCACTCTGTACGTCACATTCGTCGCCTGCGTGCTGATAGACTGGATCTGTCCGACAAAGGTAACTTGCCCAAATGGCTCGCCGTCGGCTCGGAAGTCTGCGTCAGGATGAGGTTGTTGCGAATCCAGTATTTGTTTTATCGTCATGGGCCGAACTGTATCTTTTCCATAGCCACCCTGTCAATTCGCGTCAGCAATCAAGTATGTGTGCCTTGTATGCAGCTTACTCTTCCAGCAGCTGGACTGCTTTGTGGTTCACCTGCGACAAAACCGCCACCATCAGCAGCGCCCTGGGCGCCATAGGCAGTGCTGTACTGATTGTTGTAGCCGTAGTCTGGAAGCCATTAGCAGAATTCATCGTTATGTCCGACCAAGCATACGTACCCATTTTGCTGATCGACCTGTTTGATTTGAGGCAGGCAACTTGTCAATTGTCAATATGATCCGAAAGTGGTTGCGTCGAGCCCTGAGGGGAACGCGTCCAGACGCGTTTTTCTGCCGCAATTAAAAAGCCATTACCTAAGCAAGGCGGTGTCAAAAAATATTTGGAGAATCTCATCTGCGGGCGCAGGCAATTTTCACCGCGGCCGCATCATTCTGGCCAGCATAGGACACCAACCAGGATGCTCTTGGTGAGGCGATATACCGCGTGTCTCTCTTCTTGTTGTTCACTGAAGCCCTGAGTGATCTTCATTGCACAATGGGGTACCGGTCGGGCTCACCAGCTCGTTCCGAAAACGAGTTTGACATCGGCTCCGCCTTAGTTGGCGACGATGTTCATGCCGACCGACGGCATATGATTCATGAGGATGGAGGATTGCAGGGTCATTTGGATGTGATGGCTGCGGAGTCCGGGTCTGATGATGAGGCCATCATCGCTGCACAGCAAGCCGCAGCGAATCGAAAGGCTTCGAATCTCAAGGGAAGAACCGTGAAGAAGGGCGGTGGGTTTCAAGTCATGGGTCTCAACGCCAATCTGCTCAAAGCGATCACGAGGAAAGGGTTCTCCGTACCTACTCCTATCCAACGCAAAACAATTCCGCTCCTTCTCAATGACAAGGACGTGGTGGGCATGGCACGAACTGGATCGGGCAAGACGGCTGCTTTTGTTATACCCTTGATCGAAAAATTGAAAGCGCATAGCACCAAGGTGGGTGCCAGGGGCCTGATCCTGTCGCCTTCGAGAGAACTGGCTTTGCAGACACTTTCGGTCGTCAAGGAGTTGGGACGTGGTTCAGACTTACGGTCAATCCTGCTTGTGGGTGGTGACAGTCTCGAGGAACAATTTTCTGCTATGTCCAACAACCCGGACATAATCATTGCGACGCCGGGACGTTTTCTACATTTAAAAGTCGAAATGGGCTTGGATCTAATGAGCATGAGATACGTTGTGTTCGATGAGGCTGATCGTTTATTCGAGATGGGTTTCGCCGCCCAATTGACAGAGATTCTTCACGCCCTACCGGCTTCCCGCCAGACGCTATTGTTCTCAGCAACATTACCAAAGTCTTTGGTCGAATTTGCGCGCGCCGGCTTACAAGATCCCGTCCTTGTCCGTCTTGACGCAGACAGCAAAATTTCACCCGATCTGCAGAGTGCATTCTTCACCCTCAAATCTTCGGAGAAGGAAGGAGCTTTGCTGCACATCCTTCAGGATGTCATCAAAGTCCCGACAAGATCTCAGCTTATCACAACATCCACTTTTACGGACACTTCTCAGCCAAACAAGAAGAGGAAGAGGCAGGAGGGGGAAGAAAACACCCGGCCTAGCTCTAATCCCTATTCCACGATCGTGTTCGCAGCGACAAAGCATCACGTCGAGTACCTGGCACAGCTCCTTCGGCTGGCTGGGTACGCCGTGTCATATGTTTACGGTACCCTTGACCAAACAGCCAGAAAGGATGAGGTCAATGCTTTCCGGAGTGGGAAGACAAATGTCCTCGTGGTGACTGACGTAGCTGCCCGAGGAATTGATATTCCTGTCCTGGCTAATGTGATCAACTATGACTTCCCGTCACAACCCAAAATCTATATCCATCGAGTTGGCCGGACAGCAAGAGCTGGACAGAAAGGCTGGAGTTACAGTCTGGTTCGAGATGCTGATGCGCCATACTTGCTCGATCTGCAACTTTTCCTCGGCCGCAAATTGTGCGTTGGCCGAGCGAGCAACGAAGCCGTTAACTTTGCGCAAGACGTGGTTGTGGGAAGTCTACACCGGGAAGAATTACAAACATCCTGCGAATGGGTTACGACGTCGTTAGATAGCGACGTTGATCTTTCGGCTCTGCGGTTCGTCGCCACGAAAGGCGAAAAGCTATATCAACGGACCCGGAACTCCGCATCATCGGAAAGTGCGAAGAGGGCGAAAGCTCTGATCCCCTCCGAGAGTTGGTCCGAGTTACATCCTTTGTTCAATGAACAAGAAGACGATCTCGAAGTACAGAGAGAGAAAATGCTCGCACGCGTAGGCGGCTTCCGGCCACAAGAGTCCGTATTCGAGATTGGTGCCCGTCGTGGTGGCCGGAAGAACCAGGAAGATGCAATAGACGCCATTAAAAAGATCCGCTCTGGTCTGGACAGACGGAGGCAGAAGTCCCTCAATGCGGCGCAGGCGAAATCGAGAGTCGATGATGAAGATGCCAACGACGATGGGTTCGAGCCAGAAGTCGATTTTGACGACATGTCACAAGCATCTTCTACTGAGCTCGAAGTCACCTTTTCTGAACCACATTCCAAGAAACAAAAAGCAGCTAATTTGTCGGAGGACGGCATAGCCAATTCCTTCCGCGATCCCGAGAACTTCATGTCCTATCAACCGACTTCGACGGACCTCACCGATGACCGCGCGTACGGCGTCCACTCTGGGAGCAACACGAATTTCGCGGAAGCAGCGCGATCCGCAACCATGGATCTTGCTCAGGACGAGGCGGGCAAGTCTTTCGGCGAAGCTCGAAGCATCATGCGCTGGGATAAACGACACAAAAAGTACGTGCGGCGAGAAAATGACGACGACGGCTCCAAAGGCAAACGTTTGGTCAAGGGCGAATCTGGCGCAAAGATTGCTGCGAGTTTCAGGAGCGGTCGGTACGACCGATGGAAGAAGGACAACCGAATCAAGCGGGCACCAAGAGTAGGAGAGCCCGAGAAACAAAGTGCAGGTCCTGCGGCAGCGGGCGGGGCCCGGTATAGACACAAAGCAGAGAGAACACCAAAAGCACCCGACAAGTACCGTGAGGATTATGAAAAGCAAGTGAAGAAGGCGACAGGGGCGAGGGAACGGCAGGAAGCTGCAGGAATGGGGACGAAGGGCCGGAAGGAGTTGAGGTCGGTCGATCACATGGCCAAAGAACGCCAGTCAAAGGTGAAGAGGAAAGAGAAGAATGCCAGGCCGAGTCGAAAGAAGCATTGATGGCTATGATACATAGCAGAGAAAGGTCTTCACGACAAAACCGAGTCTCTCCTGCTTTATCTGTATTCAAGGTTACTTAAACACATTCCTGGCAGCTCGAATCATCTCCACCAATATTTACGATGTGCTGAGCGGGAATGAATAAAGTTTGACATTCGATTGAAATGAAGTACCCCTGAGATCCAGCACTTAAGCATAACCTCATCTGGGTATGTCAAATGTGCATCTGGCATCATGCACGGATGGCTAAGCATATGTCGTTCATATGGCAGATAGATACCCTGCGTCCCAATGTGCCTCCCTCAACACTTTATGCCCACGATTTATGTCCCATACAACCACGATAACGTTCTGTCTTGTTTTTGCGCATCACGTCTCCGCTAATTACCTATAATCAACATCTCAAAGGGAAATCAAGGTGCGGCTCTTGATCGATCGGCCACTACTCCTGTAAGTTGACTATGGAACATCTTCAATTGCTATATAATGTGGCAGGCTGCCAGAGGCGCGGTATTGGTGTCTTCGCACACTCTGGTCCAATTGTCAAGCACGATGACTTTAACCACATCTTGTCGCATTCGCACACTCGCGTTTTGCCTACTATTTCTAGCATTCCATCCATGTCTGGCGAGCCCAAGAATTGTGGTACGGGCTCCGGTATATACCGTGCCACAATTTGGAAACCTTACAGATATCTGCACGTCCATAACATGCACAACCACCAGCACAAGCAGGAGTACAAGCTCCAGCACAAGCACGTTCGCATTTATGTCGGATGATATCAGCATATTCTCGACTCCGAGCATGAGCACTTCCTTTGCAACTACACCTATTAGTACAAACACAACTTCAGCAAGTATTACCACCAATGCAAGCGCAAGCACAAGCACACTCGCTTTCGCTATTGTCAATTCGACACGGAGCACGAGCATCTCTTCAACAAGCAGAACCACAAGCGAGATATATTCGAGCGGAACCTCCGGAAGCTATACTTCGTGGAATGATTGGAACGCATCGCCTCCTAGTGCAAACCACAATGCACAGACTGGACATTCATCTTCGTCAGACGTAGCTGGCAGCAGCACAAATGTGGGCGATGATGATCAAGACCAAAACTTCGGTGATTCCGGCGTGACGGAGGGCAGTTCAGGGCCTGGTTCTTCGAATCATGGCGACCAAGGAGCCGGCCCAGGTTCTGCCACTTTTTCCCCCGATGTGAACGACCAGGGACTCGACTCGAATCTCGATAAACCTCCCAGCAGTGCTTCTGGCTCGGGCGCGTGGCATGGCACTCCTTCGGATGGATGGAGTAACTCGACAGCTACCTACAACAACACAGGGCGGACAAACACCACCGATGACAACGAGGCTTGGATCGGAGAGGACGACGGTATACCAGCGCTGACAGCGGCCGACATCGCATTCATCACGGACAATCAAACCTTTATCAATGCTGGATTTTATGAGAATGAAGGCTTACAAAATGGAACTCACAAGAAGCGCGAATTCGATTTCTTTGGCGGCGCAAACACGAAGGAGAAATGGGATGAAATGGATATGGACGAATGGTTGGTAAAATATATCAAGAGAATACCCATCGCAGGGAAAAGCACCAAGCTCATCGACAGCACGAACTTCTTCACCGAGTTCTGGCTCTCAACTGTAAGCTACTTTGGGCACGAAAAGCACATGAACACGTGCTAATGACTTATTTCACAGGGTGATGAGGCTACAGTTCTCTGCAACACTTTATATAACAGCTGTCAAGTCGCCGAAACTTCAGAAAAGAAGAGGTTCTCTTACATAAGTGAGAACGACGGTTTGAGAGCCCAGTTTGTCCGTCAAGTTATGGGAGTGTGGCAGTCTGGAAACAAGCAAGCTTTCGAGGTAACGCGAACACTTCATTACGCGAAGCCAAAGCTAACTCTCCCTGTTCAGATTATCTCGAATGCGGTATCGAATTCGCAGAATACCATCACAACTGCGCACAAGCTGTTCCTCCAAGATGACCCACCACCAACGACCAACATTTTGGATATTGTCCTCCCAGCATTAGCTGCAGTTGCGGCTTTCGTCCCAACTTTAGCCCCTGCTATCGCAGTACTGAACGGCGTTTATGCGGCTGCGAAGGACATTGGTAAGCGTGAGGAAAGTGACATGCGGTCGGTTATGTCGCACGACGTTACCAAGGCTACGGCTTCGTCGCATGACAAGCGCGCCAGCGAAAGTCTCTATGATGACATTTACAGTCGTGTGGCAGCGCTCGAGAAACAACCAACCAAGACCTGGGTCGAAAACCTAAACAAGCAAGTGGACAATAGTGCCAAATCAATCGATAAAGCATCGTGAGTTTATACGGAGAAATCCAGTTCGACGCCTGAACTACGTACGCTTACACAACATAGAAAAGCGGTGGTAGCCCTGCTGGCTTTGAATCCGAAGGTGTCGACGGCGAAGATTACATCCTGGGATTCGTTTGACTCGCGCGTGTTCAATGACTTGGTGAGCTTTCCCGAAAGTATTCTGGTGGCCTTTGAAGAAAACCAGTTGAATTGGTTGGCCACGGAGACCACTCTTGATGCAGGTGGTCCGGTAATCGGTGTTGGCGGGATGAAGAACGTTCTCCTGGGTGGAGAGTGGTCGAAAGTTCAGGCCAGCGCAGAAAGGCCGTCAAGGTTGATCCCTAGAGTGAGGAGCTTCCTCAACGCACTTATCTTTATGCAGTTTGTGCAGAATCAAGGGGTAAGTGCTAATCTACTCTCTCCATCTGAGGGGCGGACCCAATCCTCAAGAAAGTTTCACATTGGTGCTGATCTAGAACGCAGATCTACTATTGGACTCAGCAGACCTATAGCGAAGTGGAATGCCAAAAGTTCGCGACATATGCGAAGTCCAAGAACTGGCTTGCTGGGAATGGTTGGTACCAGTGCCAGCAGCTCCCGAATAACGGACAGTGGGAGTTTCGCATGGCTCGACGACCTACCACGAATCGGGGCAATGCCAAGGTTGTGCAAGTCGATTGGAATCCCTATGGCGACATCGTCAATATCGGCGCCGTTCCTGATAAAGACGGTAGGCTGTGTTACGTGCAAGAACGCTCGGGCAACGCCTTTGACAATGGCGGCTTCGCCCAAGCCTCCGCAGCGCTGAACAAGTGGGGAGACGACCGCCTCAAGGCGGCCGGATATCTTTTCGACATGAGCGACGTCTTCAAGGCGTCTCGCGACTGTCAGAACACACTTGGAGACCCTTTCGCCCCCAACGAGCCTCAACAAGCACTGTTCTACCCAGCCATGCAAATCCAATCCACGGCCGACCAGATCTTGAGTGGTGTCCTGCCCAAGTGCTTGTTCAACATCCCCATCTTCCAGGTCGGGGACGGCGACACGAAGAACGATTGGTGCAAACCAAGGATTGGCGCCATGCATGCAAATGTTAAGAGTTTGTATCCGCCTTATTTCAAACCAGATCACGACCCGTGTGGTAGCACGCTGGAACTGTGGGCGTTACAATCCGACACCAAGCTCTGTCGGACTGATAATCGCGATTTCCAATCGAGCACTTGGTCGCCGAAACCAGGTTGTGAGAAGCACGACCGTGGGATACATGTCGTACCTTTGTCCCGCTGATTTTGTACCCTCGTCCGTAGCGACGAAACCCACTCGGGTAGATCTCAAAATCCATATACTATCGTGTGGACCGGCTACGGATGGGCAGCATTGATCCCCTAGGCTCGGTCTCGGGCTCGGTCTCGGAACTTGCAGCCACTGCCCTATACCAGGCTCTTGACCAGACTTTGACTGCAGACCCTTCCTGTAGACGGGATTTGGTACCTTGACCAAGCTTGGTCCTTGCTTTGGTCCGATAGTTGATTTTGCGATTTTTGAAGTCGCCTTATCATGTGACGTGGAATCGACTACAAGCTCCTCTGAGGATAGTAGTAATGCAGATCTGGGTAGTGAACAGAATAATTAGAAATACACTTAAGATACCTGTACGTTCTACCTGTAGTATTGACTTGGCAGTCGCAACTGCCCATGTCGTCCCCGCTCGGCACACTCCTACCAAACAACTACTTGAATATCTAGCACCTCCCCCTCGGCCTCAAATTCGAATTTCAAGTTGCGGACCCCCTAAGGGCGTGGTATTGGCCCGCTCGGACTCGACCCCACAAGGCAGTGCCCGTCAGGCGCTAGAGTTGGGGGCCTGGAACTGGATCATTTTGTTTAAATCGACCGCCTATTCTCCGAAACCAGCATCGCCAGACAACATGCTTGCTGTCTACGCCAACTTCGGCCTGTCCTTATTGGATAGTTCGGACAATTCTATTTGGGCTTTCTATCTTTGCCTCATGTGATGGCCAGGAAAGGGTCGACCAAAGTCAGGACGGGCTGTCTCACCTGCAAGTTAGTCACAACCATCTGCGCTGGACATGACGGGGAATAACGTGAGAACAAGGATACGAAAGGTCAAATGTGACGAGGCTGAGCCTTGCTGCAAACGTTGTACCAGTACGGGTCGGAAATGTGATGGTTACTCCAAGCCGCAAAATGATATCTTGTCTCTCGAATCAAATCGTCTGACCACCAATGGCAGCTCTGGCGATGAAGACAGGGCGTTTGCCTTCTTCGGCCAGTTGGCTGGTCCAGCTCTCTCGGGTCACTTCGAGTCCTACTTCTGGACCAATGTGGTAATGCAGCTCAGCCACCGGGAGCCTGCTGTCAGACACGCGGTGGTAGCGGTCAGTTCGCTCTATGAAAAGTTCCAAGACGTGGTCACAACGCCGATCTCTGCTCCTGCCAATCCTTTGGCCCTGCGCCACTATAATGCAGCGATCAAGGAGTTGCGCTCGACTCGAGACGAGACAGTGGTTCTGGTCGTATGCGCACTCTTCATCTGTATCGAATTTCTACAAGGTAATCACCAGTCAGCCATTGAACACTGCCGGAGCGGTATTCTGGTTCTCAACAAGGCTAACTCATCGTTGGTGTGGGCTCGCGATCACCTGATCCCAATCTTCTGTCGAATAGGTCTCTTCCCTTTCTTCTTTGGATGCACAGCCTCTTCATTCCCTTGCGTGGCCGGCCTGGACCCCATGTCTTCGACCTGTTTTTCCAGTATCACACATGCACAATCTACCCTTGACGTCATACTGTCTACATCTATCAGGTTTATCCGCAACAGTGATAGCTATCGGCTAGGAGAGTTGCGGCACACCACCATCCCGACATGGATGAAGGAGAAGCAAGACAGCCTCGTGATATCTCTGAATGAGTGGCGTTGCGCCTTCTCGGATTTTCGCACTTCCAACACCGACTTATTGACATGTTGTCTTCTCCAGATGAAGTTTCTCGTGGTTCAAATTTGGGTCAACGTGGCTCTAGATCAAAGCGAAATGGTGTATGACCAGCACGTCGACAAGTTTCAGTCAATTATAGACCTTGCATCTCAGGCTTCACTGTCAAGATCTCAAACCCCAACGCCTCGTCCGTCGTTCATATTCGACATGGGATTCACGCCTCTCCTTTACTTTGTCGCGATGAAATGCCGGAACCTCTCGATTCGCCTTGCCGCTCTGTCATTCATGACGACGCTTGGTATCGCACGCGAAACACTCTGGGATCTGAACACCATGTATCGTGTGGCTCGACGCCTGATCGAGATTGAGCACGGGATTGATATGGATTCTCTCCAGAACCCTTTTCCTAGACATATGGTCCCTGAAGAGAGCCGTGTTAAAGAGGTTATGCTTGATGAAATGGAGATACGACGAAATGAATCCGGTAGTAAACAGCTTTGGGCGCAGATGCATCTCGTTCTCTGGAGACCTGTTGACGAATTGGTTACGAAAAGTGAATGGATAGCCCTCTCCTGAGAATATGTCCGACACGAATACGCTCTCCACGCTATCTATGAGGATCCGATCTATCTTGTTAAGGCCCGGCAGTGCTGTGTCAAACCCGCTGCTCGAGTCACTGATTGGCCGCCTCGGACTCCCAGGCAGGCCTGACCCACTTTACAGGAGTTGTGTCTATGGTCCAGGCGTGCTTCACAGATTCTATAAGTATATCTCTATGGAATTCGTGTCCATGTCTGTCTGCCACCACCACACACTTCATTACTACCGCTCATTTATAGTCAACATGTTACTCAACGCCTTGCTTTTGTTTGGTACCTACGGCCTGGGCGTCGCGACGACAACACTCATTCCAACGATCTCAACAACGACTGGCCGTCCCGTCGAGCCACTCCTCGAGCTTCAAATCCGACAAGCAGCGATGACCACAACAACCGCCAGTATTTCATCCACAGATGTTCAGTACTATACTTCCACCGAGATAATCACCATCAAAGCTGGTACCACAAACAGCGCCACTACAGTGGCACCGCAAACAATCCAGATTCCCATTGCCACCTGCGTTCAAACAATCACACCCGACAAGAATGGCTACGTCCCTCCGGGAACTTGTAACGCCCTTTGGGACTACTATCCCAGCTTCGGAGCGGCCGCCGTCTTTGCAGGCCTGTTCGGCGTTTTAGTCATAGCGCATATCTGGCAGGCAGCGGCGTACAAAAAGGTCTATCCCCTTTCTGGCATCCTCATACACTCATGTCCCTCGGTCAAAGACTGATACATTTGTCTCCACAGAAGTTCTGCTGGGTCATCATCATGGCTGCCATCTGGGAGACCGTTGCATTTACCTTTCGGACTTTGAGCACCCGCCACCAGCAAAACACCACTTTCTATCTCATTTTCCAGATCTTTATCCTCCTGGCACCTTTATGTACGCAGCCTCACTCTCTTCCCTTCTATGGGCGACACGCTAATGATTCCTCTTGGCGGAAAACAGGGGTCAACGCCTTCGACTACATGGTTCTAGGCCGTATGATCCAACTCTTCACTCCATCACACAGCCTCTTCTCCATACCCGCATCGACCCTGGCAGTTGGATTTGTCTCGCTCGATTTCGTCTCGTTCATCATCCAACTCATTGGGGGCAGCTACGCGGGTCCGACAGCACCCGTAGCGAAGCAACTTCAAGGTATCCACATCTACATGGGCGGCATAGGTCTTCAGCAATTTTTCATCCTCATATTCGTAGGATTCGGTATCAAGTTCCAGCGGGAAATGATGAAACTCAAAAGGAGAGGAATGCCAGCGAAGAAAAACTGGAGATTCTTGTTATACACTCTGTATACTACACTGGGCTTGATCACGGTACGCTAGCTACCCTCTTGCTATACGATTGTCACTAACTTGCTCCAGATCCGGATCATTTTCCGTCTGGTCCAATTTTCCGCCGGAGACACAGCTTCCAATCCTTTGGTATCCTCAGAAGCTTGTTTCTATATCCTTGAGGCTGTTCCAATGTTGTTGGCCGTGATGTGTTTCAATATCAAGCACCCTGGATCAATCATGGTCGGGCCAGAGTCTGAATTGCCTGGGTTCTTCGCCACTGTCAAAAGTGCATGGCGCAGAAGGAAGGGTATGGAACCGCTCAAAGATGATGCGGAGCTCGACGACCTTGTTGGACCCTGAGGACCGTACGACCAGACATTTTCCCAGGACAGCGGAGACCACGAAAGGACGGGAAGAAAGTGGTCGGAATTGATTCGGATATTCTAAGAAGTCTGTGGGTCTAGAGAAAGGAGCAAGTATGCGTGTATGGATAGTAATTTGTATGACAAGAAACCAGTACAAATAGGTTGGGTATCTCTGAAGCGACAGAATGAATCGAACAACGTCAAGCAACGCTCGATGAATCCAAAGGTCAAAACAATCGTCAAGACAATTTGTGTTTCAACGCTAAAACTTGCACGTTCCAACAGCGTTGGCAGGTCTTTCTTTTCCTCCCCAATTCCCATGCGCCTGAAGGACCTCCAATAGGGTAGTAACAGCATACCACTTTCATTAATTCATGATTGCCTCGGAACTTCAGGCGTTCCTCTTCCTTTTTCCATATCTCATTCTCTCCAAAGTGCCTGCCCGGCAAGCCATCATGCAGACTCGCGCGACTCCAGAACTGTCAAGGAATGGGTTGAACGGTGACCAACGCAGTAGCTTTTCGAGACGGCATCTCCATCGAGTCGAGTCTCGTCAGGCACAAACCCACCCCATAAGGTGGCATCTCTCGCGGCGTAATCTTGTCGCATAGGTCTCTTACCCAATCAGTCATATGTGAAATGCTCTCCAGTCTCTGCATCGATGTACACCTGTCTCGATGTTGCCCACCTATCATCATAGTATGCCGCCCGTAGTCTTTCTTCGATGTCCCTCTCCCTAAGCCAGTCATCTCTGATGCGTTCATTCTGATAATCCTCAATCCGGGAGGAACGCCTATTGATCTGGTCGCGGAAATACACGTCCTGCTCCTCGTCCGGATACATCGCGATCGGTGGCACAGCCTCTCGTATGACGTATCGTCTCACAGGTTGATCACTGAAGCGACGGACAGGCACAAGATCCTGGCCGCCATGATAGTCGACCGGCGCGGTCATCTGCCGGACCAGGGGCCGACGTTCGTATCGGACCTCAGGTCGTTCGCGGTACACGTAGTCACGTCGTGGTGTACGAGCTGGTGTAACGAATTGGTCTTCACCATGGTAACGGTCGTCCGCATATGAGACGCTTCTGGTCGGTCCACGATGATGCTGTTTATAATACACTCTCTCAGGTCCGGGGCGGTTGTGATGCAAGCTGCCGCGTCGAGGACCACCGCCAGAGGTAAATGAAGTATTGGAGCTTTCTGCATCGTCACGACCAAAGTGACTTATATCACTGGTTTGTGAGGAAGCACTGCTCCCATGAAGATATTCCTGCGTATGTCGATTTGGAAAGTGCACTGATTCCCTGCGCGAATGTGACCTCGCTCGAGAGTGACCGCGGCTTCCAGCCGGCGGACGTGAGCGTGAATGAGACCTTCGACCTTCTACCTGAGAGTGACCACGGTGACGTGGAGACTTGGCCCTCTGTCGTCCGTGCCTGTCGTCGAGTTCCGCAAATAAAGCTCCGGAGGCATGGAAATCTGCGCCTTCTTCCACAACCACAACATCAT
Organism: Exophiala sideris; assembly: GCA_000835395.1. NCBI lineage: Eukaryota > Fungi > Ascomycota > Eurotiomycetes > Chaetothyriales > Herpotrichiellaceae > Exophiala > Exophiala sideris. Next base: position 9,268,425 of record KN846951.1, on the reverse strand, counting down.
CCTCATCGTGGTGGTGACCTTTGTCCCTTGACTTGCTGCGCTTTTCACTTTTGTCGCGCTTTTTTTCCTTCTCAGGTTTTGCTCCAAGCGGCTTTTCTCTGGGAATGTGAGGTGGGAGTGAACCATTTTCGAAATTGACTGGGCCCAAGTCGTTCATCGGTCGTCCATCATGTTCGAAGAGTGGCCGATTAGCAACAGGATCTTCGAGCTTATCCAGCACCGAGTCCTTCCGGGGCCGCATATAGACATCGTCAGCATATAGCTTATCCTTGACTCTTCCTTCTCTGAGATTCACGACGTCTCCACCGAAGGATTTCGGCCTTCGACGTCGTCCTCTAGTTCGCGCCAATATGACGTCCATCTCCGGCACTTCGAATTTCCCGTTACGCTTCTCGATCCTCTTTGTCTTCACATAGACGACCTCCCACGCGCTATCTCCAGTCTCACGCATGTTGGCCCTGTACACAAGGTCCTCGATCTGGTCTCGTCGCAAGCGAGCCATCTTGGTCATTTGCTCGAGGATAGGACCATCACCGCCTCTGCCCTTGCGTGCTTTCTTCTCGATTTCAGCGATGGGTGCGCGAATCCTAGCCGGTATCGCGGAACCCCAATCTTCGCCCTCTTTCTCCACGCGATAATAGATGTAGTCTTGAGCCTCAGGATGGATATCAATCGGCCTGCGTTCAGTGCGTGGCCGGACCTCCTGTACATCGTCATGGAAAGACATTGCAGAAAAGCGCTTTTGCACATTGGGCCTCCGCTCTTCGTGATGCACGGGGGATTCAAGTATCTCGTCAAGCGGGTCGTCGAGGACTTCCACACCTCTGGCCTTCACGGGATGGAAACCGTGGTCTGGGGGAGGCGGTGGCTCCATCATACCAGAAGGAATCAACGGAGCTGGATAAGGCAGGCGCAAGTTGTTTCTCGTGGGTTCGCAGTGAACGAATTCAAGTAAGTACAGTGAGCTTAGTAGTCTTGGTGGGGGGGGGCAAGCAAATGCAAATTGATCAGAGTTGTGCACTAAGAGTGGACAAAGAAGTTAGAGAAGTAATGTTTAGGAGCAGGTTAGCGAGATGAAGACAGAAAAGGCAGCGGAATGATGGGCGGCGCAAGCAGTCCAACTGCTAGCATGCGCCCGCTCGATGTGGGCGAGAGAGTTGGGATATCTCGACCGGTCATAGCTTCGCGAACCAGTCAAGGCAACAAAGACGCTACCGAATGTGGTTTGGACTCTGATCATCGTCAAGCGTTTTGAAGGGGAAATCCACTGCCCGCATTCTGCGGGGCACCAAGGACGAATTGACCAGAGCGAGCAGAAACGACAGGTAACGGACGGGGTGCAGACATCAAATGGCGGTGAGGTTGACGTGGCAGGATTCGGTCGCTCTCGGCCATGCATGCAGTAGTCAGTAGATTTGAACAAATGAACAACCGCCTTGGCTAGGCTTATCACATTGACCTTGATTCATGATGCGCCCGGCCGCAGAACGGTTGATATGAACAGGCGTTTTGGAGGGTGTAGAAGACAAGGATCTTCGACCCGATGCAGACAATGACAAGAGTTCTATATTGATGTCGTTAAAGAAAGAAGAGTAGAGTAATCCATGAGGTGCAGTTGAATGGTTTCTTATCCCACGTGATGCATCTTGCACGTGACGCTGTTCCATCTCGAACTTTGTAAGCGACTTTGTCTGCAATATTATCTTCGCGCATCCGCTCTAAGATACTGAAATCATGGAGGCACAGTCCCTGTCGCGCAATATGCTTCTCCGACGTGTTCGTCGGCCTATCGCCAGCACAGTCAAAACAGGTGAAGCAACATTCAGCCACGCCTCATCCGCCTAAAACTGCAGGTCGCTCCAAGTAAACCGGTGAAGCAAGCATATCCTGGTTATGGGTTGACTCTGCCTGCCGCATGCCTGCCGCATGCCTGCCGCATGCCTGAGATTTCCCATGACTATCTTGCTGCAGATCGAGAAATGGTGATTCTCGGCTTTCCACGGATATCAATGAGCAAATCAACCTGTAGTTGCCATGCACATATATCCGAAAGGGACCTATCATGATTGTGCCGCACTAACCGACCAAGCTAGCCCACATGTCCAGGGTATGCCATTCTCTTTGCCTGCATAGTGTTTGTGGTTCTGGACGGACCAAAAGCGCGTATGTTCTGCATGACGGAGGGGAGGAATGCCATTAAATTAGCCTTTTGTGTTTAAAGGTTGCAAAGAGTGCCCTGCAGACAAGAGCAGGTCAGTAGACCATTCGCCTCACTTTCATACTCGGTTCGAAGTAGCCAGCATATTGGCCAGTCAGATGGTAAGTCGTGAAGGAACAAGGCATACACGTTCAGTAAGGTAATATTAGGTATTTATCTTGCAGTGTGCAAACAACTCCAATGTTGAGTGGCCACTGGAGAAACGCCCCGTCCCTTGCGACAGAGCATCTGTACCCTGATCATAACATGACGCACCCTTTGCGGCGCAATCCGACAAAACAATATATACATATCAGCCTTGCGCCTCGGCTCTGATGAAAAGTAACATGAAAACAACAATCGTGACACCTTGTGATGGTGGTGATTTGCAGATGGCGTCGCACAATAAAGCGTACGCATAATCATATTCCACTGCTCAGTATCCTCGCTTCGGGATTTATCGCAGTGGTAGTTTGACATCCTGAACGCCACGCTTGATGACCTCGTCCAGAGTCCATCGTGGTGCATGCACCATCGACTTAGCCACCTTGTCATGCTTTTCCAATCGCTTGCGGCTGTGTTCCACCTCCCAGGAAGCCCCATCAGTCAACGGAGGAGCACCGCCAGCGATGCCGCTCGCGAATTTGAGCTGGAGGACGTTACCAATCTCATCGCATGCTGCCAAGAGGCGATCGAGATCGTCCTTGTTATGCGCTGAGGAGATGCAAAACCGTGCTCGTGACGATATCAAGGGAGTGGCTGGATACCCGACGACGACGACCGAGATCTTGCGCTTGAGCATTTCGTGAGAGAAGGCAGGCATCTTCGCAGGGTTGTAGAGCATCACCGGAATGATGGGCGAATCATCATTACCATAGACGATGAATCCTAAGCGTTTGAGACCCAGTCGAAGATAGCGCGAATTGAAGGCGATTCTCTGAAGACGTTCTTCACCTTGACCAGGGCAGATATCACCGTTGATGAGTTTGAGGGCTGTGATGATTTGCGCCAGGACAACAGGTAGAGGCGTCTCGCCGTAAGTCACACCTGCAGTGGAGACTCGCAATTTGTCAATGGCAGCCTTGTCTCCGGCCACATAGCCGCCATTGGCGCCAAAAGATTTGGTGAGAGTGCCCATGAGAATATCCACCTCTGCTGGGTCGATTCCGAAATAGTCACACACACCTCGTCCACGAGGACCCAATGCACCAATCGAGTGGGCCTCATCGATAAACAAGTGGAATTTATACCTCTTCTTAAGCCTGATAATACCTGGAAGATTGCACATAGTACCTTCCATAGAATACAGGCCTTCAACAACCACAAGAATCCTTTTCCATGGTCGGTGCGTACGTGGTTGACCTTGGGATATGGCCTCACGAAGCTTGATCTCCAAGTCATGCATATCGTTGTGCTTGAAGGAGGTGATCATGGCGCCAGATAGCCTTGACCCGAATCGAATGGAGGCGTGGTTTAACTCGTCAGATATAATCAAGTCTCCCTTCCCAACGAGTGCTGGAAAGATGGAGGCATTCGTTCCGAATCCCATAGAAAACACCATCGCGGATTCCTTGCCAACGAAACTCGCAATGTGCTCTTCGCATTCCACCGCCAACTCTGATGTGCCAACATCGGCTCGGGAGCTAGATGTTGATAGTCCGTACTTTTTGATCGTCTCCTCAGCCGAATCTGCGCAGGGACCTTCGGACTGAGCGAATCCAAGGTAGTTGTATGAGCTCATGTTGAGTGTCTCGGTCGTGGTTCCCGTCATGGAAAAATGGTAATTTCCATCGTCTGATGTACGGTCCAGGAGAGTAATGTAACGACCAGGAACGCCGGTGGTTGGCCGATTGAAGCAATCATTGATGCGCATCTTTAACCGGCGGACGTAAAAGTTATCAAAATCGCTGTTCAGTGCGGCATAGCCATTCCGCGCTTTCAAGTGTCGGTAGTTGTCTTCTTTGAGCTTCATGCCGAAGAAGTCTCTGACGTGACCGAATATTATGAGAATAAGGTAGGAAATGTATGTTGTCAAAAGATAGTAATAGGGCGGTTCATCCATGATAGGTTCAGGAAACTCGCCACCCTGGTGTCGACTTGTATATCTGTGCGATTGGGAGTTTAGCGGTCCGAATTCGGCGTGTTGCCGGGCAAGCTTTCTCGTTTCGGCCACGGAAGGTGGCTGAAAGAGCGTTGTGGGTGGTTCGTCCATGTTGACTGCGTCTGCACGGGCGGTAGATAAGGAGATTGTAGGTAATGACAGTGATGGTGTGCTGATGGGAGGTGTTCCTGCAGCCAAGAATGCCTGCTCTTGAGCTTTGCTAGCCGCTAGCAGCGCAGCTGCAGCAGTTTGTGCTTCTTTCGACTTTGGAGAGGTCGAAAAGAATTGCGCGATTTTGCTTGCTTTCTGGGACGTCTTGTTGACGAAGGTGCCGCCCTTTTCGGATGGTGAAAAGGACGGCCAGGGGGTCGGAGGCGAACTGCTGAGGAGGGAGGTCGACAAACGACGAGGCATGGCCAAAGGACGGTGTTGAGCTTTTTTCTGATAAATCGGACAGTCGTCTCAGTGCGAAGACAGCGTCGACGCTTGCTCGGTGCGCAGCTGCCTGAAGGTTGCTCAAGTTTTAAGCTGGTCCAGTGCCTCAGAGGCCGCGGACGCGAGTGTGGCGGTGTAGTCGCTAGAAATTTTCTCGTGATCGTGAACGATAAGGTTGGTGGCGCGCACAAGGAACCAAGGGGTTATTGAAGTCGAATCGAGGATAACGTAGGTAGGTGGACTTTGCGGCAACAAGGACAAAAAGACAAAAGCGCTCTCGTAAGGATTCGAGGAATTTTGCGAGATAGAAGTACGAGTATGACAAGTGGACGAGAGAAGAAATGGACCGGTTTGGCCGGGATGACAGAACGAGTTCCGCTCTGATCCGTCGAGCTGTGGTTGGATTGGATCAGAAAGAGCCGTGTCCCTTGCAGGAGGAGCCGCCCGCTCCAGCCGCCGCGCAGGTTGAGTGAGGGATAACCCGCAATGGCACGCAGAAATGTGCCAGGAGCAAAAAGAATAATAACGTCGAAGATGAAAAGAATACAACTGTGAGAGTTGTTTAGATGAGGAAGAAGAGAGAAAATAATGCACACACGACGACACGAAAAGGACGCGAAGGGAAGCTGCTGGGCTTGCTCTTCTTTGGTGCTGACAGTGGATTGGCTTGGAGGGGATCATTGAAATTAGCAGACTTGTCCTTGTCGCTTTCTTTGCCCCCAAATCTTTGTGAAATTGCTTCGGGCGCGTTTCAAGCGAAGGGCCCCCCTTTGAAGTTTCGGGCTCGCTAGGAACAAAAAGAATAGGGGGGTCGGGCAAAGGTACCATCATAGACAGTTAGGGGCCCACCAGACCAATACTTCCGTCCTCGGCTATTGGTTCTAGGCATGCCCACCTGTAAGAGTCTTTTAACGTTTGATTATTTAAGCCCTTGGCAATCGCAATCGTCAATGTGATCGTTTTTCCACCTCGTCGATAGATGAGAAATCCTCCGATCGCTGACATCAACACCTGAAAAATCATAATGGACAATTGAACAGTCACGTTACCTAGGTAATACAATACTTATCGTACAAACAGATGGAGCTACATTGCCAAACCGTACAATGACCCATACTCGAAGCCCAGCATTGAACCTCGGATCTCGACGCGGTGAATTCTAATATTGATGCTTTCTGAAACGCCTGCCATGCACGTGAGCCGATTGGACGAGCCGTGGTAGAAAAGGTTGAGGGCAAGAATGATCACAATCACCTACCTGCCGGACTGACTGACTGACTGACGGACCGGAGTGACTTGTATACTTGTATGCTTCCTTCTGATGCTTTCCTGCCTCAACATCTTGAAACAACAACTGCATTTCAACTGCGCCTCGGTCCCGGAACCGACACCACGTACCTAAGTCATGTCCCCTGCCGGAGGCAATAGTCCGAGGGTCACTTCCGTGAATAGCCTCTTCCGGTCCCACCAAAAAAGTTCTGGAGAAACCATGTCATATCAATACGGGGTGCGCTCCTCAAACACTTGTTGTTCTCTCTCTTCAACCACAACACAATGGCTCAAAACGGTACCAATGGAATAAATGAAAACGGCATCAATGATCCTGTCGAATTATGGCGACATCCTCGCCCTGAGACGACCGAATTTCATGCTTTCCAGCAGCATGTCGCGAAGAAGCACAACCTTTCGGTAGGCACATACAGTGACCTATGGCAATGGAGCGTGGATCATCCCAGTACTTTCTGGGAGGAGATATGGCAATATACGGGCATCAAAGCACACAAACAATATCAGTCTGTACGTTGAAACCATCAATCAGACTCGCGACCTACCCACTGACTCCCATAACCAGGTCCTCGACGAGTCACTCCCCATGTTTCCAAAGCCTACCTTCTTCCCCGGCTGCGAACTGAACTTTGCCGAAAACCTGTTGTTTCCCGCCTCCAACCCTCCCGTGGACTCCGTTGCCATCGTCGCAGCCGGTGAAAATACTCGGGAGGAAATTACATGGTCAGAGTTGCGCGAACGTGTACGAATATGCGCTGCGGCGATGAAGACCCATGGTGTGAAGCAAGGAGAAAGAGTAGTGGGATATCTCGCAAATCATGCCAATGCAGTTGTGGCCATGCTTGCAGCAACCTCTTTAGGTGCGATATGGTCTGGAGTCAGCCCTGATACTGGTGTCCATGCGGTTCTCGACAGGCTGCGTCAGATTGAGCCCGTCCTGATCTTCGCCGACAATGGAGTGACATACAATGGCAGGACACATGAGACTCACAGCAAAGTGTCTCATGTCATTGCCGATTTGCCCTCAATACGAAACGTTGTCATCTTCGAAACCCTTTCGGAACACCACTTCGACCTGACATCCCTCGAGCGACATTCCAACACCACCGTCGAGACTTACTCCTCTTTCACTGCCAAGGGAGATGCCTCTGGTCCTCTACAATTTACCTATCTCCATCCTGACCACCCAGTCTACATTCTGTATTCTTCTGGCACTACTGGCATTCCCAAACCAATCGTGCACGCTGCTTTGGGCACCCTTCTGCAACACAAGAAGGAACATCTTATACAGTCCGATATCAGATCGGGAGACAGGCTATTCTACTTCACCACAGTCACATGGATGATGTGGCACTGGCTGATATCCGGTCTCGCCAGCGGTGCGACGATCGTGATATATGATGGCTCACCTTTCCAGCCGCATAAGGAGATGAGCATGCCACTGCTGATTGACGAGTTAAAGATCAACCACTTTGGGACATCTGCCAAGTATCTGTCTGTTCTCGAACAAGCCAACGTCTTCCCTCGAAAAGCGAGTCCGAAGAAAGCGACACTCGAATCACTCAAATCGATCTTCTCTACTGGATCTCCTCTGGCGCCGAGCACCTACCAGTACGTTTACGACAAGTTGTCGCCACCCCCACCACATCCTGGTGTTCTTCTGGGCTCCATTACAGGAGGTACAGACATTATTTCGCTATTTGGCGCACCTTGCCCGGTGCTCCCAGTATATGTAGGGGAGATACAGTGCCGAGGCTTGGGCATGGCAGTGAGGGCGTTTTCACCGGATGGGAAGGATGTCACCTCCACGGGTGAGCCAGGAGAGCTTGTTTGTACAGTGGCATTTCCGTGTCAACCATGCATGTTTTGGCCCCCTGGTCCTAAAGGTGAAGCACGATACAAGTCTTCGTATTTCGAAGTGTTCAAAGACCAAAAGACAGGACATCCGATCTGGACTCACGGGGACTTTGTACGCATCAGCCCTTCGACGGGCGGAATCTGGATGCTCGGTCGCTCTGATGGTGTGCTCAACCCGATGGGTGTCCGATTTGGCTCCAGCGAGATCTACAACATTGTGCTGAAGCATTTTGGAACAGAGGTCGAGGATGCCTTGTGCATAGGTCGCAAGCGCGAGCAGGATGTGGACGAAGTGGTGGTCTTGTTTCTCAAGATGGCAAATGGCCACAAATTCTCCAGTGAACTTGTTCACACGATCCAAGCGGTCGTCAAGAAAGAATTGAGCGCACGACATGTGCCGAAAATTATAGATGAATGTCCTGAAATTCCGGTCACGACGAACGGAAAGAAGGTGGAAGGCGCTGTCAAGCAGATTTTGAGCGGTATGAACATCAAGACCAGCGCGAGCGTCGCCAACAGTGAATGTTTGGATTGGTATAGGGAATGGGCAAAAGCAAACTAGACCGGCTAGGATATAATAGAATAATATATGTTGTCGCTACCTTTGCATGAGGACCTACCCTCGCCAATGCCAACGTTGGGCCTCTGGAGTGATGGAATGTTCCAGACTTGCGCCTCGTGGTAATACCCATGGGGATCTACCCCAGTACTGTGGTTGTAGTGGTCATGATCTGGCCAATGTTGCAACCATTTGGACATTTTATTGGCGTTGATGTGGACGGCGTTGGCACGTGCATTTCTGTTCAGCACCTTTGCTAGCGCACCATTGGGCAGAGATAGAAAGCGCTCGTATTGCTTTCATTTGTGGAACTCTATAGATACTAGCTGGGCTATCTCGGGCACATATCGAAAAGTCAGATAAGTGAAATTGATCCATGGAGCCTGAAAGAACATCCGTCAGACACGTATACTTGTTTCAGGCTAAAAGACAGCTCTGTCAGACGATTGCCGGACATTCTTTAGAGTGGTCGATTGCTCCAAATGACCTTCGAATCACGTCACATCAAACCTGCCAAAAGCGGAATCAAGCTGTCAAAATGATTTTGACAGACCCGCATCCGACACTAAGAGACCCCTGAATCTCTTTACTACGGTACCTTCCACGCATGGCCCACGAGTCACGACAGGCCTGGACCACCCACCTAGCACCTCGAGTGAAGAAAAAAGAGATGCCTCTCATGTCAACCACAAGTGACTTGCAACCACCACTTCTTCCCAGCCGCTGCCGTTGTCACTTTCCTGTCTTCTGAAAATTCCGTCCAGTAACTCGACACACGGATATAGAATCCCTGAGAGACAGGCGGTTGAAGGGAACTGAAGGTCAATGCATTATACGCCATGCAGAGATATTCCAAGATAGCTCTCTCGACGCTGGTGGTGACGGTGTGTCTGCTCTTCCTCGCCGTTCTCGAAGTACGACCACCTAGCGAGTCGTTCCGTCCATCGCAACATCTTTCAACGCTGAGCTCTGTCATCAAGAACGCCGGTCAAGGACACGGACAAGGACACGGACACCCACACGGGCGGCCCAAGACCAGCAGCGGAACGACGTCAACGACATCAACTTCGTCCAAGAAATATGCCTATGCGACTTTTTTCTCAGGCCCGCTAAACGACACACGCAAGGACGACAAGTACTTCACTGCAGCGCGGGTTCTGACATACCAACTCCTACACCACCCCGACACCAGGACAACGAATAATTACCCGCTATTGGTCCTGACGCCGCACCATGTCGACGCCCACAAGACGGACGTGTTGGAACGTGAAGGAGCGACAGTAATCCGCACCGATGTCCTCAATGCGGAGAATGACTGGGTGCACCCTGCGCGAGAGAGCTGGGCTGAACAATTTACCAAGCTCCGACTTTTCACTATGACCGAGTATGAGCGCATCTTGTTCATTGACCTCGACATGCTGCTCACCCGGTCCATGGACCCCATCTTCGACGAGGATGTGGTACGAAATATCGCCCACACCAGGTCCAGGGATACCAAAGACGATGAGGCCCCGCTGCCAGAAGACTATGTCTTTGTGGGCGTGGCAGATGCGGGAGGTCCGCACGACGAGAAGCCCAGCCAGGGCGACTATGTCAACGGCGGGTTCTGGCTGATGCGCCCCGACACTGTCTTGTACGATCACTACGTGAGTGTGATGAACACGCCCGGCCGGTTCGACGATTCGGTCATGGAGCAGGGCTTGTTGAACTACGCACACCGCTCGGATGGACCTATGCCGCATCGCATGTTCCCGGTGGGCAAGTGGAATATTAATTGGCCTAGTTATGGGGATGTTCAGCGCGGCGCAGCATCAGTGCACGATAAGTTTTGGGATCCTGATAATGCGGACTGGATTGATCGAAAGCTCGTGGAGATGTGGTGGCGGATGCAAGGGGAGATGGAGGGGTTTTGGCTGAAGGCGCAGCAGGATGGGACGTATTGACCTCTTTCTTTTTCAGATGCGGTGGTCGAGTTCGACTGGATCTTTGTGGGCGGAGGGCAGAGAATGTGCTTGGATTGCAAGGAGTTGGTAATGTTTGGGCATGTGACGGCATCAGCACGACTATGCTAATGATATTTTCTCGAGCCGGTCGAGGAATGGGAGTGGCCGCAGGTATGGGAGAATGGGCGTAATGACTGTATAGACTTTAGAGAGGATGGGGATTGGGGAGGGAGACGTCGGTTACAATACCCGTATATCGTTGATACCCATAGATCGTGAAAAATATTTTAGAAGCCTGCAGCGGCAGAGGCACAGAAAGACAACAAGGAATTGTATTCACAAATCGCTGTTCTCGTGTCTTCAACAGCCGCGCTGCGAACCATGTTTTGCTGGGTTATGGGGCCTGTGATGCGTAATGGCTACCTCTCTGCGACGAGACTCTGGTTCACGTCGTCAGCCAAGCCCAAAGGCTTGCCTTGCCCCGTAGCTGTTCGATTCGCAGGGTGCCAGTACATTATTTGAACAAAAAAAAGGAGCAAAAACTCGCCCTTGGGACCGAGTTCGCTCTACTCGGCTACCCCAAGGGTGAGAAACCCGTCATCGGCAGCTCAGCTGCCTCTGGATTTTTTGTCTAACATATTGGGAGACCAGAGGATCTATCCTGTGGGGGGTTGCTGGTTTAACTGTAGCGTAGCTAGCAGTGTGCCAGCCCTTCCCCTTAGCCCGGCCACGCTCAGAATGGGAGCGAGACCACCTTCAATGCGAGGCCGGGTCACGGGGATAGTCTTGGTCCCCCAATTGTCAGGAGTATATGGGCTTTGAAAACATAAGTACCTGATTTATTTTGCTGGATTCACTGCGGCCAATGAGAATTTTTGGTTTGCTCGTTGCCTGCTCAGGTGTCTGGTACTGAGTCGGCTTCGGTGACGATTTGATCCGCCTCGCTGAGATTTTCGGAGGAACAGATGCTCTTGCTAAGGGTCTTTGGCTTGGCCAGCCTCCCGATGCACTTCATTTCTCTTTCCGGTCCTCTGATAGTGCCTTTGCCCAGATATCTGGCGGCCGGGAGCATTGTAGGAACAACCCAGGTAAGCGCTGAGGTTGTGATGCGTCTCTCCTCCAAGTACCTGTCGAAAAGCGGAAGCCCAGTCTGAACGTGTTCCGAGACTTCTCCCCAGGCATATAATCCAACACGCATCCCACTTGGGTGCTCGCAGGCAGGCAGTCAAAGGCAAATCATGCATTGGACAGCGGCGGAGCCTGCTAGAGTGCTGAATGCTCTCGTGGCACATTCTTTCTGAGCATTTCTGAAGTCCTTGCGGATTGAGCCAAGTTCTGCATAGCTTGCCACCCTGTTTGCTAACATTTGAGACGGGGTTGCCAGGAAGTATAGCAACATAAACAACGCGGAAATTTGAATGAAGTCAAAAGAAGAATACTCATGTTTCAGTCGACAGCTCTTCAGGCTGGGCATATGTCATTCTTGGGTGTCGCGCGGCATCGATTACTGTTCTGTAAAGTACGCAGCCACATTGCTCGGTGCACTTCTCTCTCATTTCCCATGGTTACTATTTAACTATGGTGCGACGGAAGGATCTCCTGAGTGATTACAGTTGGTGTTCATGCTGCAGTGGAACGGAAGACCGCGACCTTGCTGGTACCTCAACACAATGATGCTACGAATGCCGGGAGGTCGGTAGACAACGAGGCTGATGCCCTTCTAGGGGTCACGTCTTGCGATAGGAGAAGGCCGCAGACCACAAATTCCGACAGGTACTGACTGTACTTAACATGCGCCGCCGAGAAGTACCACATATGGTCCGATCTCAGCATGCGAAGTGATTCCGATCTCGAAATGCACAAAATGCAGCCTACCAATTCAGTACCGAGCTTGCCAGCATACAACTAGCATGGATGTTCAAGCCCGCAGCCTGGTCGATGGGGCCGCCTTCGGAGAACTCCTCGTGTCCCATACCAGCTTGAGCTTCTGGGGTGGAATCAATCCTGAGACTGGAATAATTGTCGACCAGCACCATCCACTCTGCGGGGAGTGCATTACAGGTCGACTCTTTGCTATACCATCTGGTCGCGGATCGTGTACCGGAAGTGGCGTATTACTCGAACTCCTGTTACGCAAGAGAGCGCCAGCTGCTCTGATATTCCAGCATGTCGAACAGATACTCACGCTTGGTGTTATGGTCGCCAGAGCGATGTTTGAGCGGTCTATTCCTGTCCTGGTCATATCTGCAGAGGCATTCACTTCACTTCGGAGCGGATCACCTGCAGTCATTTTGGGTTCGGTCTTAACCATTGGCCATGCTATTCCTCCAACTTCGCTTTCTACGTCGTCGACGCAGATGCCTCGAAGAACTGTCAGACTCACGACGAAAGATAAGCGCATGCTTGAAGGAGCGTACGGGCCGGCAACGAAGCTGGCCATGACCATCTTGGTCGACGTGGCAGAGATGCAAGCCGCCGAGACGTTTTTGGACGTCACTCAAGCACACATTGACGCTTGCATATACATTGGGCCGGCAAGCCTCACTTTCGCGGAGAGGTTTATGTCGCTGGGCGCCAAATTTGCAGTCCCTACGACACTGAATTCGATCTCTATCGATCAACGTCGTTGGCGGGAGATAGGGATGAATGCTGCGATCGCTCAAGAAGCCCACAAACTCGCAGAGGCATACATGGCAATGGGCGCTGTCATGAGCTTCACATGTGCGCCATATCTCCTGGACACAGCACCCAAAAGTGGCGAGGATATTGGCTGGGCTGAATCCAACGCAGTGGTCTTTGCCAACAGCGTCCTTGGTGCGCGTACTCAGAAGTATCCTGACTTCCTCGATGTTGCCATTGCACTCACAGGGCGTGCACCAGCTGCCGGATGCCACTTACAGGAACAGCGTCTGCCAAGATTGAGGATCGACGTGCGGCACTTTCCTGGAGCGGATGATGCATACTACCCGCTACTGGGCTACCACGTTGGTAAGCTAGCCGGACCTGACATTCCCCTCATAACCGGCCTCGAGCACGCAGATCCAAGTATATCAGACCTGAAGGCCTTCGGAGCAGCTTTCGCGACCACAGCGTCAGCACCCATGTTCCACATTCAAGGCCTAACTCCCGAAGCCCTCAATACCGTGTTGGACAGTTCGAAATTACCTTGTTTTGAGGTCACCAACAATGAGCTGATAGACTGTTGGCGTCAGCTCAACACCGCTACTGATCCTTCGGTTGGGCTCATCTCTCTGGGAAACCCTCATTTCTCGCTGGAAGAGTTCGCCAAGCTCGCTGCTCTCTTGACGGGTCGCAAGAAACATACCGGTGTCGAGCTCGTGGTGACAACAAGTCGCGCCGTTGCAGAGCAAGCCTCACAGGCTGGTTATATTGAAGTCCTTGAGTATTTTGGTGGGAGCGTAATCAATGACACTTGTTGGTGTATGTTGGATGAGCCAGTGATACCTCTAAATGCGAAGAACATCATGACGAACTCCGCAAAATATGCTCATTATGCGCCAGGAATGGTACATCGGAAGGTACACTTTGGCAGTTTGTCGAGATGCATCGAGGCTGCTTGTAACGGAGTGGTCACGCGAGCACCACCTGTCTGGCTCACAACACCAACTTTGGAGCTGCAGTATACATTCTGATGCACCTAGACGACTATCAGGCTGGTGATGTGTCGACTGGGATGTCAACATGTCAATTCGATCTGGAATTCATGCACAGACATGACTGTGCACCAGGAGAACGATGTGCGTCACTCGGGGGGTGGCGAAGGACGCAACTGAACACCATTGACGTAGTTCCTTCTGGCTACGACTTTAGTCATTCAAGTTATCAGCAAATTGCGAAGTCCTCAGTGAGGTTGTTTTCGCTCGGGGGGCTTCACCTTGCATCCCTGTTGTGTCCAGGACGTGATACCAGACTACAAATCAAGGCCAGTGTTGGTTGAAATGTGGCGCACTGGTGATCGATTGATGACTGTTGATGCACGACCAAGCCTCGCAAGCTTCTTGAAACTCGGAGGCTAAGCTCGGCTGGAAGCTTGTTTTCTAGGGGCCGATCTGCAGGGGTCTCTGGGGCAGTGGCCACTCAGACATTGACGTTTAACCCCATCTGCCCTGCACCTGCACGTTGTGAAGCGTCGCCCACGTCATGCCCATGAAAACAGATCCAAGCGATAGGTCATTGTGCAAGGGACAATATCATGGAAGATAACGGCATTCCGTCGCCTGCAAGCGCACTCCTCTGACATCGTTGGTGGGGTTGCTCTTGCTCCGTGTCACTTCTCAGTCTACAAGGTATAAGAAGGTTCTCTCCTCCTCGCTTTCACCTCAATCCTCCATCAAATCAACCTCTTCACAAAACACGATACACTTCCAGCTCACACTCGAACCAATCAACCAAGATGGAGAACATCATCAAAGAAGGCGAGCAGTTCGCTGAAGGCCAAGACAGCACAGCCGGCAGCACCATCGAAAAGAACGCAAGCAGTCTCCAAGACACCCAAGGCGCGACAAGTACTGGATCATCATCAGGAGGCTTCATGGGCAACCTCGAGCAGAATGCAGGTGATGCTTATGTCAATCAAGGTATGCTTCATAATCTCAGTGAGAGGATCATGTTCTGATGAGCAACCCAGGAGTCAACTCGGTCTTGAACAAGGAAGGCGTCCCTACAGCCATGGATGGAGCCATCGATGGCGTCGTCGATACCGAGGCCAACAAGTTTGAAAAGGACTTGTAGATTGATTCAACACCGAGTCCTACCAAGAGCTGCTACAGTGCACACCTACGAGGAGAGCTGCTTGCGGATGCAACACGGGTCGATGAAAGACAGATATGAATTATGAAGCATAGCACAAGACTACAAGAGTCAACCATAACTGAGGTCAGAATGATCAATTGATATCCCTCAACTTGTCTTTTGCGTCTTTGTAAAGCTGTTTGTGTTGAATGTGAAACACATTATCCGCGTTGTATGACGTCCTTCGATAAAGTTTTTTCCCCTGACATGAAGAAACGTTCGAACGGCTTGAGGGTTGAATGAGACCAGTTCCTTATTTGGGCATTGCTATGAAATGCATGATGGGCCGATGCTCACATTCGACTCGACTGAAGGTGGAATATGATATAAAGGTCAGAATGATATGGAGGCCAAGTTTGGGCGTAATGCCTGAGGCGGCAAAACTTCTAAACTAGCGGCTGGCGGACGAAACTGCGGCGGATGCGTTTGGTCATATTGTATCACATCTTTGTTCTCTCCAACACCACTTCAGTCGCCCGGTTTGTTCAATCACCAACTCTGGTTTGCCACATCACCATGTAAAATGTAGTTGTCGAGATTTTCTTGTTCACCATGAGCTCTTCACCGACCGACTCAAGGTCCTTTTTCCATCATCCCGAACCCGAGCAGACATCTCCTCGCCCTTACCAGTCTCCTCCTTCTCAGAGCTCGCCACATAGACCCGCACAACCTCCACGTCTTCCATCTTCACCAAGACTCTTCCGTGACTTCTTCAGTAACATGCCCGATACTGCCTCTCGAAGACAAGCAACACTTCCTCTCGCTAATTACCAAGAGACCGTGCAAGACGTCAATCAAGCCCTTCGACGAGCAACTCGGGCGATCCAAGGAGCGCAGGACGCTCTGCATCGACAAGTCAGAAGAAGCAGAACAGACAGCGAGGCCGTTGACTTGACCAACACTAGCCCACCTGAAAACTCTTCCGAGTCTCATTTTATGTCCCGCACCACACATCCTCACGACGCCTCATCAAGTACAAGATTTCGAAGATTAAACACCACCCTTGACGAACCCGTCTACGGCTCACATTCACGTTCACATTCACATACACTTCCCGTCCTCGACGCCAATGATCCTCTGGCTCTCCTAAGATTATTCCCCGTACAAAACCCTCATATACCTCGCCTCCCTCATCTCCAAGCCGATCACAACAGGATCCAAGCCATCGTCGACCAAGAGGCAATCAATCGACAAAGAGAGAATCATTCAAATTGGGAACGAACACAGGCTCGAAATCGTGAACGAATCCTTTCTTCTCCTCAAGAGCCGTCCCCAGAAATGTCTCCTCCAGCATTCTCATCCTCGTCCCGAAGCACACGGCAAGACGCAAGGTCACCAGTCGAGGATCCAACGATAGAGTCCGTGGATCTGACCGGTGTCGACGACAACGCCACGCTATCCTCGGCTCTCGCCAAACAACGTGAGGATGCAATACTAGCCCAGACTGCAGGCACAGAAGCCGGTCGAACGGCGCTGACCGCTTACAAATGTCCCGTGTGCATGGACACTCCTACGGACGCCACCACCACGATATGCGGCCACGTCTTCTGCCACCGCTGCATCCTAGACACGTTGAATTGGTCGATCGAACAACGGCGCGAGGACGCTCCCCCGAACCGCAAAGTTAAAGGCGTTTGCCCGGTTTGTCGGAAACAGCTGGACACCAAGGATAGTCCGGGGACTACTAGGAGTCTGGTACCGCTCGAGCTGAAGTTGATGGTGCGGAAGAGGAAGAGAGACGACAAGGGCAAGCAGAAACTCGTCAAGGCCGAGACCTTGAGTGACGATGATGACGACGAGGATGAGGTCAAGGCGTTTGGGCAGGAGAACGTCCGCGCTGGGAAGGCGAGGAAACGAGAATCGACGGAAGATGCGTTATGGGGAGCATTCATGGCTGACCAGTGATTGTTGATATGGGCGCGGTCGCCAGGGTTGGCAACAGCTCTTCTTCTTCCTTTTTCTTGATGATACCCACGAAGTATTGCATCTGCCCAAGAACGGACTGGTGGACACGAACATAGTTCTTAATGAGCGACATAACGTTTAATGAACAGACTCTAGAAAGTTTCATAGTACGGCTGCATTTCTCTGAGACGGCAGTAACAGACATCGTAAGTCGTTCTCGTTGCAGAGGTTTTGAATGTAGTAGTATGAAAGTCGGCGCGAAGTACTTTCCGACCCCGTTCCAGGAAAAGTAGCACCGTTTGGCATGGCGTACACCAACGATATAAGTTCGAAGTCCAGCAGGTTCGCGATGGATGGGGCCTTGACTCCAACCTAGTAGGACTAACATGATAGAGCTGATGACCCTTCCCGCGTCAAGGCTAACGCTATATCGCTGTGTCCGAAGGAGTCCGGGACGACGAGGAAGGATGGCATCTATATGAACCTGAAGAGCAACAGCGGTTCGACAGAGCTTCTCGTCCCGAATATGTCCACAGTGTTCGATTGAGCCTTGTAGGCCATCAATTCAGAAGCTCCTATCTCACATCAACTACATATCTTCTCAAAGGGTATCCTGCCCAACATCCAAGTGGTATCTGTTGTCCGCAGAAAAAGCGCTCCAGCGCGAAAGCCCCAGATCTACGTCTAAAAGGAAGTCCCGGTCTACTACTGATACAATAGGCATCAAGGAAGTCAACTCCCCTGCAACCTCCTCTTCCTCCCACGCGCAATGAGCAACTTATTCGCCCACCTGACGAGCCGACGAGTCATGACATCGCGCATGAGCAACAAGAACACCACAAGACTGACTGGCGCGGAAATGATCCAAAAGAAAGCATCGCTGTGAAGTTGCACGGCGTCGAAGAGGTGAAAGTTCATACCAAAGTATCCCGTCAAGAAGGTCAGGGGCAAGAAAAAGCACGTCACGACCGTAAGCTGTTTCATGCTCTCGTTCTGGTAGGCCGAAACGGTATTGAAGATTAGGTCAACGAGATTGTCCGCGCTACGGCGCATCTGGTCGTATGCGTCTTGGATGAGGAGCGCATGGTCTTCAACATCACCCAGATACGTGACCGAGAGAGGCGAGATCTGCACACCCGAAGAGATGAATTGGGATTGTTTGCGGTTATAGGCTGGTTTCTGATTGTTCATAGGGTCGCCGTTGGCTGTCGGTGCTGGGGTAACGCTCGGAGGCATGGCGACGGCGTCGGATTTGTGGTCCTTCAGCGCTCCAATGAGTTGGACTATAGGGGCGATAGCATTGCGCAGAATGGAGACTTCCGAGGTCAAAATGTACAGTGTGTTGCCCTCGTGGATGTCTGGGCTGGTCAGGACGTCAAGCTCCAGATCGCCAATAACGTCTTGGTAAGCGGTCGTCACGGGGATGGCCAGGTCGATGATCGCATCGAGTATCGATTGCGCCAGCATCGAGGCGTCGGCCGATTGACGCAGGATGGTGCCCGGGGTTTGTAGACGGCGGATGAGGGGTGTTTGCACGTCGTGTGCCGAGTACTCGAAGAATGAGATTACGGTATTGTCGGCGCAGAGAAAGATTGAGACCTGCTCCATGGACACGCCTATACCGCGGGATCGCAGGACGGAGTGTCGTTCCATGTATTCGATACGGTCTATGTTCGGGCCGCAGTGATAGCGCTGCATTGACCGAGTCTGTTTGGGTGCCCATGGCGTTTCAATTCTGCTTGATTTTCTGCGACTGGTGGTGGGGGTGAGATTCAGGTTGTCGGTTGTTGTTGCATTGGTCGTATTCTTAGGCTTGAAGATGTCGTCCCAGAGTGCCATAAGTGCGCCCTTTCTTCTTCGCTGTCTTTTCCTCCGTTGGCCTTCGGTGAGTACGCTGGCATCGTATCTGGATTCAGTTTCCTTGAAGATTTCGGGCAGTAAGGATTTTTCGTCATCTGAGCTGTCGTCCTCCTCATCGTCCACAAGATTGACGAGCTTCTGTAGAGGTAGAACCATGTAAGTATGATCACTATACCAATCGACCTTGGTTCTGTTCCTGGTGTTGATCAGATCCTCGATCGCAAGGGGATGAAGGCGCTTGTTGTTGCCCAGAAGTCGGATCACGTCCCATGAAAGGCCATTGACATTGATCCAACGTACGTCGGCTGGCTGCTGGGGCTTCCGCAAGAATTCCTCGAGGTTGTCGTTGTCCAGGTCTGTCGTGTTGATATCATCGTTGCTGAAGTCCACCACCGTAATCTCACATCTTTGCCTGAGATTCTCATAATGTACCGACGTCAAATGTCCTTCTTGTCCAGGCGGTGCATGGTCGCTTGTGTCAATCCCAGGCTCGAGTCCCGGCGCCCATCCCGTCGTTCTGCCCATATCCCCCATCTCTGTCCCGCCATATATGAGAGTATTAGACCCTTGGCGACCTCTTCTTCGTATAGACTTAACAGAGGCTTTGGAAGCAGCAGTGTCGGTGCGATCTAAGGGAGAGGTGGGCGAGGTTGCCGTCAGATTGCGCTGGATCACCTCTGGATTCTCTTCTATCTTGACATGACCGTCCGACTGGGCTTCCATGTCGAAAGTTTGAGTCCGTCGACGTTGAGAGAATGGTTTTGCAGGCTTGTCGCGATGCCGGGTACGAGAGGTTACGTGGGAGCCTCCGCGAGGTGGTGTAATGAACGTCATCGAGACCTATTGCGCAGTTTGCAAACTGATGGTCGAGGTTTGAGATCGCATGATAATGGAGTGATAAGGGAGAGAGGGGAACGAGACTCGCACTTGCGGGTCATGAAACAGGGTTTTGCTGACGTGTTTCGATATCGAAGGATTGGGAGGTTTGGAAGGGATAAAATTGCTAGCGAAATCAAAAAAAGTTACTGACACAAGCACGAGACGCGGGGGATCCTGCCGCAGTACTTTTGGCGCTGGGCCAAGCTTCCTTAGGCGCAAAGATAAGCGTCACAAGCGGGATCTTTAATGGACAGGACCGCCTATCCTGTGGCTTCGTTAGCCTTTGCTTGAAATCTCTGTCCCTTGCCCTTGATTGCGGCTGAATTTCCTCAACCGATCATCGCCCAAGGAGGAAATCCAGCCCCGGCTCAAACGAGGCTGAATGTTCCCTAATCGAGCATGATATATGAACGCTTTGTCGCAGCTTCTTTTCCACTCTCCACTATATTCTCATGCTGCTTTGATGTGGTAACCAAATGACAGACACAAAAGGCATCGTGGTGTTCTCAGGCGGCAGCGCAGCAAATAATCTTGTCGACGTCTTCGAGGCAGTCCGCGAGAACAAAGCATGCCCTCTGAGTTATATCATCCCAATCAGCGACAATGGCGGTTCCTCGTCAGAGTTGATCAGAGTATTTGGAGGACCAGGAATTGGTGATGTACGCAGTCGACTGGTCAGACTCATACCAACAGATCCCTCTTCACCAGAGAGGTTGGCCATATCGTCGCTATTCAATCATCGCTTGTCTTCTACCTCCTCCGTCGACGCAGCAGCCGAATGGCAACTGATCGTGTCTGGCACGTCCGATTTATGGCGCGCAATATCGGCGGCTAAGACGGAACTCGTCCGCTCGTTTCTCAACCTCCTCAACCTAGAGATTCTCAAACGAGCGAGGCCAGCTTCAACATTTGACTTCACTTCCGCAAGTGTGGGCAACCTCTTCCTGACCGGTGCGAGACTATTCAGTGGCAGTTTCGAATCTGCAATCTATCTACTGAGCAGTATCTGCAGCATACCAGAGGATGTACGCGTTATTCCTAGCATCACATCAAACTTTTCTCATCACATAGCTGCCGGACTCGCCAGTGGCGATGTGATCGTTGGACAAAACAACATTTCACATCCAGCGGCTGCAACAGCGCTGGAGATGCCCACTGTCTCCACAGGAAGACATCATTTTGCGAGGAACAGGCATAGTGTAGATCACACAGAGGAGACCGAGGATGCCAATTTTCCTGGAACCCTTCCCACCCTTCGGCAGAACAACATCAAGTTCAGCAAAAGCGAGGAGGAAGACCTTCCAGCACGGATCGAGCGTATTTGGTATATCAACCCGTATGGACAAGAAATGCTAGCGCCGGCCAATCCTCGCGTGATCGCAGCCATCAAGCAATCTCAAGCCGTCATTTATTCAATCGGCTCTTTGTACACATCCATCATACCATCCATTGTGCTCAAAGGTGTTGGTGATGCACTACGACTAACTCCAGTTCGACACAAGATCCTCATCCTCAATGGCTCATTGGATCGTGAGACGGGCCCAAGCTCGAATCCTTACTCGGCTTTCGATTTTGTCGAAGCAATTACTCGCGCTGGTGAACAGTCTCGCGGAAATGTTTGGAGACCAGTACTTCATACCATACGCTCAGATGATAGTCTGCGGTCAACAGTGGCTTCGTCGCCCGCAGCCCGACATGGCGATTTTCTGATTCCCGGTACTGCTCCTCAGTATGAGTCTCAGAAGACCAGTCGGGATTCGATATACCGTCAGTATGTGACACATGTCATTCACCTCATTGGCGAAGGGACTCCACAGGTCGATCGGGAGCGTCTTGCGGACTTGGGGATTCATTGCCTCAAGCTATATGGACGCAAGAGCGACAAGGGTGTGATGCTGTACGACTCACAAGCGTTGATTGGAGCGATAGAGGCGGTTTTGGGAAAGAAGGGCGATGCTATGCTTCTAAGCAGGAGTCGCAGAAACACCATTGAATCTTGATCTCATTCTTCAAACCACACCAAGACATCATAACTGTCCTCTTCTGTTGCGCGACCACGCAACAAAGGGCAACTTCCATTCAACACGCCGAAGGCTCTCATCGAAAATATTGAAGTCGACCTTTTGCAGCCGATCGAGCCATAACTGCGTACTTACGGCTGGACCCATGACAATGCCAAACCCTTTGTCGTTGTCCCTCTTCTGCTTCTCAACATCGGTGTCGGATTTGCTGTATTCATGACCCTCGTCATGAATGTGTTCAAAATCGTGGTCAGGCTCCCGAGACTCCTGAACGTTTTTCAACATGGTCCTTGCTGTGATCAGATGATCGGAAGCACGAGTGGCGACATTGAATACTGCATCACGAATGCCTGCAGCGTCTGATCCATTCCGGAAAATATCTTCTTCTCTTACGCCGCATAGTGACATGACGTCCAAAGGCAGTGTAACCACGCCCTGCCTCTCTCGCGTAGGAGGTAGTCCCAAACCAGCCGGATTGTTCGAATGCTGGTTCGGTGGAGGAGGAAATGCAAGCAAAGGTACTCCTCGAAGCACCGCTGCGATGCCGGCTGCCTTACCGACATGGGAAGCCAGATGATCCGTTGTCACAGAATTCAGAGGTATTGCCGAGAGGGTCAGATACAGGAGGGTCGAGTACGTCGATTCAGCATATGACTCAAGCTCGGACAAGTTCGTGAAGCCAGGGTGTGTCAACTTGCGATCTCTCGCAGTAATGATGCGCTGGAACCAAGTCTTGTTGAGCTTGTAACCTTGAGTAAGATAGGATGCTAAGAGGATGGCGACAGGCTCTTCAGGAGGCGTGAGCTTGAAGGCTCTGTCAATCGTCTCTCGCCAGAACTGCATTCTCATGGCGCCGATTTGTGGCATTGATACCACGTCTGGGATTCGGGCCAATTCGATGTTGAATGCTCGGATAGCGAAATATGCTGGCTGCACATGCGGAGGGACAAAATGTGCTAAAGTATAAGACGGAGAGTCATAGTTGCTGCAAGTTGTTAGAAGTCTTGTTTAGCCAACACGAGGCATCTTTCGTCTCACCGGACAAGATTCGAGCAGTAGGCTTGTGCTTTTCTCACGTCCTGCGAGTCTTTATCCAGGGATAGTCTAGCCCTTGCCGAAGCTGAGAACGAGCGGCGACTCATGAGGAAGAACTTCTGCGCTTGACATAATGTTCTTGAAAGACATTGCCCGCCTTGAATGCGAGGCATCTTTTCCATGATATACCGAGACATGGTCAACAGTGATTTCTAGATTTCCTCCGTTCTAAGCAATACTCAACAAGCGATTCGACCTGAACGCATTTCGGAGACAGCAGCAATACTCAAGCCCAAGTCGTAGCAGAGAAATGTAATATCTTTAGAGCATTGCCACCTTTTCTTGCCGTGATAGTGTATGGGATGTTGCCTCTCCATGACGTTTGGACCTATCATAGAAAAAGTTCGAAGATCAATTGAACGGAATGTTG
This sequence comes from Exophiala sideris, assembly GCA_000835395.1. Lineage (NCBI taxonomy): Eukaryota > Fungi > Ascomycota > Eurotiomycetes > Chaetothyriales > Herpotrichiellaceae > Exophiala > Exophiala sideris. The sequence goes on along the minus strand of KN846951.1, from coordinate 9,245,104 downwards.
AATGTAGAGAAGTCAGACAGTCAACTGTCACCATTGCATGCGTGAAGGGACACTGTCTGACGCATGCACTTTCACTAAGTGCTGTTCACGTGTGGGCGCGATGTCACGAACGCGTATTCCCGCGTCAATGAGAAACTGAAGCCCACGCTCTAAGGTCAACTGATGACCACAACCACACTCACTCATGGACGTCGACGTACGGCCTAGGAAGAAGCGACGCTTCTTTGTCGACGATCCCGAAGATGTGGTGGACCAGCAATTGCCGTCGGCTGCCGCCATCACTTCCAGCAGACCTACATCCGCCACTTCCTCTATAAGTCACGATGTGAAGTCCAGTCAGACCGACGCCGTAGACCTTCAACCCAACTCCGACGAAGTCAAGCCACCGACCTTCGATGCTGACACGTTCAGAGCATTCATTGGTGAAGATGTTAGTCAGGATGTCGTGGACAAGGTGCAGGCTGCGGCCGATGGAGACACCGAAAGGGCCATCAATATGTATCTTGACGGCTCTTGGAAGACTTCTGCCCGCATGACCACCACGACACCCCTACCCTCGAGAGGAGTGGATGGCTGGCTCAACGCGCCTAGCAAAGCCCAGAATAATACATCCAGGGGTTCTTTCGACACGCAAGAACAACCAAAGGAAGACGTCGGCTTGAAACCTGCACTACTACATTCCATGCCTAAAGAACGATACGTGGGTTCTTTCGGCGTCGCAGCTTGGATGACCAAAAGTGGTACAAACCTCCTCGCTCATGGGGAAGCAGTCCGAATCGAACGTTCAAGGCTTGCCCCGAAGACGAAAGTTGGAAAAGGTGGAAAGCTGGTACCATTGATTGGGCGAATTCAGAAGGTGGACGTTGTCACAAGGTTCACAAATGCCAGAGGCAACGAACTGGGTCGACTGCCCGAGGAGACTGCTTCGTGGGTATCGGCTTTACTGGACCAAAAGATATGCCGTCTTGAGGGAACTTGTGTCTACGCGCCTGATCGTGTGCGGGTCAACGACACTGTCTATCTACAACTGCGTGCATATCTGCTGAAGTCTGCCTTCGAATCGAGCGCTTTTGTCGTGCCAAAAGATGACAATCGGGCTACTGGGTTCTTCCTTGAGAAGGAGAGTAGCGAAGAGAAGGATCTCCGCCTCAGACAGGTGGCTCTGGTCAGACTTTTCGATGAAGTCAACCTCAGTCCCACGACGACCAATGAGACAGCAGCTAAACATAGAAAGCAGGGTCTCCTCAGGGCTGCTGAGATGGCGGAGCAATATGACAAGGACAAGACTTCCAAAGGCAAGTCGGGAACCTCGACGCCTAACTCAGAGGAAGAAGAGGAGGGTGAAGAGCTCGAGGAAGATCAATTGGATGCATTGTACCAAAAAGCGCAGTCTTTCGATTTCAACACGCCAGAAGCCGAGCCCGCATCTACATTCACACTTGATTTACGGAAATACCAGAGACAGGCGTTGCATTGGATGCTTGGGAAGGAAAGAGACGAGAAATCCAGCAAGCAGCAATCCATGCATCCACTGTGGGAAGAGTACACTTGGCCCACTAGAGATGCCGACGACAAACCGGTACCTCAAGTGGAAGGTCAGGACAAATTCTACGTGAATTTGTATTCTGGAGAGATTGGCCTCGACTTCCCAGTCCAAGAGCAGAATTGCCTTGGAGGTATCCTGGCCGATGAGATGGGTCTCGGAAAGACGATCGAGATTTACGCCCTCATACATTCCAATCGTTCGCCTGCTGAACTTGAGGGCGCCGACAAGAGCGTCACAAGTGTAAATCATCTGCCTCGGCTACCGCAGTCATCGACGGAAATCGTTCCAGCACCTTACACGACCCTGGTCGTTGCGCCAATGTCACTGTTGGCCCAGTGGGAGAGTGAAGCCGTTAAATGCTCTAAATTCGGAACACTCAAGACAATGGTATACTATGGCAGTGAGAAGACGGTTAATTTGCAGACGCTATGCTCAGCTGCAAATGCTGCCTCTGCTCCAAATGTCATCATCACAAGTTATGGAATTGTCTTGTCCGAGTTTGGTCAAGTGTCAGCAGCTGGAGGAGATCGAGGATCACATGGTGGGCTGTTTTCGGTAGACTTCCACCGAGTGATTCTTGACGAAGCCCACAATATCAAGAACAGGCAGGCGAAGACGTCAAAGGCTTGCTACGAACTCAAAGCGAAGCACCGCTGGGTATTGACGGGAACTCCCATCGTCAATCGCTTGGAGGACCTGTTCAGCTTGGTTCGTTTCCTCAAAGTCGAGCCGTGGAGCAACTTTTCTTTCTGGAAGACTTTCATCACCGTACCTTTCGAGTCAAAGGATATTGCTCGAGCCCTCAACGTTGTTCAGACCGTGCTGGAACCTCTCGTCCTGCGGCGCACAAAAGATATGAAGACACCAGATGGTGAAGCTCTTGTCCCTCTGCCATCCAAGACGATCAGTGTTGAGGAAGTAGAATTGTCAAAGACCGAGCGAGAGGTGTATGACCTTATCTTCACCCGAGCAAAACGAGCTTTCAACGAATCTGTGCAGGCAGGTACTGTGTTGAAGTCATATACCACTATCTTTGCCCAAATCTTGCGTCTACGACAGTCCTGCTGTCATCCAGTATTGACAAGGAATAAAGATGTTGTTGCAGATGAGGAAGACGCCGCCGTGGCTGCAGCAGCGGATGCAAATGGGTTTGCGGACGACATGGATCTGCAAGATCTCATCAAACGTTTCACAACAGACACTGACCAGGCCGAAAAGGAGAACCCAGCTACGAAAGATCCGATCACCACATTCACTACCAATGCTCTCCGCCAGATTCAAGATGAATCCAGTGGCGAATGTCCTCTGTGTTATGAAGAGCCTATGATCAATCCTGCCGTCACGACTTGCTGGCACAGTGCTTGCAAAGAATGTCTGGAGAAGTACATCACCCACCAGATCGAAAAGGGAGAGATGCCCCGTTGCTTTTCCTGCCGAGAGACTATCAACCCCAGGGATGTGTTTGAAGTGGTTAAGTACCACAATCAATCTGAGTCCTTCGACTCCGAGGGTGACATGTACGCGGCGGATGAGAGTGCTCCCAAGCCTCCCAAAATATCACTGCGACGGATCCATCCTTATTCTCCCACAGCCTCGACCTCTGCGAAGATAGGGGCTTTGCTGAACCATCTTGCTGCACTACCGAAAGGGACAAAGTCGGTGGTTTTCTCACAGTTTACCTCTTTTCTCGATCTGATTTCACCACAACTTTCCAAACACGGCTTCTCACACCTCCGATTTGACGGCACAATGTCACAAAAAGTTCGTGCCCAGGTAATCCGCAATTTCAATGCGGAAAATGCATCGGATCCAAAGGCGCCAACTGTTCTCTTGCTGTCGCTGCGTGCAGGAGGTGTCGGATTGAATCTGACTGCAGCCAGTCGCTGTTACATGATGGATCCGTGGTGGAGTTTCGCAGTCGAGGCACAAGCCATTGACCGTGTGCACAGGATGGGTCAGACCGCAAAGGTCGAAGTGGTCCGGTTCATTACCAAGGAGAGCATTGAAGGTAGAATGCTCCGGGTGCAAGAAAGAAAAATGGCTGTTGCTGGATCGCTCGGAGTCGGGCAATCTGGAGCAGGTGAATCAGAGGAGGAAAGGAAGAAGAAACGTATCGAGGAGCTGGAGATGCTTCTGGGTTAGGCTCAACCTGGCTATGGAGTATATTCAGGGGTGTCATTAAAGACAAGTTTTCAGTCCAGAGACATGTATCCCACGATTGAGTGTAACATTAGGAGTGATTGAGGGATATGAAATTACAATCCCAAGGTCCCAGATCCAAGTTACTGTAACTCCTGCGGACTTTGGCAGACAATCCCAAAATCCCATACAAGTGGAACGAGGATTTCGTAAGCGGGCAAGGCGGCCGCTTCAGGGGTAAATTCTGGGAAAGCCGTTCATCCGGACTGCAAAAATAACCACCATGCGTGTGGTTATTTTCTATCGCATCGGGTAGACAATCTTACTGCAGGAGTGTTTGTCAGCAGTGAAGGGGTGTTTACGGGAACATTTTGGCTTGGGTGGCTGACTGTAGACATCGAGATAGAGGACAATGGGAGTGCTGTAAATATGGTAGGAGGGAATAATGACATCATCTGTTATGTTGTTGCCGATTTCTCACGAAAGACATCATCCGAATCCTCCTTCGCCATGGTCAGCATGCGATTGAGGTCGTGTTCACTGTACAGGAGAGACAACATCTCGGTGCCATTCAATGCAGGTACAGGCTGTTCTGGTAAGCAAACCGCGAACATGGCAATCCTGTTGGTCCATCCACACGAATGGTAAGTTTGACAGGTAAGCGAAACAATCTGTGCCATCCTACACGATTTGGTTGTTATGCAGCTATGGTGGTAGGCAGCATATACACGCCGGTTGGCCGCATGGGTAGGGGCTCAAAACTCGCAGAAGTATAAAAGGATGGACGTCATCCGCTGAGATATCTACCTACTCACTTCCATCTGAACAAGCGAAGACAACAATCTAGTTGCAGCACAAAAAGCCCCAACATGACTCAACGACCACTAGACATGTCACCTATGAAGTCTCTTGTCCTCCTTACCGGCCCAAATGGCTTCGTCGGTGCTCATGTCCTAGACCTTCTGTTGAAGAACCACTACCGCGTTCGTGGCACCGTCCGGTCTCTATCAAAGGCAACCTATTTCAAGAACAAATACCCGGAAGCATCTGCGAGCGGATGCTTGTCATTCGTTGCTGTACCCGACATCCAAGCTCCTGGCGCCTTGGACGAAGCGGTCGACGGAGTCGACTACATCTGCCACGTTGCTTCGCCGTACTTCACGTCGTCCAATGACCCGATCAAAGAACTCGTCGAGCCAGCGGTCAATGGCACACGGAATGTTGTGTCGAGCGCTCTCAAGAGCAAGACTTTGAAGAGAATGACCATCATGAGCAGTTTTGCCAGCGTGGTTGATCTATCGAAGAACCCGCGCGGAGGATACACGTACACAGCTGAGGACTGGGACCCCGTTACTCCCGAGGAAGCAGCCAAAGATGGATTCATGGGTTACCATGCCAGCAAGACGTTTGCGGAACGAGCAGCCTGGGAGATGTGGAAGGAAGCAAAACCTGATTGGGATCTGGTCACGTTCTGTCCACCTATGATCTACGGGCCGCCAATGCAAGAGGTTGACAAGAGCAAGGGTATTGATGGAATGAATACGAGTATCAAGCGTCTGATCACCAGTGTGCAGGGTGAGGACCCTGCCTTCAAACCTAAAGTCGCGACACCGGGTCTGCCGGCTTGGGTCGATGTGAGAGACGTGGCACAGGCACATGTGCGCGCTCTGGCATTGGAGAAGGGTGTCAGTGAGAGGTTCTTGCTGTGTGGAGGGGTCGACTACTTCGAGGACGGATTGGCTGGATTGCGAGCAAGAGGGGAGAAGGGTCTGGGCGAGGAAGGTGCCCATGTTGTGCCTGGGAAGCACTTTGGGATTGATAGGAGTAAGGCGGAAGAGGTGTTGAAGTTGAAGTTTACGCCATTCGAGAAGACAGTCGAGGACAGCTGGGAAGCTGTCAAGCAATTGGGTTTGATCTAGGAGCATTTGCGTTAGGGGTGGGGGACATTCGACCAGACAGGGAACTCTGAGTGTTGACCACGTTGGATCAGGTGCTGATGAAGGTTCGGATATGCATATGCACTGTTTGTCAGAATGCGGAGTTGGAATACGAGGTCAGTCGTGTTAGCTAATCACTTTGCACTGGTTCTGACCCTAGGCGTTGACATTAAACTTATGCAATTAAGGTATGCAGCTTTGGGCCTGGCCTTTTCAGTTCATACGATTAGAGAATAAGCATACAGCGACAAAAGATGGCACTGCTCGATATTGTACAGTAATCCCTGCATTGAACTCCACAGACCAACCGGAAAAAGGTCGGACGCGTATTTCTCTATGGAAACGTGATTGGCCATATCACAAAATCCCGGCAGATTTTTTTGCCTTGGTTACCATCTTGCTCTCCTTTTGTTCTGGCGTCATAGCAACATCATTGATCCGTACCTTCGTACCTGCCGGATATGCAGTACCTTCGCTTATCACTGAAAACTGCTGGTGATGCAATATTATGCATGAGGTTTGTCTCCTTGAATCGACCTGTTTTTCGCCTTTAATCAAGGACAGTCCAGCAAGATCCAACAACGCGAACTCCCAGCTATCATGAGTAAGCGAGTGGTCAGCGACTGGAGTGAACCATGTCCACCGCAGACCTGTCCAGGTCGATTGTCACCGTCTTTATACCTGCCCGGCAGATGTTTCTGTTTAGGAGCTGTGCCATTCTCTTTTCCTAAAACGCTCGGATTCCAAGATCCGGACATACATCATGCAATCATGATTGGATCATCATCATCTGCACATGGCCACTATCGTTGGAGCTGTAGGTCACCATTTGTTCCTTTGTCCTGGTTTGCCTGACTGGACTCTCGCACGAGCACCTCGTGCGAAAGTTGCTCAGAATACACTCTTCTTACTGGCCCGGATCATTTTTGAGATCCCCAGAATGAGTAGCTACCTCTGGCAGCTCCGCCAGGCAATAGCATGCCCTTTCTTTATCTATTCAGCGTTGCCCACCCAAAGTCCACTTTGCCTTGCTTTTGATATCTGCCGAGAAAGTATCGTCATCGTTGAATCTCTGATAACGGCTTATCGCAAATCCAACATATAAGTAAATCACCGTCAGAATGCACACCGACGTGCGCGCGAGGGAAATCCCTCATCACGTCCAGGTCAATCTGCCCATTGAAAACTGCAGAACGTCATGGCTAATTCATCCCATCAGCCGAACGATGAGTGGAAACTCGAACAAGGTCTTGCAGCATGGGAATTGCCGATACGAGACCAGACTCTACCTGAAGGGCATCGAGATCAGGCAGTGAAAGCCGACCAAGACAGCGAAAGTGATACAGACGCCGACAAAGCCGACGACATTGCAGGGGAGGACGATCCAGATGTCCTATTTGCCGAGGAACGTGAAGGATGGCGCGGGTGAGAACAGGAACCAGAATCTGGCTTTGGAGGTGGTACAAATGCTGAACCTATGCTAGATACGTCGAATGGGAGAATTACCCCGACAAAAAGGCCAAAGCCCACAAAATCTTGATCAACAATGAGTTCCCACCTCCGCCAGAATTTCAACTCGGCCCAATCCCAGACACCAATCCAGTCCTCGAGGGTGTGCGCTGGAAAATGTGGCACAAGGCCATTGGCGGGCCCTTGACCTCTGTTCCCGAAGAATCCTGGCTTCGTGTCATCCAGGAGAAGCACCCAGACATGCTCCATCTACTGCAATTCCCATACAACGGCGAGCCGCCCAAACGCCTAGTCACAGCCAAACCCGTGACGCCCAACCCGCTGCACTTCATCCGCAACCACGGCGGCGTGCCGGACATCGACCCAGAGAAATGGGAGCTCAAAATGGATGGGCTCGTCAAGAACCCGCGCACATTCACCCTCGCGGAGCTACAGAACGAAGAGATCTTCCCTAGGATGGAGAAACTCGTGACGATCCAGTGCAGCGGTACGCGGCGCATCGAGCAGATTCAAATGTACGCAGGTGAGGGCGACGAAATGATCAACGCACCCTGGGCGGAAGGTGCGATCGGCACGGCGCGATACGTGGGTGTATCGCTAAAGAAAGTGATCAAGGCTTGCGGCGGTATGGCCGAAGGCGGTAAACATCTAGAATTCTATGGCGCCGACACATACTTCAAGCAAAACGAAGTGATGAACTATCTGGTCAGCGTGCCATGGTCCAAAGTCAAAGCCAACGAGGTGATGCTGGTGTGGGGAATGAACGGCGAGCCCCTGCCAAAGATCCACGGCTTTCCTGTGAGAATGGTCGTCATGGGATACATTGGCGCGCGGTCATGCAAATGGGTTTACCGGATCAAAGCTCTTCCACATCCCTCGCGAGCGCCCGTCCAGAGTAAAGAGTATTTGTACTTCAACCAGCAGGTCGGCAAACACAACCAATTACCCACGATGGGGATTCAGATCCAGGAGATGCCCGTGTCCAGCGCCATCATGTCGCCGTGGGCCAAGCAGGTTGTCATTCACGAGGGAAGAATCGATATGAAAGGCTGGGCGTACTCTGGCGGTGGGCGATGGCCTGAGCGCGTTGAGGTGAGCGCGGACGGCGGGTTCAGCTGGTACGATGTCCCGCCTGAGAATCTGTCCAAAAAGCACAAATGGGCGTGGCGTACATGGGAGTATTCCCTGCCCTGCGAGGTCGAGGGCTGGATCGAGTTGGTGGTCCGGTGCTGGGATAATAGTATCAATACGCAGCCGCTGGATGTGCGGAGTAGTTGGAATTGGGGGTTGCACGTCACGCAGAGTTGTCATCGGGTCAAGATTTACAGTGTGAATAAGAGTCGGTTGATGACGAGGAGGAGGCTGAATGATTTTGCGAAGCAGGGTGAGAGTCTGGTGCCGTTGACGAGGCCGACGGATTTCCCGACGATTTCGATGGATGAGTATGAGGAGTATTGGGCTAAGCATGAGCCTAGGGATGTGGATGAATGAGTTGGGAACGACCCAGGAATAAGAATTGGGGGTTGGCGGGTAGATTCGAAATGATATTGACGCAGACGACTGTAAATGCTTTCGGAACCGAATGGTGATGGTTGATGATGCCAAATGCAGATATAATATCCGAAAATAGCTGACTCTATCGAAGGGCTCAGCCTTGTCTCTCAGCCTCGTCCCAATGTAGAGGCCAAGTTGTCCAGGTCGGCTTAGGAAACCGCTTTGACAAATGGACATCTCATTCGGAAGATGATTCTGAGCGAACATAGACAAATCTTGTTAAGATAGTTTATTAAGATGCTTGATATGTGCTAATGTGTTCTTCCTCGAAAAATTCTATAGTCTGGTTTTGAACCAGTAGGGAGCAATAACTAATATGCTCAACCCATTATCTGCCTCTCCAGCTTGAGATGAGACTGTGAACTCCACGATATCCTTCTTCATACTAAAAACACCCTCATAAACGCTTGTAATTCGATACCCAAATAGAAATGCTCGCTGCTAAAGGTGAGGGTATCATGTCGAATGCAAGAAAACCATCCCGAGAAGTAGTCGATAGGAAAGAAAAATCGTCTCTCATCATGAAAAGTGTCGTTAATGAAGTAGCAGGACCTCAAGAGACCACTTTTCTCTGGTCATGTCGTGGCGTTCTTAGGCGACCGCCCCCTCCTCGTAATCCTCCACCGGACCATCGTGGCTCGACGTTGACTCATGTCGATCACGTAGAGCATATTGCGGTGGCTCTGCACCCAACTCGTCATTAGTGAGTCCAAATGTTCTTCTGACTGGTGCTGAAGGTCCTTCGCCCGAATCGGTTCTCGGGGTGTGAGGTCGGCTCCGCATAGGGAGACCGGCGTTGAGATATGTTGGAGGACCGTTGGAATCAGGATTACCCATGGACTCCAGATCTTCATAATGTAGCTCAGGGCCGTGGTAGTCTTCCATGATGGCGCCACCCCATGCTCCGTCGTTCTTGTCCGCACTGCCATACCCGGGAGGGCTTTCAGGCACATCCTCGTAGACAGGTGGCATCTCCTCGTCCCAACTGATACCCATACCTGCACGTTCGGTGACGACGAGAGCAAATTGCATTCTAAGCACGCGGGCGGCACCAGTGGGAGTGATGAGTTGGGTACTCTTATTTGGGCAGAACTCTTCAGCCACAATAAGCTCAATGACCAGGTTGTGCTTCACCTCGATTCCTGCTGGTGATTCGACGTCGCATACTGCTTTGAACTTGGAGTTGGTGGCAAGGGAGGCTTCGAACTCCATGTTGATCTCACCACCAATGGTGTCGAAATCGCTTTTCCAGCCGGTCTTCATCTCGTCGTTGCCCAAAGTCCTCGTTTCAGTGTGCAGGATGGATTTGCCTTCACTGACTTTGTGAGCATGCTTTGCACAAGGTGTTGAAATGCTCTTGCTGTGCTCTTCGACTCGCCACGAAAGCTTCCGTAGTCGCCAGCGAGTTTGGCTCTCTCCTTTCTTCTCCACGACGCCACTCAATGACATGGTCACTGGGAAGGTACCAATTGGGTGGACAATGGGAGGTAATTGCACACGGCCAGTGAGGTTTGTCGGAGGGAAGATGCGGATGCTTGCTTTGTCGGGCCCTGGTTGAATGGCTCGCTGAATGGTCAGGGGGTGGTTGAAGGTGATTTTCTCGCCACTGGAAGTCGTGGCTACGGCATGAAGAGCATAGCCGATGGAGCCCAATTGAGATTGTGTGGTAGCTGGAAGGTGGCCGGGAAAGAGGAAGGAATAAGGAAACTGGTTGTCTGCACCGCTGTAGAATGTCTTTGGTTCGGAGAGGAAGGTCCATTTCTTGAGCTCGTCGACTCTTTCGGTACATTCTTTGCAATCCTTGCCGACTGGCTTCTTGGTGCCGATGCTGGCTCGCAACACCATGGTGAAATCAGTCAGCTTAACTTCCCCAGTGTGGTCTTCGACAAGGAATTTAAGTCGACCGGATAAAAGTGCACCGGTGGAGTTGCTGACGTTCCCAAAGAGGACCAAGGGAGGAGACTCGATGATCATATCGAAATGTCCCGGACCACGAGGCAGGACTCTGGGGGAGTGCGGTGCCGCGCGATCTTTCGATTTGCTGGAGTGTCGCATTCCTGCAAGGGACATGCGTTTTTGCCCACGCGGGTCGCGGTCTTTGGAGTCATCCCGTTTCTTGTCCTTTTTGTGTAGTAGAGAATCCATGGAGAAGGATGGACTCCTTGGTGTCGCGTGATGAACAGTCGGCTCTGAATGATTTGCGGTCAATTTTCGTTGTAGAGCACTGACAACGTCGATGACGGTTATAGGAGGATTGTGAAAAGTATCGGCGGTACCTTGGTGTACTGTTCGACGAGAACCTCGCATGATGATGAAATCAGGGGTCCCCTAGAAATATGATTGATTTATTGGCTTGTCGCTCAATGTGATTTGCGATGACGCGGGGCGCTGGCGAGGAAAATAAGGCGCGAGTTGCAACTGCGGGTCACAAGTCACGCCGCCACAGCCAGTATTTTCAATTAGTGCCCTGAGCCTAATTCGTAGTGCAGGGAATTCGATGCCGGGCGCGCGGGGTTGGTGGGTTGGCCAAACGGGAAAATTTTCACGTAGTTGCCCTTTGCGCGTCGCCTATCCACACCTAAACCAGAATGTTTGCGTTCCTTTTCAGCGGTCTCCGTTCTTTTCTGCGATGCGATCTTGATCGGTGCGGCGCCCAAATTCCGAAGGGGGCAGTGACAAGTCGTGTGCGTGTAAGTGACGTCTCGGGTGTGTGAGGGCAGTTCTGATGATTCTGGGGTACACTCGATGTATTCGTCCTCTCTCGTGCAGTTCGATGGTGTGATGTTTGCAGGCGCGGGGAAAGAGAAGTTCAAAGAGCAAGAAATCTCAAAAAGGGCACATGCGATGGATATGATATTATGTACGAAGCCATCTTGAACATTTGATCAGTGTTCAGCACGCCCTTTACGGAGCCCTTGCGTGATTCTCGCCAACATGCACGGTGTGAATAATAGAAACTCGCTTCAGGTATGGTCTCGGATGCTAGCCGCACCCTTTCTCAGTCTTCCCGGAACATGACAACCGCCTGGAACATGGATACACGAATGGGCTCCCCGGGCGTTACGTTCCTGTACCACCATGACCGCCATCAAATCACCTTACTTACGCAGGATTTATTACCTACTATGAATTGCGAAGCCCACACATCGGAGAACGTGCAACTGCAACGATCATGGCAAGCTGACCTTACGAAAATACCTGTTTCACATGGAATCGTCTTCAACCATTGAGACTCCTTCAGCCCACAGCCCTGGTCGGAGAATCCTGCTCAGCCCATCTAGGAAAGAGAGACTATTCAGGTTCCGGGTGATGAATAACCTGAAAAGCCATCCGGACACAGACATGTAACCTCAAATCTCTGGTCAAAGAAGGGAAATCATACTTTGACCTAAAACGCATCTCTTGAGCGGCCCGAATACCTAGGACACGCGCCAGGGTTATTTTCAGTCGCCTTCCACATTGGAACCATGAGAAAAAGACTTGAAGGAGCAGCTGACTACAGACTGACAGCCATCAAGGCGTCGTACAAGCTCGGATAGGTCTAATTGCCCACCCTTGGACACTGGCACAACCCACTAGCGGCGATGAGCTTTGGCCTGCTGCCAATAGAGGCAACTTCTGAACAAGGATGGCAGCCACTGTCCCTGCACCCCGCAAAATTCGGTGCCTGGAGAACTCTGCTCTTTGCATCTTTACATCACCTTTTTGGGCGTTCAGTGTCGATCAAAACATGTCGAATCCGCGGACATAGAAACATGTGAAGAACAGGTATTTTCATCCCATCTCGTCGACTGGTGCAAGGTCCTCAATATCAGCAAAGCGCTAACACTCCATATTAATTGCGACATGAATACTATTTCAGACTCGGCATGGTGACATTCTGAGTCATATGGCGACGACTTTACCATGACACACAGTTGACGCCCTTTGTTGAAAATTTTCTACCACGTGTGATGGGAGGCATGTTCCGCTGGATTCTCCCGTATCCATCGTTATACTGTCATTACTCGATCATTACTCGAAAATATCCACCACTTGTCCTCCCAAAAGTCTTGATCGGGATATCTCAGCCGCACCAGAGCACGAATTCTTTCAAAACGTGCGACAAATGTCGTACCACCTTGCGTGCTGAATTTTCGTTTCGGAAATTTTTACAAACTCTCCATCGACTCTCCAAAAGGGGAAGGCCGGTGCGTCGGTGCGATCACTATTGATGAGATTATTGTCGGTCTTCTCCGACGACGCCTTGTGAGTCTCAGAGTTCAATGCTTCCCTTTCTACCGCACGTGAGCGGTCCGAATTCCCATTCTGCCCCTTTTTGAGATAGGACAAGGACGATCTATCGTCTCACCGCGAGCTGGGTCGACCTTCCACTCCTGGTCGCGTGCCGTAATTCCGCAATTTGAGCCAATCTGTCCGAGAAAACGTGTACAAGTAAGGTTCTCGATCTATGGTACGGTGTCCGAGCTCTACCTACTGTGGTAAGGTAGTTTTGCGGAAACTCTCGAAGAAGATCCCATTGTCCTTTGTCATCTCCGAACCGTATTGTCGCAAACCCGATCAAATCCGTTCTCCATCCGTTGCTCGGCGCGAGAACTTTGAACCAGCTCGGTTCAGCCCCATTCTTGGTTTCGAGGACGCTTTAGAATATTCCATAATGATTCCACCAAGCGTAGATTCCCGGTCCGACCACACCAGCCAGTGCGCCGAATAGTCCGAGCTCGAGCACACTCCAGACCCAGATCGTGCCTATGCCTGGCGCGTTCTTCATCACAGCGTAGTATCCTTTATCGTTGGTCACGTTGATTAGATAGCAGCCTGCGACATTCGCGATAGCTACATATACTATTTGGCGTAGCAGCAGGATCTGCGCTGGGGTCTTACGGGTCAACGACACTGGGAACAAAAGGCCGTGGAATAGTGCAATGATGGCTGTCAGGGTAGGCCACGCGACGAAGATAGTATGTCTGATGATCGGCGGGAAGTGTAGATCCTGGGCGTATTGGTGGACCGTGAGGACTTCGAGAGTGAAGTGGACTGCCGAGAGGGATGTTGCGAGTAGGATGGCGTCGAGCCATGGTGTTTCTGGGATGACATCGACGCTTTGAGAGGTAGCTGTGTCATTGGGCGATTGTGATTGAGGTTCGATCTGCCCGTCCTTGCCTATCTTTAGGTGCACGACGTTCTCTGGTTTGATGACCCCTGAGTTCGTGTCTCGTTTGCCGACAGCGCCGCTGAGTTCGGCTTGTCGCTCCGCTGCAATTTCATAGAGCGTTTTCGTTGTAGGTCGCGTGAAGTCTGGTTTGGCGAGGGGTATGTCTTCTGCGGATTTGAGTGGTGTGCTTTTCGTGTCCTGGGCACGTCGTTGTTTGCGGTTCATGGCGCCGGTGAGCGGCTTTATGGTTCCGAAGCCAGGTGTTAGTGGCTCAATAGACGGGGCTTAGGCGTCACGGTCGCGGTCAGCCGGTCCTGAGCATAGTCTATTGCTCAAGGGATCAGCACCACGAGTTCGAGGCCATAGTACGTTCTTGAGTGTCGCAAGCATAGTGATACGTCTATGTTGGATGGTTTGTTTTGTCATTGCCAAGAGAATGAGACAGCCTTGCACAGCCTTGCGTGCACTTGCTCTCAGCCTTACGATTAGTAGCCTTCATCTCCTGCCTCGTTGGCCGTTGGGCTTCCTTCAATTGATCGCCAGCCTCAAATCCGTCTGTCGACAACCCCTAGGGCTGGTCTTCCGGCCTACTCGTACAGAGTGAAACCCTCAAACAAAACCAGGCAAGTCTGTCATTTTGTGGGGATTAGCAGGAAACCCCGTCATCACGAACATTTAGCCGAGGTCCAGCCTTAACGTCAACTGATCGACGACATTGCCGACGACCAGCATTCCTCCACGCCCATCTTCAAGTACAGCACATCCTACACCTGCGCATTGCGAGTCCGGGCTACGTGCTTGCACTTGTCAACGACCGCCCTTGATTCAGCACAACGCCGTCTTTCCACGACAATGACGGAGCTCGGCCTAGACCTGGCCTCTAAACGCCTCCGCAAACGCTCCGACTATGGCTACCACCTGGACTATCGGTTACGATGGTAAGAATTCCACATCTCCAGAACGTTCTGTACCGCATTATCTTCATTCGCGGGTATTGTGTTTTCATACAACCGGCCATACTGATTGCAGTGAAGGAACGACAACGACGTCTTCGGCCACATGAACAACCCGTACTACGGCGTACTCATCGACAGCATCGTAAATCAATACATGATCGAGGAGTGCGGGTATAAAGTCAACAAGGGCGAACAAGCCGGCATCATCGCGAACACGTACTGCGACTACTTCGGGTCGGTATCGTATCCCGACCAGGTCGAATGTGGGCTGCGGATCGTGAAACTCGGTAAAGCCAGTGTGATGTATGAGGTTGGTATCTTTCGTAAGGGCGATGAGAGTGTCAAGGCTGTTGGAGGGTCGACGCATGTTTTTGTCGTACAGGAGGGTGGGAATCTGGGGAAGCCGACGAAGGAGGGGATGCCGAAGTATATGCGTGATGGATATGAGCGGTTGATGAGAGCACAAGGGGGTAAAGGGTCCAAGCTATGATTCTATTGAGAATGGATTCGCAGATGTACAAACTGGGAGGATGCTTGGTGCTAGGGGGGTCAACGGGTCTCCTTGCGTAGGTAAATTCGGCGCGACTGGAGGTGAAGCGGAGCAAGGCCAGCAGCATCGCACAGTACATTTCTTTGACGATTGCAAGAGATGAAGTGTGCCGCTACTGTTTCTGCGAGCCGCATCTGTGTCAGGGCTGTCCACCCCGTCTCAGGGATCGCTGAGGTGAGTGGTAAGCTGACTTACAGGAGCTGAGCCTAATGGAAATCAAAAAGAGTGCCTAAGAGAGCCGCTCCAACACCTCAGCAAGGTGACCTGTACAGTACTATAGCTAGCACAAATCAAACGGAGGCTCTCATCAGGACGTTCCGTTGTTCCAACGTTTTGAAGTCTACATCATTACAGTTGTGTATATATCCGCTTCCATTATATCATATTCACATATCGTACATTCCTGAAGGAAGCCGAAATCTCATCCGTCCCAAAGCTTTTGTGATTGTGGTCATTACACTGCGGTCTGGGTTTCAACGGGCTGGAGGTTATACAGCTCCATCCGCATTCCAGCGTCTTTGCTGTCGACACCCAAGGACGGGGTCGGCAGGCTGTCTGTCCTCTCGTAGAAGCTGCGATCCTCAGTGTTCTGGCTTCGTGTCACTAAAGACGGTGTTGGATATGACTTATGTCTGATCGAGCAGTAAGACCTTCGAATGTTGTCGTAGGCAGTCATGGATTTTTGTTTGAGGGCGCCTCCGCAAGCGGCGCAAATCCCGACGTGGTTCTCGACCGCGGCCCATAGGAAGACAAGTGCATAGCTCTCTGGGATGGACGATTAGTAAACAAGTAATGAAAGCTCTGCTAGTATGCTTACGTGAGAAGTGGTGGCCTTCGGCTAATTGGTGGACGGCGAGTAGACGAAGGATACTTGCAAGTACAACACTAGTAATTGTCAGTGGGCATGTCTAACACGATGATGATAACACTTACACTCCACCAACCCCGAACAATGTATAGATGCCCCATCGATGACCTCGTAACATGTCGACGTCCTGAAGCATGAAGACAGGCATCAAGTACATGACTGTGTCGTTGACAATCATGATGATGGAATTTGCATAGAAGAAGTTGATCAGGTCAATGCACTTTGCCCCATCTTCAGTTGGAGGGATCAGGTGCTTCGTCCACACATGGCTCAGAGGTACACATTGTAGCAAAATCACAAGCACCGAGCTGATACCGAATCCTGCGGCGACGAATTGCATGAAATGGGTGAAGTATCGTTGGAGACGTGTCCGTGCCAGACCGTAGTAGAAGGTGAGCCAAGCATGCTTGATGAACATGTTGCAGAGGAAGTAAGGAGGAAATGCCGCAATGAGAAGCTACGATGGGTCAGTAAGGATATTAGCATACACAGCATCAACCGTACCTTCTGCAGTGCTACTCTGCTAGCAAACTCGGCAGCAGAGATCGAAGCTCCAAGACCTTTGGCGGCGGCTGATACATGTTAGTGATGGTCAGAGACGACTTCAGTATCAGTGTCTTACCAGCACAAACCAAGCTCGTCATAATCAAGGAAAAGAACTATTGACACCAATGAGTAGGGGATTGATGGCATGCAATGGTTCAACATACAGCACTTGCGACGAGAAACCCTAAGTAATGTCAGTCATTTGCAGTCAATGAACTTCAAGTTGACCTACACTTGCTAGCATTCAACCGACCAGCGGTTTTATACTGCCTATCCAGCTGAACTGATACCGACACGATGGTCGACACAGCGAGCACAATGCTCGTAGCCACCAGAACTGCATCCGTAGATGTCAACATACTTGCTTGGAATGTAGATTCGGTGCACAGATCAGAAAGTCGAGGAGATTCGGGAGGCTCCCTTCCCGCAGATGTCAGTTGTCGATATATACCACCATATTTTCCATAGCAGCAGCTAAAATTTGGAGGTTTGCATCACCCATGTGCTACTAGTAATTGTCTCAACTTCGGATGGCCAGGGTTGCCACTTCGGAAGCACAAGATCTTTCGTAGAAATGATGGTACCTTGTAGCTAGAAAAGCATCCAGCATCACTGTACATGACCTGTCAATTGTGGAAGTGAGGGCAGGTACTCGGCATGGGACACAATCCAATGATCTGTGTGTGTGGTGGGATGACAGGTGACCTTGCAGGGAGTCGGATCAATGGGAAACACCTTGAATCTTCCGCGAGAGATACTTCTACCCTGGAGAAGTTTGCGATGTGGAGAGCCATGGATGTGGCCGAGAACTATAACCCAACAGTGCCTACCGTGTGGTTATCGTGACGGATATTCGTCATTGCTTAGATAACGAGTCAGAGAGGTAGAGGGTGTCGAATACTCTTGTTACTTCCCAGAGAGCTTTTGGCAGACGCTTTTCAGGTACCCCAGTAGTGCCAGTGCGGCAACTCTTCCCTGTCTGGGAGCGTGATGTTGGCTGTCCATCAGTGGCGTGCAAATCATCCTACCTCGTGTGGGTATAAGCAAGGAATGTAGAAAAGATGAAAATTATGGAGGGTGGTGTAAAGAAGGGATCTCTAAGCCGATGTCAAAAATGCAGCTAGGGGAGGGGCCTTTTTGGGGGCGGCAGGCGGCGATGCCGTCGCCCGCTTACCGTTTTCCCCGCTAGTGCCCACCGGATCGTCCACCGTTGGGGCTTCCCAAGATAAGCGATACCAAAGCCAATGAGGTTCAGGTGGCTGCAGGACCTAATGTAAGGCCCAGGGTTATATCTAGGCAAGAACCCGGTCTCCCTATCGATCGAGCGACCAGAGTGCAATAGGATCGGATAGAGTGCTGTGACATCTTTTATCGTCGTATTTCTGGGCATCTGGCCAGAGTTCCCGAAAGCTCGGTCGTATGCAATGCGAGACAAGGGCTATACGGACATTGGACTCAGTACAACCCCGGCTAAACCGGCCAATGCAAGGGCTTGCAGCTTGGAGCAAGGGTAGCCGCCTCATCAATGGTCCAGCCCCTCCACTTGACCCAGAATCTTGAGTTGTAGGCTGTGATTTGAGCCTCGCTGCATTCAAGTTCATCTGGGCGTGTTGCAAGGGCCGAGTTCCATGCATTGTACAGATCGAACACCAGACACACCTCGATCGGTAGCATCTAGTGATCTGCAGCCATACCTCGCCTGCGGTATAGTTCCGTAAGGTCTAAGGAAGTCCATGGCGTGCTCGCCGTGGGCGTGGAGTCGATGCTTTCCCAAGGCCCTCTCATGAAACGGTCGACTAACTTAACGACTGCGGCCCGAGTCCAATGGAGTAACACGTGGAACCACAGCAAGGACTTTCGCAGCTGTTAAGAAGAAGATTTGAGGTGATGATTTTTCGAATGGCCGGACTAGATTCCCAAAAGAGTCATAGATGATCTGGAGTCACCACACCTTTTCGCCAGTCTCATGCATGTGTTTCGAGGCAAGGATCGTTGGTGGCGTCGTTCACTGTGTCCGGGTACGAATTTTGCCATTGACTTTCTGTTGGAACAATGCAGGCACAAACGCGTCATGCCATCCCATAGGACCTTCCTAACAGACAGAGCATACGACTGCGCCTGCGCAGGAGAAGGAGCCCGTCGATCATCTCAGCATAGGTCAGGTCGATGCCAAACATCTTCAACTCCCTTTTGGAAACTTTGCGGATGCTTTCTGTTTGGTAGCAGGGTCTTGTCAAGACACTGTTATGGCTTGAAGCCTATGGCTCGCGACAAAAACCTCGTGGTGACAATGGCACAAGCATTCTTGAAAGTATGGTGCCACCATGGACCCGCTGACCATCACATGTGGCGGCTCCAGCGACGAGCAAATTTGCCTGTGGCGCGTTTGACTCCCGGATCAAAAGTGGGCTGGAAGCAATTTGAAGCATACCGTCGGCACTCTCATGGTCCGGTGCTTACCATCCAGTCACTCTTCTCAACCTCAGGCCGACGTAGAGGGGAATCTAGATGCTTCTCAGATTCGCCAGCAAAGAATGCCTCAAGCTTAGCAAGTACAGCAAATCTGGAGCCTTGACACTGTGATGGTCCAAACAGTTCCCATGACAAGGTTCACTCATGTCAACAATCAGGCAACGGGAGCCAACTGAGACACGGGAAGCCTTACCAGCTGCCGCTGCTGCTTCGTCCCCCTTCGCAGGCTGAGCACTTACCATTCTTAAGAGTGCCTTGAGTCTATGAAAAATTCTCGAATCCCACGAAATATCTGCCAGAAGCGCGTACTGACAATGGACAACAACGGGTCGAAGTATTGAAAACCTCAATAGTCTACGTCTCGGGGTGACTCCTGAGCAGGTCCTAAGCTTAGTGCTGTGTGGAGGATAGCTCCAGACTTGTCCGACAGCTCAATAGTCTCTCATAGCTTTCGGACCACCTCAACATCGGCCTCTTTCCGCCGACAGTATCTTCGAAGGAACCAAAGGATGCTGCTATCGTGGCTCAGAAAATGGTAGCAGTGGTATGTTGGAGGATACCTAGGTAGCGCTGGAGTCATAACAATGCGCTAGGCCGGACTGTTCGGCTTATCCTCGGCATACCAAAAGAACAATATTAACCACTCTGCCTTGTTCTCCTCAACAACAATATTAAGAGCTGGCTTTGTCCCAAACGGCCAAGACCAATTTTTGCAGCTTCCAGTCCTCAATATCAACTGCCATCATCAAGCACACAATGCGCTGTTGGACTTGGCTATGCTCGAAAGCGGTGCGCCAGGTGCTTGTTGCGATGATGGCACCATTGATATCGTTGTTAGGACAAAGACGTTCTTTCTCGAGCTCCTTTACGAGTTCTTAAGGTAGGTTGAGGTTCCCTCTCTGCAAGTATATGTCGCCTGCACATATACGTTGCTTCCGAGTTACTATCACAGATTTCCACCCATTTCCTGCCGACCATGGTCACCATCAAAACTGCAGTCGTCCTTTTGGCCTCGTTGGCTGCTCTGAGCACAGCTCTGCCACAGCCTGATAGCGTCCGCACAGATATCGCAGACGCAGTCAACGAGGAGAAAGGTCCAGCCTACGGCAGCCACCCACGCGAGGTCGAGCACCACGAGCAGCATAATCATACCCACGAAGACGATGGTACAACTCACGAACACAAAGAACGAGCCGCCGCCCCCAAAGTACTTGGCCTCTACGAGTGTAAGAACGCGCACTTTGTGAAGCCCTGCCAATGGACTCCGCTCAAAGATGGAGAGTGCTACAATCGGTATGACTCTTTCTCACCCACCGTTTTGTCTGGACTAATTGCTAATTTGTCTCCACAGGAACTATGACAAACATGGATCTATGGGCCCGGACCAGGGCCTCACATGCGCCCTCTACGAACAACCCAACTGCAATGACCACGGCTGGATCCGAGCCCTGCCATTCGTGTATCCAGGTATTCCAACCTACGAGAACAGCAAGTTGTTGAACGACGCTGGAATGGAAGAGTACGGACCCATCAGCGTGAGATGTACCTACGATAATATTGCGACACATCCCACTGGCAACAACGGGTACAATTGGCACAATCCACACAACCTGTACGAACCCTCAGGAGCGGACTTAGGACCATAGGGTATCACAGCATAACCTAATACTCGTAAAGAAAATGTTATAACACCCCTACGTGAAGGGTGTCGACGTTCATATCTCATTCGCCGTAGACTAGCATAGATAGAATGTCTCAGCAATCATTGATCGATTTATGTCTCCGTAGGTATTCTTGATATTGCTCTTCTCGGCTTGTGCTGCAAGGCTGTAAAGCGCCACCACCTGCCGCCACAATGACGTCGATTGATCAACAACATCTCCGATGCCAACCAACAACCTCCAACTTCTTCGATCGCTGACTTACTTGAACTGGACGATAACGTCTTCGTTGAAGGAGTATCAAGCCACTGGTCGTCTGTGTCGGTTCGTCATCGGTCACACGCTTGATTCCTTCAAGTGATCTGAAACAGGTTTTTCCGTCCCATTTCCTTCATATTGATTGGGTGAATGCACGAACAAGGCCCGAATGGCACCTCCCGCTACCCGTAAGCATACGAGCTGTATCGTGGAAGGCTGTGCTGCTAGCTTGATATGTCCCGACAACTCGTGGGAAGCATGCGGAATGACATCGTCCGCTCCTTCCGGATTGTGAAGTGCCATCTCGGTAAGGCTTTCAGAAGGAAGGCGTGCCTTGTTCTTTCTGGGTATATAACTGCTCGTCGATCATCGTCTTGATTTCTCTTCTCCCACCATCCACAAACATTGCCATCAGTTTTATAGAAAGCATTACTCAATCCAAAAACATCCATCAACAAGATCAACAGCAATCATGAACGCCATCAGAAACGCCGGAAACTACGTCTCAAGCAAGACCAAGCGCAGTGCCCGTGAAGCCAGCAAAGAAGCCAACAAGCAGTACGTTGGCGTATCATGCCATACACGATCAAATACTGATCATGCTCCAGAGTGGCTAAGGACCCAAATGTTCGAACCTCGACTCGTCTTCACGCTGCAGGTGATGCGATGAAAGACAAAATCCATGCTACTGGCCACAAACGCGAGGCCGACGTGCATAAGAATGCCGCGAAGCACAACTACTAGACTTGATCGATTGACCTGCACCATACCGGCTAAAAGAGTATGACATGTTCGGAGGCCGGAAGAAGATAAGGAAGCTCTGATGAGCCCATGGTGTTTGGAGTGCGCACGAAGAGTATTGTCTATTGTGATAACCCTGTACTATTAGTATTGAGCTTGATGCTCAGCATGCTTTGTTGAGCGGTGTTGACAATTGAATGACAAAGATCCTTCCTTGATCATCGCCACCTTTTCCTCTCTTATCGGGTGATGATGAGTTTCCCAGGGTGATATGGTACTACCCAGTCCCCTCACATTCGATCTACACGCATTTCCCATCTTGCTTCGTACCCTCCATCGTGGTGAATTTCATTGTGGCTTCAGAACAGCATGACGGTCGGTAGGAGAATCTTGCAATCGCGGCAGAGCGTGCCCAAGGAAATCGAGGTCTACTGGGCATCTCACTGACAGCGCCTTGCAACACACGATGGATCTTGACCTTTTTTTCTGATTTTCCATATGGATGATATATACAGATGTCTCTACGCCCCGTCATTCTCCGCAAACGCCCCCTTGGTCGACTGCGGCTCTTGGTCTTGCCATGTAATCCTGTCCGTCATGCAGACTCGCTCTTATCTTCCGAACGTTCACCGCCATGCAGAGCTCACTTGGTCTTGATGTGCTTCAACGGACCCGGCTCGTGTAGAAAGTTGTTCGCGTATGCCTTCGGTACGACTCGTCGCTCATTCGGCTCTTGGACGTACCACTCGTAGCCCTGCTTCTCAGCGAAGGCGATAGCGTCGTCTTTCGACTTGAATTTGATGTTTGTGCCCTGCATGAAATCTCCGGATGATTGCCAACCCATGAGGGGATTCTCCCACCGATGACCTTTACCAAGCACATCCCAGTCCATGCGCCAGGCGTGGCTGCCCCAGGTCCCGGACTGCGTAGCAGGTTTGACAGGCTTGGAGATTCTAGAGCAAATGCGAATGTCAGCTGGAACATAACTAGCACGGAGACGGAAGCAGGGTCTTCTCACCTGACTGTTCGAGCTTGCAAGTCTATTGGGGCTCCGGACAGGACAGCGGCTGGGGTGGTCTCGGTGGGTTCGCTGCCGTTCATGACTCGTTTGGGCACGGGTGAGTATGTGGATGTGCCGTGGTCTATCGTCGCATTGTAATCAGGCTGGTGGTCGGGGTGGTATGTCTCGATGGAGGATTCGGGTTTGTGGTCAACCTTGACCAGTGAAGCCTCCTCTGGGACGTTTGGGATAGCTTTGCGGTCGGGCTCGCCTATCCGGCGTTGCGAGGTTTGCGAAAGACATCTTGTCGATCGAGGGATCTGTGTGCATGCTCTAGAGAGCCGCAGGGAGCTCTGCGACCGTAGGAACGACATTGCTTTGTGCTGTGGACGGCCGAGTCGAAGCGACGACACCACTCTTCAATGGTTGATGGAGCGCAGTACCAGTTCCATGACCAGCAGCCTCGGAGAGTGCCAAGAATTGTGTCCAAATGAAGCTTAGTGAAACCCGCTTACTTCGCTCTATTCCTTCATCCTTAGAATCCTTATCACTGTACTATCATCAATATTCCAACTTCTACCAAGATTGACGAGGGATTAACAAGTGCTACGATATTGAGATGCGCGCCCATCCTACATAACCCAGCAACTCATTCCCTGCAGTCTCCATTGGAGATAGCTGAAGGATGTACCTAGCGGTGAATCTGTGATTAATCTGGTCTTCGGAACTCTGCTGTCCTCCATTATTGTCCGATGTCAAAGCTAAGACTGTATGGACTGATGCTGCTAACTCATTCGCAAGAGATATTCCCGACCTTGCCTCAAGCTTTGTCACATTGACCGCGAACGCGTCGATGTTGTCGAGGCTTTTCGAGTCCGTTTCCAGAGCAGTACCTGCCTGGTCGTACGATAAAAGTGTGAACAATGCGACCGGCACCTCGCTGGAACCTGGGTCGGGATTTATGGCAAGTCTGATTGGGTTGAACTTGTCGATCGATATACTGGCTCTTTTACTCAAGTTAATCACAACATACCGACCTGTGAGAGTGCCATCGTCGCTCAACTCAACGTTGTAGGATGAATCTCCGTCAGGTGGCTGAATGAGGCTGGGCTGTCTTCCGGCGTTCAACAAAGTGCTCGGAGCCCAATGGAGGCCATGAATGGGTAGCTTTGGAACCCGCATGAAGATGATGTTTATGGGGAGGGATATCTTCCTGCTAAGCGACTTCCAAAATATAGCCATGCGGTCATCCAGAGACTTTGTATTCAGAATATGATGGGGATCAATCTCGAAAAGTGTTGCGAGAGCAGGGGTTTCATCTTCTCGCTTGCTGGTTGTACGGTAGCACAGAGACTGATGGATAAATCGGAGCCCTTTCACCTCATGTGAGAACAGACCTACCAAGGGCCCCATCAGAAGGCCTGTGACAGGGTCGATACCCTTTTTATCTGCATCCAGCAGGATATCTCGGAGCTTTACGGCGCGATCTTTGAAAGCGATATACGGAACTTGAGAGTGCCTCCCTTCAGGCAGCGTCCACATTCGCTGCATCCAGGCTGCCGTCGTTACCCACATGAGCATCTGGCGAACCGTTGATGAGGATGTACGCATAAGCTCAGGATCCAACACCAACGTCGCAGATGCATTGCTGTACACCCTGTTGATGCTCTGAATGGACATTTTCCGCAGCCTCTTGTCGCGCGGGATACACAAGGAGTCGATCCAGACAAGTTTCGAACTGGCGCTGGATCCCATGTATCCTTTGAGGAAGTCCATGGTGCACTGTGGCAGGCCATCCTCGGAAACACTACCGAATCCTCCAGACCAGACATGGGAAACGGCATAGAAACCTGACGTCTCCGGAGCAGAATTGCCTGCGTCAAATGCTACCACATCGATGACATTGTCTGTATCGGCTCCAGAGATATTGTTGAAATCCATCAATGGAATCTGGTCTTTATTGAGTATGTCCGCGATGCGTTCGAGTCTTGGTCTCATAAACTGGCATTGACAATTTGGCATGGCATGCAATGGCTTATAGGTGCTCTCCACGATGTTGTGCCTGACACATTCCGCAGCTGAACATGAATGATGGTCGAAGTGCGTTGCTGGTGGTCCTACCACGGCGGCATATTCAGCGACAAGATTGTCGAATGGATTCAACATTGTGCGAACATACGGGCACCAGCCTCGCTGCGTCATACGTTCCTGGAGACCCTCCTGCATGATAGGAGTGAGCCACCAGTGATTTTGGAGCCGGGCCTTGAATTTTCCACCAACGACGCTGTCTGCCGATGACCACCTCGCGAGGTATTGACCGGTATATTGGAGGGACGTTCCGAGAAGAGTGAACATCCGCATGATTGAATGGTAAGTCTCGTCGCAAAAAACCAAGTTTGCGTTGATAAAGAGCTGTGGGTCGGTGAGCATGCGGTTCCATAAGCTTGCAGCACCGAGGATACGCGCAAAGCGCCCCAGAATAGCGTTGTTGGAGTCATCACCGGGTGCATTCTCGAACTTGCTGTCCAGATCTATTGCAACTTGCCTCAATGACTTGCTGGTGAATACAGTATTGGGGCCTTGTGAAACGATGAAGCTGTCTCTCTCAAGGCCTCTACCTAGCGCCGCTTCGCAAAGTCCTATGCTGAACCAGCTCTGAAGGAAGGGTTTCAGGGATCTCTGGTCTAATCCCGCGAGCCGCCCTTCCTTGAGTTCTATCAAGCTCCCTTGCGACCAGCCACGTTGCAGCGCATAGTCTTCGAAGGCAGAAAGGTCCTGAGAAGGACGGTGGTCATATCCTAGCCACGGTATCTCAGGAATGTACTGCCCATATGCGTCAAGTTCGTCAGTTGACAAAATATGGTCCATGGTCTATTCTCAAACAAGTTGTAATGGTACTGGAAGATGAGCCTCGAATCAGCTTTTGTCAGCCATCATTGGTATGCTGAATCTCAGTATACCAATTACGACCTTGTTGAAAGCAGCATAACAACCTTCTACACCACGGGTAATCGTACCGAGGCTGGCGGAAATCGAGTTCCCAACTATGAGGAATGAAGTACTATTCCGTACATTTGAAAGAAGTCCGACTATTCCATCCGCTGTTGAAGCTCTAGAGCTTGTCCTGACCTTGATGCGGAGACTTAGTCAGGCCTCCAGCAGGCAGGTAGGTGCAGCACGAGGTCTACACTCTTGCGGGGTACTAAGTAACACAGATTCGTCGTTCTGGATGCCTTGGCGCTAGAGGCTGGCCGACAACGCATCAGACTTCATGAGGCTCTGCATGTACTAATCACCTTTTTGCCTGCCCCTGGTGGTCAAGGTCATGCAAGCGAGACATCCTGATTGAGCATTTTGTCGTCCTGATATGAAGCCTTCGTCCGTCCAGTCTCAATGCATGTTATCTTTTGACCTTCACATGAATAAACTTACTTCCGACCATTACCACCGAACATGGAAGACTGGTGTCTATCAGACGAATTGAGACAGAACTGTAGTGTTTTTGATGTCCAAGATGTCGAGAGCACGACTTTCACTCAATCCTTGAGTATTACATTATTACTCAACACCAGACTTCCGCCAAAGCTCCCGTTGTAACCTCAAATCTCCACCTTCGGAACGTCAACATCAAGCCTATCTCTCCGTGACTCACAATACCCATTGAACAATATATCAACCACTCCCGACTATGACTTCTGCCCTTTTCTTCATCTCTCTTGGTATACCCTTTTGCCTCGAAAAATCCTGGAGCTTGAACATACAAACACTATGCCTTCTCTCTCCTTCGTGACGCTCGACGTCTTCACCACAACCCGCTACACAGGCAACCCCCTCGCCATCGTTCGCGTCCCCCAATCCACCACACTCTCTCAATCCCAAAAACAAAGGATATCCCGCGAATTCAATCTCAGCGAGTCAGTCTTTCTGCACGAACAAACCACCCAGGACAAGAGCGACGATTCCGTCCGCATCGACATCTTCACCAGTTACGCTGAAGTCCCCTTCGCAGGCCACCCAACAGTCGGCACAGCAAATTATCTCCTCCGCCTACTCAAAGACGACCCCCTCAACAATGTCGCCGCTCTCCAAGCTAAAGCAGGCCGCTTCCCTATCACTCGTGCCCCAGAAATCGACGGCGCCGAAATCGGCCTCGCGCACAACGTGCACATCCACAACTCACCATTCGCCGACCAGCCAACCATCGCCAAGTATCCAGTCGTCAGTATCGTCCAGGGCATGACATTCATCCTGGCCGACTTACCAGACCTGGAGACTCTCGCCGCGCAGAAGAGCAACCCCCTTGGCGTGGAGAATGTTTACACTGCTCACACCAAGCTCGACGAGGGACCATGGCGCACGGGGCTTGTTGGCACGTATTTCTTCGTCGATCTTGGGTTGGAAGGTGAAGTAAGGCAACTGCGCACCCGCATGTTCGCGTCGAGAGAGGACCCCGCCACGGGTAGTGCGGCCAGCGCTCTCACGTCGTACCTGTCACTCCAGCAGGGTAAGCCGGGACGGTACAAGTACTTACTGACACAGGGGGTGGAGATGGGCCAGCGAAGCCAGATCTCGGTGGAGGTCGGTGTGAAAAGCGGAGCTGATGGACTGCAAATCGACGAGATCCTGTTGAGTGGATCGGCTGTGCTGACTATGCAGGGGACACTTGAGGTTCCTGACGAGAGTTGATCTCACCAGGGCTATAGGCGTATATGCAGCCCGTCCAAGGTGAGTCGGGGTTGAGATAAATGTCTGGAAAATTGTTTGATGAGCGTTCTCAACGGATTAGCGACACTGGATTATTGTTGTGCATGGCCGGCGTTGAAGTGATTATAGCGATCATGGCAGTTCAACTCTGCCCTTCACGTTGGCCATAGGGAAGATAAGTATATTCCGAGCCAAACAGAGCCTCTCGAGAATAGAGCGTGCAGAAGTGACTGGAAGCCAGAACTTAGTATTCTGGAATATAACGATTAACTGGTGCGCCTTACGTGCAATAGATTTCATGCATGTGCAAAGTGATTTGGGTATATTATGTGCATGACTCAGTATGTGGGGGTATGGCCGATTACTTTGCGCCTTGTAAGGCGATAGTGACTGTGGTCTGAAGTCCTCCACAATGACCTCTTGTGGCTACATCTGACTCTAAAATGCAGAATGTTTTCCAATGCTGCATCGGCCGCTTAGACAGAAACCATATCCGTCAAACCATCCAACTCTCTTTGCCAGTTCCTGTGCATGGCAATGTTGTGGAAAAACTTTCCGGTGAAGTCTTTGGCTTCTGAAGCCATCTTAATTCCCTTTTTGACGGTGGACTCATCATCCGGTGTTTGGGCGGTGACTACGCCGTACCAATCAACCACTGCGTCAGTTCCCTTCCCAGCCACAGTGGCACCTGGGGCTTCCTTGAGGGCAGCTTCAACTAGCTCGACACCTTCACCAGTGGCACCGATAGCCTTGCAATGAGCGAATGCTTCCTTTACGTAGAATCTGGCTAGACCGTTGCTCATGAGGGTCTTGATGGACTTCTCGCCACCGGGGACGAAGATCGCGTCGAACATGGTCGAACGCTGTCCGTTGAGGAAGTGGTCAGGCTTGGCGCTGGTGACACCATCCGAAGCCGTGACATTTTGACGCTTGTTGGAGATGGTAAATGGCAAAGCTAATTGTGACAGGACTGCAGCCTTCATAGCACCATAAGCAACTGCATCGAAGCCGTCGGCAATGAGGATCGCAACACGTCGGGACTTGATGGTAGGCACTTCTGGCAGGTAGTCAAACTGACTGAGACCCTTGGCCTTGAGACCCGGGTTCTCGGTAGTTTGCTTGGTAGGAGTAGGTGCACCGCACTTTTCAGCAACGGCTGCTGCAAGGGACAGGTCGATCTCTGTGAGACGTTCTACAATCCGTTCGTAAACAACGTTGTCATCGCAATGATCAAGTTCAAATGAGAGCGCGTTCGTGATATGTCTCTTCTCGATATCTGACATGGAGTTGTAGAAGAGTTGAGCCTGAGAAACGTAGTCCTTCCACTTAGGGGCAAGTTTTCGGAGGTCCATGCCCGACTCTCTTGCTGGGTACGATTCGAATCCTCCCTTGCCGTGTCCGGTTGGAGGGTTGGCCTCGAATCTGTTCGGCCAGTAGTTTGCCTTGCCCTTGGTAATGGTGTGACGTCCCTGACCGTCACGGTTGAAGTTCATCATAGGACAAACAGGTCGATTGATGGGGAGTTCCTGCCAATTGATGCCTAGGCGAGAAAGCTGGGTATCGAAGTATGAGAAGTTTCTGCCCTGCAGAAGCGGGTCATTACTGAAGTCAATGCCTGGCACGATGTGACTGGTGCAGAAAGCAACCTGTTCAGTTTCGGTGAAGTATTCGTCGACATTGCGGTTGAGCTCCAACTCTCCCACATATCGGATGGGGACTTGTTCCTCTGGCCAAACCTTGGTCGCGTCGAGAATGTCAAAGTCGAAGTTGTGCTCATCCTCTTCCTTGATCAGCTGGACTCCGAACTTCCATTTCGGGTAAGCTCCGTTGTCAATGGCTTCGTACAGATCCTTGCGATGGAAATCGGGATCTTGACCGGCCAATTTCAGGGCTTCGTCCCAGACAAAGGAGTGAACTCCCAGTTCTGGAGTCCATATGAACTTGACAAAAGTCCTCTTACCCTCGGCGTTGATCAATGAGAAGGTGTTGACACCAAAGCCTTGCATCATTCGGTATGATCTTGGGATACCTCTGTCAGACATGGCCCAGAAGAACATGTGGGTAGCCTCTTGGTGCAGATACATAAAGTCCCAGGCGCTGTTGTGCGCAGTTTGACCTTGAGGCACTTCATTGTCTGGCTCGGGCTTGACGGCGTGGACGAGATCCGGGAACTTGATTGACTCCTGGATGAAGAAGACGGGAATGTCATTACCGACGATATCCCAGTTACCCTCGTCGGTGTAGAACTTGACGGCGAAACCTCGAACATCTCGGACAGTATCTGCACTTCCTCTGCTGCCTTGGACCGTGGAGAACCGGACGAAGGTTGGGGTGGTACGGGATGTATCGGTCAACACTTTGGCAGTGGTGACATCTTCCAAACTCTCATAGAGCTTGAATTGGCCATGAGCGCCAGCACCTCGGGCGTGAACGACTCGCTCAGGGATACGTTCGTGGTCAAAGCGGTGAATCTAGGAAAGTGTCAGTGTATGTAGCACGACGAAGAGTTGTGAGACATACTCTTTCTCTGGCAATTTGATCCTCGAGCAAGGAAGGGCCGACTTTGTTCTTCTCCTCATCGACCACCTTCAACCAATGGTCCAAGTCTGCGACTTTGACACCATAGTCGGTGGTTTGGGGTTGCTTGCTGTGGGAGTCCTTGACGTCCTTCTTCAGGTCTGCGATCTTCTTGTTTTCAAACATGTTTTTGGCGCCGTCCTTGACGGATGAGGCAGTGTCAATAATGCTCTGTCCGACTGAAGACATTGTTATCGAGTGAGAAGGAGGAAAGGGAAGGGGCGATGGGCAAGCTGGACGAGATAAACAGACAGAGGATGCGGAGCAACAGTGGCACTAATACGCGTGTGCATTAGGGACAGTTACGAGTCGCCTCTCACCAATGGGAAAGAAATAATTGCAAGCACTTTTTGTTAGAATGACGTTTGGGTTGTTGAAACATTTCGTCATGTCGATAGAACCCAATAAAATGATGTATGGCCCACCATGGCCGTTGAAGCGAGCCCCGCATAGGTATCGGAACTGTCATCCGACGCCCGCATATATACATTTTCCACCTGTTGCATCATCCGTGCCGCCGTTATTGGCTGTCACCGAGTTAGCTGGATATCTTTTCCAGCTGCCACAAGCTGCTCCTGACATCAGTACCTTGGGAAACGAGGGCGAATTACAACTACCGATAAATCACCCGCAAAAGGAGTACCGTTTTGCTTGCCAATCTGGGAAATGAAGAGCGACAAGCAAGAGTCTCTAAGAGGAAGACTTTCAGCGAGGGCATCAAGATTTTCAGAAAATGATCGGAGAATTTTCCCCAAGCAGCCTCATTGCTCCAGACAAGGCTGCACTTGAACGTGGACAGCTAAGGACCTCACGAATAGGTGTCAGTTGTTTCGTTCCTCATTTTGGTCACGCGTGTGGAGAATCCTTCATGATCAGGTCGCTCGCAGCCGTCGTTCTTGACCATGGATGCTGCCCTTCTAAGGAATTCGAGCTAAACCAAATTCGATTCGCCGCCAGTGTAGCCTGCAGGAGCTCCTATCACTTTCAACCCTTTCAGTACCTTAACGGCAGGTATTGGAGATAGCCTCGGCTGTGCCCCGGATATCAGGTTGATTGGATGTCCCACAAGGCTCCGTCGCAGCACATATGCCAGACCGCTACTCGACAGACATAACTATCAACGACAGAGATCACATTGTGCTTAGCTTCACGCCGGAGCTGAAGTATCGCGTGCTGGTTCTGCAGCAGTTTTTTCAAGCATAGACTTACCTTGATCAAGTATTCGGTACTGAATGACAGAGGTAGCATTCTTCAGTATTGATCTAGGCTTGTGCTGTTTCGTATGCTGCTAGGACGTGCAGAGCTCTTCTGGCATGCACGACTATGGCCATACTGTCTGGCATATTGAACAGTTGAGGACATAATCGATAAACATAGCTGTAGATTTATGACCCCAGCGCTCGGCTCATTTTGACACTGCAATGCCTGGAGTTATTGGGGCCGACCCACTGCTAGATGAATCCATCATGTAATAACATGGTAGATCTATGGACACCGCCTCGACTGACATGGTGGGATGTTGAGAATGGTCATAAAGCGATCTTGGATTGCAGCGACGAAACATGCCCACTATATCGTGACTGCCTTTACTTCTCAACGTCCTCGTTGATGAGAAGTGCGTGGAAGTGTTCAAGGTGCTAAACGAAAGACTTCGTGCTCGATGCTGAAGACTTATTAAGCGAAAGGTGATGGCGGGGTGAACAACAACAGATCTCGTTTGAGAAGCTCCGGCGATCTCCTCCCACGCCAAGAGATGAGATTATCTTTCCATCTCCAGACACGCAATTGGTTTCTCATTTCTGCTTATCAGTTCATGGTATGACTGTCGCGTGGATATCCGCCGCAGCCCCTCGGTCATCCACCACCATCTTTCGAATCATGCAACCTTCACACAGGTCATCAAGCATAAGTTGGGTGTCATTCTGCAGTGTCATCTGCACATAACTGCCTACGAACCCCTCGGCTCGTCCCTTAGACCGCCGCAGGACCCTTGATATCATGGGGTTGACCAATATCCGAGCTTCCTATTTTCGCCCGGACCCAGATGGTGGTTACAACTGCCTTATCTGAGGGGCCATTTTGTGACTGATGATATGGCTACACACTCATCCCACTCTCTACGCGCACTCTCCGCATCATTGTTGTGTTCTTCTTCCTTTTGCATTCTCTGTCTTTATACTCTGCGTCGTCCCGTGCTTACGTCTACCGAGAACAGACCAGTCTACTAAATCGACTCTTGGGCTCCCTCATTTCTGAATTACTCACGACGACGAAGCTACGCGGCACGAGCCTTGTTAAACCATCGAGTTCCCAAGGAGAGACGCAAGACCCTGCTTGTTCTAACCTACGACCGCGTCCAGAAGCCTACGTAACGCTCTCTCTGAAAGAAGACCCTGCCTTTGCAGTATCAGACGTTTCAAACAGGGCGATCCCAGAAGAAATGGTCAGGATATCGAGGACGAGATAAGCACTGATACAACAAGAGCGAGCTGAGGAACTGTAGAACGATGTCCTCATCACCGACCTCATTCTTGTCGATATCGTCCCTCCCACATCATTGCACACCAACCACACCTTTCCTTGCGGATGTCTCCGCCTATTTCGGTATCTGCATCCCTACACCCCTCGCCGCGATCTCGGTTCTATTGGGGACATGTTCAATAATATCATGGCTGTTTGCGCAGATGCCGCAAATATTCAAGAACTACCACATCAAATCTACGGCAGGGTTGTCAATATTCTTCTTGGGCGAATGGTTGTTGGGTGATTTGACCAATCTTTTAGGTGCATTGTTCACGAGGCAGGCTGCGTGGCAGATCATCATTGCAAGCTATTACGTGTTTGTGGATCTTTGCCTTGTTGTCCAATATTTTTGGTACACCCATGTCGCGAGACGGATCTATGCGGAAAGCCTGCATTCTCCCGTTGGCAGCGCAGTTGATGATGATGCGGACAGTGCTATCATCAATGGGCTGTCTCCGATCAACACCACCTTTACAGGCGAAGAACAGCTATTGCGAGATGCGGAGACTAGCCCTCAAAAACCGGCTGGTCCAACAAGTGTTGAAGGGCCTCGCTTCTCGCAAGTGAATTATGGCGAGAAAAGTGGCAGTCCTCGTAACATACCCTATATCCACAAGATCACCAACAGCTGGATACCTTCACCCTCCCCACGGACCTTCATGTACGCGGCTACTATATCCTCTCTGGCATCTAGCGTAGCGGCCGCGCCTCTGCCGTTTCCCGCAGACCGCTATCGACATGGCGTACATCTCCTGCGTGTCGATACACCTCTTGAGATCGCGGGTACTGTCCTGTCATGGTGCTCCACATTCTTATATCTGGCTTCGCGCCTACCTCAACTGTACAAAAACTGGCAACGACAATCCACTGCTGGCCTTTCGCCTCTGCTGTTCTTTGCTGCATTCTGCGGTAACTTCTTCTACTCTACGTCACTTCTGACGAATCCAAACGCATGGCAAGACTATGGGCCATATGGTCACCACGGCTGGGTGGAGAAGGAAGGATCACAGAGATGGGCTTGGGTGGCCAGAGCGGCTCCTTTCTTCTTGGGCGCTGCGGGATGTCTGTCCATGGATGCCCTGATGGGAGTGCAATTTCTGATGTACGGCGAAAAGGAGGAAAGGCTTGTGAAGGTCCGAGATCGATATGGCAGCCACTGGGAAAGAGTTAATGGCTGGATGAGAGGTTGGATTCCAAACATGACTGGAAAGGATAGGGTGTTCGACATGGCTGAAAGTCAGCGCCTACTCGCTGACAGTGGGAGAATGAGTATGAGCAGGAGAGTAGACAGCCATCGTGAGTATGGGACGGTAGACTGATTTATGCATAGCGATAGACTGGCCAAGGCCTGCTGGCCGACGAGGATATCATAGCCACATTGTAATTGACACTTTGCCCAAGCTGAACTTCCTGTTCTGCGCGGGCAGAATTACCCTGTCTGCCGCCCCGGACTTGATACCGCAAATGTGGATGATTGACGTCAACCTCGACCTCTCCAATTGCTCTCTTCTCCGCATCTTCATCTAGATGATTACAATCGTCTTTCTACAACTGCACGACTTTCGATTGACCAACTCTCTTCCGCTCTGACTGTACAGAATTCCTTCGTACGACCCAATTCATGATCACCTCGAGGCTTATCCGGCCATTCCTGTCGACCAGCGTCGCCTTATCCTCTTTCATTCGCCCAGTAAACACCCCGCAGCTTTTTGCAAGTTCAGTTGCACAGCAGCCGTTACGAAAGATGCATATTCTCAGCATTCCCATGTGTACGTGCTCAGGCCCTAAGCCCCTCTTTTCGTCACGTTCACAAGGTTACGGAAAAATTGAGGACGAGGCAAAGGGAGAAGAGATCGCAGCAATGGTCACAAGAGTTGCCCTCCGCTCGACGTGAATACAGCAGCATGGGATATGCCATTGATATGCGTGGCAGACATCGCTGACATTCACTGTTTCTAGGGGTTGGCTCGTCCAACAACTACGCATACCTCGTCAGCGACGACGAGACGAAGGACGCGGTCATAATCGACCCAGCCAATCCTCCCGAGTACGTCTGGCGTCTTTCCTCGCTTTCTCCCACATGAACTAATATGCCAACTCGACCAGAGTCACACCCATCCTCTCCGAAAAGTCCAAAGACCTCAATTTAACCGCCATCGTTAACACCCACCACCACTGGGATCACGCCGGTGGGAACAAGAAGATCCTCTCGTCCCTCCCCTCGCAACTTCCCGTTATAGGCGGCAAAGACTGCGAAGCTGTGACGAGAACGCCCTCCCACAACTCGACCTTCAACATAGGCAAGAACATCCATGTCAAAGCCCTGCACACCCCCTGCCACACACAAGACAGCATCTGCTGGTTCATGGAAGACACCGCGACCAACGAACGCGTGGTTTTCACGGGAGACACATTATTCATCGGCGGGTGCGGGAAGTTCTTCGAAGGTAACGGCACGGAGATGCACAAGGCGCTTAATGAGGTGTTGGCTTCCCTGCCGGACGACACCAAAGTCTACCCGGGCCACGAGTACACCAAGTCAAACGTCAAGTTCCTGAAAAAGGTGCAGCCGGAGAACGAAGCTATCCGGAAACTCGAGAAGTTCGCCGATGAGAATCAGCAGACCCAAGGTAAATTCACCATCGGGCAAGAGAAGGAACATAATCTCTTCATGCGGGTACATACGGAGGAGATGAAGAAAGCCACGGGCGAGACGGAACCGCATGCCGTCATGGCCAAATTGAGAGAGATGAAGAACAATAGTTAAGTGGGCGGTGTGACAGCCGATGAAGGCCAGCGCAAAGCGGGCGACTCTCATGTGAAACGTGCTTTTGCAACGTCTTGTACAGCACAACGCTCCAGCCGACTGGCGGTTACATGTTGGACGCCTCGTAACTCTGAAAATGACATGCCGACCTGGTATAGAACGCAGTCGACAAAGACCTGCATGTACAAAGAAAAGCCAAGACATTCACTGCATCTCTAACCCGAAGCATGGCCACACTGACGACTATACAGTTGCGAACCCAGATCACGGCCTTGCAATTCTTATTGACTATCCAGTGTGCTTCATTTCGCTTCTGCTTCTACCACTACACAGATTACTCTACCAAGAACCAACCAGTGTGGGAAGGGGACGACATGTTCCTCTACAGTCTATCCTGTGACAATTCACTCTTCCGATGCTGCACTTTGCCCTGCTTCCACTTCATCACGCCGCAGCACGCTTTGACTGAGATTCGAGCCAGTAAGCACAGCCTTTCTGGTGACCAGTCACATAGGCCAGCTGAAGCCCTATTCCGAAGTCATTCGTAACACAGCTACGTGCACTGGCTTTTCGGATATGCAGGTTTAATGGATACTGTGAAATGTCAGTGTGGTCAACGCCAGGCGATCGCCTCAAAGACGACAAACCTAGCTCGCGAAGGGTTCAAATCCAGGCAGCAGCCCTCAAGGACAGCTGAGTCCGTGGGCCGACACTGTGAGACGAAGCACCTAGCACACTTGATTTTCCAACGAACCCGTTTT
Source organism: Exophiala sideris (assembly GCA_000835395.1). NCBI lineage: Eukaryota > Fungi > Ascomycota > Eurotiomycetes > Chaetothyriales > Herpotrichiellaceae > Exophiala > Exophiala sideris. The sequence goes on along the minus strand of KN846951.1, from coordinate 9,208,919 downwards.
TGCTGAACACCGCGCGTATATATACGCACGTGGTCTTTATATCAAGTCTGCGTGTCTCGAGGTCCGAGAACATGATTCCCTGTGCTCCGTGCCCAATTGGTCTTCGTCGGCCTATACCTATCTTGATCGATGGATATTCCGTGGAGATCAACTTGCACTCATTTGTGATTGTAAATATGGTTTCCCGTATCGGCACGGCGCGTTGTCCCTGGCTATGTGAGTAGTAGCGCGGACTTTCGGGCTCTCTTTAGGAAATAGTTGTATAAGTCGTAGTCTAATGCCATCGCTCGAGCAGGAGGGGGAACGTTTCCGGGTGGGAGGCAGCCCTCTGCCAAGATTCTCCATGGGTCTGGACGCTGGAAATACTCCCGAACAGTCTGGTGGAAGAACTCTGCTCGGGATTTCGTCCAATCCAGTGGGGATGAGTAGATTTCGATCAAGCCACCAAAGCGATACTTGAGTCGTAGCTCCATTTGACAGCATCGCTGGTTCAACGCCTCAAAGGTATAGTCCTCGTCCTGAAAGCTGCGCAATCCTTGGTCACTGTTTTCTAAAAAGGATAAGATGACGGGTTTGTCAAGGTGCCCACCCAGCAATATCTGAAAGATCCGTGCTGCCTGGGGCCGATATTTCTTGGCGATCATGCGCACCATACGTTCGTAGAAGCTCTCCAATTCGGGAGGAAGGGCGTTGACGCGCTCCTCCAGCTCATGAATCCAATCTGACTGCTCAAGCCCATCTAGGAGAGAGGCGACAGCCAGTCGGACCCAGAGAAACACTCCCTGAGCCTGTTGCACCACGCGAGCGACCAGTACATTGAAGCGTCCGAGGTTGTGCTGACCCATCAAGCCCACCCTACGTTCAGAGGGTCTCAACTGGCTATGGACGTAGTGATAAATGTCGTTATAGGTCAAGTCTTGCATCCTCAGGCTGGGTCGGACAGAGTATGCCTCCTCGAAGGCTGCATGAGGCCGGCTTGAGACACAAAGCTTGTGCCAATCTGACTTTGCTGGAAACTTGGTCAAAATCTGCCCCATCAGCGTAATTATATCTCGATCATGACCTTGATACTCATCAAGACCATCGATAAACAGACAGAGGCGGATGCGGCCCACCGTCTTTTCCAGCACAGAAGCAAAGGCCGTGAGTAATTCTGACTTCGCGAATCCAGGCTCCGGCGTGAGCTGCTGGGATCTTGTGGCATCCTCTGACAATAAAGCCTGACACAATCGTCGCATACGGTCCCAAAGGAAACCAAACGCTTCCTTCGTCAAATGCGGATGGTGTGTTAGAAGCTGATAGAGAACAGATCGCATGAGCCCCTCTTCTGACTTTTCAAGGTTGTCACCACGGTCATGAAAGTAAAAGTGTCCAATGAAAAATGGCGTATCTCTGGCCCAATATCTGAGATGTTCCTCAGTCTCCTTATCTTGCCGTATGAGCTTCATCAGTGTGGACTTGCCGGATCCGGCTTTTCCGCTGACCCAGAAAATCCCAGAACCCTCACGAAGCCAGGAGACGAATTTCTCTCTGGTCTTTTGATGCGACCCATGAAGTTCTTGCGGCTGTTCCCCATGTAACCCGTTGTTCGAGCCGCGGTCATCATGCAAAATCCATCGAAATGTGTCGCCGTATGTGTCCGAAATCCCCTCATAGCGGTCGTCCATCCTGCTGAAGCTCAACTGTGACCAGATTACTTCGGTAGTGGTCAGCATATCAACGGCCTGCAAGTCTGGCGTGACGACTTACCATTACGAACTCGGTCATCGATCCAAGCCTCTGTGTATAGTCATTAGCCGCTCTACGCAAGAGATCCCAGGTGACCATCAAAAATGACATCCCTTCCTCCCGATGATTGTTTTCAACCTGGGGAAACTCACCTGTCTCTTTTGCAATCTCATTCGATGGTAGGATTAAGAGCAGCTCCTTGAGGTATGCTGCCGCCACAGCTGCTGCATATGGCTGCCATTGTTTGTTCTTATGCGAGTCCGCATAGTCACATATGCCGCGGATCACAAGACCGGGGAATGCGTCCATCAGGCCTGCAGCCTCCATATCGACACAGATGAGGCCAAACCTTTGCTTCAGACTATCACGGGTCACACCATCTTTGATGACTGCATTCGAGGATCCAACACGGCCATAGTGTATGACAGGATCCGACGAAGCACGGACGCTTCGCACAACCAATTCGGACGGTGAACATCGCTCGCAGGTCGAGGTACCCGCATGAGGGTAAGATGCCTTGAACAAGCAGTCATTGGCAGAGCCTGGAGATGTGTACTTGGCGACCATGAGAGGGTACTTGTGCAGCATCTGATCCAGAAGGTGCGGCACTTTGCTCCCCTCGCGATGATGTAAAGCCTTTAGGCGTTCAATCTGGGCACAAAGGTTGTCCGGAGGGCGCTGTACTAGCCCTGTTGACTGAAAATCACTGTTGTGCAGTCTCTTCCCCAAATCGCACTGTATCACGGCGCCAGCCGTGCCTGCTGATAGGCCGACTACAATGTCGCCGAGTCGCACATCGTCGACACCCCCAATGCCCGGCACGCCACCTCCTATGCCAACCAAAAATGCATAGCGGATGAAGGGAAAGTCGTTGTGCAGCATTGTTGTCACGGTTGCAGCCACATTGTTGCCAGTCCGCGGCATAGCTGCTATAACGACGTTATACCCGCCAATGCGACCCAATGTGTAGGCATTCTCGACAGATGATGCTCGGGGTGCATAGGATTTTCGACGGAGATCAACGTTTGGATGGACTTCGTCGAGCATGGCTTCCACAGGGGCAAGCTCGACACCTAGAGGACAGATGCATGCGACAGTATAGTCAAGGCAAGTGAGTGAGGCAGGACCGGCCGAACGCGTGGGACCGCTCATGGCGGTAGTACTGGTCGAACATACACCATGCGCATGGTGTGTGAGCGACTAGGAGACGCTCATGAGGCAAACTCAAACAAAGATAGGAGCCATCCTCCATATCAGACGGTGATATATTCAGATGTACAAATAACGGTCACAAAATGAGAATCATTGAAAGCATCAGGCTGGGGATGGTAGTATCGCAGTTGCAGCTCGCTTCCCTACCTTCGAGGAAATAGGTCAATGGCAAGTGACCAGGCCTGAAGAAAGTCATAGCCTTACTGGACACGACTTCAGCCACAAATTGAGCCGTTACAAAGATGATTGGGCGACACTGCAAAGTAGTTGGTGGTTACGGACGGCAAAAGCAGGGGAACTGTACTTATACCTTTACCTCGCTTGCCTTCTGGCAACTGCTAAATGATTCAGATGCTTTGTTATGCTTGTCTTACTTAGAAGTGCCTCTGACCTGACCACCTACTGCGACAAGTCAGCGACATCGAATAGCCGATCAGCCTGGACTAGCGCTGAACAATCAGCATCGCGTCTTATCTGTATCGACCTTGACGACGCCACTCACTTTTCCGGACGTATGCTCACCAGGACCTATCCTCTGGTCTCGAGGATGGCTACTCCGTATAAAACTGGCGGCTGTCCTCGACATTACGGCCATCGCCAGCAAGTATCTGCGTCCATGCCATGCCAATAACTGCTCTGACAAGAGCTACTGAAGCTGAGCCTCTAGATGTTGGTGTTGCTGCACAACCAAGCAGCAGGCGCTATAACCCAACAACAGGCTGACACGTTGACTGCCGTCGATCACGTCATCTAGTCTGTCAAAATGTTCTACGGGATCAGTCTCAGCCTCTGGCAAGTCTCAATCGATCGTTGCCTGCAAGTCTTACTCCATCGTCCTCAGCGAGCTGGTCTGCCGTGCGTGCACTGTGCAATGTGTCAAGGTACTTGTCGAAGCGGCCAGCAACTTCAATGACCTCCCTCAGGTGCCGATATTTCATCTTTGTGCCCTTCCATTCAGCATACTGCCTGGCAGTCGTGATGGCATTTCGGATTTCCCGACCATTCATCTTCGCGTTTGATAGATCCTCCAAATTGTAGCGCAAGTCCTCAATGTCGATGGTGTCGTCATCGAAAGACTCGAGCCGTTTGATGAAGTTCTCCCATATCCGCATCCTTTGGGTGTTCCCCAAGCTTGGATAGTGAAGGGCGAGCTGTATTCTTGATTTGAACGCCTCGTCGAAAGTTCCCACCCGATTACTTGTAAGTACCAGGATCCCTTCGTAGTACTCCATCACTCGCAGGAACACGGACACGAGTGCATTTCTTTGCAAATCCGCAAGACTCCTTTGTTCCAGAAACACATCTGCTTCGTCCAACAGCAGTACACACCTCCATATCCTCCCCAGATGAAAGACAGATTCGAGATACTTCTCAGCATCCTCAGCTTTGGTGCCCACATCTCCACAGGTGACACGATATAGCGGCTTTTGGGCAATTTCAGCAATGCTTTCGGCTGTCAACGTCTTCCCGGTCCCTGGCCCACCATGCAGCAAGAGGATCAGGCCATTCCCCTTGCCTACGATGAGGTCTGTCGCTTTCTCAGCCGCAAGCTGCTTGCTCACAAGAGCTCTGATAAGATCCTTGGCTATCCTATCTATGACAAGACTCTGGAAGGCCTCGACATTCCACACGACCTCCGAGATTCGATCGACTTCCAGGTCGTGCCACCTTTTCAGCCTGAGATTATAGCCTTTTATCTCGGCCGGGAATAAGAAGTAAAATGTTTCATCGGGCGGCTCGTCTTTGCCAACCGCTTCAGCGCGGAGTTCGTCCAAGAGGTGTGATCTGGACACACTGCTGTCAGAGTGCAAGCTGCCGTAAGTTGCAACATCGATCATGTAGCGTTCCGCGACCTGTATGGTGCAGAAAAGACTTGAGTACAATTCATTCACGGCCCCGCGATTTGCAGACTTACCATATTATGAGCACTTTGCTTGTCCCCTTGCAGGTACGAAACGAGCCGTGGATTGCGACACTTCCAGAAGGTCCGTCCTCGCTTACCGAGGGTCTCAACCAGTTGAGCGTCCGCATACTTCATGGGGAATACGTGAAGATCAGTGATGTTCATCTCCCGGGCCCCTAGGTCTTCCTTCTCTTGTATATGCAACGCTCTTGACGTTGGGGCAATGTCTCTTTTATCAGCTTCAAGGACCTCGATATCAAATTGATGAGTTTCATACTGGCGCTGAAATCCACCATCGTTTAAAACCCAATGCCAGCCTTTCGCTGACCAGCTTTGAAACTTATTCTTCCTGTGTCTAATCGGACGCATAGCCTCTTGAGCACCATGTAGGGTTGACTGGCCTTCGTTGTGATGTGCAATCTTCTCGAGACGTGAAACATCTTCAATGGAGCACATAGACGGCCAATCCGTCGCAAGGAACGCTTCGTAACGCCCATCTTTACGATGTATCAAGATGTCACCCGGTTGAAAGATAAACGGAACATGATCCGACGTTATCTTCCCCCTCGCGAAAAGCGCATCGGCAGTTGCATATCTGTCGCCGTACCGAGAGTTTATATAACCGAGGAGAAGTGATGTCTCTTGGCAGGCCCTGAAAGACAGATTCGCTTGAATAGCATCAAGGTCTTTGCGGCTGTGATACATGAACAAGTACGGAGCTTGTAGTTCGGACGACGACTTAAACTGCTGCAGTATACCTGAATATTCCTCTCGAGTCTCTAGGAACTCTTCAATCGCTTCGACAAGTACTTGGCTTATGAGCTGAATGGTCTCGCTCGTAGCCTGTGGAGGCGAGAGATAAAGATCTCTACCACCACTGCTAGCAAAAGCTGGAGCTGGATCAAAGCTGCGATAAACGATGAATGAAATGTCCTTGTTCTTTTCCAGGTATAGGTCAAAGTTAGCAATAGGCAGCTTGCATTGCATGCGAAGCTCGTCACCGTGCCCCGACACCCATTCTGGTTCGTCGAAATAGAGAGCCCAAAGGCTCGTTTCGTCCCGGGTGCGACCTTTCCGGCTGGCATTGCGTCTTTCTCTGATGCGATTCAAGATCTGAAATCGAGGCGGCTTCTGTTCCTTGCTGCCAGGCCCTAATTGCTTGAGCTGTCGTTGCAAGAGCTCAATGTGCTCCTGCAATTTCACCAAGTCCAGCTGAGAAGTGTCTCTTCCTTCGAGAAAGTGCTGCAAGTCCGTTATCACAGATGGTAGCGCCTGTTTGTGAAGATGACCATGCGACTGAAGGTCGTCATTGGCAGAGGATTCTGGACTGGCGTCGGAGTTCGCTCCCGGCGTCCTGTTGTTCTTTTCCTCTGTCTCCTCAAGTTCCATCATCACTCTCTTTTTGTTCTGTTGCTCAAGCAGGAGCAGTTGCAATTGATAATCCACACGTAAGTGGCTTTGTGACACGGAGGCTGGAGGACGACTCAGAATAGTATCCACGTCAGCCTCTCCGAATCTTCTTCTTCGATCAGCAAAGGCTAGCGGGTTACGTTCAGCGGCTTCGCTCCCGGGATACTGATCATCATTGTTGAGTAGTTGAGCGTTATAGGCTTCTTTGGTAACTGAGCTAGACTGATCTGGATTAATGGCACTGTATCCGTTGGGCCTTGGAGACGGTATTTGTGGAGTAATGCGTCCAGGAGGCTCCTCATCTTCGGGATCTGACCCAAGACCGTTATCAATATATGTGTGCCCTGTTTCATTACCGCTTGTGGTGCACTCCGTCTCCTCATTCAGTCCTCCGTTGTCGTTCATTGCTCGGCTGGAAAGGAGGTATAAGTGCTACATTGAGTGGTTCTGGGGTATCAGGTCGCTCGGTATGTGAAAGCTCGAAGATGCGGCCTGAGTTGTCTGCTCGAGGGAACAGCGTCCGGCGAACCCGTCGTCTTTGCGCGCCAGGGATGTAGTATCGAGTACTTCGTCACAATGCGGTAGATTCTCTTTCGTACGCTTTCCTCATGAGCTTCGGCGGATAACGCGAAGAAACGGTTGTGCGAGAGCGAACTCACATTCAGAGATGCTTTCTCTCTCACCAAGAGATCACCGCCCATCTACGTACTGACAGGGGTCACCGATGCGATCAAGTGTCGTACTTTGCCCAAGCTGCCTCGGAACCGTACGCTTTCAGTGGTATTGTAGATCAGCCATGGCTTTACTATGCCTGCGACATGAAGTCGTAGCTGCTAAGTTGTTGTTAATCAGGCTGAACACAATACGCTAATCCCAGCTCACTTCCAATCGTGGCTTGTAAGCAAGCGCGCTGCACAGCCACATGCAAGGGTAAGCCTCCCACCTGATCCAGGCTTTTGCTCTTCTTCCACCAACAAACACTCACCTGAAGTTGATAGATCTGATTTTCGTGCCTCTTCTTCGAGGAAGGCAGACTTTACACAAGTTTCGCGGTTGCAAACCAGTCCATTGACTAGGTACGTTCGAATAGACATTTGTTGAGCCCCACTGCGATCCTCAGGTCCGATCTCCGGACGCTCGTGCTGACATGCAATGAACCACACCACGCCCCTCCCAATTCGTGCTATGGCTCACGCAAAATGCAAAGGTGCTTGTGCAAGATCATAGTGAACCAAAGCACTGACGATACGCACGCTCTCCAGCGAACGTCGACGCCGGGTGTGCATTTGCGAAAGCTGTACATACTTTCAAGAGTAAGGGAGCCAAAGATGTGCGGAAATCCACATTTCTTGACAATATCCTGGCGTTCTTAATTCACGATGCTATTGCCGCTGTTAATGCGCCAGAAGAGGCCCATAAAAGCAGGAATTCGAGCTCTTCAGCAGGAACTCGTCCTTTGGAGGCATCGAAGAGAATTTCTTGCTAAAATAATATTGTGGTCTCGCTGTCCCAGAATACGTGTCTCTTTTTGTCGGCTGTATGAAGCTTGTCTTCATGGTATGTCAGTTTCTGTCCAGCAACGGCTAGATGGACTGACTTTGTTAGCTGTGGTCGAGGACGAGAGATTAGGGACCACGGTTGTCACACGACTGTGCGAGGTGGCAGATGCTCTGCCCAGGAGTGAACTTGCGCTACAGCTGTATTCCACCCGGTTGTATCCCACTGATGCAGTGATGGAACCCATAGCTACGTTATACACCTTAATACTGGGTTCTGGACCTGTGTCCTGATACGTGCGAAAAACGCAGAGTCCGCCATGCAATTCATGCTGTCACCAGACCTGCTGCTATGCACTACGACGATATCCTGGCTCAGATTAGTAGGTCCCTTGCTCCATAGGTGATTGTGCCACCACAAGCAGCCAGGCTGAGCAAAGAGATATGCACAATAAGCTGCGCAACGTTGAAACAACTGCGACCTCCAAATTCAGCGAAATCCGGTCACGACAGGACGAGACCCAATCAATGTTGGGTTTGTTCAAAGACCACACTTCGTTTGCGCTAAGCAGGATGGAGAGCCAACAGCTCCAGGTCAGTACAGATGCGGCTGCTCTCACAGCCATCGTCCATGACCTTCAGGAGACACTTCTGGCGAACGAGGCTGCACACGCCAGCGAGCGCGTACGATTGACGAATGCGTTATGCGATATCCAGCTGTCGCAGTTACTGGTCGCAATTTCCTCAGGTCTCACTCTGGACCATATGACAACCGTTCGTCAACTCGTGAGGCTGAGAGGTAGGGGGTCTGGGCAGTCGAGCCGGGATGCTGTGAAGTTGCAGTCATATGCAGCCTTCAACAATTGGTCCACCTCTTCGAGTACAAGCATACTTTGCGTCAGAAGCATCTTCAAGGACCGCAGCTCATTGCAACACGGCGTCATCCAAGTAATCGAGTACCTGAGGCAATCTAAAGTGGGTGCCTTATGGGCCTTGAGGAATAAAGGCCAGACATTTGAGACGTTAGAGGTGCTGAAGAGCCTCGTATACCAAGCCTTAGCCGTGGTGTCAAGCACTCATCCCGATGACCCGTTGCCCTTCAACCCCAGCCAACTCGCGAACGCATGCTTCGAAGAGGACTATGTCAATCTTCTGGATGATATATTGCAGACGTTCAACCTCGTTTATATCATCGTCGAGTCGACTGTCGTGTCTTCCGATGCCGCGGCATGCTTTCAGAAGCATCTCAGTGATCTTCTCGGAAGAGCAGAGGCTCGTGCACCTAGAGGACGGTTAAAAGTTCTTATGGTGAATTATGGCCCTTCGATACCGCTCACTCAAAAAGAGAGTTATGTCCTTAGAGTTGGAAAGTCGAAGCAAAGCAAGGGCGGACAAAGGAAGGGTAAAGCTTCCTCAAGTTTCGGAGCGCGCCGTTCCGGTAGGGTGCGCGGTGTTGATGAATAGGGTCAGACTCAAGATACACGACGAAGTTGCGATGCCACAGGACAAATATAGACATCAGATGAGCAGGGTGCATTGTAGGACTCCTACGTCGAGTCTGTTGGCTTCTCGGGTTGCCTCATGATCGACAGTGTATAGTGAGTCGATGCTCGCGTGCCTCTAGACGTAAGGTGGCCGAACCTCCTTCCGCTCCGCTCCTGAAGAGCGCCGAAAGAGCTCCCGCGGCCTTGAGACTTGCCACTTTCTTCCTCTAGTCCTCTTTCTGACCGTTCGTCTGCTCCCCTCTTTGCGCCATTCTATCCACCAGAGCGCTGGCATGGTTCCTGATCTTGTTGAACTGCCACGGCCAGTCGATGACATACAAAAACGGCCGGAGGTCATGACGATTGTCATCAGGGTTCTACAGTACTGTAAGCCACTGTCTCTACAAAGGGCATGCATCAGTCCTCGAGCACTGATTACTTACATATGCACTCATATGAACGCTTGGCGTAAGGACAGTACTCTTGTGTCGATTCATTGCACTGCAGTCAGATTTGTCAGCATGGACTTGCAGCCACGGATAACAAAATGTGACAAAAGAGAATGGAAGACCGTGACATAGTTTCACGGTAACCCCCTCAAACACCAGATTCCTCATTGCGCAGCACAGGGTGACTTACTAGTACCGGAAGAACCGCTCGACCTTGGTCGCAACTTCCTTAGGCCCGAACCCAGGCCGATCTTGCCATTCAACCAGGAGTCGGAGGTAACAAGACCATGGACCGAGCTTTTCGACCTATCACCGACATTAGACCTGAATGTGGGAATAGAGGATCGAAAGGAGAGGTAGGTTACTTTGCGCAGAACCCCAAAAGTGCTCAGCTCATCATACGTAAGTCCCATCTCTGATTCGGATTCGTCGTCTTGTTCGCCAGCGGAAAGGGGTAAGAGCTCGGCCGACGGACGCGCTTCAAGAAATTCCTGTGAGATAGTCAGCTTCTGAGGTTCGAGTCGCGGACGATAGAAATATACGCACCGTAATAATTGGCATATCCCACTTCTCGCGAGCCCATGCCAGGAAGGCCTTTGCATCGGTCTTCGATATGCTCCCCTAGAAGATTTCAGTGTCAGGCGGTTGGTCCGCAAACGCAGGATCAGATCATCGGCTTACCAACGGTGCAATGTCGGCGGAGGAACAGTCGTATTTGGTCAGGTAGCTAAAGACAGATTTGTGAGCGTTGTTGATTAGATGGTGATGGTAGGAGCAGATCTCACCCTCGAAGAGCTTCATCGACGTTGCCCGACGACAGCTATGCAGATGTCCGTTAGTACTGAGTATAACCACAGAGAACAGGATTCAGAACAGCGAAAGGGCAGACTTGTATCTTGCACTTTGTCTGCGGCGATAGGGGCGATAGGGGTGGTGGAATGACTCAGATACTCACCACTAATAGACTTGAACCTGCACGCGGCATCTTGCGAGCTGTCGTGCTAAGCTGAGCCATCTGTTACAAGCACACGAGTCAGTACTGTCCGAGCATGCAACGTCACACTAAAAGGAGAAGAAACTCTCCTCTCTAGGGTGGTTGAAGGAGTCACTTGCGTAGTATGCGAGAACCATTCTGTTTCGTGCTTGGATATTTTGTTTGGCGAGGTTCTCCTGTAAGAGTTCGAATTGTTAGTCCTGAAAAGGACGGACAGAAAGAGGCTGCACTGTCACTTACTGCCCAACTTCCTCCCTCGACCTTAAATCTTGGCTTGAAGTTCAAGGCCTGTTCCACGATTCCTTCGTGTGCAGTAATGGTGTCATCAATGTTGACATCGGAATGATAGGCACCGACACTTTCGGCTAATCGTTTGGCACGGGATCGGGTGTGGCTCCCACTGTGTTGCGTTCCCATATAACATGTGTGAAGCAACCTCTTCACAATATCCTGAGGTGTTTTGACAGTGAGATCTGGCTCGCCGGTAATTCGCCTGAGATCCGCCAGGGCGTTTTCATCCCCTGAGTTGATAAACTGCAAGACCACCTTGGCCATACCAAAGACAAAGAGTGTCACAGTAGCGCTGTCAAGACCTCCGGAAAGAGCGAGGAAGTATCCGGCAGCACTTGCCCGGGTGAGGTACTGCCACAGAAATGCCGCTTCAGCCCTGAAGATTTCTTCCATTGGATCCAGGATAGTGAGCTCGATAGGTCTCGATAGTTGCAATGTGTTCGACAGAAGAACCTCGTCGGCTGGGGAGGATAAACATAGGTCACATTCGATTCGTGGGTACTCCGGCTGTGCTGCAGCTTGTACGTTCCTCGATATGCTGCTTCTATAGCTGCGGACCTCTTCGATATCAATCGTCGCAGTGATGACTTCGACGGGCGCCTGTTATGGTGTCAGTCTCTTGAGCCGGACTGTAGGACTCGTGCATACCAGAGAGAACTGGGAGGATTGTCTTGACAAGTCAGTAAAGCAATATCAAGCAGTAGATAACGTGGTAACACACTTCATGACTTTGCCATTGCATAAGATCATTGATGAGCCGTCGTACATCATTCTAGCCTCGCCATCTGCAAGCGGAATACGTCAGTTGCTGACATGAAAGAACACTAGATTGCAGGACAATAGATTAGAAGGACTCACCAACTCCGGTCGCATTAGCATAGATATAAATTCCTCCAAGCTTCCGAGTACAATTCTGGATCAAAGAGAGTCTGGTGTTGAGCTTTCTCAGCTCGGCGTGTGAGGCACTTGAATTTACAATGACCTCCACGCCGTTGAGACCCATATTGGTTGAGGGATTCAGTGGCTATGAAAAAGTCAGGCATTGCTGATGGCTGCACTGAGTAAAACGACTTACAGTGAAAAGCTCCTCACACGTCTCACAGCTGGTTCATACATTGTAAGTTTTAGGCCCAAAGAGATCCCGCGGCAGGGCGGACATGACTTACCCGACGGACGTGTCTAACGTTGAAAGGACCGCATCTCCGATAGGTACGGTTTTCTGTCCAGTAATGTCACGTATGACCTGCTCAAGGTAGTATGTCTCAACTGTTCTTGGTTTGACCCAAGCTGTGAAATGACGGGTTTCGCGGTACAGGCCATCGTTGGCAAGGCTCATTTTGGGTCGAATAAAGAATATTTTCTTGTATGTAAGCAGAACACGACAGTTGTATCGTACATTCTGATCCAAGGTATCAGCAGATGGACCAGATTGTTCGAGATATCACTGACCCGGTGTCTCACACCCATCCCCACATCGACGAGCATGTCCTTAGTTGTAGGATCCTTGAGGATCTGCGCGAGCACCTCCCAGCTGTGGATAAAGGTATCATTTTCGACTTTTGACGTCGGAGTCAGTGGTTTCTTGTTAGGCGGGCGCTTGACTTACGATGATGGTCGAGGCATCCATAACCGGGGATTTCCAACTGATAAAATCAGCTTCGCTCGTACGATATCCGCAATTTGCCCTACCTCAGGTCCTGTGCGAAGCGTAGCTCCTCGTTCTTTCGCAAGTCGTATGCTTTCCAAAATTCTCCGAAGATTCCCTTGAAAGTCCAGCGGCACGCTGGGCAGGGTCGCGCTCGCGACAGTGATGAAGGTCATGTTGGGCTGACGTTCTCGTCTTTGGGGAAATGTTCTAGCAATATGATACGAGCTTCCCAGCCTTGTGCAGATCGTGCTAGAGCTTTGGGAGTGTGGTGGTCCAGGCGGTAGACTACCTGCTATTCCACGCGTACATATAGTACAAAATAACCTAAGGGAGTCACGGTGATATCTCGAACTCGGTGAGTGACAGTGACATTTCAAGCTTAGTTCAGTGACTCGCGGTGATCTTTGAGTCTGGTTCAGCAAGTCGCGATCATAGCTTGAGCTTGGATAAGTCAGTTGCGGTGGTATCTCGAGCTTGGTTCGGCGAGTCGCAATTATGTCTCGACTTTGGTTAAGTGAGTCGTAATGATATCTCGACTTGGCAAAGAAGTCACAACAGGCCTGGGCACGAACTCCGCCGTAAAGATTTTTGTACGGTGAAGCCTTGACAATATGCCGCAGCTTTCCTCCTTTCACGAGGTGGCACACTTAACATACTCGATATGCTTTCAGAGAATACCGACTTCACTGACCGCAGTTCCTACAGAGACAGCTAGTGGTGCGAATCAATGAGTGAGGTGATTGCGTGGCAGGCACAGATCTTTCGACAAAATTTGGTCCGCACCACAAGACAAGTCTAATCCTACGCTCTCAACAATTTATATGACGAGGCTGAATCTACCGGAAACACGGCCCAACAGCCTGGAGAGGAAGTATAGCAAGCAGCAACCACCATTAAAAAGTGTTGCAAGTAGTCTGAATACGATGTCTTTGTCGTGCGTACATGAAGCTGACGATGAGAAGATGTTGGATCTGGAGCAGGAGCAAAAGATCGTCCAATTTGACTTACTTGGCAGCGGCAGAGCCTCAATGCACACTTCTCTAGGTGAACTTGGTTTAGCTTGGCTTCCAGATCGAGACAGGTCTGCAGCTGTGCGTAACGATCGTCCGTTACTGGTAGGCCTGAGAGTGTTGTCACATCTCTTGTACGAGGCAAGCCCTCAAGTATCTCCCGTAGCTGAGAGTGAAACGACCAGACTATACCTCGTACAAGTCACTTCAAAAAGGGAGGTAGATTTAGGCAAAGCGCAGTGGTCTATCTTCTGGTGATGCAGTCCCGAAGGACTTTATGCGGCTCGTTTCCACCCTGCATCTCTCATGTTTAGTTCACGCAAGACGATATTGTTGACATTCGCCACTCGTAGTTACTCGTGCAATCATGTATCACGCCCCAGCCGTGTGGGTGTTGATCCCAGACGGGGCCAAGTAAGCGAAGAGGGTGATCGCCGGAGGTTCGACGCCAATATTTAGGGCACAACTGCAATACCGATAACAAAGATCGTATCGCATAGGTTGGTCTTGTCCTCTGACAAAGTCGACATGTTGTCGAACCAGGATATTTTCGAAAGCAATACGACCACAGGCGATGGTGCATAAGCGCATGACTGTGAAGTGAAAAGGCATAGCAGGCAAGGATACGTGAGAAGGAATGATATTATGCGCCTCGGCCACCCTTGCCGTCCCGGACAGTACAGTACGTAAGGGTTCACGTCACCATACTTTGTGATGTAGATCGGAAATGCGGTTCCATCCTTCGTGCCTCAAGGCTTATTAATGAACCGAGGATCATTATCGCGAGGAGTAAGCGAAATTTGAACTGTGCCTGGTTCGTGATGCACGGTAACAACTCCAGCGAATTTGTCTTTCATACGACACGTGTTCGTGTGCGGGAATGTACTGGACAAGGGACACGCAGTCTGCATCACTTGTTGCAAGCCTCGAAAGGTTCTTTGATAGTTGAGCAAATATCCGTAAGCGAAGAGATGATGGGCTAACAATGATGGAGAGGATGAGGTGGAGATCCAGAAGGAAGACGTCGAGACCAGAGCACATGACCAATTAGGGGTGTAAGCTTGGAAAGCAGCACTCAAAAAAGGCCAGACGTGGATTGGGGTATTTTCACAGCGCACGCCAACGACAGAAAAGGTTTGGCCACTTCGACAAGTCTTGGGAGCAGCAAGCAGGTGGTGTGGCAGGCAGAAGCAAGGTGATTCACCTGACGATGATGCCGAGACCTGATCGGTCCCGCACTAGGAATGGACCTCAAAGCGCCAAAGACCTTCGCCCAAGAGACGTGTCATGGTCATCATGCAAGATAACTTACTTGGAGACATGGACGAGGTAGCAAAGTCTTCAGGCCGTGCCTTTTCCGCGACTGCTGTGGCGCTGTCCTAACACCGGTCTTGTGACAACTGGCGTGCCCAATCGTCTTGTCACAACTTCACAAGATGATTTTCAAATTTGACGGGCTGGAAGCAACCCTTGTGTGGGCCGGAGGAATGTGGACCGAGTAAAGTTGATGGTTATGTAGAGAAGCGGTCAGCGTCTGGGCAGTGGACACCCAGGCATGGTTCCACAAGTTCAAGCTTTGACTTGAGGGCGAAACCGATCTGCGTGATGCCGTGCGTGTACCCTTGCCCTGGATCGGTGGAGCCGGGCACGTACCGTTGCAAAGCTGGGGTCGCCCAAAATTCGTGACGCTGGTGATGGGTAAAACTAGACCACGCTGCATTTTTCATGCCAATGTTCCATGACGTCTCACTGGTAAGCTGTCAGCTTTGCAGCATCATTTGCACTCTTATCCAGGACCACAAGCATCATCTTCTGACTATTCTGAACACTGTAATACTTCTCTCGGAGGCATGCACTTATGCGTAGTCGATACGATGTCGTAAAAAGCCCTCTTTGCCCTGAAAGGAACGTGGATAGTGGGTCTGGAATCAATCGGAAGGTCTATTGGTGTGGATCTGATCAGCAATTCGGAACGCTCGCGTACCCAGGGCCGCGACGTGATTGTGGCGTTAAAAACCTAGTCGAGGTTCGTATGAGTATCCGTGTCGCCTCGCTAGTAGGGATCGAGTTTTGTCATGACACGTCCGTCTGTCATTTTTAAATCTTGACATTCTGTCTGTCATTTTTGATTCTGTCCTGTCCGATTAGAGAATTTTGGACAGAAGGCTTAGTAAGGCGGCGCAGCCGCCTAATTTTTAGAGATATTATGTAATACTCAAGAATTTTGGGCGATTTTGGGCACTTAATTCCTGGCTTAGGCCTGAAATTTAGGTGGGAAGTATCGGGTACTTCCTAATTAGGAAATTGACGCGCTTGTCTGTCATTTTACACCTTGGACAGTCATTTTACCTCTGGACACTGTCATTTTAGCCCATGTCCGGACGGACACGATCCCTACTCGCTAGGTTGTTGGCCACAGGTGTGAAGGTGACGGCAGTCTCAGGTTCGGCGGGACTAACTTGTTTGGTTGGGCCTCAAATAAAACCACGGTGGACTTTCTGCTACAAGTCTAGGTTAGCGTTCGAGTGTCACCACTAGGTCCAATGTTCCGGCCCGACATGAAATGAAAATGGATCGATGATGCCAGGATCCTACAGGATGCCAAAGTGTGCTGAACGCAACAAGATTCAGACCCACTCTATGCGTGAAGGGGCTCAGCATCATTTCTATGCACGATAATATTTTGTACCGTCGCAGCACAAGGGTGCCCGATGTTGCAGCTGTTGCTACGAGGTAAGTTGTTGCACCGAGTGCAAGTACCCTGATGGACCATGACATGGTCCTTTGGCATTCCCGATCGGCATTTGACACTGGCTCGTATTAGGTCAGGCTCACTAGGCAACTCCGACTCTACTCTTAGCCGTTGTCTGAATATGAATGACCCAAATGGCCCGACACCCGGGATACTCCTGACAGGCCTGAAAGTCAATCGATACTGTTTATCGCCATTCAGGTCGCCCCCGGAGTTCCTCATCTGGTAATCCTGCCGGACGTTTCAACATTTGTTGTCGTAGCGCCCTTCGGCTCTCCACTCCCTTTGCGGCAGAATGTACCTGATGACCATGGGGAACTGTCATGATGCCGTTTCTGTTCGCCTGAGGCTCGAGCCAATGTAAATACCACGGTTTGATGTTGCGCTCAGGGTGACATGATATGCCGTTGCGGAAGTGTGCTAGTGGACATCCTGTTGACAAAACAACGATGCGGGAGAGACGAGAGACAAAAGGCTAGCAGCAGCGGTCAAAAGGCTCGCTTCGTAAGCAGGAGACCTGCACCAAAGCGATTTCAGTCAAGGTGATCACCAGGCAATCATGATCGGGATCGCAGTTGACCAGTTTCGAAACATGGTTGTGCAACTTGGCACCTGTAGCGTGTAAATGTCTCGTAGGCGGTCTGAGGGTTAAATTTGCAGGTACCTACCGAGTACCCGTGCTAGTTATGCACCTCGAGGTACACTGTCAAGAGCAGTACCTTATTGGGTGCTTTGACATACTATGGTAGTCAAGAACCGGGACCCAGGGGGTCAAGTGGGCGAGAGTCAAAGGGGTTCAAACTTCAGGTCAAGCGTGAGCGTGATGGAGAGACGGGAAGTGGTGGAGAGGTACGAATAGGTTATTCTGTAAGTTCATGGAACGGCCACATCTCGGGCTGATGCCCGGCCAAGAGGTCTCGTTGCATTCGCCCTTTCCGTGCGTTATATTACGGTCGTTCCCTATATTTGTTTGCCCATTAGGCGTACCTCGTAGTTGCATACTCGTAATCGAGTAGGTCAAATGTTCCTTCATTCTGGTGAGGCTGGGATCTGACATGAAGTGACTGCGAGCAATCTGGAGAAGCGACACGTTAAGAACAATGGTGAGCCAGTGATAGTGTATTCTGAGTCTCCGTATACCGCACAGGATACCTTGGTTAGTGGTCACCGTCGTTAGGCCTTTTCCAGGTGGGTGCAGCAGTCGAGAGTCGAGATTCGAGAGTCAGTTTTGCACTCGCTTAACTTGGAAGTTGAGTTTACGCATAATGCCAGAGGCAGGGAAACCAAAAAGCAGCGGCCCAGCGGCACATCGCAAGCGACTGCCCAAAAGCCCGCATAAAGTCAAATCCTAGGTAGAGAAATGAAGCCCTGGCACGCCTGGGTATGCAGAGTATGCTCTAGGTACCGTAGGCATGATCCATTGGCCTGGAAAAGCACCGAAGAAAAGAGGAGCATGATCCATTCAGCGAAACCTAACCGCCCGTTGGAAACCCTCGTAGGCAGGCCATGGCAGGGGTTACGGGTAAGTACTATGATACTAACCACGATACTTCCATACGAGGTAGGTAGTTACACAGGGTTTTCCTGCACGACTCGTCAACCCCCCTTCCTTGCCTTTTGTGGCTTTTATCTCGATTTGCTTGCTTTCTTTTTCCTCTTTTGCATCAGACAGCAGTCACTGCACTGCCACACACACCACACCACACCACCCACACATGAACACGCCTCTTCTTGCCAAGGTTGCCACCATGTGCCATCGCTGCCCTGTCACCATCAATCTCCGTTGGAAGCATGATCCATGAACCATCTTCTGTACTCGTACACCCCTGTCCTGCCATGACATTCTCATGATTCCCACTCTTCTGCTCGGGTGGGTTTCTCTTTCATTCAGCACTCCACCCTATCTACTATTCGTACCTGTGTCTGTGTCCCCAGTCTTGGACGCACGCACAGGGATCGACCGCGCTGCTCTCTCTGTGGCGTTGACAAGCCTGGTCATCTGCGTGAACATCTGCCACAACATGGATGGACATGATTATCGGTGCGTGCCACTCCACATGGCAGCCATCATCACCCTTTGGGAGAAACAGACCTTTGGTACTTGATTTGACCTTCATCCTTCCCTTTTTGATACGATCGTCCTCGTACCCCTACCAGGCTACCGCATCCCTTCCTTTTCGCTTCGTTGCGGTGGATTTGTCCATCGATGCGATTTGCCCCCTCGCCATTTCGAGTACAGCTGGGCCGGCTTCACTCACATAATCTCACTACTGGCCTGATCCACCCGATGGCGGTTAACTTCCCAGCAAGGTATGGTGACCGTCACTCTTACCACGGTAGGTCTACAGTTGTGGTGTGCTTTCTCATTAGCTGCATCTTCAGCGATGGAGGGTTTCTTGGACAACCCCATCAGCATCATCAACACTCCCGTTATACGAAGCCTCGGGAACGACGAGACGCGCTGAGACCTTTCGTACTTCCACGATTACCATTTTTACCTGCACCACTTCATCCTTCGCTTACCTTCACGCCTTGTGCAACAGCTTGCGTGGCGACTCATCCTTAGCCATTCAGCAATCCGATCCTGTTCTTTGGCCGACCGACCCGTTGACAAAGCCATACGGGATATACCTCGTCGACGCTAGACACCGCGTCATCCCGTTTTCTTTTCTTGTCTGCCTCCACGTCCACCCTTTATAAGTTCTCCGCCCGCCGATGTCAGACTATCCTTGATTGAGCCACTTTTAATCGGACACTCGAGTCACCATGCGCCCCGGCTTGCACGCCTGTTGGGTCCTCCTTGGGCCGTTCCCCGGCCTAAAACACTAGCCTTCTGACAACTTTGACTTGCTTTCTTGACTGGGTTTTGACATCCATGCACTATTTCTGATAGCCTTAGTTCCAGGCTGCACTCAATGATCAGACCAGACCATCCTTGCCGACCCGCTGTACGAAGGTGCTACCCATCCGTTATCGCTTGAGTCCTCAGTCCACGGATCTCCTGCCCGCCCGATCGGTCTTGGTCCTTGGCTTCTTTAAGCCTTGCCGCTGACATTCCTTGCTCAAACTTCGAGCCCCTTCACCACTATCGACCACTCCGCCCATGGTATCCACGGAATTTACGCGCCTTTTAGGTGCTTATGGCTGGCATCTGCCATATGATTTATTTCGCCCTCGCATCGTCGTTGCCCCATGTTTCCACATTCTACACTACTTTTCCGTACACATGCCGCCGCCCGGTTCTGACGCATCTCGCCTGCTCGCTTGCACATCATCCCAAACTTACGCAGCGACCAAAACATTTCAGACGTGCGTATCATCATCCTTCCACCCTAACTAGTAAGTTGCCCATGTCGGTCATGCTGTTTGACTTTGCATTTGACCCCGGTTTTGGGTGGTTGTCCACAGCGCACCTAGTTCACGGTTAGTCCTTCTCACAACTATGTGCTCAACACTAAAAGTCTGATCACACTGTGTCTCGCCGCAATTTGAAGTGCCATTGTAATCTCATGTTGTCTCCCTTTTCTTGTTTGGCATCCACTACCCTTAGTTGACGGTTTGCCCCGGGCTTCATGCTGGAGATATGAATTCCGGACCTCGCCCAACACCTTTTCTTCCTTGACCTCATCTATATCCTCAACAAGCAATGGAACACTCACAAGCATGGAATTACCCTTTTGGGGAGCCGATCTACAATCCGTCATCATCTATGAGTATATCGTCATATTTTGCTCGACCCAACAAAGTCATCAAGTCCAGCAGTCGCAACACCAGTCCACGGAATCTGGGAAGGAGGAAGACCACCACATCTGCCACCATCTCCTCACGAACTCGATCCGTAGTTGACCAGCTGCGCTCACACAACCAGCAACAACCAGTTCAGGACAGTCACCGCTCAAGACCTGTTAGCTGGCACCCCAATTCACTCGATCACCTTCAATTTTCTCAAGACCTCCTGGCAGGCACTTCGGATCTATCTAGTTGGAACTTCTCCACAGCTCAGGTCAATGGTCTCGTCACACCTATATCATATCCCGTGAACGAGCCACAAATCCAAGAACTTATCACGCCGCTTGATGAATATCCTTGGGCTAACATGGGCTTCACTTCTGATGAACAACTCGACAATAAGCAATATTGGCTACCTCAAGAACAGCTGAAAGTCAACCCCTACTCTCTGCCGGCGCACTACCAGTTCAATGCCATTCCATCATCGCATACATATCAACACGGGTTCGTCCCAAACATAACAACAGCACCATCATCACCAGATCATCTTCCTATTCAGACTATCGGGCTAGACACGCTATCGCTGGACGCTGGCACTTCTGTCTCGAGGAAGGATGAAGTAGAGTTGGTCGGCATGGGCCTCTACGACTCTCCAGCCGAAGTTCAGTCATCCTCCCTGCTTCTCGGTGGTATCTCGGAACCTCAGCGAAAGACGCTAAAGCTTGAAGAGTCATTTGTGCCCGCGGAAGTGAACGATGAAAGTGAAGATGAAGAGGACGCGGTATATGAGCAGGATATCGAAGAAGATCTTCTGGAAGAGAGTCCTACGATCAACGGGACCGACTCTCAGTCACAATCCATTTCCAACCACCTGACATTCGGCTCTCAATCAGAGGTAAATCCTCTTGCATACCAATACCTGGCGACCTTGGGCCAACTCAACAGCGCATATTATCCAGCAGGACACCATGGCTATGGCTGGATCTGAATTACGAATTTTGATGACCATGTTCGAGAAGTGTTGTCGTTTCAGCGATCGTGATAGCGATTTTGTTCAGCAATAGATACCCAGTATTCAAGTCAGCAGTGGCCATGACGTGATAGCAATATAGCTATATTAGCTTTTCAGATCAATGATGTATGAATCTTCAAGACTATCACGATTGAGATTTTTGGGCCGTTCGAGATCTCGCAATAAACACGAAGAGCAAAGAATGTCCTTGATTGACAGCCAATGAAATACCATGATCACGGCGGCTAAGCTAACCTCGATCTGGCAAGGCTTTCAAGATTTGTTCTGTCCAATAAGCACTCCTCCCATGTTTTTATTCTAGTTTTCGTAATGAAACCCAGTATCCAACCACAGTCAAAACGAAAGCTGCAACATCGATTGTAGAGTCCGCCTGGAACTAGCAACATCATCGGAAGAGTGCCTGACCGCCGGAGGGAGCTCCTGTCTGTGGTCCAGCATCAAGCTCCGCTATTGTCAGAG
Source organism: Exophiala sideris (assembly GCA_000835395.1). Taxonomy (NCBI): domain Eukaryota; kingdom Fungi; phylum Ascomycota; class Eurotiomycetes; order Chaetothyriales; family Herpotrichiellaceae; genus Exophiala; species Exophiala sideris. The sequence goes on along the minus strand of KN846951.1, from coordinate 9,187,321 downwards.
CTCATGTTGGCATTCGGATAGCCTCCGGTGATGGTTCTGCAATTTCCCCCATGGAGACATGACTCCGAGCTGGCCATGGTTCGCGATTGGTTCTTCCCGGACCATGCGAAACAAGACGTGTTTTTAGCCCCTATACAAGATATGAGACAGCGAGCCATCGACAAGGTCAACCTTTGGCTCTTCAAGGCGGGTCAGCTACCTGCCGCAATTGTAGCCACCGCCGGTCTGACCGAGGCTCTCTTGCACGATGATCAGGAGAGGTCGGCAAAGGGCATCTCAGACTCGGCAATGCAAAGCATTCACGCGATGGCGTTTGCAAGGTTTGTCAACGGCTTTGTTGATCGCGATGTCGCCCGTTTGCACGCAGCCGAGATGGCTTTGGATGAATCTGAGGTCGAAGAGGAGGTGCTGCCATCAAAGGGCGAGAGTTCAATGTATGCTCATGCAGCTACGATTGGCATGCCACAAAAGTTTGTTGATCTACGACACCAGGTCGCGCACGGGAATATGCCCAATGTGTTCTACATGAGGCAGATGACTCTACAAGCCTTGGCTTGGCTGTGGGAAAGATGGTGGGTTAAGCATGTCACTGGTGATGCGAGCCGGGCTCTGAGAGAGATTGAAGAGCGGAAGCGGATATCGAGAGAGGCAGCTGAACTTGCGGCGGCGACTCCTACAAACGGTTCTGCCCGAAGAGCCATTGATGGCCTGGGCAGAGAGACGATGGACGAGGAAGCATCGAAACTCGTGTCAAGGAGCACCCAGCAGGATCGCCCTCATAGCAATGAAACCGGGCAGAAGCGAAAAGCTGGAGCATTAGAGGAAGCTGTTTTCTAAATGGGATACCCAAATTTATTGTGTCGTCCATCTGGCCAAATGAAGTGCATAGTAAATGCAGCAAACGTATGCTAGGTACTTGAGTGTTATGTGGTACAGGACTTGCGAGGAGTAGAACATCCCCGGCCATGAATTCCGTAGGCAGGTTGAGAGTGACGCCGCCAAGGCTGATGCCGGTTGCAGTCAGAATCTTTCTTTGGAGATGCAACTCGCCTCATCACACGTCGATCAGCAGCAGTCGCAATTCAACTTTTGTTCGTCACCACATCAGCCTGGGCTCTGGCACTTTCCACGCCTCTTACAAACTCCGGTTGACTTTTCCCTTCACCACGCTTTTTCTTGCTTCACATCCTCTCAGACCATATGCCAGAACACCCAGTCGTCAAGCGGATCGATCGCCTTCGAGATGAACAACCCCCAGACTAGGGCAACAGACAGCCCATTCACCAATCCATCATTCCGAACTACATCCTATCCCACAGAAACCAAGGTCGTCTCAGCATTAGCTCTCCTTACTCTTGGCTACTATGCCATCACCTTCTTCGATGCTTGGCCGTCGACTACCAAGCGGTCCAGCTACGAATTTTTCGTCTACCTGTTCCCCTCGCCTCTTCTCTACGCCATGCAGTATGCCTTGGTCCGCACCGGACGCCTTTCCCGCGACGAGGCCATATTTGGTCGAGCCGATTTTGGAAATATCTTCGCAAAACAGGAGGCCATGCAGAAAATCTTTGGACAGCCGCAAATACCGCTCGTGCTACGGAAGGTTAGGAGTCTTTCTGGTGTTGGTAACTACATTTCCATGAGCAATGAGATCGGTCCTCCGGGTCTGGGTAATTGGGACAACTCTTGCTACCAGAACAGTGTTCTTCAAGGACTGGCTTCATTGCCCGCGTTCATCGAATTCGCAAAGCAGAGTCTCGAATTGTGCGAGAGCTACAATGTGCCTGCAGAGACTCACCAAGCCTTGGTCAGTTTCCTTGAGCAGCTCGCCGACTCGAGCTGCCAGAAGACGACGCTATGGACTCCAAACGTGCTCAAGTCTATGGACAGTTGGCAGCAGCAGGATGCTCAAGAATACTTCTCAAGGATCATGGATGCTGCCGAAAAAGAGGCGAAAGCATATACCAAGCTTCTGAAACGTCCCTCCAGAGCCGGTCTGGAGTGCCTTAGTCATGCAAGAGCAGACATCGATCACAAGGATGAAGGCAATGGCACTGAGCGCGATGGAGTTCCGGATGCAGCTCGACTCGGCGAGGAAATGGATTCAAAGCCATGTCAATACGAGCACCCCAGTCCCCTCGATGGCATGACGGCTCAAGCTCTTGAATGCAAGACTTGTGGTTACACCGAAGGCCTGTCATTGACTCAGTTTAATTGTCTGACTCTAAATATGGGTCTCCGTGGCCCGACAGATGTGGAGGAGCTACTGGATGAATATACTGCTCCGGAAGAGGTTGAAGGTGTCGAATGCGATTACTGCACGAAATTGGCCCACAGTGAAGTTGATAAGGAGGATGGCGACATGGCCATCGGCCAGGAATCTCAGACACAACCGAAGAAGAAGAGACCGGGCGTGCTTCGAACAAAGGCGAAACAGATTACTATTGGACGGCTACCAAGGGATCTAGTCCTCCACATCAACCGCAGCATCTTCGACGATTTTGGCAACCAATTAAAGAACACCGCCCCAGTCAAAGTCCCGGCAAAATTGAATTTCCTGAGTCGGTGGTGTGCGCCTTTGGAAGAGGACGTGGGCGCAATCGAAGCCGTGTACGAGCTGAAATGTATTGTCACGCACTATGGTCGACATGACAATGGTCACTATGTTGCTCTGGCGCAGCGCGGAAAAGAGTGGTACTCTTTCAACGATGAATTTGTTACCAGTCTCACCGAGGACGAAGTCGTTGCGCGCGGAAACGGGTTTATGCTTTTCTACGAAGCTATGCCTTTCCAACCACAACGCATTTCTCACACGAGTAAGAACGAAATCCCAGCAGAAACCATTGCGGAGCTGCCAGACAACGATCGATCGGTAAAGCAAGCGAATAGTCCAGATCCAATGGCTTCGCCGGAAGGACATTCAGAAATCGAAGCATCCGACTCAAGTACTGGTCCTGCATCAATCACGGACGGTTCGGAGGAGGAGTTTACTTCCAGTTCCGAGTCCAGTGCGTTTGTTGAACCTCCTAAGCTCGGGGCGAACACGCAGGCTGGAGTTTCCGTCCCCCCAATGCGGACGGCCGGCAGACCGACAATATATGAACAGCAGCAACAAGCTGCAAGTCCTGTGGTTTCGGCACTGTGACGAGATTATGACAGACTATGAAGATATGATTGATGATGGAAAAGATACCCCCTGCGGTTTGGCGTTGATCAAGTAGCATTATTGTCATATCGTTCTTTGTCAATATACCATAACACTGAAACGCATGCCGTCCCCCCGTGAGAATCTCGATCCTACAGAACGATTTAGACATCCTGTGTATGACAACTCGTGTTGACTATACCAAGTCCTTGTATTTGTGTTGTCCAAATGCGACAAGGTTTAGTCATCACTGGACCCTCGATCCACCAGCCAAAAGATTAGTAAAAATGCATGTTTGGAGATGACGATCCCCGGCACATTGGTTGCGGAGGAGCGTCATTATTGAAGGAACGCATTGTCATTCATCTGCAACGGTTCCCTGAGGGCCTCCTTTGCGAGCTACAACCCTATTATGCGCGACAGATAACGGAAGGACCGTCCTCTCTTCGCAATCTCACATCTTTCCCACGGCATCGCCATGTCGGAGTCGCAGGGTGCCCCTCATTTGAGCAGGAGGATCAGCGAATGCCTGCCAGATCACGTATGTATTTCACGGCGGAAGGCTCGATGCTGGTCTAACATCTCCAGGACGGTTCTAGCAGCGAGGATGAATTCAATCGTAAGATTGAAGTAAGTACCTTGTCCCAACCGCATGAAGACACGTCTGTCATTACTGACACTACCCTCCCCAGGTCGTCTTCGACTCAGACACTGCGCGCCGACGCAAGTCTTCCTTTGTCCTGTCCGATTCACCGCTCATCGATCAGCCCCTCAAAGAGAATGCGGCCCGATTAAAATCCCAATGCCTCGTCCACAAGTTGGTGGAGAAGACCTCACTGGGTCAACAACCCAAAGTCGAATCGAAGCTCGAACAGATTGACGAAGTCGACCCTGGTATGCCATCGGAAGACGGTGCAGAGACCGCGTCGGGGAAAGAGGAAGTCCGCGCAACAGAGTCCCGCTTGCTCACCAAGAAACAGTTGAGCGACATGGCTGTGAGTGTCCGGGCACTTGCAAAGAAACTGGGCAATCTCAAGGTCAAACTAAAAATCCGGGCAATCTTCCTGCTCACCAAGATATATGACAAGACACTGATCGTCAAGACGAGAGAGGTGGCGCGATGGCTCTTGTCGAAAGACCGGTCAGTACCGTACATCGTATATGTGCAGGATACACTCAAAGACAATCCCATATTCGATGCCAAAGGACTGACTGACGAGGACCCTGCGTGTGGCGAGCGCCTCAAGTACTGGGACGTTGACCTTGCTCGGAAAAGACCTCACACTTTTGATTTTGTTATCACGCTCGGTGGAGACGGCACGGTTCTGTATGCTAGCTGGCTCTTTCAGAGGGTGGTTCCGCCTGTACTTTCTTTCGCGTTAGGTTCGCTCGGCTTCCTCACGAAATTCGACTTCACGAATTACGAAGACACCCTGTCACAAGCCATCAAGGATGGCGTTACAATAAGTCTGAGGCTACGGTTTGAAGGGACTGTGATGCGGTCGCATAAGCGGCACGACGATGCAGAACATCGGGATATCGTGGAAGAGTTGATTGGGGAGGAAGCCGACGATCGCAACACGCACAAACCGGATTCCACATTCGAAATACTCAATGATATTGTGGTGGATCGTGGTCCAAACCCGACAATGTCAACTATTGAGCTCTTTGGCGACGAGGAACACCTGACCACCGTCCAAGCTGATGGTATTTGCGTCGCCACGCCGACTGGCTCGACTGCATATAACCTTGCCGCAGGCGGATCGCTATGTCATCCTGAAAATCCCGTGATTTTGGTCACGGCTATCTGCGCCCACACTCTTTCATTCCGACCCATCATTCTTCCTGATACCATTGTGCTACGACTCGGCGTCCCGTACGACGCCAGGTCAAATTCTTGGGCTAGTTTCGACGGGCGCGAAAGGTAAGTTGCCATCCCATCCCTAGCTGGGTAACGTGGTCCAAGTATATTGACTTGATGTATAGAATCGAACTGTTCCCAGGTGATTATGTTACGATATCGGCATCACGGTATCCATTTGCGAACGTCCTGCCTCCAGGCCGTCGGAGTGAGGACTGGGTCAATAGCATTTCGAGAACACTACAATGGAATTCAAGGCAGAGGCAAAAGGCGTATCAGGAGTGGGACGGGGATCACACTGAATCAGCCGACTTGAAGAATAAAAAGAATGATTCGAAATCCGAAGATTATGATAGATCAGACCAGAGGCGTGGCGGAGAAGGGCATCCTGGCTACCACTAGCGCTCACGAGACATAAAGAACAACGTTATGACTTTCGTAGAAATCAAGAATGTATACATTCAATTTCTAGATCGGAGAATGGGCACAACTTACGCAAGGCTGAAATATCTGAGGATTTAAAGGGGTTTGCTAATTAGTGTTCGGGGAACCTTCCCTCCAACCAAGGCTTGACTTGTACGTCAACCTCAACCTCCGCAGTCTACGTCTAGTACTTGAAGTCCTTCAACGGCAGCATGATACAACATCCCTGCGCTCAATAACAACACCCTTCCCCCGTCATGGCAGTCCCGCCAGGCATGACGATGCCATCGTACCCGCCTCCACCCTCCCACACATCCTCCCCCTCCCGGCACATCTCAACGTACTCGATGTCCAGCACAACACTCGCAGGTGGCACATCCACACCGACCAGCACCACTACAGCAGCTCTCCGCTACCCCTCCACCCGCAAGACCATCTACGACCGCAACCTGAACCGCTCACGCAACGCCGAGCTCTCGCGCTCCAGTTTCGCCTATTTATTCATGGAAATGGTTTCGTATGCGCAGCGCCGCGTCAAAGGAATAGCGGACTTTGAAAAGAGACTGAACGAACAAGGGTACCCTCTCGGCCTGAAACTACTGGACCTGCTACTATACCGAGCCACACCAGCCGGCAGTTCCTCGAGCTCGTCGACAGGTTCGAGTGGCGGGACGTCCGGCGCCGCCAACCGTCCGTTACGATTACTCCCGCTCCTCACTTTACTCACCACCAAACTTTACCCGTTATTGTTCTCGCGGCCTGCGGACTCGTTGGAACAATCAACCACCAACCCGGGGGAGTACATGATCATCGATAACACCCCACTTACGAACCAGTATATTTCGGTGCCGAAGGAGATGAACCAGTTGAGCGTTGCGGCGTATATTGCGGGGATCATCGAGGGGGTGTGTGATGGCGCGGGGTTCGAGTGTAAGGCTAGTGCGCATAATACGGGGACGGATGTTTGGCCTAATCGGACTGTGTTTTTGATCAAGTTTGAGGATCATGTGCTGGAACGGGAGAAGGAGCTTGAACGGCAGGGTGTGAAGTGAAGTGAGAAGCAGACACGATAACAATGTCAAGAAAATGGACTTTCTGGCAGGAAAGATATCTGGACGCAAGTGGACTCGCGGGTTCTACATGCAGGGCTTTCAGGTCGTCGTGGAGGACACGAGACGGAGACAGCCGAGACTGCGGTCACGTACTCAAAACGCAACACCTGTCTGGCTTGTTCGCTCATGGATTTCGACTCTTCGATACAGGCACAGCATCGAGCGGAGCATCACCAGACATGTCCTTTGGCCCGGCGGATGAGATACCTGGAACTGTATGCCGATACGAAAGCGCAGTCCACAAAGAGTGTAGTTGGGCACAGGCCGGGACAGCAGGCCAATCTGTTGAATCCACAGTTCAAACACCACATGGAAGAAAGGTGACTGTGGTATGGCATGCACCTTCCTATATGGACACTACCCAGCACAGTGGCAATCTTTAGAACGAACCCGCCACGGATCAGGGATGAAAACATCGTCACAACATCATCACTTCCCTGTGCATTCTTCTCACGAGGACGAAAATGGGAGTCAACGGACGCTAAGTCGATTCTGGCTTCAGGTATTTCGGCCATTTACCTACGTCCGACCAATTCAGACACTTTTGCTCAATTTCGATCAAAAGTTATGGATATTCGTCCACTTAGGATCCCGCCACTCCACCACGCAGGGAGAAGCAAGGGAATGCAAACAGCGGGAACTCTTCTTGTTCCATGCTATCTATGGTCGTCAGTCGGCATCGATGTGGTCCCTGTCCAATAGCACGGTCACTGCTCAGACGACAAGCCGTTCGGAATGGGAAGCGAGGAGTCGATGTGGATCCAGGCAGTTATGTCAGCTCATAAAGGTAGAAGACAAAGTGACTTCCAATCGGGTATACTCTGGTATACCAAAACAAATATTCATTACAATACCACGTTTCTATCTCTCTCCATCTTTGCACCATGGCAACAGGATATCCAAGACGTTTCCCCCAAACCTCAACTCTTCGCTGGCTTTTTATCGCTAATGCTGAAAATCGTACATAGAAACAGATTCCCAGGGAGGTGTATACCCAAGGAACAAGGACCCAAAAGACAAAAAAAATAGTACAACATCCATCGAGTCAACAGCCGTCAAGAGGACTTTGTTTCCAAGACTTGATGCAAAACGCTTTAGAAACAGTTCAACGAGCTCCCCTTCTTTTTCTTCGTCTTGCCATCTTTGCCCACAGTCAACAACCTCATTCTCTCCTCAAGTTGTGCCCGTGCAGCCTCGGCCTCTCGTCTCTTCTTGACTTCTTCCTCCACAGCCTGGACGCTGAGTCTCTCGGATCTGCGCTCCTTCTTCGCCACGGTCAATTCCTCTTCCATGGCCCAGGCCTTCTTCTTCCAGTTGTCGGCGTCGGCTCGGAGTTTGTTGGACTGTGTCTCAAGATCGACCAGAGCTTCCTCGAGGGTGGCGGTCAATTGCTTCTCGGCATGTAGATGCTTTTCGATCGTGCGCAGACGTGCCTCCTGTTCTTCAATGAGAGCTGAATGCCGGGGCACATTTTGGGAGTTTGAGGAGACACCCGTGCCTGAGACCGGCGTAACGGGAAGTGTGACTTCCTTGGAGGCATGGCGAGATTGTGGCGGTGAAGGATTGAGCTGCATTCCGCTTGCCAGGCTTGGAAGAGGAGGCAGGGGAATTGCTGGTGGGGGCGATGGTAATGAAACGATTGAAGCAGATTTGCGTAGGTTCGAAGACATCGAGTTGGTCCTTGGTTGCCCATCGACAGCGGGAGACTGAGGGCGGTGTTGCGATTTCATGGTGTTGCTTCGAGAGCCACTATCCGACCCTCCCTCATTGATTGATCGTCGGTGATCCAGATCCTTCTCTAGCGACGAGATGCGGTGTTGAGCTTCAATCAAGGCTTGATCACGTTGCGCCTGGATGACAGACACCCGGTTGTTATGCTGCTCGAAGCTGTTTTGCAATTGTTGTTCGAGCTCTTCGATCATGACCATTTTCTTAGTCTTTTCAGATTCAATGGCCTGAATAGTTGCATCAGCTTTCTTGAGCAAAGCGTCCTTCTCTCGAATAGTCTCTTCATGGTTTCCAACCTCGTTTGCAAGGCTGCGAATAGTCCCTTGATAATCGCTGAGCTTGGTATTGGCTTTAGCAAGCTCTTCCTCAAGCTCGACGAGGCTTTGCCTGGAATCAAGCTGGCGTTCGAGCTCGGCATTGATGCCAGTTAACCGTACATTGGCTTGTGCAATGGCACGCTTTTCATCCGCCAGATCTTGTATATGACTTGCAAGCATATCAGCACTGGTAGGATGGCCGAGAGCTGTTTGAATATCAGAAACAAGTTGTTCCACCGTCCCTAGAGCCTGCTCAAGATCTGTCTTGTAGGTTGATACGAGGGTTGCGTGCTTCGCAGTCATGTCGGCAATTTGATCGTCATACACAGCCATGTTGCCAGCATGGACAAGTTTGATCTCCTCAAGCTCGTTGGCATGGCCGTCGTGGAGCGACTTCAAGCCATGCTTATGGAATAGCACATCGGACTCTGCTTTCTTGACCTTGTCTTCCAGCTGTGCAATTGTCTCCTTGAGACCAGATATCTCTGCTTGCTGAGAGTTTACCAGCTCTGCACGGGCCTCGACGTCTTTGCTGAGTGACGAATGTAATCGTTCAAGTTCGGAATGTTTGGCAGACTGCTCGTCATTGACACCCCGCTGCTTCTCCACTTCCTGTTTGAGGTTGTTGATTAAGTCTTGATAATTATCACGCTCGACTTGCATAGCTGTGACGGCACGATCGGATGCTGCTTCGTCTGCGCCAGAAGCTTGCTGAGCCTCAAGAGTGGCCACACTTGCCAATGCAGCCTCAAGCTCCGCTTTGCTTCGAGCATGATTTCTCTCGGACTCATGAGCTGCTTTTTGGGCAGTATCCAACCTTGACTGTAGTTTCGATATTTGTTCATTCAGGGAATCGACGTCTGGTGCAGAATTGGCGGGCTCAGGGGTCATGTGTCCATTCGTCTTTGCGTTCCTCAGCGCCTGGAACTCGTCCTGCAAGCGTTGTTCACGATGAGCATATCCTTCGTGCAACGACTTGAGTTCGGTTTCCTTCTGGATGATTTGGTCTCTGAGCTGAGAGACCATGTTGAGGTCCACAGGAGAACCAGCTTTGATACTTGTTCGTTCTCTCGTCAACCCAGAAATAATGGTTGACTTGAGATCCATCTCTTTCTTTGTTGTCTTCACTTCGGCTTCAAGACTTGAAATACGGTCGAAACGTGCTTGCAGCTCATTGGAAGCGGCAGTGAGATGGACTTCAATGCCCTCCATGCGATCTGGTGACTTTTCAAACTCCTCTGCAAGAAGCGATCTTAAAGCAGTCACGGATCGCTGACCTCGATCGGGCCCTGTACCCATCTGCGAAGTCATCCGCCTAAGCATGCCCGGCGTTCCAGGCGAGCCAGGCCTGCTTCGCTGGACTTGTGACTTGAGGCGCTCGACGGTCGATAAGGCGTCTTTGTGATCTGCCTGTAACCGAGCATATTGTTCGGTGACTTCGTGCATGTTTTTCTCATGCTCTGCAAGAAGATTCTGTAATCGTTCAATCTCGTGTGAAGCCACTTCCACGGACGGCGACTTCTTAGAAACCGGCGTAATATCGGTATCTATCGAGGTAGAGGACTCCCCAGCCAAAGATAATTCCGAGGAGAGTGATCGCGACGAGGGCAATTCCTGACCATCCAACCCCTCTTGCAGTGTGCTTTCGCCTAAAAAAGACTGGTTCTGGGTTGCAACCAGCTCTTGTGATACCATCGCGTTTTGACGCTCTTCATCAATCGACTCTTGCATCTCGGCTAGGGTCCGAAGTGCCTCTCGATACTTTGCAGAAAGGAGATCCAGCTCATTGACCGTTGATTCATGTTCGAGTCGAAGGTCAAACAATTCTTGGCTGACTGTCTCGAATTTCTCGGTGACGAACTTCGATTGAGCCGGACTTGGGAGAGCTTCATCCTTTTGATCTACCACGTCGAGAAGTTGCTCCTGTGCCACGGATTTCTCTAGCTTTTCGAGAGCCGCCTCGTCAGACTCTGGATTGACCTGAGCCACCGGCCCCTCAGACAGCTCATTTAGCTCGCCTTCCTTCTGAGTTGGTAGTTCAGTCTCTTCTGCCGTCTTCAAGTCTTGTTCCTGTTGACTGTTGGTGGTTTCCTGCGCGTACGGATGGCTCTTTCTTGATAATCTTGCCTTCGGATCTTTGTCCTGGATGTGATCCAGCTCGTAGAGCAAGTTGTCGAGCTTGCCGAGACTTCTCTGTCGTTCAACGAGATGCTCAAGTTTCTCAATCTCGCGCTGCATGATTTCCATGTCTTGATCTGCTTCAGCTAATCGTTCCTCAAGAGTACAGATGTAATCCTCGGCGTTGGTTTCACTTTCTCGGATCCGAGAAATTTCCTTGCGCAATTCTGCGATGATTGCATCATTCCTCTCACCACCCGAACCTTGGTTGTCGAGTTTGGCTTCGAGGTCGTTGAGATACTGTTCAGTGTTTGATTCTCGGTCCATCATTTTTTGCACACGAGAATTCAGCTGCTGGTTCATTGTTTCGATGTACGCGCATTTGGTTTCCTTCTCAAGCAGATTGCTCTCAGTGTTCGCGAGTGATGAGCGGGTGGTTGAAAGATTCGTCTCGAGGCTTTGAATTGTCTTCTCGTACTCCATCACGACTTGCTCGATCATTTCTTGGTTTGCCTGGGAACGTTTCAACCGATCGATCGCACTTTCTCCCGCGATCGCTCCTGCTTGGTCCTGGGTCTCAATGCTTTTAGTCAATTCCGAAATGAGTTTCGCATGTCTTTGGCTGAGAGCTGTATAGCTTTCCTGGACATCAAGCAGCTGATTATGCAGTTCATCTTCCCGCTCATGAAGTCTGTCTCCGCGTTCAGAAGTCATACCAGGCCGCCGATCCCCTGATTCCGCACTCCGAATTTGTTGTCTTAGGAAAGCAATCTCGGTGCGTAATCGTTCGATTACGGCTTGTTTGTCGGCAGCATCATCAATCTGTTGGATTTTCGGCTTGCTCTGAATATTTCGAGCTCGCTGTGCATATTGCACAGTGTTGAGGGTCTCACTGAGATGGAATTCGGCCGGTGTCACGCAGGCAATCATGTAGGTGATGGCATTGCCACCCAACGAGTCCTGTAGCATTCGAGTCAATTTGGAATCTCGGTACGACACGAATGTCCCTGGGTTCCTTGACGACAATTGCGATATGACTTTCCCCAGACTGGCCAATCCGGCATTGATGGAGATTCCTTCTCTTGCTCGGTCACCAGTTGCGCCGGTGTTTTTGAGTCGTTCACTGCCTGCCAGGTCGACGAAATGAAGTTTGCTTTCCACCGTCATGGGTGAATCGTGTCCTGAGGCGTGTTCGCCCTGAACAGTCGATCTCTTGTCTTTTCCAGAGGGAAACCCTTGTGTCCTGGTTTGGCGGAGATTGATGGTGAATACAGCGTGAGAGCGAGACGACCGGGCGTTGATGGCGGTCGCGTCGGTCTGTCGGATCGTGGAGCCATGATTCAAAACACGCATCAATTCCTCGAACGAAGAGACACGTACCGAGTTGAGGCCTTCGACAAATATCCGGCCACGAGGGTCTTCGCGGATCTGGACGTTCGCTCTCTCGGTGAATGGCCCATCCTCTGGCAGTAACAAGTCTCTCGGTTGCTCATTGTAGATTTCCACATATGTCACCGACATCTCCCAACCCTTGTCCACGAGGCTTCTAGAATTTTGCATGACCTGGTTGAGACTTGTCACCGAGTACCGCGTTGGTGACTTTAGTCCGGAATTTTGTCTGCTGTTTGCAGCGACGCCATTGAGACTGTCGAATAAGTGCTGCGCAGCGCGAGGAATGACACCTGAAAGACGATGAGTAGATGATTTAGACTGGTGAATTTGCCCAAGCTTACCTTTGAGCGCAGGGTCAAACTGCTCTGTCGGTCCTGATGTACCCATGGTGTAGCTCTTTCCCGAACCAGACTGGCCGTAGGCGAGTATCGAGACATTATAGCCCTGCAGGAATGAATCCACACTATCTTGTAGGTAATCCCATACTCCTATCTGCGTTGTGTCTTCACCGAAAACACGGTCGAAGATGAATATCTTTCGTCCTTGAGGCGATTCGACGGCAAGACTGGTATTTGTGTTCACCTGCACCATTGAACGTTGAAATCGTTGCGGAATGAGGTCGAAGCCGGGATCCGTAGGGCCCAAAGGTGGTCGCACTCGAACAGCTGCGCATATCATTAGCGTTCCCTGTCGACTTGCGACGACTCTTGCAACAATTACATACCGACTTTGACCGAAGTCTTGCCATCTTCGTCAGAGGCTCTGCTACCAATATGATTGCTACTCTGGCTCATCCGACTGTTGCTCCGAGGCGGTGGTCGACCAAGCATGCTTTGTGGTCGCTGCTTCTGGATAGGATCCGGTGAGGGCGCAGAATACATGCTCTGCGCCCGTCCCTGACGCGCAGCCTCTGGCGAGGCAGGAGGAGAAGAGATCATACTGGCTGCGGTATATTTTCCCCTTGTCTCTGGTAAGATCTGGGGTTATGCAACTACGCCTTGACCTCACGGGTGCGCCCGCCGGGTCTCAAACGGCACAGCAGCGCACGGTCGTCCACGCCTGGGGTCCGAGCATGAAGTCTGACGCGTGGGTGGATTCAAGGCAAGGGAGGTCTGATTTATTCTGAGACGTTGACAAAGTGTGGAGATGTCAAAAGTGATTCAGATCTGTTGATCACGAAACTGGAGAGTTATTGTTGCTTCTTTCGAGGGTCGAGTGAGCGGTTCATTGATCGTAGGCAACGGCGACGGCGAGAGGTGATAGCGACGGAGACCAGGGGTGGAGAGTAGCTGGTTTGGAAAGCGGAGGATGCGCGTCTTTTGAGGGTCCGGAAGTCCACTCAAAGGAAGAAAGAGAAGTACAGATGCTGGGATAGTATGGCATCAACGTTGTTGACTGCGCCCGCCCTGAAGACGTGATCAACGCAGGTGAATTGTGACAACTGGTACCAATTCTCGCGTTTGTGTCTCAACAGGCTCGCCAGGAGTCGAGTCCGAAAAAAAGGGTTTCGCGCGTCTGGTCCTTTCGGTGCTGGGAGGTTGGAGTGGCAGCTATTGGATAGAATTAAATTCCGGGTATAACGGGAGGTTCTTTTAGCGGACACTTAGTTGGCACTTAGCGGGCATGATTCGCACCAGGAACTGAAAATCCGCAGTGGCTAGAGACATGCTTCTATTCCTCATCCGGGCATATCGCCTTGAACGCCAGGTCAGCCACAGGCAAACCGCCTTGTTTCAAGATGCTTCTTGTCCTTGATCAACCTCATTTTCAAGGCTGCATAAAAGCTTATCATACAGGCCGCCTTCTTGTCATCCTCGCTTAACAGCCTCCCGCATCCCTAGTGGGAGTTCATGTTGCTCAGCTACTCTACCTGCATATCTTTCTAAAGGTATCTGTTATAGGAGTGGGAAGGGGCCAGCGACCTTCTCACGAGTCCTGGGGGATCAAGGAGACTGGCTGGAGTTGTTCCGGTCAACAGGAATTCGCATCTAAGTCATATGCACGATCCCAGCAGACAAAGTCCGTTCTTGACTCAAATTTCATCATTCGCCAGGATGTACCAGCATCGATCATGCGGAATGTACCGCGGGCTCGCGCCTACCACTTCGCGGAGAGAACAGGCTGGAAGGTGCACTGCGTGACCTTTCAACTGTCCAAAGTCCAGCTTCACTAGCAGTCCCTAATCATATCAATCTAGTCCACTGACTCCAGAAAGGCCTACCATCTTCAAATGCACACATAGCTTGCATGCCGTATCATATGAAAGGACACTTGAGCGCATAGGCGACAGCCAGGAAGAACTGTACGTCTCGTCAGATTCTGAGACTTCCCACGTGTGGCAGCCGGCTCATTCTCCGAGCCGCTGCGACGAGGTCGGTCTAAGCTTCTCGCGCCATGGCGTACTTTCGCCGCGTTTCAGATTCCACGCTTGCTGGTGCGGTCTTCAACCAGGGGATGAGGCTTCTTTTCCGTCACAAAATCAACGAAGCAAAGGTGTGCGCTGCTGTTCACCTCATATGACGATGGTGCGGGGTTTCCACCCTCGCTAAGCAGAGACCTCATGCATAGTATACTTCCCCCGGCGCGCTGTTTGTAGCCTAGGAAGCAAGCGTTGTCCGAGACTGGACGGTGCAAACGTTACTGCATCGAACCTTCATTCTCAGAACGACGCCGTACAACCTGGTGTTGTCCTGTCGACAAGATCATCAACCACATGTGATACACGAACTGTATTCTCATGGGTTTTAGCGTCGTGTCAACCTCTGTCCGAAGCGGCTTCGTCCACAGGTTCATCGTCCTCATCGTCACTGGCCTCCTCGTCAGAATGGTCCTCCTCGTCTTCAGATGTCTGGCCTGCTTTAGCGTCGCCGTCTACCCCGTGCTCTTGCATGTATGCCTCAAGCTCTTTCGCCATCTTCTTGGAGAACCCTGAAGCCTCGACTTCGACATCCAGTCTTCTCGCCCCGTCTTTGCCAATGTGCTTCCTTGCATCCTTGAAATGCGGACCGTCAGCCGTGCTCGTAAATCCGAATCGCCGAGCGAAAAAGCGTTTGACGCACTCGACATCCCTGTCGAAGTAGAACTCTGCATTGGCGTGATCGACACTGACCATCTGAGGGAAGTCGATCAGGACTGGCACCAATTTGATGTCCTCTCCTTCTTCCACCTCTTTGATCAAGATATTGAACTCGTTGAAATCTCCATGGATCAGGCCCAAGGAGCACAGCTGAATTAGAATATCCATCAATTCAGCATACAATCCAGCTGGATCTGGAACCTTTTCGATCTGTCGTAATGGGAAGCCGTCAATCAAAGACATGACCAGTTGGTGACGATTCTGTCCAAGAGGTGTCGGCACGCTTAGTCCGACATCGTGTAGCGCTTGCAAAAAAGAAAACTCCTTGACCGCGGCGAGACGTGACATGTACATCCAACTTCCTGCACCCCTCTCTTTCTGTGCTCTTGTCCTGGCATAGTCTCGCTTGTTGCGCACTCCTTTCTTGAAGCTGACTCTACCCAATCTGTGAATCTTGAGCACTCTCTGTTCACCCTTCTCATCACTGACCACGAAAATGTCACTTTCTTTTCCCACTCCTATCTGGTTGCCCACACTGTAAACGGTGTTGTTTTTCTGAAGGGCATGCAAGGCAAGATAATCTAGACCACCGTAAGTCAGTCTGTACCCGTCGTATTTGGCATTTTGGACTTTGGCGATGAGGTTGGCCTTGGCCAAGAGTGATATACTGCGTTGAACGTCACCCAGACTCGACTTGGACAAATTCGCTATCAACGTGGTTGGCACCAATTCATGATTTCTGCTGCCGGTTTCAACAGCCGTGAGTGTGCGCCAGTCGGTAGGATTGAGGTACCGCAGAGCCTTGGTATCGAGCTTCATCTTTCGAAGACACGGAACAGACCTTGTGAGGAAATTGCCAGCATCTCCTCTCTCACATACAATGGGTAGGCTTTGATATGGTGTTGCGCAGTCGGCAAAAAAACATAAATCAGAATTTTGGTCTGACGAGCCCGCGATCTAATCTTATCTTAGCAACGACAGATCTTGGTACTGGATTTGATTCGTCAACCCCTCTACTCAACCCAATTCACCCACAACTTCTTCCTTTATCCATTCTTCCCTTCCTCCCTTCCAAGATGTTGCAGGTAGGATACCGACGCCACCGGCATCGGCAAAGAATGCAATTCAGCTCATCTACTTACCCAGTCTTGGGCCGCCCTGACAACGCCGGCGTTGCCGCGATATCTGCGGCTCAAAGTGTGTTGTCAAACTTTGTACTCACAGCCCGCTAAAACATCTCCCTCATGAGGGGGCAGACGGATCTCTTGGTCCTTGAGAGATGCAGTCTCAGAGGACCTACTGGGCTTTGATCGCTCATTAGGCTTTCGGACCTGTGACCCCATGGAAAGAAAAAGAAAAAACAAGGACGGTTTGCTGATTGTACAATTCCACTGTTTGTGGGCAGAGAATGGAAATATACATAAGCAACACGGTCTGCCCATCCTGTCGCTCGCTCCTCCATCACACTTCCAGTATAATATTTCAATATATCTCTATCAACCACTTGACGAGCTCAAACATGGGTTAGTTTCAGGTGCTGCCTTCTCCACGCGCCGGTGTATTTCTGATAACGACTTTCCGACCTCACGTGGTCGATTCAGACGCCTTGTCTGCGTGTCACAGTCTTCGGAGAGACCGCAAAATCATGGTACAGGCGATTTCAAGTGCTAGAACCTTCCCACCAGGGTCCTAGCCGGCGGTTCGAATCCGCTTACGTCCGATTCGGAGAAGAGACTTGGGTGCCAATCATGCTCTCCCATGAGAGACATTCAGACTGAGTATGGCCTTAGGGCTGTGCCGGAAAAAAAAGTTTATGTTAATGGCTGTTTGCGTTGGTATGTTTTTGCGTGTGCAAAGAACGGTTTCCCAGACTACTGGTCCCAGGCAGTGGTACCCAGCAATTGCGAGCTGCACTGCCTGGTCCTCAGGCAGTAGATGTTCTTGGCCAATGAATAGCCTCGGCGAAGACCCTCAGCATTCTCATATCCCATATACTTTGCGGTCCCTGGGATTCTGTCTGAGACCATTTAGTGCTTTATTGCGATCATCTGTGCTCGTCCAAACATCTTTCCCACTCTCAGTACCGAGGTTGTTTACACGAGCACGACAACGAGCTCTCCCACACTCACTACTATCCATCTCCCTTGCTCACCATACCATCCTTCCCATATTCACTACCGAGGATACCTCCACGAACAGGAACACGAGCTTAATCATGGCTCCTTGCGCAACAACCACAGCCTTCTGTCCACATAACGAGCTCCAACAGTTCGTCAAAGACACTAGCCACCTGTTTAATAACGACGTGACTGTACGAGCTTGGGCGCAGGTGTTCTCCGATCGTCATGCTCAAGGCTGTGAAACCAAGCAGCCCGATGGTCCCGAAGGACGCATTCATCGGATATTTGCCAAATCCAACTTCAGCCGACTGAGCGCCATCTCCGGCCTCGAGAAACCTATGGATAACTGGCTAGACCCCGAGTGGACTATTCAAGATATATTCTACGACCGTATCCGGCCTTCACTTGTCTTGGCCACCAGGCTACTCGAAGAGACTGGCGAATTCTTCGATACGGTTCTTTGGGGCAAAATCGAGGACCGACGAGACGGAAGATTTTACGCGTTGAAGGAGGGATTGACAGAGGGACCCTCTGTCTTTCCAGAAGGCCATGACTCGCTCAGGAATTTACAATTCTTTACCGGATACAACGAGGAGAGTTTTGACAATGCTCATGCAACGGCCAAACGTGGTATCTATCCCACGAAAGGCTCTCAATGTCTTGCAACTCAGGCGATACAGCTAAATACCAGGTTCACCACCTTCTTTACGCACGCCCATTACGACAAATTTACAGACGACGTCAAACAACGGATTCTATTCATCCTTGCTGTAACGCTGGTGCACGAGCTTGCCCATGTGTGGTATGCATACAGGATGTTTGACTACATGCGACAGGGCCAATGGCTCCTCGCAAAGGCCCTGCGAGTGTCTGAGCCTTTCTTCACCGGTGCGGAGGCTGAACCTGAGCTCGGCTTCTCGTGGGAATGCTTCGCTTTTGGCTGCCGACCCGAGTTTTATTGGGGCGAACTCGATCGCGGGATGCCTCCGTACGCCCTTGCAACCGACGTTGCTTGTTATCCTTACAGGAAGTTTACGGCCGAGGAGAGGAAGGTCGCATTCGCTGCCAGGGTCTTGACAAGACAAGAGATAGCCGCTTTCCTCAGCACGGACAGCTGGAAGTTGTTTGAGAGGCTGCGACCAGGAGGCGACCTCCAGTGCTACAAGGGTGTCGCCGGGACCAATATTTCTCGAAGTAATGTCGACGGTGGTCTTCATGGAGGAGTTTAAGGCGACACGTGGATGCTACCCTTGGCCGGAAGAGATCTCGATACCCAAACCAAGCAAAGTCATTCACTCGACGGAATTTCCTCCAATATATGACTACGAATGCTCCAAATTGGCATGGATTCACCGGGGCATGCGCCCAGCACTATTGGACAATGAGAATGAAGTCGGCGGCAGCGATGGTACCGGACATGCACCAGACGCCATCGAACCCAGCGAAGTTGCGACCGTTGTGGCCAGGAAGGACGACTCGACAAATGCCACTGAATGCAGCGAAGACTCAACGGTCCTTGTCTGCGATGATGACAAGGAGTCTCTCAAAGGCATCGAGCAGATTGCGGACGGCACTCACTGCATGCCAACGCCTCCACAATCTCCCTCCGTCCAGGACGAGCCGGAGGACTATTCTGATTGGTGGGCCGCTATTGGTCATCAAGCAATGAGCAACCCTCTTCATCAGGCTGCCCGCGGTGGCCGCATGGGAAGAGGCCGAGGAGGTACCCGTCACAGACAACCGCGTACCAAACTTCGATACCAACGATAGGTACCGCAAGCGCTTTGGAAACCATTCATCATGTATCCTTGAAGACTAGAGTCCCTCAACATGAGCGCCAGCAGAAGGTCCGATACAACCCTGATGCCTGTGAAACGACACACTTCCATCAAATTCTGCCAAGAGCGGTCGTTCGGAATTCACAGTTGGCTGGGCGCAACCGGGGCTCACAACCGAAGAGCAACTCACACACCGTCCCGCCCAGTCAACGTTCAGCCATCCTCATTTGAGCAGGAAGGACTCCGCAGCAAGACTTCTCTTGGTTTCGACTGGCGTTAGCGCACGAAGGCATCGACAAGTATATCGACAAGGACATCGAAGTGTCCAGGGAGGGCGTTAAGCGCGACATTGGTATTCTCATCGATCCCTGGGGCGATCGTTAGACTAACTGAGGAAAACCGGATGTGGTATAGGCGTGGAAACAGTATAGGCTTGGGAACGGCATGGACTCCTCAAGGAGAGCTGATGCTATCGGGAAGGACTATGATAAAAAGCATTGGAATGTTTTGCTTGTGATTACGAAGAGCGTTGTGGCCAAGGTGGTCCAGTGGGCGAATGGTACCAGGTATATTGGAGAAAGCGGATACTGCCGATTCTGGGAGGCATTGTACGATAACGGGAGCTATATGTAGGAGAGATCAAAGGCATGTGCTTTGATGGGTGCAGTGTAAGATACTGGCGACCACGAGAGGTTTCAAGATGGAATGACAACGGTCACTACAAAGCTCATGCAATCCTTGACGGTGCCTCATTGTAATCAAAAACGTGCTTGCCACAGCCTCGTATCGTCAACCAATTATATAGCCCTTCATCTTGCCAGAGCAACACTGTGATTGCAACAGACCTTGACAAAGCGATATGTTGTTTCATCTTGCGAACAAAGCGTTTCCGTCGACTTCCTTCCACCATCCAATCATTTAATCACAATTCAAGAGCAACAGAAAAGGACAGCAGACTGCATGCAGTCGCCACAGGCGCCATAGTTTTCCTAGTGCTGACACGTTGATATACGCATCGGCTTCTCACTCTAGTCTCCTCAGGCCTCTGTTTTCTCGCTGTTGTTCCTTTTCAAGCAAAGCACGTTTACACTTCAGCTCTAAGCCATGGCCCAACAATACCCATATAACCAAGCTCAGCAATTTCCTTCAGGTCAATATCAATATCCTTCACAGCAGCAACAGCTCTACCCACCATACCAAGGCGACAGTCGCCCACCGAGTCCTTACCAACAGCCCGCACAAGCATATCAGCCCCCAGGCTATGCTCCTCCACAACCTCCCTCTCGTACACCGAGATCCTATACCCAGAGTCCATACCACCAACAATCTCCCCCAGGGTATCAGGGATACACTCCTCCACAAGGCTACATGTCCCAAGGGTACCCTCCTCCTCAAGCACAATCAGCACAACCGCCGTACCAACAATACACCTCTCCACCACTGCGACCCCAAATTCAACAAGGACCCTACACACTCATCTTCGCCCCCTCAGCCAAACACACCAAAACCCTCACATCCCAAGGATCCAGCCAATCAAGCTACGTTGTGCACTACAACCGCCCGCTCATAGCTTCAACCAGGCCCGACATAACCATAACATCCGGCTCAGGAGGACAACTCGCGACAGCCGAATGGCACACGTGGTCCGGCAAGATCGACCTCACCTTCACCAGTGGCAACACGATAACATACAAAGGTAACTTCAAGTCCTCGACACTAGGCCGGCTCTTCTGGACGATGACCCAAGGAAACAAGAACCAAGCAGACATCAAGTGTGCTGATCGCACAGGCCAGGCAGTATGCACGGTTGTGCTGAGAGATAAGTTGGAAACAGGCCGCATCGAGATCTGGCGACATGACTTGTCCAGGCAACAGTTCGATGAGATTGTGGTGAGTGCGATTGCCGAGATCGAGGACCTGAGGCGGAAGATGGAGGACTCGGGAGTGAATTATGGTGTTATAGGAGCGGTGGCTGCAATCAATTGTTAGCATGGCACCCGACTGCGATTCGGTATTCTTGTGCAACGATCTGGGGGCCTTCTGCAGAATCGAATGAGCGACATTCTTGTCGCTGGTGAACGTGGCGGTCAGCAGTGGTAAGACACAGGAACCTCTAAACAACAATAAGATCATACACAATCGTCAAACGAAACATCGGCGGAAAAAGACAGCATTTCGTCATTGTCTCGTGTACGAACCTGTCATTACTATACACTATACCTCGCTGTAACCTTGCCCTCACCTCTTCGACGCGCTCACAGCTGCAACCTCCTCATCCAACTTGAGAATATCCGGAATCGGTCCAACCGGCGTAACTGAATGCGGGTTGATCTGCTTATGGCTCTTGGTGTAGTGTTTCTTGATGTGCTCGAATTCCGTCGTCTCGCCAAAGGCAGGCACATTCCAATACAAATGCCTAACCCATTTATGCAGGTGAGGGTAGCCCGATCGAATATCCCTAATATTGCACTTGAAGTGTTGGACGTATACCGGGTCAAATCGCACGATGGTAGTGTATAACCTCACATCCGCCTCGGTGGGTTTGTCGCCGAAGTAGAATGGTCCGCTGGACTTTGCGAGCTCGGCCTCCGCGCGGTCCAGCGATTTGAAGAGTTGCATAACGTTCTTCTCGTATGCGTCCTGCGTCGTCGCGAAGCCGGACTTATACACACCGTTGTTGATGTCATCGTATGTCCAGGAGTTGGTGTCGTCGATCTTGGACCGCAGGTCGGCAGGGTAGAGGTCGACGTTCTTGTATTTTTCGGGCAGGAGGTCGTCGAACTCGGTGTACAGCATCCTTATGATCTCGGCGGATTCGTTGCTCACGATCGTCTCTTTCTTCTTGTCCCACAGCGTTGGCACCGTGAATCGGGCGGCGTAGTCCTTGTCTGCGTGGAAGTAGAGGTCTCGGAGGTGTGTGAAGTCGGGGTGCAGGGGGTCTGGAGTGGTGTTCTCTCCTGGGACTTTCTCGTCGGACGTGGCGAAGCGCCAACCTGGATTTCATCACGTCAGATGTCTTCCTGTGATGCTGGACGGAGATGTACCTTTGTCGCCCATGTGCCAGTGTACGCTGGCGAAGGAGATGATGTCCTCGAGACCTTTCAGTTTTCGTACGATCAGGGTTCTGTGAGCTATTCTCATTCAGTCAGATCTGCAAATCCTAGGCTTCGAGGGTTTTCCTACCCCAAGGACATGCATAGGATATATAGAGGTGATATCTCCCTTTCTCCGCCGGAAATTCTGCATTGGGATCTTTGGATATAAAATTGCGGAAGGACGACTGTTGTCTCTTGAACTCGCCCGACTTGTCACCCAGGTTGACCCAGTCGGTGATTGTTGCCTTCGCATCCTGTATCCCATTGTTCAGCCAGAGCACGATGAAGCCAGAGAATAAGAGGACGAGGATGGAAAAGAGAGAACCACTGCGTACCGACATTGTAGAGAAGCGGGGTGCGTTTCGCACGGTTGGAATGAGGTTCGATGGTGGTGTCGACTTTATAAGGTGAGATGCTTGTTGTCGCAGTCGACCTAGGATATTTGACATGAAGCAATTGACATGTACGGCAGCTGTGGTTCCCCTTTGGTGGCTATAGTAGAATATATGCTACTTCGCACTGCCGGCTGCGGACAAATACATTGGGCGGAACACAGCCGATGATGACGGTAATGTGGGGATGACAGCAAGATCTGAACCTTTCTTAAAGCATCATGACAAGATCTGAAAGACTAAATTCTCCTGATGACTAAGTCCTCAGTAATGACTAAAGATGCTGTAATCTTTGAAATGGGTTTCCTCATCATTCTCCTACATGCCGCTTCAACAGCTGCACGTGGACCAATATCTTCAAGTACAGTATAAGCAGCGTGCTGAGGGCATCACTTTCGCTCCTGTGGTAATAACGTAAACCTCACTCGCAAATCTCTTTCCTACTCCCTTCGGCCTAATATCTTGTCTAGACAGATACATATACCTATCAGGCTATTCACTATAAGTTTGATCTGATCGAGACAAGGGGTCATACCTTGGAAGACAGAAATAATATCTTCAACGCGAAGAACCTACGGAAGGTTTCGTTGCTGAGTAAGGCAAAGACTAGAGACTGTAGGTTGATACCGGAGGATTCGGTCCCTCCATGTCATGTTGTGGCATTCACTGCCTAGGTAGAATGCTCCAGATCTCTGTCACGGATCTCCCTTATCTCGTCCCCAACAATGACGGTCCAGAGATAGCTGATAACATGATCAAATCCGAGGTCCCTCCACCCCCCTGATGGTGGAGGCTGGGGCGGTTGCTAGGCTAGATCCCTTTTAGGAAAGAGTTAGCATCACCTCGCCTAGATGCTACACATACGGAAGGATGATACGACTTGTCGATTCGATTCAATCGCTATCAAAGTCTCAATATAATAATGATAAGGTCTCATAGAAACGCCAGGCACCAGCAGGGTTTATTGTGCCAAACAGACAATCTCAATATCAATGACTCTTCTACCGTCACGCATCACCAAGCACATCATCGACAATGGGCTCAGTAGCACCCCCATTCAGCACCAAGGCCAGCACCACAACGCTCCAACGGATTCCAGCAAGTGCAGGACGCGATGCAATCCTCCAAGCCATGCGCGAGGACGGCGGCGTGGTGATCGAAGGCCTTCTCACAACTTCACAAGTCAAGCAATTCAACCAAGACATCGACCCGGCGCTCGCAAAGATGGACCCTGGCTCCAAGCACGACGACGAATGGACCAAAGAGTTCCACGGCTCCAACACCAAGAGACTTACCAACCTCGTCACCCACAGCCCCAGCTTCGGCAAGGAACTACTCGACGACGACCTCATCCACGAACTCTGCACCGAAATCTTCACGAAAGACTCCGGAACCTATTGGCTGAACACAGCTCAAGTCATCGAAATCGGCCCGGGAAACAAGGCCCAAGAACTGCATCGTGACCAGATGCAATATCCCATCTTCACGACGGTTGGAGCCAACGGACCAGAAGCGTGCTGTAATTTCCTGATCGCTCTGAACGACTTCACCGAGGAAGCTGGTGCGACACGTGTGATCCCTGGAAGCCACAAATGGCCCAGCTTCGAGTACTATGGCAATCCTGAGGACACTCTCCCGGCTGAGATGAAGGCCGGAGACGCCTTTTTCTTCAGTGGCAAAGTGGTCCACGGTGGTGGTGAGAACAAGACCAAAGACTACTTGAGACGAGGTCTGGCTTTCTCGTTCCAGTGCTCCTACCTGACTCCTGAGGAGGCTTATCCGTTCTTGATCAGCATGGATACCATCAAGACGCTTAGTCCCCGGGCTCAGAAGATGGTCGCTTTCAGGTCACAATTCCCCAAATGCTCGCCTGGTCTGTGGCAGAGTGATTATATCGAGTTGGCCAAGGTTCTTGGCTTGGATTAGACTGTCTAGGATGTAGGAGTTTTATGGAATTAGTGTTGAAATCATATGTAACGACTCTCATGTCTTCCCTTCTGGGTGTTTCTTACTTGTCTCCAGAGCACATAGATGGCTGCTGTCGTCACCCAATGAGTAATTGTTGGTCCTGATAGCGCACGGGTCAAATTGAGGTCAAATTAAACGGGCATTTCCTTTACGTATCAAGCATTCTTCTCGCTGCTCGGCTAGTGTGGCAGTAAGTGCTTAAATCCCAGCCCTCTGATATATAATACATGGCTCAAGCAACCTCAGAACGTGGTCGCATTAGGTCGAAGAGTCCTGCTGTACGCCAATACGTGGTCCATCTTCACCACAGCAGCACAACGCTCATCTGCTCACCGATATGTTATAATGATCTCGAGCCGTCTCCTCATCTGTTGTCCTGCCCGTGCTGTGCTCGTGCGTCGGCGATCAGTGGCACTCCTTATCTATTGGACGACACATGACCTCGGAAACGAAAGCCATGACGCTAAAGATTGACTGAATCTCGGATAACTTCGATATCTCGGACCGTGCAGCGTAGGATTGGGAGACCACCTTGGCCGCCTGAGAGATATGGGTATCGACTTTCCTGAAACAGTAAGCATAACCTTGAAATCACCCCAGGAATATCGACCTGGGGGGCTTTGACCGAGGCTTTGGTTTGCTTGTGCGGGAGATTGCGATGCCATGCCGTGCTGTCCCTATACCCTAGAATCCTCCAATCTCCGATCAGGTAATTCCACTGACAAGAGGTATGTAGATAAGCTTGGTTTCTCGCGGGGTACATGTCAAACGGGCGATGAGATCGCCCACATGTCTATCAGCTCGGACTCTCTGTGGTAGCCCACTCCAGGTAATTACTCATAATCAGCCGAATATTGTCTCAAGGTGACACTCGGTCATCACATCCAACCAATGTGCAGAACGATGGCCCAACTGCTCGTCAGGATCGTCCAACCTCTTCCAGACCTCGTCCAAAAGCGTCTCGACTTTTTTGAACGACTCCAACCCCACAAAGTCGGCATTGGATCTGACGCGTTCTCGGACGAATGAGCGCCAGCGGTCCACCACTGGGGGACGCATATTGATAATGGAGAGAACGTGAGTGACTCTCGCTCGCAAGCAGGTTTCATTGTTGTCAGACGGCTCCGACTGCTTGTATAGCGCACTGCCGCTGATCAGCAAAGCCAGCGTGTGAATCAAGCTCGTCGCCTGGCGCTCGGCAGTGGCTTTCAGGAGGCCTAAAAGGTTGATGGCCAGGTCGTAGATTAGTCTGCTATGTTCATTCAGACTTGGTGCATCGGCGTCTTCAGACACCATTGCTGTAGGTAGCTGGATCTTGTCCCCAGACCGCGCCCCTAGTTCCGGAAAGCTGCGATATAGCTCCAACAGGGAGGCTAGCTTGTAGGTATATGCCAGGCATTCCAATTCGGCGAGTACATCGTTGGACAGCGGCCTCTGATCCTTGGTTTGCGTTTGGCCGCGTGCTGGAGGCTCGTAAATGAGTGCATCACTCTCTATGCGCTTCACTTTCTCAAACACATCGTTCAGCATCGTTTCGTAGGTTTTCTGAGACCAACCATGCGCCCGTAGCTTTGATATTGCTCGTCTTTGCCTTACGCAAATACCGACACGGGCCATGGTGATAAAGATCGGCGTGCTAACTCCAGTCCATGGATTCGGATGGACGATACCATTCGATTCATGGCAAAATGGCTCTAAGTAGTCGGCGGCGTTGAGCGGCTGGTCCATGACGAAAGCCACCACCGTCTCCAAGTAGGCCATGGCACCCACGATGAAACTCGCTTCACGGTCCGTGGTGATGGTGGACATGTCACTGTCGCGGTGGGCATGTAACCATTTGCCGAGAAGTTTGCGCGCGCTTAAAAGATGGCCGATGCCAATGTCTTCTGGATCTAGCCAAGACTTGAGGAATTGTCAGTGAGTGATTTAAGGCAATCCCTGGCACAGGGGAGACAAACCGAGGAATTGGAAAGCAGCAGGACGCCAAGTAGGGCTTCCTGTAATCGCTCGAGGTAATTTGAGGTCGACCCAGAGTGATCGGAGGATTCAATGCTCGATTCTTGCACTTCTAGGTTCTCGATGGCGGTCGACAGGCACTGTAATGCTGCAGAATGATATCTCACGACCTTGCGGTGCATGTTCTGCTGGTCGCTCTGCATCCGATGGACAAGTGCTAAGCTGAGAACGCAGTTTCGGATCAGTGAAGAAGATCTGATGTACCGGAGAACCAGGTACCGGAATGGATTGTCCGAAGTGTCGAATACCGAGTTGATTCGACAGACGTTCTCGAAATAGTGTCGCAGAAGAATGCGGGCATCTTCATTCCCTCCGGCGAGGCTGTCGATTGGAGGATCATCGGCTGGCTCGTTAACAGCACAGGTTTGAGAGACGGGGGAACTAGGCTCCGGCAAATTTTGTGCAGGCGAGTCGAGTGTCCACGGGACGGACAAGTCGTGCCAAAATTCTTGATCAACGAGTTCAAAGTCCTGAAAGTCCACACCGGACATATCGCCTATGCTAGCCTCAAAGCCAATGTCGAACGTGTTGGCATGGCTGGCTGCATAGTCGACGGGCCTTGAGGTCAGTGTGTTATGACTGGCTTCCATATCATAGAGATATCTGCTGGGCGGGCATTCCTGTATGACCGAGCTCGGTGAAATGCTCATCGTGGCCTGTGTACCATGTCCGCCAGCAGGAAAGGTAGCATTGTGAGATGATGGTCGTGGTGGTGGTGGCAGCGGATGTGGTTGTGGTTGGATCTGAGACTGTATGTGGGATGATGTGCTGGATGAGATTGACTTCTTCTCGTTGGGTTTGTTCTTGAAGACCTCATACTTGTCCGACCATCGCACAGTTGATCGATAACCCGGACAAGGTGTCTTGCGACGTTCGCATTGGTGACATGAAGGCCGCGTCTCGTCACATTTCAATCGCTTCATGATAAGTATGATATTGATCCTGTTTAGGTCGTGTACTCACCCGCTCTTTGCACCTAATGCATCCATCTGACACAAATCAGCAACCTGGAGAGGTCCAGGGATGGGTTACTATACTTCTTGATCTTGCCGCTCGCTTGTTCATTGTCATGCCACATGATCTGAAAGACCTTTCATGTGGGCGTTTTGGCAGACCTCACATTATATTCGAAGTGTAGAAATGGGAAGAATGAATGTCGTTATAGCCAGCATGATTCAGTGCTCTTGAATTGAAGGGCGGCGAAGTTCTCTGGTTATTTAGCGTACTTAGCATTGGTCAGTGCCATGAGCGATAACCTTTTGCTGCTTGATTGGTGACTTCCAAAGAGCCAGAGGTGTTATCTCCGCCTATGATGAGCGCCCTAAAATCAAGCTTAGGTTCATGGACCTGAGCATCTTTAGGACAACTACTTGAACTTATGTACAATAACGCGCGAAGCCTTCCTTGCTACAATTCAACACTTTGACCATTCCATCAACGCTGATACAAGGGGCGCCACACAATTCAACAACTTCTTACTATACTTCCAACTATAGTACGACATGAATCTAGCAGAGTTGCCACCACCATAATTGACGCCTCCCACGAAATCACCTGAAACCTGTACAGCAGTCGCAAGCCTTACAACTCAACCTCGGGTGGTCCTGTGAAAGCTCTTCGACCAAAAGCAATGTAATACCCAATGAAGATAACCACAAAGCCAACCAATACCACAGACACGTAGTTCATTGTTGTAAGGGTGACCGGGTAGTTTGGTGGGAAGCAGTAAAACACCACCGTGAAGACTGTCCAGAAGAGTACAACTACATTGCAGACTGCACCAAATTTGCCCAACCAGAACGGACCGTGCGGGATCTTGTCTCGTCCCTTCATCAGAAGGAAGATAATGCAGATGGAGTAGGCAGTATATTGCATCAATATGCCACCTCCAACAAAAGAGTTGAAGGCGACGCTCGATCCGAGATACAGGCATCCGAGCAGTGCCACGATGGAACAGGAGAAAAGGTGAGCCCAGAACGGAATCTCGTAGGGTGCTGGTGCAATCCTCTTGAGGTATTTCGAAAAGGGCATGCCGTCGTCACGGGCGATGGACCAGCATAGACGTGCTTGCCACGCCTGAATGCCAAAAACGGCGCCGAAGGTCGAGAGAAAAATGACGGCTACTACTCCGATAGGACCAGCAGTGTCGCCTTCGAAAATTTGGGTCAGGAGATCGATGGCCGGGATTCCAGTTGCTCCAGCAAAGACCGTTTCCAGGTCTTGGACACAAAACATCAGAGCAATTCCCATTGGCCAGGCCAGGATGGCGTTGAGGGCCACCGTACCCAAGAGGGCCTTGGGGACATTCTTTCGTGGTTCCGGAATCTCCTCGGCCATGTGAGTGACGGCATCAAGGCATGAGAAACCCCAGTTGACTCCCAAAAGTCCTGTAAGAAAGGCGATGCCATCGTTCCAGCCGCTGTAGTTGGTATAGCTCGCGAAGACGAACGAGGCAGGCTGTTTGACCGGTGCCCGAGCCAGTACGGTGACAAAGATGATGGCGGCGGCAGCAATCATAGTGGAAAACAAGAACTGACTGATTCTAGGCAAGAACTTTTGCCAACAACTCAAGGCGAATCCCAGGATATTGCATATCTGATACACCACGAAAACGTTCCAGGGACTGATGGTTGCGGTAGGATGTCGAACAGCATACATGCCAGTGGCCAGGAAGCCCATTGATATGCATATGGAGGCCAACATGAACATTGCGGACGCCCAGCTGAGGTAGCCGACCACGAATGAAGCCAGCTTACGATATGACTTTGGAGCAAGCATAGCAGCCCAGTAGTATTGTCCTGAGAAAACGTATGGGTCAGCGACATGTCCGTGGCGAAGAAGGAGATAGTCCGGTCACGGATTGAGTACTTACCTCCAGCATTAGGGTAGGCCGAGGCAAGCTCAGAGAGACTGACTGCTACACAGGCAGCCATAAGGTAGATGATCCATTGACCCCAAATGAACATTGCCGGTCCACCGCTACCGACGATGACGCTGAAGGATATAACCAGGGCCGTTGGAGCTGAGCAGATTTCGTAACCGATGGCGAGCACGCTCAGCAAAGTGAAGGGACGATGCAACTCGGCGACATATCCCATGCGCTCCACCTCCTGATCGTCCACCGTGGCAGCCTCCGCGTACTTCTCGACATTGTTGACTGAGACCGTATCGTCCTCCATTGTTTTGCTTTCTTGGCTCATGTAAGACAGATGGAGTGGGTGAGATGAGGCCTTGGACTGGAAGAGCTCGTCCGGCTGGCTTGATAAAATGACATTGGGGAAGCCCAGGTGCCTTAAGTACCATCAAAAGGTCCAAATAGTCCTACCTAGGCATGGGGCATATCAGTAGACTAAGCCTCAGCCGCCTGTCGCCTCCGCCACGGGGACATACATGGCTCCAGCACTTGCTCATCAACCACTTTGGGCGATGCATATACTCCCCAAGACGAGACGTCCGTTACAGATGCCTGTATGTAGTAAGGTTTCCGAAGCAAAGACCAATCGGACTTCTTGCTTGGTTATCTCCAAGTGTGGGGTGGATATATCAATAATGCTTCACATTTCTCGGATCCAGGCCGGCTTATCGGGGTGCCGCACATCTGCGATGATAGTAAATGTTGTTGAAGACAATATCATTCTTTGGGAAGGAGACGTCCGGAGTGGCAAACTCACAAGTAACCTCCACAGTCCGATCTGGTGCCAACATGATTAGCGCATGGAAGTTAAAAAAGGTAGCATGGATAAGAGAGGATCTTTCTGGCAAGGAAAGGACGTAGGCTTTGTCACTTAAAGGCGACATAAGAAGACGTCACATATTTCCTCTTCGGCAATTGTTTCATGCTGATTTGAGTTCTAGTCTATCATACGGTTTACAGAAATGCTCCGAGCCAATATCTTCGCTTTGGTACAGAGCCGAGCAGGATCTCAATGTCCAGCCTACCAATGTCTTTTTGCATCCCACCCCCACATAGCCCTATCGCACCGCTGCTGCGAGAACGCCAGGAAATACTCGTCGACGAAGACCCTACTTCCGGTATTTAACCATGACATAAGGAATTTCCACGTCTTCTTCAGTGCTGTCCTCGGCTGTGATTTCAAAAATGATATTCTTCTGATGATCAGGGATAGGTTTTCGGCTGATTGTCTCCAGTAGCTTGCTCATCTTGAGTGGCATCCGATCCTTCGTCTTGCTTGGTGGGTAGAAACTGGCATATAGCAGACTGACACCAGAACTGACCATGGTCACACTCAATCCGAGATTCTCGAAATGCTTGATAAACTCGGTCAAGGTAATGTCATCAACCTCAAATCGGTCCCAGAGTTTGTCAATCGTCACTTCGCCGTCCTTGCCCTGGTATTTGCCCTTTGGACTTGCGATAGGTTCACTAAATCCGAAGAATGGCAGTGCAAGGTTGACAAATCCGTTCTTGTATTGTTCAAGATCAGTCTTCCCATCAATGATCTTGTACAATTCGAGAACGACTAGTCCCGTAACCAGGGCAGTTGTAGTAGCTATCGCTGGAATGATCTTGCCGGCAATGAACTTCGTCTTGTGGCGGTCGGCAACAGGAATATTGTAGTTCAGCGCTCGGAGATTGCTCGCAGCTGTGATGAAATCGATGTGATGGTTCGTATCGTCGTCCTTCTCGAACTCCACTACATTCAATCGGAAAGTAGGGATGATAGATGGTGACGGTATCTCAGCAATAATCTTGTTGAGTTCCTCCGCATCGTCTGCAAAGCTCGGACGGTTTGCATTTGGATCAGGCTCCTTTTCATCGGCTTGAATCTTGACATTGGCATCAGGTTTGAACTCGGGCACGATCATATTGTCAAGCACTTTAGCATAGTCCTGAGGTGAAATCTTTGGGACTTCAATGCCGTAGTTGTAAGCATGGAGACTGGCTGCGGCGACAACGAAACCCATATGCGTCTCGTCTGAGGGGTCGAAGTTGAGGGGTGTAGGTGCACGTTTAGGTCCAGACCAAAATTCAGCGCCCGTCGATGTCTTAGAGTCCTTCGGGAAATTGTACAGTAGCTGTGCAATGGCGTTGTGGTATTCTTTTTCGAATTTCATGCGCGCCCAGGTAATGCAATCGTTGAAGTCATTTGGCTTTTCAGAGACCAAGAAATCCCTCAAGCTTTCAAGTATCATCTTTTCATTGCCCTGCTGTCGCAAGGTAGTCTCGATGTAATCCGGTTGCGTGATGTACAAGTTGACCGTCTCTGGAGGACCGACAAAATAAGATTGGAACAAATCCCGTGCCCAGGCGATGGTGTGTTCGATTTTGTTGGGGAAGCTTCGAAGGGTACACATTGGGAAAGACTGCTCGGGAGGATCTTGAGAGCTGGAGTATGATTCAGTCAGGCGTGGCAAAATAACCTGAGTATTGCCTTTGGTTCCCAGGGTACCGCTCTCGAGGAGTGGTTTCATGAAAAAGACACATCGTCGATCAACATAGGTACGAGCTTCGACATTGTCCAAAGCATTTGTGACGATATCCAGGTCATTCCAGAATTGTTCGTTGAAAACGTCCTCGCTATCAGGTCCAATGCGATCGTTCATGGAGGTAATCTTGCCTTTTAGATCAGGGTTCATCGTTTGGACAGCTTCAGCTGCGCAAGAGCTCTTCTCCTTGCCAACATCCTTGGGTCTGAACAAGAATTGACGGTTGAGATTGCTTTTTTCTATCGAATCATTGTCTGTGACGGTGATGTGACCCTTGGGACCAGTTCCCAGACCGATCATGGCATAGTTCTTCAACATCTCGCAACCAATGGCGCCAGAGCCAACAAGGAAATTTCGGACGTTCGAGATCTTTTCTTGGTATTCTTTGCCAAAGACTGCGATCTGGCCGTCATAACGTGATCCGAGTGGTTTGCAGAGCTCTTCGCTTCGAGCAACCGAGGTGGGAAGTGATTCGAGCGCGTCGAAGTAAAGCCATTGAGCAACAGGTGTAAACTTTCCAGACACAGCTTTCAGGACTTCCTGCGCGGTAAGTCCGCCGAAGAATGCCGCTATTGGACTGAGGTCACCCTGCGCCTGATAGCTCAGCTCTGTGATCAGCTTGTCGTCGATTTCAGTCTCTTCTCCACTCTCCTTCGCCAGCTTCTTTGTGATATC
Organism: Exophiala sideris; assembly: GCA_000835395.1. Classification (NCBI taxonomy): domain Eukaryota; kingdom Fungi; phylum Ascomycota; class Eurotiomycetes; order Chaetothyriales; family Herpotrichiellaceae; genus Exophiala; species Exophiala sideris. The sequence continues at coordinate 9,154,657 of KN846951.1, read as the reverse complement.
TATCACTTCCTTTGCATCTTCGGCGTTGTGAGGTCTGGGAAGACTGCCTTTGTGGTTCTCGGCAAAGGCGTGAAGGGCTTGGATACCAACATGAAGCTGTGCGGGTCGGTCGAATTTGGCAAAGTCGGATATCATGATTTCAGGCTTTTTGATCTGCTCCGAGAGTGGCTGGAATTGTATAACTTTGGGCATCTTGACCTGAGCGAAGAGACCACCTCCTTCATACTTGCCCAGATCAGAGATGTCGCCGATTGAGAAAGAATATGGTCCTTTGACAATAATCTTTCGAGGTGGAGCACCATTCAGCGCTTCCAGACCTCTAAGCTCGGCGAACTCAACGTAGTCACCATCTTCCAGACCATGTCGCGTCTCGTCTAGAGCAGAGACCATACCCGTTTCGTCGATATCCGCGATGATACCACTAATTGGATTCTCCCCCGTGACATCTCCAACTGTGAAGTCCTTGCCGAAATCATTGAAGATATAACCAAACAGACCAAAGGTATCTGCGACCGATACGTAGATGCCGTTCTTGTGACAGAAGTCAGATATGGTGAGTTGGTCTTTCAATGGTGTATTGGTTAGCACGATGGCTTGATACTGCTTGAGTTGGTCGAGATCTTCGGTAAGTGACTGGGATTTATGAATGGACACAGGAGTGTATGAGTTGAGCTCGGCGACTCGTGGTACTGTGACATCTGCGCGTGGCTTTCCGACATCTTCGGGGCGCAGAAAGAATTGGGAGGATAGATCCGCAATGGCTACGGGATTGGGATCGAACAAAGTCAACGACTTAACGCCAGCGAGGGCAATGTTCTTCGCAATCTCCACTCCCAAGCCCTTGAGACCGACGATGAGAACGTTCGAAGATCCCATACGTTTCATTGCTTCGTGGCCCAAAACATAGAGTTGTCTGCTGTAAAGTGATTCATCGATTTCCCCGTTTTGGAGCTGCTGAATAGCAGCCCCGGGGTTGTCAACCTCCATCACTGTGTCTGTCATGATTTTCTTTTCTGGCCGGGAGAGATCCTCTGTAGAAGCCTTTCTCTTACTACCGGCCTTGATGGTCTCGGGAATGTCTGCGTGAGGCGAAATTGTGACTGTGGCCTTGCTTCAAGCAAGACCCAGACTGCGGTTGGGTGGGATCCGAAGAGCAAATGGGCACTTCAGATGATAGATGTGTTTATTTGAGGACTGACGAGGAGGAAGCTTGAAAGAATGACAGTTAAACGGCTTGAAGGCTGGTATGATTAGAAAAGGACAAAGTGCAGGCAGACTGAGGTTTGTAAGTAAGGCAACTTGGGCATTGTCTTAGTCAAGAAGATTCGCGAATTTGGAGTATACGGAGAGTTTCAGTGATGCAATAATCCAGGCGGCAACTGCTTCCCCCATCCCCATCGTTCCCGGCATAGTTGCCACAAGTGCATCAGATCCGAAACACCAAATCCGCGCCTGCGGACTATGACTGCGCTGTATTGGTAGTGCCCAACGATGATGCCCACGAGGAAAGCGCGAACCCCATCTTTATGATCCAACTTGATGCGCACGGCAGCCAACACCTGCACGAAATGACCTAGGCGGATGCATCTGCCTTGAAAGGTAGGCTGCTCATCGAGTTCTAGCGAAACATCTTCATTTCACAACGCGTTTCAGAACCTTGTATAGACGCGTTGACCGCTCGCTTTCATCATGAAGCTGTCCTCCCAATGTGTCGGTTTGAGCTCATCGGACGTATAGTGCTCTGGTGCCAACCTCAACACGGTCTCGGACAATCCTTCGAGCTGTCTCAAGACCCTCCACCACCCCGGCCGCATGCACGATCGAAAGACAAAACGCCAACATGCTTCATGAAATCCTCTTGTCCTTGTCCGGAGTTCAGTCGCCCATCTGGGATCAAGGCCGTCTGCCAGGAGAGTTGAATGGACAGACCTTCAATCAATACGTATCACCACCAGAGCGTGCTATGTTAGAGTCTCTTGCCCATCTCCAACGTTTGCATGTACAGGTGAAACATGCTACGGCACAATTTACAAAGACACATGAGTCCATGGTCTGCCGAGCTGTGAGCGCGTCGATAGCAGATGTCCACCTGGGTAACTTCATGGACAAGATCGTTCAGGTTGAGACATCAATACTCAAGAAAGATGCCGGATACGTTGGTGCCTATGGCATAGTCCCCTTGAGCACAATTGTTTCAGACTTTGCCCCATGGACAAGAAGGCTAGAGTGGTTGAAGGCTGTAGTGGAACAGCTGAATGCGAACTCTCAGCCAACGAGGCCTTCGGCACCGGGCCTTCTGGATTTCCTAGAGAAAGAGACCCATACTGGCTATTCGGATATCGAAGAGATGGCTGTTGCTCTCTTGACTGTGGCGCAACGAGCTTGGATGCGCATTGCTTCGCTCTGGATACTATATGGAAAGCTCTCCAGATTTGGTCCGCACGATTTTTGTGTCAAAGAGAATCCTCAGGCCTCATCCACGATAGACACCTTCTTGCTCGACCAGTTGTTGGTCCCTAAATTTGTCAATACTGCCGCTGCACAGGCTTTATGTTCGACAGGGACTGCACTAAACCAGCTTCGCTCACACGGAAAGCATGCCACCTTTTCCCTGAAGACCTCTTCTGATCCAGCTATGACACTCCTATCTCGCCATCTGAAGCTTCTTGAGAGCCTCGAATACCCACTCAATCCGTCCTTACTGGAGAACGTCTTTTTATCCATCAACAGTTCCATTTCTGAAAACGCACTGTCTCAAGTCCTCCCTCGCGCCTTGGTCATGCGACTACTTCAGGTGATCTTGCGCTACGTCCTTCTTGACCATGGAGAGTTCGCGGTGTCTTTGGTGGCGCATGCGGATGACCGTGTGATGAACCGGCAGCACGCACAAACCGCTGTCCGGCCGGTCCGGAGAATTGGCAAATTGGACGACCTAGCCGTCAAGGATGCCGAGATCAATAGCATTTTGAGCAAGACGATGGCAGAGTTGGCAGCACTTGGGGTGGATGACGACGTTGAAGAAGAGGTCTTCCTTTTCGCAAAGCAGATCTTGTCACTTAAGACAGTGGACGTCGAAAACGGTTCTCACATGGTCTCAACATTATTACCTACGACCACATTTCTCTACATCACCATTCCGCCATCTTCACCATTACATATCTTCTTGTCTCCTCAGGACACTGAAGTCTACGCCCTGCTGAATGCATACCTCGTTTCGGTCTACAGAGCAGGTTTCCATTTGTCCGGCCTGTGGAAGTTAAGCGGGCATCGCAGGTCATATCCTACACCCCTAGGACCACCGAGAAGTGCTTCGAAAGCAGGACATGCAATTCTTGCGGCACGTCGGTCGCGAGATACTCGACGGATGAAGAGGACGAGGCGGCACTGGACAGTTGCAAGCAAAGCTTTGTTTCTGGTCAACGAGCTTGAGGCATACCTTCAAGGCGAGGTAATCCAAAACAGTTGGACTCAATTTCACAGGTGGCTTGAAGGAGAAGACGCAATCGTGAGTCCAAAAAGCTCGCGACCTACCACGTCATCCTCGGCCGCCCAATCTAGGACAACGGGACTCCCTGACGGGACCTCTGGGCTTGGAAGTTCCGACACCAATGTTCGGCCGAGCGATCCTCGTCTGTTGGCAGAAGCTCACGGAATATTTCTACAAGGTCTAAAGTCCGGGCTATTCTTCACAAATGGTCCTTTCATTCAGACCATGAAAACGCTGGTCACCCAGTGTGATCACTTCAATGCACTGTTCTCTCGGCTGCAGGTTGTCTGGGAAGGACTGGACCTGCAAGAAGACGATGGCGTGGTCGATGCTTTTTCGAGTTATGAAAAGGATGAAAGGGAAGTCCTTTCTGAGATGGATCGTACAAGTGATGCGATAAACGCGTCAGTCATCCAGCTTGTGAACAAGATTCGGGAACTTGCAGCAGAGATGCGCACGGGGACTGGCGCGGATGATACCCAGCAGAATCCGGCAGAAGCTCGCTGGAACGTAACGACATTCGTACCCTGGCAGGCCAGGACGGTGGACAGATTGGTCATGAAACTTGACAGTCTCGCAGAAAGGCACGAAGATGAGGGAAACGGGCTCGATGATGCTGGACAGTATGATGATGATTGAAACGTAGATTGTTAGACTTATAATATATGCTCGTACGATTTTCGCGGTAACAAAAGCCAGGCAGAATTTAATGACCGAGTGACACTTAGTGTCCTATATGATCTACGATGAACCAACCCTATGAAACTGTTAGTGGCTTTTGCTCAAGTGAGGTGATGATCACCAGCTCAAAACAGTAAGGCAATAGCAATTGAAAGAGCAAAATCAGACGAGCCGTGTTACCTCAGTCCCTTCCCTGCCCTGGTAGAGGCACCAATCGCAGCTCCATAACGAAGCCGTGACCAGCACCATTACACAGGACAACGAGAACAAACCTCCATGTGTCCTTGGATTTCGCCTCGATTCCGGCCAGACATCTCCACAACCAATCATCCCTGCGCCCCTGCCTCAGACCGCAAGCAAGCTGAGGGTGAGAGATGCAAGTCCGGTATCAGGGAGAGTGGATGGATGTGAAGTGAAATTCTTGGACTAGGAGGTTCGTTGAAAGAGTGTCGCCGTGACGGAGAACTCGGAGAATGGATAGACTAGGTGTCATCATATAAAATGGAGTGGTGTTTGTGCTGGATGAGAATGGAAAGAGATGGCTTACTTGAGACTCAGTTGAGCAGCGAAATTCGGCATCAAGCGAAGAACTTGCTTGGGGCCTTGTTGAAATCTGTGATGAGCACTGGTTAGCGCGTTGCATGACAGTGAGATGTGATAGATGTATGAATGTAGTGAGGATGAATCAGACATATGGTAAGCTTGGTAACGATTTCTTCAACTTTTGATTCAGAAGCAGAACTGTATAAAGAAAAACCTTGATCATCATTTTGAGGGGGTGGATGTGAAAACACTGCGAAACAGGGAAGAAAGTCTTACCTAGCTGTGAATTCTGCTTCCGACCACACGACATGTATCTACTACCTGGTATAACTGTCAGTATATAGCATATCAAGACATTCAAAGATTCGTGCACAAGATGTTTGAGAGGTTGGGTCAGATGGTAGTGCATGTTAAGTTCATGGCTCATTGATGATCGCCGGAACTGGAGTATGATAAAATTTCATCAAGTGAGCATAGTTGATTGAGAAAGCAAGTAAAGGGAACGTACATTGAAGCGACAGTGCAGGATGCCCTGATGCGGAGTCAAGTTCACGAAGAACATCGTTGAGAAGAAGACCTTAGGTATAATGTTGTTGACGAAGTTTCAAAACTCGATTTGTAGTCGCGAGAACAAAATTGCTATTCTAGGTCGGATAAACTTCGCTCTCTTGGCATAAGTACACGTGATGACAGCCTCGCGATGCACAAGGCTGAGATCGGAAGTGTCGTCCGCAGTTGTTCGCGGCGAGGCTTCATCTCAATTGCACGTCGACGACAGATATTCTGCCTTTATCTTCATACGATGCGTATCGTAGACCTTGTGGGTAGTTGTCTGGTAGTATCAGCCAAGAAAAGTGTGTCTCACCACGTGTTATGAATGGGTCGAGGTACTCCTCTCCAAACGTCATCACTGCAAACGCAATGAGCTCATTCCTTTCTAACACCCTGAATATAAAACATGTCCTCAAATGACATAGGGCCACTTATATCATGAACGATGTTCCGTTCTGTCTTCTCTCGTAGCGCATCACCCCTAGTAAAATCATTTAATCCACAAACTAAACCGACATTCCTCTTTCGCAACATGTCTGCCGTTAAAACATCGCACTTGTCCAACGAGGACGTTCAGGCCAGCAAGCTTTTCGATGTCTCTCATGTCGTCGCTGTTGTAACTGGAGGAGGTACCGGTATCGGTCTCATGATTGCTCAAGCTCTACAATCCAATGGCGCGAAGGTCTACGTCACGGGCCGTCGTGAAGAGGCTCTCGATTCAGTGGTCAAGCAGTACAGCACCGGCCCTGGCAGCATCCACGCTCTGCCCGGCGACATCACGAAGAAGGAAGAATGCATCCGTTTGGCCGAGGAAGTGGGCAAGAAGGAATCCAAAGGTATCCATCTGTTGGTCAACAACGCCGGCATTGCTCGCGACGACCACACCAAATTCTCCGCGGCTGGTCAACCAGACATGAAATCCGCTGAGAGCATCTCGCAGCACATGCTTAAGTCAGAAGTTTCGGACTGGCAAGAGACTTTTGAGACCAACCTCACTGCTCAATTCTTCATGTCGGCGGCATTTATACCCTTGTTGGCCAAGGGACGTGATGTTACCCCTGGATATACGTCGAGCATTGTCAACATCACATCCATCAGCGGTCTCATGAAAGGGTCGAGTAACGGACAATTCGCTTATGCCACCAGCAAAGCCGGTTTCGTGCATATGACGCGCATGTTGGCCACCACGCTTGCCGAGACCAAGATTCGTGTGAACCAGATTGCTCCAGGTATTTTCCCGAGTGAAATGACCACGGGCGAGAGTGATGAAAGTCAAAAGAGCGAGCTGAGCTCCGAGTTGAGCAATCCAGCTGGTAAGTTTCCAACATCTCTCCATACATCTTGAGCGGCGCACCCGTCTGCGGCGAAAGGAATAATACTGACATATTTGGGATGACAGGACGCGGTGGTGGTGATGCTGATATGGCTGCAACGATTTTGTACTTGGTTGGCAAGGGTGGCTTGTTCTTGAACAACCAGCTCATCCACCCAGAAGGTGGACAACTCCTGGTCGCACCGGCTGCGATCTGATTTGATGACCTTTAAATCCGAGAGAGACATGCATTGCAGAAAGAAAAGCTGGATGTATGAGCTGTGATAACTTTACCAGAACGCCTCGTCGTGGCCAAACATGAAGTACAGATAAGGAAACAAAAGTAATGAATGATCGAACACAGGATTGTCACAAGAAAACTGTATTAACCCGGCTCTTTATACCTCTGACATTTCAATGAACATGAAGGAAACAGTGAGTGCGGAAATGACCATGGTTGCGCCGACCGCAATTGTGTCCGCGGCCAAGGGATAACCTGCATACCAGTACTTTGGTTTCGACGGTTCTATGCATGCAAGACCTGCATCTCCAATCGACTTGAAGACTGATGAGGTCTCATGTAGCACTGGCTCAGTTTTTGGGGCGTGGATGTCCTTGGTGTGCTCGAGTCTCTCATGGCTTGACACCTTCGGCTCAAAGGTACTCTGCGCAGGGCAGGAGCCAGCTTTGATGTTAAGTTCTTTTGCCAGTTCCACCATGAAGCGACTTTTGATGGCCGTCATCCCCGAGTCTGTATTTGATTGTTGTCGGTCTGTAGCAATGCCCGTGTCAGGGTGTTCTCTGTGAACGCTGTTGTTCGAATAGCGTAAGAGACAACACTGGCTGGAGGCATCGTACTGAAATGGGTAACTCATATACCGAGATATGCCGTTATTGCCCTAACGGACGGTAAGTCCACCGAATCCAGCACTTGATGGCAGGTAACTTACATTGCAGAGCATTGTCATGGCAGCAAAGTCCCCATTCACGTAGCTGCCATTTGGGGCATGATGACCTAGCACGAAGGTGCAAAAGCACCAAAAAACCGTGAAAAGCAGATGCATTTCTACATGCTACAGGTATGCGACTGAAGGACAGCAGAAGCGAAACATCAACGCAAGGAGAATAAGTAGATACGTATACTCAAAAGAGCTGCCCTGAGACCCTTTGTTTGAAGCTTCCCCAGGAAAAGCTTGTGCTGCACATTGCTCGATCGCAATCGTTAGCAAAACACGGGATGCAGATTGCGACTGCAGGGGTAAGTTTGTCTGTATCCGTATAACGAAGCGCATACGATAGCAAGGGAGTGGTCGTTGTTGCTCAACAATACATTACATGGCAAGGTCGATGCACCGGTTGATTGACCTGTCAAACATGTCATATCAGCCGCTGCCCAGTACGGTGCGAGAGATCCGGTCATTTGACATGCGATAGAGGAAATCACATCCGCCAGGACCTTGCACACCGTGGTAAGCATATGTTCTGGCAAAGCTACATTGCCTCGGGGTGGCTGATTCGAAGTCCAGAGGGTTTGTAGGAAAGTACGACTTCGACCGTTGCCACACCTCCATGCCCTTCGAGTGACACGTTCTCTCGCTTCTTCTCAGTAATAGAGTGTGATGATCTATGTGACCACTTCATTCAATTCGGCCTTTTCCGCACATGCAGATATGCTGGCATTTTCTCCAACGAGGCATAGAGGAGTAATTCTTTCCAACATTTTTGCTCGCGTACTCACACACGGGAACATGTCAACTTCAATCCTTAATCATACTTCTCATCCTGCGTATGTCTCCCGCTGTCCATAGAGCTGATGTATGCTAGCTTGGCTGCTGTTAGCCTCTTCAGCCTCATTTCAGTGCTGACTCAGTTCATTGTCTGACATGTCACTCATCTGAAGATGTCCCATCGTGCGTTGGTCATTGAACAGTCCTTCAGCTGTGTCACGAGTACTCTCGAGAAATTCCTTGTTCATCGAATATGGAGTGGGGAAGAATCGCCATCTAGGATCGGTCTGTCTTCGCTGTGCTCGCAGTTCTTCAAAGAATGCCAGAAAATCGGCCTTCGTGATTGTTCCCAAGACCTGCTCTCGGCTGTGGACGAGGGCGTCTCCAGTGAGACCAGAGATAGCCTGAGCTAATCTGGGCTCTACCTTTGTGGAGACATACAAGCAAAGCGCCTCTAAGTGAAGGCTCAGAAGAGGCAGTCCATCTGCGCGTGCCACGAGAACATCGCCAATCTTGTTGCCGGTCCAGATCTGAGGCGTAGAGCCGAAACCCTGCTCGCCGCAGTAGGAGCCACCCATACCGCGGAAGTTGTCGAGGTCTCCGTATCCGGGAGTGCTTGTAAGGGTGCCAACGTGATCTGAAGTAATGTCTCTCATAAGCAATACAGCTTCGTGGTTACGGAGGTCTTCGCTGCCAGTGGGGTGCGCGTACCACGGACGCACGGTCATTGGGAGCCCTAGTAAGTTTGCTATCCCGCTTCCTTCGGCTTGAAAAATGCTATCACAGCCGTTGACGATGAAGTACCCTGTGGGTGATCGAACAAAGGTCCTAGGGCACACGACAATTCCAACTGCTACCCGGACGCTTTCGAGATCTGCGTCCTGTGAGCCCATTCGGTAGGTGGAGCTAAAGTAGTCTGCCGCATTTCGAACGTCTCGCATATCGATGTCGCGGTATTCTCCAAGCGCGTTTCGAAGGGCGTTCCGAACGTCTTACACATCGATGTCGCGGTATTGTCCAGTATGGGCCCAACGTGTGACAAGGATCGGACCCCGGAAGACGTGACAGCAAGCTCCAGCCCGTGTGAAGGTACGCACCGCCAGATTTGGCTCTTCATTTGATCTATCTGACTTGATATTGAACCACATCGTCTCGCGTTTGTCACGCTGGATGTCGCGGGCTTGAATGTTGTTGTGGTCGGTGGATGCCATATCATGACGGCCAGGGCCCAAGTACGCTTCCTTGTTGAAAGATTCACCTGTATCTTGAGATTTTTTCGAAACAGCGAGCCATGTGAATCTTGGAGGTTGGTCGCCACCCGGGAAAAACAATGCTCGTCGATATCCATGAACACCTACGCCTGCGGTGCTCGGTCTTGCTTCGCCGAAGGAAGGGCAAAGGATCTTATGGTTTTTCCAGTCAAGGCGTTGGCAATCTGGCAGGTTTCAGCATCGAGAAGTCTCCATTATTGTTTGGGATGGAGCGCACCTGAAGAGCAATACTTTGCGTCCAGACATTTCGGGCATCTTTTGGTACCTCGTCGAGGACACATAATGCAGGTCTCCTCGAGCTTCATGATGCTACCTGCTGCGGCGGCTGCCATAGCGACGACCGGTGGCGATGGACAAGTTTCTCAATGTCTGAAGCGGAAACACAAGTTATTGATCTAGTAAACAGATTTTCCATTGAGGACTTACAATCGCTTCACTTGGCGAGCGTGTCACCGTCCACTGAGCGATTTCGGTCTTGGTTCATTACGTACCAGGTGGGTAGCATTGGATTTCACTTGTCGGCCTTCGTTGTGCTGGGCGCCTTCTAGTAATTCAACTACTTCTGCTTTAGTCGCCAGGAAGGAAAGTATTGCTTCGAGCAATATGATGCTCTGCGATGAGAGCAAGACCACAGGTTAAGATGTGGGTCCGCAAGGCTGGGATTCCTATATGGTGGATTCAAGCCTTTCGTAATTGCACTTTTCAGACGTCAACCGGAGTGACGCCTAGCTATACGCTCACCACGGATGTGAACCAATACGGAGGTTTCAGGGAAAGTACCTAGATTTTTACTCGTGAAAATATGAGTATTTTGCTGCTCGGATAGTAGTACCTCTCCGTATGAAATCCCACTGCGGAGTACAAACACGACTCCTCACTTTCTGACGAGATGAATGGGGCCTGTACAACCGCGTCATCTGTCACACCTGAGGAAACGCGTAACGCAGAGGCTGAGATACGATTTCTTGACTGGAGTTTCCTATGCTGAATGAGGCTGACGACCTTTTGAGTCAACCTGGGCTGAGGAGGGACTTTTCGCCACCTCGCCGTGTAATCAAGACTCTGACACTGAATTGCTGGACGAAGGTTGATTCCGGCAAGCTGAAAGCCATACAGATCACAATCCGCCCAAAATCGAAACACACCCACATCTTCAGGCAACAGAACTCTCACACATGGAAGATTTCGAAATCGGGCCACGTTCCTGAGACCATTTTCAAACGAAAGGGTAATGGTAATCCTAGGTTGCAGCGCTTGTTTTCGCGCAGCCTGGGGTGGCTGATGATTGGAATTTGGATGGTGACTGATATTGACCTATCATATGATTCATATCGCCTGAACGAGTAGAGTAAAGAATAGTTATTCTCCTGGCGTCTTTGCAATTGCTGTCTACAATCAACTTTGATCTTTCCTGAAGATGTTCCGCTCTTTCCGGGCATTGACCCTCATCTGGCTGTGACGGCAGAATAGACTGTGGCTGTAACCTTTAAGGATGTGGTCTTACCATCCTGTGGCTATGCCGCATGCCCGGACCCTTAATGAGGGTGGGAGCGATGACTGCCAAGTGATTGGTAGGCGTACCTTTCTCAGGCGAAATCTCGACAATTGCAACAATAAGGAAAACATGTGCAGTCCTAAGTGGTAGTCACGAGCGCACCCAACCCCTCGTGCAGAAGAGACCGTGAGTGAAGCGACAGGTCCGGGTCACCTGGGCAGATGCGTATTAGTCTGGCCGTGCATCCTATCATCTTGGCATAGTGAGCTCGTGATTTGTGAAGCCACACAACATTCACACATAGTGAAGGAGAAAAGACCAAAAAGTCGCAAAAAAAATTGTGGTTTCCTGGGCTTTGAAGCTCCCTCCCCTCTCGCAGCGGACCCCTCCTGCTCATAGTCCTTCTCTTTCTTCCTCGCATGAGCGCTCAACCCCAAATTTACCCACCCCCGTCTCTCGCATCTGAGGCCTTGAGTTTGGTTGTTCAGTTTGTAGTCGATATAGAGAAGGTTAATTCTCTGTGTGGTTGTTGACAACCACCGACACTGCCACTGAGCCGTCGAAGTATTCGAGCGGTTTCATCAGACTGTCCTGATGAAGGTGGATTGTTAGGCAAATTCCTGCAAATCAAATCCATAAACCATGAATTTACGAAAGAGGTAATCACTTAGTGTGGTGAGTGAAGTGGAAAGTGAAGTGGTGATGGTGAAGTGAAGTACAATAAGAGTTGATATCTCTCAAGGCTACGAGGCTGGCTCAAGTCTGGGGTGGAGCATAGGGCGGCATCACCCCTAGTACTTAACGGGGCTGATCTGGCCGCTCTTTTACCACAGTCTGGCGAATGACGTCTCGGACAAAAAAGTTCCAGACACTCAAACCGCGACTCTCCAGGATTTATTTACCGTGCATTGCCCAAAGCTGTCCTTCTTTGATGGGGACGTCCACTCCTTTGCCATAACGGATGTCACGCCATGTCTGACCGAAGACGTATCAATGGTCCTGCTGGCACGACTTATTCTCCAGTGTTCGCAAACCCCAGCCAAAGTGTGAAATTACAGGGCAAGCGATCGAGGAAGCCAAATGAATTACGAAAGATTTGTAGGACATCTTCATGCTCGTACGTTGACTTACACTAACTCCGATAGTCTTGCAGGTTGGAGTGATACCTTCTGCCAGCGGTTCAGCCTATCTGGAACTCGAAAGTCACCCAAGTAAAACGACCTTTGTATCCGTATCTTCTACCATTAAATTGTCATGCTCCGTACAAGGACCCAAGCCTTTACCACGAAATGCCTCATTCTCACCGAACCTTCAATTGACCGCATCCGTCAAGTTTGCGCCATTCGCGACACGAAACCGGTTAGGATATGTCCGTGATTCTACGGAAAAAGACCTCGGGCTGCATTTGGAGAATGCTTTGAAGGGCGCAATCATACCGGACAGATGGCCTAAGAGTGGGGTCGATGTCGCTGTAACAGTACTTGAGGGCGAAGACGATCAAGAGACGGGAGATCGCATTGCCGGACTAGGTTTGTTCAACATGTTGGCCGGATGTATCAATGTTGCTATGGCCGCTATTGCGGACGCACGTCTGGACTGTCTGGATTTGTTGGCTGCTGGAGTGGGCGCCATTATTCCAGGGCCTGATATGAACCCTGTCAGAGTCTTGGACCCGGCTGCCATTGAGCATGCAGAACTACTGTCGAGCTGTCTTGTGGGCTATCTACCGTCACGCGATGAGGTTGTCGAGCTTTGGTGTAATGATTCTGGATCGACACAATCTGGCGACAAGGAGCTGGGTTTTGAGCAGCTGGTCGACAGCGCAGTAGCAGCTGCTCGAGGAGCACAAACAGTGTTGAAAGAGGTGTTGTTGGAATCTTTAGCGCAAAACCAAGCCTCGAGCAAGAAATTGAGCAATGAGAGCACAAAGGACGTCGAAATGGCTGGATGAACAATTTCATGAAAAACGCTATATCAGTGATAACCATCCTATGATGGTCCTGGTATCTCTGACCGTCTATTTCCGATCAAGATTGACTCTTGATGAGCCTTCCACCTCATCGGCCACGCCGCAAACTCCTGTCCAACATCTGTTCAAGTTTAACGTCAATCCTAGTCCTTGTGCAAGACAATCCACTCGTTGCAAGGGCACAGGACGTCACCATAGATGGTGCAGAGCTTTGAGCAATAGCAACCATCCCAGCACACGCACATCTTCGCAGCCTTGTACTCCTCCAAGCTCATGTGGCCTTGGTAGTAGCGGTACTGGCCGACAGCGCAACCTTCAAGTCGAGCAGCGGCACATTCGATATGTGCTTCACGGCGGAGATCTTCTTCGGAATTGGTACGGGTGAGGATGTCGACAGCCAGGTCAGATTGGAAGTCGGCGTAGGCGAGCGCGGCATTGCGGACGGGAAGTTTGGCGAGGGTGTCTTTGGTGTAGTTTTGGGTGCCGTAGGTCGGATCGGCGATGAAGTTGGTATGGGTGAATTGGTTGTTTGGATGAAGTACGTCTCCGCTGGTGAAGGAGAGTGTCTTGGAGATTTTGGCGGCTGATGAAGAGATTAGCTCTGCAACGGCGAGAGGGGACGTAAAGTCTTACCACGACGGCGCATGTATTTTGCTTCGTAGCTTTCGAATTGGCCGGGGTAGCTGGTTGGAGTGGCCTTGCACTTACGGTCATCGGTCGAGAAGATGGTGTCGTAGTCGATTGGGCAATCTTTGGGTGGGGGAGTCGGTGGTTCACTGCTGTAGATTGACGATGACGATGCGCGAAGGCTCTGAATGTCTGAATCAACTTGTTGAGTGATCACTCGGATCTTCTTGGTGGTGCGGAGATCGATGTTGTAATCTGAGAGAATGATGAGCTGGTCTTGCATGGTAAAGATCGAGCCACTCACCGTCGTTCTCCAATGCGTTGGCGACGGAGTCACGAGCGCCTCGCTTCTTGACTGTAGATTGGTGAGAAGAAGGATTGTCTCTTCTGGAGGTGATCTTACCTCTACGGATGGGCACTGAGCTTGGTACATGGACTGCTGGTGCAGTGATGGTGAGAGTTGAGTCAGCCTGAAGGTTGGCCTTCGACTTCTGAGACTTGGGCTCAAGGACGCGCTTCTTGTTCGGAAACTCTGTTGCCATTGGAACTGCATAGTCTGGGAGGACCGCGTCATATTGCGCATTGGTGACTGACGATGGATTAGAACAGTTCGATCTTCCTAGCTGAAGACTCACCTTGACGATTCTGGCCTGCCATGAACACCACTGGTTTTGTAAGTCTGCAGTCTTCGCCTCCAAGAGCAGCATCTGCAAACATGTACTCAAAGTATGGTTGCTGCGGAAGAGGTGGAAGAGGCTTGTTGAGGTAGTCCTCAATTGGCAGTGGCTTGTTAAGATACTCATTGGCGCTGATGGTTCTGGTCTTCTCGCTGAAGGAGCGGAAGGTACTGCCCACAGCAGAGATTGCCTTGTTGTACCATGAGCCGGTAAGCTCTTCTGGGGTGACAACTTGATGGATCATGTCCTTCATGTCGTCGATGGCCATCATTTCTGGTGTGCTCTGGGTGCCAATGGTCGACATGGTGCTCGAGAAAGCCATTGAAGTCGTCGCAGGATTGGTAATGATATTGTTCGAGAAGACTTCCAAGTTGCAGTTGTGGTGAGAGAAATATTGAAATCAACTTGCTAGACATGATTGAAAATTGAGACTCCCAAAATTCACTTACTTTCACCTTCTGGCTGTCTATTCAGTATCTCCATTGAGAGGCTGGGGCGTCTTTGCAGAGATTTCTGGCGGTGCTCGTGGATGAATAGAGGGTATGGCAGAAACGACAATAGCAAGAATTGTGACACCGTTTGACGAGGAGTACAACCACGATCCAACCTCGAATTCTAGCGGATTCATGCCAGTGGGTGCCTCGACAGCAACACAGTAGGACAATAACGATAGAGATGATGGGCTCCCCAAGCTCAAATGAGTATCGTTCCCTGTTGTCGATCCGGAGTACTTCACAAACAACATCACATCGTTAGCGCTTGAGGTGAGGGCGTTCATCAGCACTATCGTTGTAGTCCTCCCGTCTTGCTGTGAAGGCACCCGCTGACGTGAATCTGCTGGACTTCAACCTTGTATCGTCGAAGTACTCCTCGTCAAACGTTCCCACGCCATACTTACTCTCCAAAACTTGATGGTCAGGCACTTACCTTGATTATCCTCAGCGCAGAGCCTTGAAGACAGCCCATAGTTGTCCGGAATGCCTGGCATTGACTTCAGTACTGATGTTCCTCGCACCAGCATCGTCCGCAAATCCAGCCTGACGTGCTTCAAAGACAGTGATGTACCATAGCCAAGTATCAACGAGGCCCCAAGCACGGGCTGCGAGAGTGATGCGTTTCCCAGGTGCGCCGAAGCGCAAGCCACAATCCTTACCATGTTCAACTGGGACTCGCGGTCGTGCCCAGCAGTCCCGGGGAAAGAGAAATCCGAATCGAAGTCGTCGTCGACAGGAAGAGAATCTCCAGCATGCATTGTTTCAAGGATAGGAGGGAGTCGTTGGGAGGACGTCAGCTTTGAGGCGCTCGGCACGCGTTGATCCGGAGTGAAGCCGCCGCCATCCCCGTTGAGGAAATTTTGACGGACTGACATCTGGCTCGACCAGCGAACGCCTGGCACGACCTGCAAGACCGGACTCTTTGGGCGCAGGAGAAAAGGCAGGGGGCTTCATTCACCTCGTGCTCCCAGAAATTCCTCAACTTATCCCTACTATAATACTTCTTGTTGTAATATTAGCCTTGTTCACTCTTTTTACATTCCCATTCTCCAGGCTGCCTCCACTGGTTTAGGCATTGGATTCCGGTCCCACGGTCACGCGCGTTCTCACCCGCTGGAAATGTTGACTGAGCGATAGGACTATTGCCTCGTCTTCCATTCCTCCTCTGATCGCAGTATGGCGAGCACCAGTGCTAATCGCGCAAATGCTGCATCAAGATGGCCTACGCGGTTACTATATTGCGTTTTGGGGTTCCTGCTATTGACAGCATGTCCGGCACAGGCAGACAAGACCGCAGCGGACTACTTTGTCCATTCGCTGCCAGGCCAGCCTGATGGGCCTCTGCTGAAGATGCATGCCGGGTATGTTGTCTGATGTCCTCTGAGTGGCCGTACTGACCGCGTGCAGGCATATTGAAGTCACTCCCGAGCACAATGGACATCTCTTTTTCTGGCTCTACGAGAACCGACACATCGCGGATCGATCTCGAACCGTCATCTGGCTCAACGGTGGGCCGGGATGTAGCTCGATGGACGGAGCGATGATGGAGCTGGGTCCATATCGAGTAAGAGAAGGAGGGAAGTTGGCGTACAATGACGGATCATGGGATGAGTTTGCCAATCTGCTCTTTGTGGACAATCCTGTTGGAACCGGTTTTAGCTATGTCAACACGGATAGCTATCTCCACGAATTGCAAGAGATGGCGGATCAATTTCTCATCTTCATGGAGAAGTGGTTTGCATTATTCCCGCAATTCGAAACCGATGATATATACTTTGCAGGCGAGTCGTATGCTGGTCAGCATATTCCTTACATCACGCGAGCAATTCTCGACCGCAATAAAAAAGCAAGAGCGAACGGCAAACAAACATGGGACGTCAAAGGCTTATTGATTGGCAATGGATGGATCGCACCACAAGAGCAGTACCTCTCTTACCTGCCCTTTGCTTATCAAGAGGGCCTCATCCAAGGTGGGACCGACGAAGCTAAGAGGGTCGAGTCGGCGCAAACCAAGTGTATCGGAGAATTGAGCAAACCAGGCGGTGACGAGAAAGTGGACGTCAACACGTGCGAAACTGTGCTGTCGATGATCCTGGACGTGTCTAGGAAGGATAATAAATGCTACAACATGTACGACATTCGTCTACAGGACAACTGGCCATCATGCGGAATGGCATGGCCCCCTGATTTGGATACAGTTACTCCTTATCTCCGTCAACAGGATGTCATCAGCGCTCTGCACATCAACCCCGATAAGCGGACGGGTTGGGCCGAATGCTCTGGAGCCGTGTCTTCTTCATTCCGGGCAAGTCAATCCAAGCCGAGTGTTGATTTCCTCCCTGGCATTTTAGAGGCTGGAGTTCCCATCCTTCTATTCAGTGGTGCCAAGGACATGATTTGCAACCATCTCGGCACAGAAGATATGATCAGCAACATGAAATGGGGTGGCGGGACTGGATTCGAGTTGTCCCCGGGAGTCTGGGCACCCAAACGTGACTGGACATTTGAAGATGAGCCAGCTGGAATATATCAGGAGGCTCGAAACTTGACATATGTGTTATTCTACAACGCCAGTCATATGGTGCCATTTGATTGGCCACGACGAAGTCGCGATATGTTGGACCGATTTATAGGAGTCGACATTGCCAGCATCGGCGGCAAGCCAGCTGATAGCCGCATTGACGGTGAAAAAGCAGGCACTGAAACCAGCGTTGGAGGACACCCCAACAGCACCACCGCAATTGCAGACGAGAAGCAGAAGGTCAAAGACGCCGAGCTTCAAGCATATTATCGCAGTGGAGAGGCTGCATTAGTGGTGGTATTGATTGCAGCAGGATTGTTCGGTTGGTGGGTATGGCGAGGAAGGCGAAGAGGACGAGGCCAAGGTTACATGAGCGTTCCACTGGGGAATGGCGCTTTGGCATTGGGTAAGAGACGTGACGTCGAGGCAGGAGATTTTGACGAAAGCGAGCTGGACAATCTAGGCTCTAATCGTCGCCGGCCAAACATGGAGACTGAGCCTTACGACCTGGCCAGCGACAGTGAAGATGATATCACCGTAGTCCATGGGCAAGGTGGGCGCAAGGAAAAGGAAAAGGAAAAGGCTGGAGGCTAGGAAATGCAAATAACAAGATGTTATTGTTCTCTAGTAGTAAAGTATGATGAGCATGGATAAAGTTATGAATATAGATATATGATATTTTTTAACTTAACCTTTTCGCGCAAGTAATCTCCGTGGAACTGGTGATTCTGGTCCCTGGATGAGTGAACCTTGAACCACAACTCCGATTTTCATGCCAGATGTCAAAGCTTTCCATTGCTTCAGCTCCCCGTGAACCTGGTCCATGCAAATCTGGGTTCGAGTTACTCTGGTACAACCAAAAGTTTCCGTCTCTTGAGGTTTCAAGCCTTTCCCCTTCGTTTTACAGCATCCGACTGATCGTGTGAGTGTATTATGATCTCTCCCTCTCTTTATGGGAATCTTCTTCCTATATCTTGTCGGCTTGAATCAAATTTTCACCATATAGGACTCAAGCTGGCCCTTTCTCGCTTTTCATCAGTCATACCGACGGGTAGCGCGCTGGATTCATGAATGGACTGACTGACCATGGTCTCGATCCCAATCAATGACACCTGCATTGGTGATCCGAGCTTTGCCTCCAAATCCGAATTCCTGGATCCCTTGCTCCACGTCTTCCTGTCAACCACATTGTACGAGTTACCAGACCAATGTTCGTCCACAGGCCCATCTGTTTATCGACGCCTTCTGCGTATTTTGACTGGCCTCCACAGTCCCAGTCGATCCGGCTTCTTCCATCGACACGTCTTTCCCGGCTTTTCGGACTGCCCTGAATGTGTCATGGCAAAGTATATGGCGATCGCGGCTTCCTCAGATCCAGATCGCACCTTCCATCACTGCATCAGGCCTTTGTCTCTGCGCTATACACCTTTTCTCTCGGTATTCTCCTTACCTTCAAGCACGCTTCAGCATTGAGATTTGGGTTTAATGGCTATTTCTATCGTCTCTCCCTAACACTCGATGTTACCCTATCAGCCTTTCTCTCTTAAACTCTACTTGTTTTGTGCCAGATGAAACGCTCAGTGCTCGTTCACTTGTTCACATAAACCCTTCCGGTCTTCCCAACGCTCACCCCCGGCCTTGGTAAATCTCGTGCTGTCAGCAGTGCACCGATCACGGATGGAGAGCGATGCATCGAACATCTGGCAGCAACCTCCAGTCAAGTCGGTGCTCGATGTCTCACCGACGGCAGTATCCTACGATGCCGCCTATATCGTTCTCTCTTTATTCACCTCATTGGTAGGATGTATTACCACGATAGAGCTGTTGCAGCGACGCACGTCGATAAAAGGCATCTACAATTGGTACAGGCATTCACTGGTTTTCCCTCGTCATCGTTGCTGACCATCGATTCTTGTCAGGTTCCTTCTTTTTGCTTCTGCCATAACAATGGGTGGCATTGGCATTTGGGGCATGCACTTTGTTGGTAACAGGGCTATCGTTCTCGACCATGGTAGTCCCCAGCGTCAAATCGCATACAGCAGCGGCTACACCGCCGCATCTTTCTTCCTGCCTATCGCTGTTCTCCTCTTCGCCTTCTACCTGCTTGGAAATATGACCAACAAATCTCGTCCCCGTTATATTGCGATCGCTGGAGTTCTTACCGGAGCGGCGGTGTGTGGAATGCATTATATGGGACAATTGGGAATTGCAAACTACGACTGCACATATCAGGTACAACACGTCGTGGGAGCAGCAATAATAGCAGTGGCGGCCAGCCTGATAGCGCTCAGCGTCTTCTTCACATTGCGTGACAAGTGGATCGATCATTGGTGGAAGAGAGTCCTCTGTGGTGGCGTGCTTGCGGTAGCAGTATCCGGCATGCACTGGATAGCCGCTGTTGG
Organism: Exophiala sideris; assembly: GCA_000835395.1. Taxonomy (NCBI): domain Eukaryota; kingdom Fungi; phylum Ascomycota; class Eurotiomycetes; order Chaetothyriales; family Herpotrichiellaceae; genus Exophiala; species Exophiala sideris. The sequence goes on along the minus strand of KN846951.1, from coordinate 9,134,899 downwards.
GACAGTATATTACTGGAATGGCATGGTGGCTGTCCATGGCGGCAGTCGCACTCAGACTTCCGCCATTGCAGCGTCTTTGGTAAGTCAGTCAACTGCTGGAAGAAGCGCACAAGTCTGACTTTCATAGTCTGTAGGCGCCTGTGTCGGACTGCTTGTTGTAACATTCATCAGAAGCCGAAGGATGCGTTCAACCAAGCAACGATCTCAACGCCTTGTTCTTGCCTGTGCCTATTTCGACCGAGAGGGCAAGTTGATGGTTCGACATGACGGGATACTGCCAAATACCGAGATCACCAATCATTACGTTGAAAGAGTAGGTCGTGCCCTCACCCCGGGCCCATTCCTCGTTGACACGATACAGACTTTTGGAGAGGATGAATTGAGCCGATCCCATGAGACATTTCTGTGGATCTTTCAGGCTTCTCATCACTGGAACATCTTGAAGGATCTCATCCCAGGCATGAAGGATGATCTCGAAGCCGATCCAATGACCAAGAAATATTGCGCCGCCTCCCCTCCAACATCTTTGCCTGACGACGCCAGTGAAATATCCATCAACTTTGCGAAACTATTCAAACAATTATTTTGTGTTGCCGCTCAAGCACTTGCCAACAACATTCGCGAACCAGTCGAAAACATGGGAACGTTGTTCGAAGAGCCTATGGACACTGGTGCTGCCTACCCACGGTCTAGCATCGCGACCAGGCGACTGTCATGTTTCTCTTCCTCTGCGTCTCCTACCAGAGACATGGAAAGGGGCAGTGACTCTCATACTTTCGCGAAAGGCAAATATCTCTTCCTGATCCGTCAGATCCCTCCAAGCGACGCCGCCAAGTTTTCCGCTCGTGGTTATCGATTCGCAGCCGTGGGGCAAGTCGCAGATACCTTGGCTAAGAGCTTGCAAGTCCAACGTGCTCATCTCCTTGAGAGGATGGAACGTATGCAATTGTGCGCAGAACGAACATGCTTGCCTCCTCCTGGAGTTTACTTATCCTTGTTTATGATACGTCCCAGCATGTACAAAAGCTTTGATGTCCTGGTACCTGAGGGGGCTCAAAATCAACTACCTCATGTCACTCTACAAATGCGCCCCCTCTCTTGGGATCAGAGGAAGCAGCTGCAGCTTTTCGACGAACAAGCTGTTGGCGAAATACTCGGAAGTCTCCTCGGAAAATCCAGCGATCTCGAGTTGGATAACGACTTCGGCCGTCAGCTCTACGATGCATTCGTCAGACTTGTGGAACTGGTAGGTAGTTACGACACCATCATGCAAGCCAGATTCTCAGCCAAAGAATTTCGCATCTCATGTCAACATGGTGGCGGCACCAGCTCGACACCTAGCTGTACCAGCTGCACCATGTTGATAGTGCGGTTCATGACCAATATCCATGCGCCGGTTCCTCAGAAGGATTTCACATTTGTACCACTATCTTTTTTCAGCATTCAGCAGCTCGAACATGGCAGCCACTCTGACGAAGGGACATTCCCGCGTCAGGTGAGGGCTCAATTTGCCCATCTCCCAAGATACTCACGAACAAACAACGGATCCGATAGTAGATGGGGAACAAATCGGCCAAATTTTATGGAGGCAAACGGGCTTCGGGCCAACTCGCCTAGGTCATTCACATTCAGACAATCTCTGAGAAAATCGGTGGCTAGTAGTCATCGAAGTGACGAAGCGACCATGTTCGAACATGAGAAGGTGACCGACGAGTTCTCCATATCCGATCTACACATGGCCAAGGTTGAAGGGACAGAGTACAAGGATCCGTCATATGAAGACACGGAAGCACTGCCGTTAGCAGCGTCGAAAGAGAGGAAAAGCTGGGTGACTGAGGCGTTCGACCTCTTTCAACTGAAAGCAGAGAATTGGTGTACTGCACGCACTGGTGGGTGGAAGTGGGACATCAATGTCCAAAACTCCTTTGAAGTCGGGTCTAAGGAACGTCGCCACGAAAGTACAAATCCCGCGATCTCACCTTTTTGAAACGGCCAGTCTCATGAACAGCGTTGCAGCATATTATTATTGTATTAGTAGACAGGCCGTAGGAAAACAGTACAGCAGTCCTAGCAGCCGAAGAATCGAACGATGGTTTCCATCTTGTCTTGACGTAAAAGTGTGCTATTCAGTGATGAGACTGACGAGGAGCCGCGTCAAGGTCATAAGGCTGCAGCCTGAGGGGCCCAGTTCAGTACTAGATTATGATTGACGGAATGTCGAAGAATTCCGACTGCGGTCGTACTCCAGATTGTCGACATGCCACCCGGCTGAACTTGACTGCGACAACCACTCTGTACAAAACGACACTGCACACGGGTATCATCAATACGCAATATCGTTTCGCACACAGAGAATACAGAATGTCGCGTAGTACGCCAACCCCGACAGAGCTGGCAATGACGACCTGAAACACCAAGTTCCCTCAAGGAAATCTACCACTCTATCTCGATCAAAATCCGGCCTGGAAGTCTGAACGATACCTTGGCTACCTACCTTATTTGCTCTCTCCTGCGTACCAAAAATCGTATCTACCACTCTCTGACAAAGAGGCTCCATCTCCATCACTAGCAACCACAACTTCGGGAGTTCTACACGGGCACACAGCGAGAGAAAAGAGAGAAGGGCACAATGCCGTTCGCCCAACTCATAATCGGTCCCCCGGGCGCCGGCAAATCTACATACTGTAATGGAATGCAACAATTCATGGGCGCAATAGGACGAAAATGCAGTATCGTCAATCTAGACCCCGCCAACGACAAGACCAGCTACGAAGCAGCGATCGATGTGCGAGATCTAGTCACGCTCGAAAGTATCATGCAAGATGAAGATGTGAGGTTAGGACCCAACGGCGGTGTGCTGTATGCGCTGGAAGAACTGGAGGAGAATTTCGAGTGGCTTGAAGAGCAACTGGGGAGATTGGGCGAGGATTATGTCCTGTTCGATTGTCCGGGCCAGGTTGAGTTATTTACACATCATGATTCTTTGAGACGGGTGTTTACGAAGTTGGGGAAGATGGGATATAGGGTATGTTTCTCCTTGATTTCAGTGTGCTGCGTTCAAGGTACATTACATGCATTGCTAACACTCCAACAGTTGGTAGTGGTCAACCTGATCGACTCGTACGCCCTGACGCTGCCGTCACTGTATGTTTCGACGCTCTTACTCTCGTTACGGAGTATGCTGCAACTCGACATGACGCAGATCAACGTCCTGACTAAGATCGATAACCTCTCCAAATACCCTACCCTACCGTTCAACCTGGATTTCTACACCGAAGTGCAGGACCTAGAGTACTTGTTACCAAGTCTGGAAGCGGAGTCGCCGATGTTCGCACGCGGAAAGTTCGCGGCGCTGAACGAGGCGATTGTCAATCTCGTGGAAGAGTATGGACTGGTTGGATTCGAGACGCTCGCCGTGGAGGATAAGAAGAGTATGATGGCGCTTTTGAGGACGATTGATCGTGCGGGAGGGTATGCTTTTGGTGGGGCGGAGGGAGCGAATGATTCGATCTGGCAGGTCGCTGTTAGAGATGGCGTGGTGGGACAGATGGATATTCGGGATGTGCAGGAGCGGTGGATCGATAATAGAGAGGAGTGGGATGATTTGGAACAGAAACAGTGGGAGGAGGAGCAGAAGAGACGGGAACAGGAGTTCGAGGAGGGAATGCAGATGGATGGGGATGATGTGCCGCCTCCACCACCGCCGGATAGTGGTGTCAAGGTGAGACGGAAGAAAGACAAGACGGGGCCTGAACGTACAGGTACTTCGGGCGTGGGTGGTTCATGACCATGAATGTCGAGTCAGAGGGGCTCGAACACCATCAAGCGTTGAGATGGTCGCGGTCGCCTCGTGGCAGCAAAATAATGATTGTCATGATGTGTAATTCGTTCAGTCCGAAATGTCGTCCATGATATCGTCTTCGTCGAGGTCTTCCATATCGAGGACTTCCCCCTGAGTACGCAGCGTGTTGCCTGTTGCTCGAGCTTTTGCTTTGCTCTCCCCAACCAAGCTCTCCAGCACATCTTGGTCATCATCAGCGTCCCGGCCTTCCCGCTTGGCACGGACGATTTCTCGCCTGGCTCGGCGTAGTACTTCCTCTTCGCTTTTCCTGATGGTTCCGCTCACTCTGACGACTCGCACTACGCATCGTACGGGTGCATCACCCCTTGACGCACCAGGCAGCGTGTCCATGAACGTCAGACTCGCCCAGACGAGACGGAAGTGCGCGCGGGGAACGCGGAGGATGACCGTGCTGGTACCCGGGCTGAAATAGACGATGCGCATGCCGGATTGGGTGACGGACACGCCATAGTCGCCGAAAATGGATTGGATGTTGGAGCGGATGGTGGAGATCAATAGTTGTGAGGTCAAGTGGTTTGGGCTGGGACGGGAGAAGAGGACGTAGGAGGGAGGTTGAGTGGAGGGTTGTGTCGTTGGTTGTGGAGGATTTGGGTAAAGGATGTTGAAGAGGAGGTAGCGGTGTTTGATGCGGACCATGTTGTATTCGTTATCTATGTGACTTGCATAGTCGGGATCGCCTCAGGCTTGCAGACAGCGATCTAGAGGTCATGACATCGCTTCCATGTGTGACTCGTGCTGTACGGAAATCTTTTGCATCTTCAAAGGCGGAACTTACCCACTGCAGGTACTGAACTTTACAAGATGACGCCACGGAGGCTGCAAAGGCTTGGCAGGCACCCGGCGGGTATCTTGAACATTTTCATTACCTACCTTAATATTGTTGACGATGGTCACAATGTCGAAAAGACGACATCATGAGACTGAAAGCTGAACAACAGTAATCTAGACATATTGCTTACCATCAAGGCTGTCTGAAGACACGCGAGCACTCGTGGCCCCTGAAACACAGACAGATCTTGGAGATGACGATTTGGGTCAAGTCAGGAGTTCGCTCTCCGCAGGCACGAGATCGTGTCTTTTTCTGAAACAACCGAAGAGAACTGCTCGCGGTCAAGATTGGGGCTAAAGCAGGCTACAATTGCTTGTCTTCATGGGCACCCTAACTTGAAAGGCGTGGCTGAAACGACGGGGTCACACAACTACGTAGTAGATCTCTCCATCTCGAATGGGCCTTCCGTAAGTCACACATGGGTGGCTTGAGAACGCGCACCCGCAAATTGCTTGTTTACATAGTACGTGAGGTTCGTAGGGTCCACGTTGTTTGCCTGGCTAATCACGCAGATGATTCAGAAGAAGAACGGTCAGAGATGTGGTCTGTTTCTGTCTGAATCTGCCCTTCTTTTTCATGAGTCAACTTGGCCTTTTGACGAGTAGGAGTTGTCCCGGTTGACAGATGGCCTGTGGTTGTCAATCGTGGTCTGTGAGTTTCAAGAACCGCCTGACGTGAGTTTTCGGCCTACGAAAACGAGGTATGTAGACGTTGGGCCAAAGGAATGTGCTGCTGTCAATTGGGTCTTTTTGCAGGCGTCTATTTATTCAAAATTGTTTCAGCATCACTCTTGATGACCAACTTTACAAACACCTGGTTATTGCGGATGCAGTGACCTCCCACTCCTTTCTTGCACATGTTCTTCGCTGACGATTATTGACAAAGTCGGCAACGTGGTAAATGTGGATGGGGATAGCGCGTTCGGAGCATTGAAGATAGTCCCATTTTTCGCAGTCGGCAGGTGTCTAGACTTGCAAAAGGAATGGCGCCAAAAGGGCAGATATCGCTGTGGCGTTTTCGAGATGGCCAGTCATGTCGAGGACAAGGTGACATGGTCGCTTCAAGGAGGGAGAGGAATCGAAATGAGTGGTCAGGAAGTTTGCATTCTTCTCAGGTACCATTGTTTTTCACCCGCAGACTCCACTTAGAAGCCTCCGGGTACCTGGCCCCTTGAGCCAATGCCTGGAGAGCCTGTAGAGAACCCACCCGGGGGGTCCAACCAGAAAGAATGCACCCTTGATTGTGGTACTCGCGTACCACTGGTGATCTCTCCTGCGCTCACTCCATTCTCCTGCATTTCTTCCCCTTCTCGATCTTCCGCATCCCAACATCCATTCGACCCAGGAAAAGGGAAAAGTCTATCACTTTCGCCTCTTTACGGCATCAGTCACTCTTTTGACCCTTCACTGTTGACTTCTCTTTCACTCACTCTCTCTCATCAACCACATTCCTTGCTCGACGGTCGATTCGTCGCAGTACTCGATCATTTCACTCCTTCGCCAGTGTTTGTCCTGCTTGTCATCTCTCCTTCAAGACAACAACAGCACAATCACTTTATCCTTCCAATCGATCCTTCCTTTGTACAGAGACTGAGTCCTGTACCTTTAACAATCCCACAATCACATCATTCCTTACCGTTTACACAAACGCAAACACCTTCAATTCAAGCCTAAGATTGTCGCAACACAACCTTTCGCACATCGCATCCGTCACCCGGAACTCACAGAACGCACAAGCCAATTTAAGGCCATCACAAACCTACAACATCAAAGAACATCGTCATGTCTTCGACCACAATGTCTCTTGCTCGCGCATTCACTCGACGAGGCAAGCGAAGCGTCGATAACACTGTGCAAACTCCCCAGCGTGGTACAAGTGTCAGATATGCTCAGGGAACGATCAACCGCAATTTGATCTCCCTTCCCACCGAGTTGATCTCAACTACCAATGTCCAGGCATTGACCGCACCAGACATTCGAAGCGTCTCTGGCTCTTCGTCGGCCTCAATCATCTCTTCTGGTAACGACTCTGATTTCTCCACCATTGACCGAAGCTTCCTCAACAACTCTGGCAGCGACGCTTCGTCCATTGACAGTAGCGGTCCGGCGACTCCCATCACGCCCGCCGACATTGGCAACGCATTCTTCAACTCGAAGGAGCCCATCTCAGCAGTGCCCGCCCTCGCTTCTCCAGCATTCGAGACTCCGGCTATTCCTCAGCGTGCTCCATCTCACTCCAAGAAGGCTCACGTTGAATTGTCACGAAAGCGATCGATCCAACGGATGTCACCTCCACCGACCGCAATCAACAAGCCCGTCGTACGACGCAGTGCCGATATCTTTGGTGGCTCTGCTGACCCCAATCATCCTTTCGGCAGAGAGTTGGCTCAGGTCAATGAGGTTGCAGAGGAATTCGGCGCCACGGCGAGGCTGTTGGAGGAAGAAGAGCAGGAGATTCTGAGCAAAGGCTATCACAAGTTCGACGTGGAAGAATATCTGGATGAAATTGCCGGCTTGTACGGTGGTATCTTTGAGGATCAACTCGGATCGATCGCAAAGCCGTGGATCTGAACAAGATCTAAACCTGAGTACGACACCAGATTCACGACTTTATGATCACGGAGTTTACACGCGCAACATTGCTTGTTTGAAATGGCTGGCCGGTGCTTTACACGATGCGATACTCGCACACTCGAAAGGTGCTTCTTTTCATACACTCCTTAACAAAAACTGTTTCGGAAACAATGCTTCCATCCTTCGGGACTTTTCAGCAACACTCGATATGACGACACAAAGCTAGGGTCAAAAGGCTTAGCAGGTCTGGGACTTGCTGGGTGGGTTTTGACACGGGAGGTCAATGTTCTAAACATAACCTGGAATGGTAATCTTGATCACAAGAACAAGAATATGTCGGGTCGAATCGAGCTGGGGGACCATTGGAGAAATTGTGAGAGATGAGATGGAGATGGGCAATGAAAGTCTTGTTCAAATAGCACATCACACGTCAATAACACAACATGATAGAGCTGCTTCTAAACCTCCTTCTGTGTTTCAGGCTTCCCCGAGATTGTCTGAGTGAATCATGCCCCTCCCTTGACACATTTCTGTACTTCGTCCAGACGCCCCGTCTTCCTCATGTTCCCATCCAGAAACCCAGTGGGCATGATCCTGCCAGCCACCCATACTCCAAAAGCGTTGTGCCCTTTTCATAACCGACACTCCTCCGGGTTCTCGAGAAGAATCTTGACGACGTTCCGTGCCCGAACGTCTGCGGGCATTGGAGAGACCTTGGATTGGGAACGAGCTGTGGCTATGACTTGGGCGTCTTGGGATTGGAAGGCCAGGGCCAGGGCGGAGCCGAGGCTGCCTTGGGAGCAGCCTGTTATTAGGACTGTTCTAGGGGAAGGCGTCTTTAAACGTGGGATCGCTGAATGCAGAGGAGGTGTCGATCGGGAGGTGTGGGTGTGTCGTGCAAATAGTAGTTCTATGGACGGGTTTGCATCTGGTGTCCGATGGCCCCAGCTTGATGGTCGTTAAGCACGGGGTATATATCACGACGCTGGCTCAATGTTCTTCAGGAGGTCGTGTCGACTGTCCAACTCATCGATGTCGCGAGCGGTGAGCAATCGTTCCGCGTCCGATCAAGCTCCGTCTGCTACTTGCGTATGCTGGAAGTCACTGTCCTCCTGCAACTCTTCCTGATGGCAATTCCGTCCGTACGTTTCCTCGCACAGGTACACCTTGGCTATCCACTTTGGGCAGGACGGCGACCAGGGAACAAACTTACCTATGGCCGGGCGTTGCAGTACAATGTCTCGCACGCGTAGATTTGACTGTCCACTCAACATGGAGGACATCTGTCGACCTAGAGAACGACTCACCTTGAGGCCGGACATCACAGACACAGTAGCCATGAAGCCAGCCGGGGTTAGCCGGTCTTCAAGTCGGGGACGCCAAGGCGTACTGCATATCAGGGTTGTCGTGGTCGAATGCGGCTAGCCTCTCTAAGAATAACCCCTTTTTTAGGAATAGCGTATGGATCTCCAGTGTGCCGTCTGAAGTATTTGTGGGGGGGAACATCATGCGCTGTCCCGGCCGGCCAGACTCTTGTGGCTCTGTTTGGGTGTCTGGCAGATTCATCATGTTTGGGTCCATCTACGGCCGTGCCGCCGTGGTGGCATTTGCTCCTGGAGACTCTAGCGATTGATTCAGCATGTTGATAAACTGAAGACGACCTTGTGAAGTATCCCGCTATTCGTACTTCAGAAACTGCATTTGAGACTCTTCCTTGTTGCAACTCCGTGAAGCTCGTTCGGTCAGATAAATATGGCTCCAGCAGAGTTCAAAGGCTTCTTCAAGCCACAGAAATCACAACCAACGGGACAAGTTGCTCTCTTGAGTGTATGCGAGCCTGGATATGAAGGTCGAACGACTCAGATGCTGACTGACCTGGATAGTTCTTTGTCAAGGACATCTTCACCCTCCAGACGCTCATTCTCTTCGGCGCCCTCATTCAGCTTCTTCTGGTCTCGGTGCTTCCGTTCCGCGTAGCAGTATTGCCCGCCGGATTACTCACATTCTACGCCATCGCCTCGACCGCCCTTGGCACCGCTCTCAGTCCCAAGGACGCATACATGAGAGATGTGATTGTAGGGCGAACGAGTGCACAATATCCCTCACGAGAAAACGCCCACTTTGGCAACCAGCCCGCAGAGATCCCGATCGTGGTCTTCCACTTTGGCGTGCGCTTCAATCACCCACTGGGTCTGCTTTCACCTGGCGCGAGACGAACGCTGGACCACTTCAACGCCTGCAATGACTTGGTCTTTCAGAAGTCAGATGAATATGGCATACTTGGTGCCTCACCGTGGCGTGCTGCCGAGCGGGGATCCGGCAACACCTTGATGATGATGTACTATTTCCGAGACGTGGAAGGTTTGAACAAGTTTGCCCACGATGACATTCACCGGAAGGCATGGGATTTCCTCTCCAAGGGCGGGTACAAACATATCGGCTTCTTTCATGAAATGTTTTGTGTCCCGGCAAAGGCATATGAGTCCATCTATGGTAATATGCATCCCCTTTTGATGGGGCTGACCAGCGTCAAATGCACGAACGAGGACGGCGAAGAGGTGTGGGTACAACCCATTGTGGATGCAGACTGTGGTCCATTGAGGAGCCAATTCAGTAGGATGGGAAGAGCATTCGAGGAGCATACGTGAAGCTCGGAGGAGCTGATGCTGCTAGGGAGCATTCCGGTTTCTGTCCAGGGTGCCTGGCTGGCCCCATTCGTTGTTGAGATCTTGTACGTGCCGTAGCCCTCTCTGTGCTAGCCTGTTGAGGATTTTAAGAAAGCGGTCGAAGAGGGGATCCTGTCGTGATAGATTGCACAGCATCATCCTGACTGCAAATAATGATTTTTGCGCTCCATAAAGACCCATGTTGTTGCCAGTAGTGTACTCTAGAGCCGAGAGGATCTGACTTGCGAGTACCCCCTCGGCTTCCGTTGTGAATTTGTCGGTAACAGCCGTGACAGTGGAGGCCGACGGCTGGCTCCGCCCTACAATCTCGCGAGTCGTTATTGAAGCGTCCAACATCATGACCTTGATGTTGGCAGCATGTAGGGCGGTTTCGAGGTTCCAAAAGCCTAGGTCATCATGCGAGACAGTGGAAGGCCGAAATTGCTCTATTTGCTGCAACAGAATCACGAGGTCTAAACTGCGCTGGTCGATTTCGGCGACGAGCTTTTCATCTTTTTCGAGATTTGACTCAGATGAAGACGTAATGGTGTCATTCTGCTCGGACAATGCTGAAAGTTCCAGACCAAGATCGCAGAACCGGTGTTCGACTTCGAGGAGCGATGTAGGCGGTGCTCCGAGTTGCCATTCTCTCGAAGCTAAAGGAGAGGATTTCGAGTACTGAACAGAGGTTATAACCTATTGTGGCAGATCAGAAATCAACGTTGCCTGCAGACACATTGACATGCTCACGTTGGCTGCTCGAATGTCAATAAGCAGAGCCTTTGACGTGTCGCCTTCGAAATTGGCCGGCCCTCTTTTCATGAGCAGCTCGACAAGACCACGCTGATGGCTCGCCCAAGCACTTACCGAGGCGGCTGTTGATTCAAAGAGCTTTAGATAGGTCAGTAAAGTAGGCGACAAAGTAACATAGACTTCTTGCTTCATAGATCATAAGACAGCGGACTGCTTCTAGAACTTGATCATCACGATTTTCTGATTGCTGGTTCAGTTGCTCGGTCAATGCCTGCAGAGCCCGACCGTAGTACATATGCCCGATACGCTGCATTGATGAGTCCCCACTGACCGCTGCAACTCTGTTGGCAGCCAGGGCATTGCGGGCAACCTCAAGCAGTAGAGACGGCTGAGAATACCCATACGCTTCCTTTAGCCAGGTCAGTGTCGCTCCCGTCCTGTTTCCCGGAGCCGTTGGCAGGTAGATTATCATGAAATCATCGAGGAGGGATCGAGCTGCAGCGTTGTCCAAGTCTCCTGCAACTGTCACAGCTGTGCCCGAAGCGTTGCTGTCTGCCAGTATCACGTTCGCAGGATGGGTCTGGCGTCCCGCAGGGATGACATGGCCGGGCAGAATGGCCTCTTCAAGTCTCTGCCGTCTCTGAAGCCCTTCCGGTGTTCTGTTCACGAAGACTGCATACCTTTGATAGCCTTCGCAGACTCGACCGTCCGCTTCACATCGTTGACATGTTGGTCTACGCTGGTCGCACTAGGACACGATAAGCATATTGTAGCCGGGTTCAAGGGCATATTGTAGATCAAGGACCATCTTACCCCTACCCTTCTTCTTCTACAAGTGTGGCATCCGCCCGAACGGGCAACTCCTACCATGTTATTTGAAATTGAGAGTAGGATTCAATGTACAGCAAAGGGACACCGGCATGTGCTTGAGGAGTCTAGAGTCAGGGTACCAGCATCGGAGTTGATCCATGCAAAGTACCGTCGGCCCTTTGATGTGTTTTGCCACAGCCAGCTTCTCTGCACAAGGTAGGGATATGATGCCCATTAAGTTTGTCTCGGCTTTCTCGGGCGCGGAACATGTGCCAATGCGAGAGTGTCGGTGGCCTGGTATTTCTGGTCTCCCTTTTGATCAAGAATCTGTAGCTGGGCGTATGCTTGGAGATCCCTGATGGCGCTGTTGATGTTCGCATGGCAACACAACACCTGGAGGGCAATGTTGATGGATCTCCGCTTCTGCTTTGATGCAGCTGTCCGTCTTCTTCCCTGCTGCAAGAGGTTGAGAACTCAGGATGCCTGATCACCTTCTGAACAAGGTTCCGATGGGGAGGGAGAGCATGTAGATTTTAAGTTTTATTGACTCAGCTGATCTTGTCCACCCCGCTTGGATGTTCTTATCTATCCAGAAAGCCTGTTGTCCGTGGAAATGTACCGAATGCACCGGGATCACCGACTCGAGAGCAACTCGATCGTGGCTGGCATGTAGTGCGTGTGAGTGTTAGGCTTGTGTGCAAACGAAGTCAGTGTCCGCGTCGCATGCAGGAGATTGAAGAATCACAAGAAGAGTAAAGGTCACATCGCATAGAGCAACCGAGTTGGTAGCAGTAGACAGTGTCAGCTCGACAAGGGTGGCCCAGGTATCGGCAACCTCCGTGAGTGGCTATGGGCGTCAAGTCGTCACTGCAAGGCCCCAGGGAGTCAGGAATAGGGATCGAGATCTGTCCTGACAGTCCTGTCTGTCATTTTTGATTTTTGACATTTTGTCTGTCATTTTGAGGCCTCGTCTGTCATTTTTGGACAC